>CM068546.1:35530673-36730673 GCA_035048495.1 Euptelea pleiosperma
GTATGGATGCTGATCGAATTGGAGCGTATAAGATGCGTCAGCATAAGGGGGGCTACTAAATGGACGAATCTAGTATGCAACTGTTTGAATACTTTTATGAAACATTGTCAGTACTGTTGGATGTCCCTTGAAAAATGTGTTATTCAACGTTTTCAAAAACAAATATTTTATAAATTAAAAACACGTTTTTCAAGGAGCATTCAATGGTGGATACACTGTTTGCATACTAGATCTGTCTGTGTAGACCAAAAACAGACATCACAACGAAAATAATAGCCGGTATAACGGTAACGGCCGACCCTGTTATGTTTTATTCCGTTTTATCAACAAAAGGTACATCCGTCAATTTTTTTTTCAAAAAATCCAAAATCGAATAAAATTCTGACTAATTATTTGTAATTTCGTACTGATGTGTTGTTATAACGGTCATAATGGTAACATTATGGGACCATTGTACCGTTGTAATAAGTGATCGTTTAAAACAGAAAGAGAAATAGTTTAATCACTTTAATGGACGCTACTTGTATTAAACTATTAAAGTACCCATGCAAGGAATCTTCAAGGTGGTTGTGTTTTTTTTTTTACACGTGGTGACTTCTTGGAGTCCATGCAACAACTTTGATGCAAGTTCGGTCCATTTAAAACTTGCCGTAGATAGACGATGATGACGGATATCAGTATAAGACACGTGGCACTCTTAAAGACCACTGATCGTACGGCTGTTTGGCCCATCCCTAGGTGGACCACATACCAAAAAAACAGCCTCATTATTGATTTCTAATTTTTGGATCTGACTACCCCAGATAATGCTCAAAATCGTACGGTAAAAATAAACCATCAAAAAGACTAATCCAACGGCTATAAATCACTAGTCAGGTTCAATTTTGGTCTGTAGATCCACCTAGGGATGAGCCAAACATCCATATGGGTCAGTGTTCTTATTCCCAAAATACTCCTGCTTGAGTTGTTTGACTTTTGTGCCTTAGGAATTATACACACACAAGCTTGTTTACCCAACTTGCCTTATTTGAACCGTTGGGATTAGGGTAGGTCCCAAGAAGTTGGTCCAACCTTTTAATACACTTTTTTGACCGTTTCCTCGGAATCGGACGGTTGTGATCATTGATCCAGGCCCAAAATGGTAGATTCGTTTTCCAGCATTATGCTTAATGAACGGCTCATGATCGAACTTACATTGAGTGAAAATAGGTCAGTTACATCTGATCAGCCGAATACGAAAAAGGAGCTTAACAACTCCGTAATAAACTCCAAATTAGAGACCTTTGCACAAAAGGGAGAAAACCCAATAAAAAGAGGGAAAAATCCATTTTAATCCAGCAAACCACCAAACCAAACAGACCTGAAAACTATGTAACCAAATAGATGGGCATCGCGGAGGTAGAGATCCGATGTGGTTGCTGCTCCAGATTAAGCTCTCTGAGACTCAGATAAGGTATCTCCACCTCTCCCTTCCTTGTCGGCGTCAACGTCCCGGCGAGCGGCCCAGACGTCGGCCGACTGCTTGTCCTGCAAGGCGTGCTGGACCCACTTCTGCTCTCTGTTATATACACAGGACCGGATATTGCTCCCCTGTAAGCTCGGCTCCTCTTCATGTAGGCCTCATCATCATCAGCAACACCATCAAGTCCGTCATTGTGGGTCCACTTCCATCTCCAGAAGAGAAGAGCGTTTCTCCACCATCTCTTCTTCTTGTTGTTCTTGTTCTTCTTTGAGTCTTCTTTCGAGATGGGTTTCTGTAGTTTGCAGTGAAGAGCATCTATTGATCTTGAAGATTCTCTCTTGTGCTTTCGAGCTTCTTCTAATACCTTTTTTTAATGGAGAAAGCAAAGGGATCAGTAACAGAGAAAGAGAAAAAAGATGAATAAATGAAGGTTGTGAGTAAGACCTGAAAATAGTCGATTTGGGGGTCGAAGCCGTAGTCGCTGAAATGCTGAGGCTGTGTTGGCATTGGAAATACTGGGGTCTTGTTTGACATTTCTTCTCTCTCTTTCTCTCTCTACTTCTTTTATTTCGGTTTCTCTCACGCCTTTCGCTGGTGCAAGAACAGACTCAGAGAGGATGATGAAAGCTCAGGAGAAAGAAAGATATAACCAGAGAGAGAGATTGAGAGATAGAGAGAACAGAGTAGGAAGTAAAATGTAATAAAGCGTGTTTGGGGGCCCAAGGGGAGGGCAACGAAAAGTCGCAATCGCAAACCCTAACTAAATAAGTAAACTTTACCTGACCATCGCTGGTCAGGCTACCTGACCACCAACAATATAAGCCAGGTGGCAATTTCTAAGAGGACACTGATCGCTGGTCAGTGATTTCTAAGCGTTGTTTGAAGTCATTTTCATGGGTTGATTTTAACCGTAGACATTTGAGCATTATTTACCATTATTTGGATACAAAGATCCAAAGGTTTGAAATCACTAATCAGACCGATTTTTGATTTGTAGGTCCACTTAGGGATTGGCCAAACATCCATACGGTCAGCGTCCTCTAAAAATGGACCACGTGGGTCATATTATGGGTGGTCAGGACTTCCCTGATCGTCGGTGGTCAGGCAAGTTTTACTCCTAACAAATGTCCCCTTTTATTGAATTCCAATGATGCCCCTATTTATAGGACGTAATTATCATAAGATCAGGGAGAGAAAATGTACACTGCTTTTAATAGCTAAACACGCGGAACACATGCAGGTGAATATCATCGATAGATTAATCTTTCCGTTAGATCGATGGCTTTGATCGATTATCTACAAGATCATACAACCATCTAGAAGTCGTTGACTGTTCAAAGAACATGATAGATCGATCGTACGTGACCTATTGATGTTAATTCGAAGCTGATTGGATAGGACCCTTTGGATGTACGGTGTGGATAGAAGCCCGTACCATAGAAATATAAATGATACCGTAGTTCTCCACAGCGTTTCTGCCGGGTATATTTCTCAATGAAACTGTTGATAAAGAAGAACCGTAAATAGGAGGGAGACGGAGGGACGGAGGGACATCATATTAAAGACTCAATTAATTTTTCATGTGGGGTTCCAATCACACCCATTACGAATGGCGTGACCGTCACGTTTCTCGTGACAAGGGAAAAAAAAGTACTTTTTTAATTTGGAGTTTCCAGTCAACCAACCACATACTGGTTCATGTGACAAACATGAAGGCAGAGGGGGGATCAATCACCAAACAGAAAAAGCACTTACCCCAGCCACAGGACAGGCGTCACTAGAACACCATGGAGTGAATCTAGTATGCAACCGTTTGCATACTCTAAAGTATGCAAACGTTGACAGGAGGAGACACGTGGAAACAAAACCCCCTCTTTAACCCAACAACTAGTACCGTGGTTTAACACTATAACCTTTTTATAAAAAAAATATTTGAAAAACATTTTAATTAAAATAGAAGAAGACTCTCCTGTTCGTCTTCTCCTCTTCGTTCCCTTCCCTTCCCTTCCCAACTCCTCCGTCCTTTACTCCCTCACCCTTTCTCCTTCCTCTCTCTTCCCATCTCTTCCGTCCCTTTCTCTCTCCTCTCTCTCTTCCGACGAGTAGTTGCAGCGGCGAAGACCCACCTAGAGCAGCGTCGGAGCCAGGAAGGGGTCAAGGGGGCTCGTGGCCCCCCTCAACTTTGAAAATCTTAGAGACGTAGTGCCCCCTGTCAGAGGACGCTGTCGCTGACCGTATGGATGTTTGGGCAGTCCCAAGGTGGACTTACAGACCAAAAATCAGCCCGATTAATGGTTTCAAACCATTGGATCTTTGTACCCAAAATAATGCTCAAATTCCACAGTTATAATCAAACCATGACGACTCCAATCCAACGCTTAGAAATCACTAATCAGTCTAATTTTTTGTCTATATGTTCATCAAGGTTTGCGCCAAACATCCATACGGTCAGAAATCCCTAAGAATATGCTACGTAGCTCATATTGTAGACGGTTCTACTTAATTGATTGTGTTCCCCTTGAACAAAATTATGGCTCCGCCGCTGCCTGCGAGCATGGATTTCGGGCTTCAACTCGTCGGGAGAGAGAGAGAAATAAATAGAGGAGGGAGGGAGGGAGAAAGGGACGGAGGAGATGGGAGGAGAGAGGAAGGAGAAAAGGAGAGGGAGTTAAGGATGGAGGAGTTGGAACTTGGAAGGGAGAGGAACGAAGAAGAGGCCGGGAAGACGAACAGTCTTCTTTTCATTTAATAAAAATAATTTTTAAATTTTTTTTTGGAAAAGGGTAAACCAGGGTAGGTGACGTACGAGTTAAGCAAGGGTTTTGTTTCCATGTGTTGCATTCTGCCAACGTTAAAGTATGCAAATGGTTGCATACTAGATTTCTCCGGATCCAAAGGCCATGGATGAAAAAATTTCTGAAACAAACAGGCCCCTATCAACAAGGTTTACCGTTTACTGCATCCAAAATCTGCCCAACAATGACTTTGAACCATCGTACATGATCATCTGATAGGTCAATTTTTAGCCTATGAGATATCTTCAACGGCCTACCAAAACAAAAATAAAGATCTCTTCGATGGGACCCATCAAATTGTGGGTGGGTCCAAAGTCATGGACAACATCACCTTCCAATTAAACTATGGAACCTGAATGCAGTCGGTAGGCTGTCCTTGGGATATTTGACAAGGGAAATTCTATTTGCACCCCACAAATTCCATACGCACTCTATTTGGGTCTTTTTTGGCCAAAAATGCCCTTGGGACAAAAAAAAAAACCCAGCACCCCTCTTCGTCCCTCCCTCTCACCCTGTAAAAAAATATAAAAAGAACCAAAACAGAAGAAGAAGAAGAAGAAGAAGAAAGAGGAGGAGGATGTCGTCGCCGTCGCCGCCACTTCCTCCACTGGTACGTCTCTCTCTCTCTCTCTCTCTCTCATATTGGCCTTACGGCTGGGCTGGCCGTGGGGACTGTAGTAGCCACGGCTTGGCTGGCCGTGGGCTACACAGTCCACATGGCCAACCCAGCCGTGGGACACTATAGATAGAGAGAGAGAGAGAGAGAGAGAGAGAGAGAGAGAGAGAAATAGAGAGAGAAAGAGATACCTGTGGTGGTGGCGACGGCGACGGCATCCTCTTCTTCCTCCTCCCCCTTCTTCTTCTTCTTCTTCTGTTTTTCTTTTTTTTTGTTGCAGGTCGGAGAGAGAGAGAGAGGGAGAGGGAGAGGGAGGGACGAATGGGATGCTTGGGTTTTTGCAGGTAAGGGCATTTTTGGCCCAAAAGCACCCAAATTGGGTGCTTATGGAATTTGTGGGGTGCATATAGAATTACCCTTTGACCAAATGGAAAACTTCTTTTTTACCCATTTGCCGTAAATAGGGCCTTCAACGGATTGGATCAGAAAGAAAAACCAATGATCCGATATTAACCAAATACGGACCATATATTATACTATCAAATCGTTATAGGTCCATGTACGTCGATTCGATTACTTATGGGATTAGTACTGTACCAATTTGGAATCAATTTATATAGGGTCGGGCTCTAGTTACCGCCATAAAATGACAGGCTCCGGTTACAAGACACAATATGAGCCTCATGGAACACTCTTAGAGGACGTTGACCGTATGGGTGTTTGTCCAATCCCTAGGTGGACCTACAAACCAAAAATCAGCCTGATTAGTTATTTCTAGACGTTGGGTCTTTGTACCTCAAATTCCCACAGTTGAGATTAACCCATGAAAATAAGTCCAATCCAACGCCTAAAAATCACCAATCAGGCTGATTTTGGTTTGTATGCCCACTTAGGGATTGGCTAAACATCCATATATGATCAGAGTCCTCTAAGAATGTGCCACGTGGCTCATATTGTGTCATGTAACCAGAGCATGTCATTTTAGGGCGGTAACTAGAGCCTGATCCATTTATATATCATTATAGTTATGAATATGATATAACAAGTATTATACTTAAATAAAAGAAAAAGGTAATTGGATCAGATCGGAGTAGGTTTGGAATTCTACACTTTTTACTGGATCAATTTTGTATCGAATCGGATCTATTATTGGGTCAGGACCAGGTCGACATATTTTCTTGTTTGATTGGCTGGATCAGCACTCGAACCCGATCCATTGAATGCCCTAGATGTAGGCGTGGACATCTACGACTAAAATAATGATCATAGTCGAACAATCTTAGCCATCCTATAACTCATCTCTTAGTCACTCATTTTAGGGTATTCTAGTAACACCCCCTTAAAATTTGAAAGTAATTAGCAATACCCCCTTGTACTTTCAAACTTTAGGATTACCTCCCTTACCTAGTTTAACAGTGGTTGACTTAAGTTAAAATAGACTTGAATCACACGTCGTTAGCATTGTACTTGTAAGATTATGGTCCTTTCATAAGTGCATTTAACATCCGCATGATGCAGTCGCGTTTTAATGTTAGTCAAAAGATGGTTAAACTCGGTCAAGGGGGTAATCCTGGATTCTGAAAGTATAAGGGGGTATTATTAATTACTTTTAAATTTCAGGGGGTGTTACTAAACCTTCATTCATTGATGGTGCAAAAGGAAAAAAAAATGACCATGTTTTGAATGGTTAGGATCATTTTAGGTGACATTCGGACCATGGACCAGTCCAAGATGGGACCCACCAGTTGGATCTTCCTTCCTGCCGGACCCAGATGAACATGTGCCACGTGAAGAGCAAATGGGGTAAGTAGCCGGTAATAGTGATGGGAGTGCTTTTGTTTTAGAGGTCACGCATGTGCAGGGTTATGTTGTTGGATAAATCATCTTCGAGAGCGTGCGGCTCTGCCTTTTGTGTCCATTTCGAACCGAGATCATATCGCAAATGTTAAAATGTAGGTTTGGAGGCATTTCCGTATAATGCCAAGAGGCTGTACAGAGTTTGTCCATTTCAAAAATTCAAAACGTAAGGAATATCCGCATGACCTAGTCTATTTAACCTCCTAGCCACACGCCCGTTAATACACGTAAGAAGGATAATCTTAAAAGCTGAAAGTATATGGGGGTATTACTAATTATTTTCAATTTTCAGGGGTGTTGCGAAAGTACCATGTTCATGGGGCCGACTTTTATGTGGGACCATGATACTTTTTTGCAAGAGCTTTTGATTGTTCTTTAGAAGGACGACGGACGACCACATGTGTGCGCCAAGCGGGGTACCTATGTGTTCGCGCGCACAAGGCCGGCCTACTTCTCATCTTCTCCTTATCTTTTAATTTTTGTTGACCGTTGGATTCCGGAAATGGTTGAAACTGCTCTTAAAAACTAAAAAACTTTCTCTTCTTCCTTTGTTTCCCTTGATTTGGTGACTGTTTAGGAACCAAAGAGCGTCTGAAGCAGACACTCTTTCGAGGAAGACCAGATTGATCTTGCAAGGACCACTGTACTTCAGAATTTGAGGAGTAATTACTATATATGTAAAAATTTGATTTTGAACAGGTGGATAACATATTATATGATGTCTACTCTCCTGTTCAATCTGCTAAAATTTTATAGAAACTCTTAACAAAAAATATTGAATGGAAGACACAAGAACAAAGTACTTTAATGTCAAAAAGGATTTAAATCTGTAATGTCACAAGTCCAAAACTTCCAAATCCTTATACATAAAATTAATTCCGAAGGCACGACCATTACTGAACAGATGGTCAAAACCATGACAATTGAGAAGCAGAAGCTTGAAGACAAGAGGACACTAATAGTCACTTGGGCGTCCAAAGACTCCCCCTTTACATATAATATTCGTAACAGTGAAGCACTTAAGAAATTTACGATACCTCGTTTCTCCCTTCATAACAGGACCAATGACCTCGTTGAGCATATCTTACGTTATCGAAAGGTGATGGCCCTATGGGAGAACGACGACCCCCATATGTGCAAACTATATCGAGTTTGTAGGGAGAAGGGAGAAGCGCCCATATCTGGTTCCATCAACTCTAATTGAAAACAATAAAAACTTTTCAAATATCAACAAAGTCTTCAACAAACATTACTATTACAACAAAGTCTTTTCAACATGAAGAAGAGGGATGAAGAATAGATTTTGGATTTTCTAAAATGATTTAAAATTCAGATGCTACAAGTTAAGAATTGTGACGATATATCAACTGTCATTGCCTTTTCGAAAGCCCTACAACCTAATTCGAAGTTATATGCGAGTCGTTGACAAAATCTGAACCAGAGTCTGTAGAAGATCTTATAGTCGACAAAGCTGAGAGCCAGGCTCGAATGATGAGCAGGTAGAGCTCCTAAGCCCCAACAAATCTTTAATAGAACTAGGAAACATCCAGCTGATAGGCTGATAGGAATAAATGGAGAATCTAGTTGAATCTCACGAAGAGAAATTCAAGTATGTGAAAAAACAGACTCTCAATTATAGTTAAACCCGAAATGAAAGACTTCCTAAAATACTAATGTAATATCAATTATAGCAAGATTCTAGAGAGTCTAATCTATATATCTATATATCTATACTATAGAAGAAAAGTGAGCAGCGTCATTCTCTCTCCTCCACATCAAGTTGACGTGGCACTCTCTCATGCAGAGTGCTATGTCAACAACCTAAAATTTTATTTCCTCTCTTATCCGCTTGACTCTACCTTATCTTTTTAGTCTTTTTAAAAACACCCCTTGACATTTTAAGTAATACACCTCAAACATTAAGGACCTTTTAGACCACCTAACATCTAATCACCACCGAAGGAAGGAAGAATCTAACTCTTCTCGTCATAGCCAATCTTGATAATAATGAGTTAAAGAAACTCTCCCGTTGATCTAGTATGAACATTTATAAGAAATGTTTCCTAATTAGAAAACTTTTCTAAAGGCAACCATATAGAGCCCTTCTCCCCATCGCATTGAAAATTGGTGCCTCACGCATTGCTTGACTTAGAGGGCGTCACCTGAATCAAAAGCCATCAATCAATGCAGTGGGAGGTTTGCCCATAGAACTTTTTGGAATATTATCCTCTCAAACCACGTATGGTCCATCTCTCAAATTACTTGCATAATGCCCCTCGGGTCAAGCAACGTGAGGCAAAATGGGTCAGGCCAGTAAAACTGACTGTTTCAGGTCTGGCCCATTTCAAGCAAACTATGCGCAACTGGACGTTCATCCAAATCCACGCCCTATAAAGATGTTTCTACTAGTGTGTAGTATCGACTCCTGGGTTATCAAGTGTGAATAAAAGGCTGTCACAATAATTGTTGGGCCTTTTTAGCCCATTGATTACCTTGGCCCATCGAGAAATTTTTTTTGCTCCTGGACTTTTTAGGTGCCGCACCTAAAACCAACACGTGACACATTCGTAGAGATTGATGATCGTATGGATGTTCTGGCAATCCCTAGGTGGACAATAATAGACAACTGTTCAGCTTTGAGAAGATCTACCAACATTTCACCACAAATAAGGAAGCCTGTTTGTTTTCCTCCATCTCTCTCACAAGACATGAGAAAGAGAGATGTCTTCTGCCATACGACAAGGGGGTTTGAACTTTGAAGTGCGTTGCATCTTGACTGTGTTTGTTCGTTATCAATGGCGGCATATTAATTATATTTCCAAGCAGCCATGGTCCCCTTGGCTAGGTGAGATGCATCACCTACTAACAATTAAATCATATAGAATAGATATATTTTACTAGATTCAACAATTGGGGATAACGTCGTTTTCTCATATTCAAACTTTCCCCAATACTACAAAGAAACACCGTGCCATCGGCACTCATCGACAAAGAATTTATCAAAATTAGGTGAGTGGCGGAGATCCACCGTCTATTTGGGGGAGGATTAGAAGAGGTATAAGTAGGGAGACAACCAATGTGTTTTGTTATATAGAATAGTAAATGGCCCATGCTCACGGCACTCTCCGACAAAAGCGTTTGCAAAAATTGGGTGCCTTCGGCACTCAAACGGTATAACGGACTGGAGCGTTACCGTTTTTTCCATTATAACGGTTGTTATAATGGATTATAATGTACAGAGGGAGAAATGGAAAAATAACAGAAATAACAAAAAATAACAGTGTTGAAATTTAAATTTTGAATAAATTGAGGTCAAATGAGGCAGATCGAGTGGCTGAAATCTAACCGTCCACATAAGGTCGATGGATTTGATCTCAACCACTCTTTATCTAACAGTCCACATTATATGGATGGATAAGATAAGAGAATATTACTGCGTTGTCTTGATATATGCGTAGGTGGCCCGTGCCCACGGCACTTTCCGACTAAGTGTTCGTCAAAATCGGGTGGAAAATCTCAGCCATCGATATGAAGCAAAGTGGATCTCAGCCACTCATTATTGAAGTCGTATAAGATAAGAGGGGTATAAGAAAAACATTAAATTTTCATTAAATTCTATTTTTTTTTAATTTTTAAATTTTAAATTTCGAATTACGGCACCACTTATTTTTCGTTAAAATCATTAAAAACTATTTTTCTTTTATTTTTATCCCTGGCCGTTTCAATACGTTTTAACGGTAACACCCCTCTCGAGGCATAAAAAGTGGGGCTCCTGAGCCTGACCCTTGGGCTATATGTAAATCCAACCCATTTCATTCCTTATATGTAGGTAAATAGTAAGTGACCCGTGCCCACGACACTCATCGACAAAGAGTTTGTCAAAATTGGGTGTGAGTGGCTGAGATCCAACGTCCATTTGGTGTGCTAAGATCTCGGCCAGCCTTTATGAAACCAGATAAGAGGGGGAGACAACCGTCCTGTTTTGTTATATAGATATAGGGTCGGGGGACAGGCCAATGTATAAATTAGAAGTCTTGGAATGGGGTGTTTTTTGGCAAGGATGGTCTCTATAGTGAGGAGATCATTTTCACAAAAATTCAAATCAATCCGATATTCGTAGATCAGTTTACAAGTTGAACAATTATGGACCATCTATTTTTATCGTTAACTAGAAAATCACATTTAATGGGATTAGAAATTTCAGACTGTACTGATTTTTTGTAGGGGTGATCTATATGGTGAGGAGATCATCCTTACCAAAAATCAGCTATTGATTCATCTTCCATGTGTGTATGCCAAAATTGTTGTAAAAAATGTTGTATGAAATTGTTGTCCTCCCATCCTGACCCATATATATATAGTTGTTGGTGTTTCTTTTAATGAATTCAATTATTTATGATCGATATAAAATTTAGTAGCTAGCTGAAAATTTATCAGGTTCATGACTTCTATTTTGGATCTATTGGAGATCAATTTTACATTTATAAGGGGAGATCATGAAAGAATATTTTCTATTTAAAACATCAATTATTGGGAGAGAGAAATTGTCTTTAAAATTTTAAAAAAACCGGTAAATAGGGGATTTGAATTTTATAGGAAATACTATTATACAAAGATTTTAATGCATGTTTTTTTGTCCATAAAATTCGTGTTTGGGTATAACTTGTACTGAGAGTACTTTAAGTCAAGGTTTAAAAAATGGCCATTATAACGGATTCGGACCTCCCCCGTTACGTTATGTACCGTTAAAATGCCCAGAAAATAACTGGCCTTTATTTTCTGTTATTCTTCCATTATAATAATGAAAATAACGACTGTTATTTTCTAGAAAATTTTGAGAAAAAATGGCCGTTATTTCCGTTATTTTCCATTTTTTGAAAATCTGAAATTCGAATTTCAAAATTCAAAATTTGAATCCGACACCATTTTTTCCATTATTTTCCATTTTTTGCCCCATAGCGTTATTTTCGTTATAACGGAAAAAATGGTAACACACCCGGTCTGTTATACTGTTATAACGGCCCCTTTTAAACCTTGCTTTAAGTATTTCTTTGCACCAGAAATTTCTATATATTCTCTAATCGGGCGTTGGGGTTCTATTTTTGCATTGAGAGAATGGATGAAAGGAAACTATTGTAACCCTAATTCTTTGGAGATAGTGAAGCCTAGGTTGAAAAAAATGTATACCAATTCTCTGGATGTAGTCGATGCAGAGGGCTCTCGGGGCCCTACATAGCTGAGTTTTTGGGCCCACTAACCACATAGATGTTTAGCCCACCACTTGGGGATATACATACAAAAAAAAATCAGCTTGATTGATAATTTCTAGGCATTGGATTAAGTACCCAAAAACATGCAAAAAAAAATGCTTGAATCAATGGTTTGAATCAATCATTAAAAAGTGCTAAAGTATATGATTAGAGAAAACCAATCAGACTGATTTTTGATATGTGTATCCATCAAGGGGTGAGCTAAACATCCATGCGGTTAGTGGGCCCAAAAAAAAGAAAAGAGGAATGTAAGGCCACGAGAGGCCTCTGTTTCCGGTACCTTGTAACAACCCCCACTTGTGCATGTAACGATTCAAAGAGACAAAAAGGGTTATTGTAAGGAAGTTGTAAGATATGTTGGAACTTGGAACCCACTCTGCTGCACTGAACTAAATAAATAATGTGAACCCGTATTTCCGTGTGGATCCCACCCATTACCTTCACTTTTACGTTTCCTTTCGGTTGGGATATGGAACATGAGTCAACTAGCTAGGAAAGTGAGACATTTGATCCATGTTGCACCATAGGCCACATGCCTTGCTTTCCCACTCCAACACACATGCCATGATTCGCGCTATGACCTTCTCATCTCATGCCCCCATAAACATGGGATTAAAATACTATAAATCCATCTTTCTTCAACATTGTTAGTAATTTTGCGTAATGTTTGCATATAATACTTAAAATTTACATTGTTAGATTTGTATATTTTGTAAGTGAAAAGTATACTACACGAATTTCACGTGTATAATACATCAATATTCCTAAAATTTGAAGAAATGTTTTTAATGCAATTTTTTTTTTTTTTGCGGTTATCCGTGGGGAATCATTTTTTTTTATCTACTCTACTTATTAAAGAGCTAAAGCCATGATGGTCGACCCACACTATTAGAGGCTATTGACCGTATGGATGTTTGGCCCATCCTTGGATGGACTTATGTAACAAAAATCGGTATGATTAGGGATTTGATTAGTGATTTCTAATATTTGAATATGAAGACTTCAAATATTACTAGAATTCCACAGTTAAAAATAAATCATAAAAAAACTCTAATCCAACGGATTGAAATTACTAATCACTAATCAGGATGAATTCTAGTAGGTAGGTTCAATTAGGGATGGGCCAAACATCTTCATGCTCAGTGGTCTCTCAAGAGTGGGACACGTGTAAGGTGCTGCCACACGTAAAGTGCACGTCGAGAGATAGAGAGAGATTTCCTTGTTAAACAATTTTCTATTTTAAATACCACCTTGTACTCCGTAACATTCTCTTACTAGAGAGTAAAACTTCTATCACAGCGTTTTGACATATGCTTTTGTCACAATGCAAATCACAGGCCACGTGGCAGTCTCTTAGTGGACGATGACCGTATGGATGTTTGGCCAGTCCCTCAGTGGACCTCTAACCAAAAATCAGTCTGATTAGTGATTTCTAAGCGATTCGATTGAAGTTCTTTTCATGGGTTGATTTTAACGGTAAGAATTTTAGCATTATTGAGCGTTCTTTGGGTGCAAAGATCCAAAGGTTGTAAATCACTAATCAGGCTGATTTTTGGTTAATAGGTCCACCGAGGGACTGACCGAACATCCATATGGTCATCTTCCACTAAAAGTGTGCTACTTAGCCTGTGTTTTGCATTGTTACAGAGCATCTGTCAGAAGCTATGATAGAAGTTTTACTCGAGTAAACCTTCACACACCTGTGTGAGCAAAGCCGATCATACATCACAATATGAGCCACATGGCACATTCTTAGAGGACAGTGACCGTATGGATGTTTGGCCAGTCCCCGTTGGACCTGAAAACCAGAAATCAGCCTGATTAGTTATGTTAGACCCTTGGATCTAGTAACCCAAATTATGGTTAATAATGCTCTAAATTCTACGGTTAAACGCAACCCATGCAAATGACTCCAATCCAGTACTTAGAAATCACTAATCAAGCTAATTTTTGGTTTACAAGTCCACCGAGGGACTAGCCAAACATGCATACGGTCATGGTCCTCTAAGAGTGTGCCCCGTGGCTCATATTGTGATGTGTGATCGGCTTTGCTCACACGCAAGTGTGAGCGAAGGTTTTCTCGTTTTACTCTGGTAGTACATGAAGTCTTCTGTGTAGTCTTCGAGGAAAGTTCGTCAAGACCAGGGCGGCTCTCTTGCTCCAAGTCTTTACTACGACTCCACTTTTCATCAGGCTCGGAGACTTCATCTCTTGCAGAAAAGTCCTCAAACACGTCTCTTCTCTTTTGAGAACCGTGTCATTTTGTCAACGTATTTTTCAAAGTGTATCTGACGGTTAGAGACGTCTTTGAGGATTTTCCGTCTCTGAGCAAAAAATAGACTGACTGTTCAAAAAGTCAAAAAACGAGTAGCTACCTTTACCTTTCTTGATATTATTCAATTTCTTATCCCAAAAATGCCCATCGGCTTTTAAAAGGGTAGCACAGTAGGACTTCCAAGTTCCAACTTCCAAGTAATACACAAAAGTTGAGCGTTATTTGGGTGCAAAAATCCAAAGGTTGTAAATCAATAATCAGGCTGATTTTTGGTTTGAAGGTCCACCGAGGGACTGGCCAAACATCCATACTGTCAGCGCCCTCTAATAGTGAGCCACGTGGCTCGAATTGTGGGTTGTGACCGGCATCGGTCACAACATCTTGTGACAGAAGTTTTAGTCAAAGGTCTTAGCTAGAAATGATCCGCTGCAATTTTAAATGGGGCAGTCCATAAAAAAGTCTATGTAGATCAGATACTTGAGATCATGCTGACTTTTGACTTTTGACTCAGAGATTGCGTAGGTTAAGTTCCATTGGATGAATGGTCAATGGTGTGTAATTAATCTGTACAGGAATGTTTGGTTTCAGCGATTTCTCTATTTGAATAGATGTATTTTCTGTTGGACGGTAATTCCGAATGATACGTACTTCTGTATCTGAATTATGATGCAGAAGTCCCTCAAATTTCCATGTAGTACACTCTTTCGGGCCCACTACCCCCCTAAATGTTTAGCCCACACCTTGGTGGACCCACACATCACAGAACGGCTCATTCTGAATAGTGGGCTGGAACAAACCCGTAGGCCTGTTCAGGGGGTCAGTGGACCCGAAAGAGGTACTATGTGGCAATTTGAGCAACTTCTGCATCTTCACAGAACGGTTCATTCGGAATAGTGGGCTCCAATGAAAAATCTATGATACAGATTTCTGCTTCCAGATTTTGATGCAGAAGTCGCTCACATTGCCACGTAGTAAATACACTCTTTCGGATCCACTGGCCCTTTAATTTTTGGCCCATATCTTGGTGGACCTACTCACCAAAAATCAGTTTGATTTGTGATTTCTAATGGGTAGAAATCATGAAGCCCATAAGGAAAATTGCTTGAATCTTACGACTAGCAAGAAATCACCAATCATACTGATTTTTGGTGTGTAGGTCTGCCAAGGTGTGGGCCAAACACTTAGGGGATAGTGAGCCGGAAAGAGTGTACCACGTGGCAAATTGAAGGACTTCTGCATCATGGAATGACTCGGCTCCAGTACCCTCCATATCATTTTTCATCTCTAAAGGGGGTAATTCCGTCTTTTATTAAGTCAAAACAAGGTGCTATCATCCCCGGCGTCTTTTGGCGTACTCAAAATGCAAATTGAGACAATCCTGAGAAACTACCAAGTCCCAACACCCAAGCATCCAAGAACCTTCCTCTTCCTTTATCCCCAATAAAACACTTCCTTCACTCACTCCCCTCCCCAAACAAACACCTCTCTCTCTCTCTCTCTTTCTCTGAGACCTTCGAAGATATGGAAGACGGAAGAAAGCTCCCTCAGCCTCGGGACGAAAACCCGGAAAGCTACGCCCTAAGCGGGAAAATCATGTTGAGCGCAATTGTTATCCTGTTCACAGTCGTACTCCTTATCATTTGCCTCCACATCTACGCTCGTTGGTTCCTCATCCGCGCCCGTAGACGCAACCAACATCTCCGCCGCAGAACTCGCCGGAACCACCTTGTCTTCACCTCCGACATACCCTCTAACACCGTCACCGTCGCCTCTCTCGGCCTCGACGCGTCTGTCCTCAAATCCCTCCCTACCTTCGTCTACTCCACCACCACCCACGACGAGGTGCTAGAGTGCGCCGTCTGCTTATCCGAGTTCGAAGAGAATGAGAAGGGCCGTCACCTTCCCAAATGCAATCATTGCTTTCACATCGACTGTATCGACATGTGGTTCCACTCTCACTCCACTTGCCCACTTTGCAGAGCCTCAGTTAAACCCGAAGCTCCGGAACCAGTAACCGAAACTCCCATCGAAATCGTTGTTGACTCGGCCGGGTCAGAACCCGGTACGAGTTCGGGACTCTGCCTGTCGTGCAGGGAGGACGAAGATGAATTGGGTTGTGCTTCTTCTTCGAGTTCGACCTCTTCGTTGCCGGTAGGGTCTCGAAGGAAACCACTAGAGTTGGTGGGTGTGTCGATCGAGGTACCCAGAAGGAACGAGAGCCTCAGGATATTCGAGGAGGAGCTACAGGGATCGCCGGGAGGTCAGGGATTCAAATCACCAGGGAGTCGGATTCGGTCGTTGAAGAGGATTTTAAGCAGGAAAGCTTCTATGCCTTCTCTGAGTTGCAGCTCTGCTACAGAGATCGATCTCGAGAGAGGAGAAGAAGAAGAAGCTCAAGCTCAAGCACAAGGTGAGAGAACGAGAACAACGTGAATCTCTCTGCGTCTCAGATAGTTTCATCAGGACACGTAGCAAATACATGGTCCGTTGATGCCGGTGACTGGTCTTCGTTCCCACTGATTTCTTGGCGGATAATTGAGCAGGGGAACTAAAAGAAAAAAAGGAAAAATGTAGATATTCCAAGTGATAATCTCGTCAAATATCACTAAAAAAATATGAACTTTAAGAGATGTAAACCGATTTACTCATATTCAAATTATTTATTCACATTGTTATATTTTTTGGGGTAATAAAGCCCAGTGTAGTTAATCTGGACTGTTAATCATGCGATGCATCTTGAAGTTTCTTACACCAAAAGTCAGCTTCATTGGCTGATCTTGACCACTCTTAAATTGACTATCCGTGGAACTAATTCTAGGCCGTCCATCTATTGAATGTTCCCTTACCTGGAGACCAGTTATTAAACAGTCGAAATATATAAGAATGTTTTCACCGTTAGTATGACTATGGAGTCACCGTACTACCATTAGTAAAATATTACCGGTAGTATATAGTTTTTTTTTTCTTTCTAAATTGTTCTCTTTCTCTCTCGAGCCCCAATCCCCACTCCTCCCCGTCACGCGACTCACTCCTTCATAATAACTAACAAGTCGGCCCAAGACTAAAGTAAAGTGAACCGTCCGCCCACGTGCTTCGTCGTTTTAAAAATTTCAAGGATCGTCTGAAAATTTAAATGACCATAATTTCCCTGGAATAAGGGATTAAGTCCATTCTTAATTAGTCATTTTGTATTCTATGGTTTTACCCAACTTGATAAGTGTGTGCTACGGTGGGCCACCGGCCACTAAATTTAAGGGAATTTTTGACATCAGCCTCCTTAAATTGTGTGAAATTCCCTTAAATTTTTTATACATCCCCTCAATTTGAAAAACTTGATTAACCCCATGGGGCCGCAAAATAGCAAGCCAACAAAAGGTAATTAAGCACTTGGTAAGAGTCGTAAGACCATCCAGAGAATTTTCTCAAAATTCTTAGATCGACCTATTTTAAGCCAAAGAAAAATAACATACCTTAGAGATGTCCCAAGAGAAGATCCCAAGGTCAATGTCTAAGAATGAGAGAAAGAACAGATCTCAGATACCCATTACTAAGAATTTTTTAAGATGCGCTAGTTGATAAGTATAATCCTTATGTTGTCAATTGCAGAACAAATTTTGGTATTTATGTAATCTCTATTGTGATGGTTATTGTGGATCTGGAGCATGAGACTCAACTTTTTTGTGAGCAGATTTGGGACGATCCTAGATGTGCAATAGAGACTTGAGATCATGGAGTTGTGTAAACTTCTAAAGTCCCACTTAGACTTGTTGGAGTCCCCTGGCCTATTATTTGGAACCCTTACTTGTTAGAAGCCTGATTGGACCTTCTTGGTAGAGAGGTGGACCTTATAGGTAGGAATCTTACATTAATTTGATTAGGATTAATTTCCATATTTAGATAGGTTTATTTTTATATAAACCCTTGATTAGGGTCAATGTATTTGACCAAAGATTTATCAAGAAATCCTAATTTCATCACTCTTTACCCTTGAGTAGAACTTTGACGATGGACCACAATATGAAGTCCTTGAGTAGAACATTGATGACGGACCACAACATGAGACACGTGGCAAACTCTTAGAGACCACTAACGATATGAATGCTTGGCCCATCCCTGTGGACCTACATACAAATAATCAACCAGATGAGTGATCTCTAACCTTTGGATCTGAGTACTCCAAATAAAGCTTGAAATCCCTTGTTAAAAATAAACCATGCAAAAGACTAATCTAATGGCTAGAAATCACAAATCAGACTAAATTTGGTCAGTACAATCGACCAAAGGATAGAGCAGACATCCATACGGCCAATGGTCTCTAAGAGTGAGCCACGTGGGTCATAATGTTGTTCATCATTAAAGTTATCTACTGCTCTGTCTCTTAAAAATTTCATAAGTTGCCGGTGTAACTAAAACCAAGAGCAGAGTAGCAGGGCCGGCTCTACCTTAAGAGCATCTCCAACGGAGGTCTCCAATTTGGAGCACAAAAATATTAATTTTTAATATAAAGTGCTTTTACAGCACTTCGGTAACCGTGTATACTCCAACCGCAGTCTCTTGTTTTATCTCTAAATCACTGTTCCTCTCAAAAGCAATAAGGATACAAATGGAAATAGAATTTAATATAACATTTGAAAAAGGTCAAAACTGTCATTAATCAACCTCAACAGTAATAGAGACCCCCATCCGGGGTCTCTAGATTTAGAGACTCAAAAAGGGGTCTCTAGAATAGAGACCCCTTTTGGAGTACGGTTGGAGGGCTGTTTTTATCCGACGACTCTCTATTTTAGAGAAATAGAGCACGGTTGGAGATGCTCTAAGGCCATTAAGGCGGTCGCCTAAGGTCCCTTGGTGAGAGAAGGGCCCCAACCCAGGTCCCTCTAACCACATGAATTTTAGCCCACCCCTTAGTGGATATGCAAAACAAAAATCAACCTGATTGATTATCTCTAACAATTTACAAAAATAAAGAAAAAATATTCTCTAGCCATAGATTTTAGTCCTTTTCAGGACATGATTCTAGCCGTTAGATTCAAGCATGTTTTCTGGGTAGTAAATCCAATGGCTAGAAATCACCAATTAAGCTGATTTTTAGTATGTTTATCCACCAATAGATAGGCTGATCATCCATGCTGTCATTGGGCCCAAAACATGATCTATTAAGGCCACGGGAGTCATCTGCATCGACTGCAAGTCTGTAACCGGAATCCTCTCCATCTAATTTTTTTTCCATAGTTTTTGAATATCAAGAATAGTTTTTATATAGATATTAATAATTAAAAAATTAAACTCTACTTTATTGAAAATTTTTATATAAAAACTATTTTTTTTTTATTGTTTACAAAAAAAAAAAAATAGTTTTTATATAAAAATTTTCAATAAAATAGAGTTTAATTTTTAATTAATATTATCTATATTAATATATTAAATATAAAAAAGGCCTTATATAGAGTTTTCGCCTTAGCCCTCAACTTGTATTCAGAGTAGGTGAGGGAGGAACATCGGTGACGAGAACAGACATAGCTACCTACTCCAAGTCCCCACCGCTGACGTCAACACGCTTGAGGCACCCAACACGAAACCGGGTAACTCGCTTGCTTATCTCATTTCTTGGGTTGGGTAAGGTCGATTTAGTCAACCTAAACCTAATTGGACATTCGTATAATCATTTTGCTTTTCCAAAAGGTGGGCCACAGCAATTCAACGGTTCATATTATTGATTAGGTGGGTTCATCTCTTATATTATCTTCTTCCACCTATCCCACGTCATTGTTTATCACCTACAAGTCCAAAATAACCTTATTATAAGCCTTCAATCTCACGTCATTCTCATCCGCTCTCCTCTTATCCTTTAAACGGACCATTTTACGAAACTTTATTTTTTGCTGAAATTCGTTTTTGCAGCGGATCTCTTAAAAATCGCCAGGTGGAACACTTATTGGGCCTACTGACTCATGAATGAGTAGCCCACCCCTAGACGGACCTACCCTCTAAAATCAGCTTGATTGGTGACCACTAGTTGTTGGATTCGATCATTTTCATGGGATGATTTCCAGCCGTTGCATTTCATGCATTTTTTTGCATTCTCAGATGGAATGGCTACAGCTTTCAGCCTTCAGGTCACCAATTACTAGGCTGTTTTTTTATGAGTAGGTCCACCAAGGGATTCGCCAAACATTCATAGGCAAGCGGGCCCACACGAGATCCCCAACACGGCAATTATAGGGAACTGCAGCTATTTTTTAAATTTTATTTGTCATTTATTTTTAGTTTTTTTACAGATTATGACTGCTTCATATATTCGAGATTTCAATCCAATTTTAATTATCTAAAAGGTTTTGCCCATTAAAAGAACGCGATTGCAGGGATGTAAATTGGCCAGCCCGGTCCCCAAAAGTCAGGCTTTTTTTAAGGCCTCGGATCAATCCTGCACGATTTGTCTTCGGACTGGGCTCAGGCAGGGTCGAAATCTAAAGGGGAGGCCCGAGGCCCAGCCCGAAGCCCAACCTATGGACAGGCTTTGGGCTTGGCCTCGGGCCGGGCTTTAGACAGGGCTTCAGGCTAGGCTTTTAGACCGACATCGATTTGATTACCAAAACTTGAGCGAGAGCCGTATTTAAGGATGTCTGTGTCATGTCTCTCCAGAGATCTGATTCTGCCAGCCATCAACGACCAATGCGACCGACATGTCAAAGCACATTGCCGAGTTGCCTAACAAGATAAAAGATCCCTTCATTCATCAATGTCTCATCCATTGCTCGAAGAATTATTCGGATGCCGCCAGTCAGCTCGAGGACTCGCTTGTAGCATTGCACTCTAAAAGCTACATGGATGCCAATACGTTGATTCAAGGATTCAAGTATGAGCTTGGCCATACCTCAGTGCTGACTCATAAGAATGCCCTTCAGCCAGTTATGTAGAAATGCTTTGGCCATCATCAATGTCTTAGCTATGCTGCGAGTTGATTTCTATCTCTTCGAATCTGATTTACTTATCGGACAAATCAGATATTCCATAAGTTAGTTCCATTTAAATTTGACTATTGATTTAGACTATCAGTCGGCTTTCAAATCAAATTTTGATATCGGATAGATATTATTTTGAATTCAAATTCGGATATTTGCTTATATTCTATTCAAATGATATCCGTTGACAGCCCTAGACCTACACACCAAAATTAAGGGCCTGTTTGGTACGTGAGAAAAAGAGTTCCGATGGCGAATATTTAACCAAACGAATATTATCTTGGCTAAATATTTGCTCATAGCAATATTTAACAATGTTTGGTACATGTATGAGCTAGCTCACTTCAACTTACTTCATTTTCTTTCAATTTGAGTGGGTCCCACATATCAAAGTAAGTCAAAAATAGGTTGGGCGAGTGCGGGAACCACATATTATGTCAAAGAATATAAAAAAATTCATTTTTATCTTTTTTATATATTAAAAAATTAATTTTTATTGAAAATAGTGATTTTCCGGCGAGAAAATAAAATTTTCTCACCAAGGCATAATCGGCGTGAAAATATTTTCACAGGGGGGGTGATCAAATGTTTTCCTGCCGCGGAGGGCAAATATATGGGCCCGGCTAAATATTCGCCGAGGGCGAGTGGCTGCCAAATGCAGCCGGGCAAATATTTGCACAGCTAAATATTTTATTTGCCCGCCGCGGTGCGTTACCAAACAGGCCCTAAGTCTAATTGGTGATCGATAGCCATTGGATTTGTGCATTTCTCATGGCGTAATTTTAATTAACAGTTGGATTTGCGTAATTTCTTGGGCTGTTAGATCTATGGGTAGAGATCACCAATCAGGCTGATTTTGGTTGTAGATCTATCAAGGGAAAGACAATCATTTCTTGGGTCAAAAAGAGTGTACCATGTAGAACATTTTTATGCCCCCCCACAATGCCTCATGAAAAATTCAACTCAAGCTAGATTTTCTCTAGTTGCTTTGGGTGTTTGATTGTAGTGATATTCAAAATTTACAAGATGAAAAGTTGCTCAATTGGTGAAGCTTATGGAAGACAATGTCAAAGACCAAGGTTCAAAACCCTCCACCATCCTTTTGAAGGTACGAACTTGCTCAGTTGGTAAATTTTTTAGGTGATGATACAGTAGACTTGGGTTCAAAATCCACATTCACTAAGTTACTGATCTCTTTAAAAATAGGCTTACTTATTAAAAAAACAAAAAAAAAGATAGTCGAGATAATTTTTTTGATACAAACGGCACTTTGATGCCTCAGACCCCCAAAATGCCACATGGCAAATTGACCCTATGAGTTTTTGGACTAGGGACCAACCCTTGGCAGACATACCTACCTACCGAAAATCAGCTTGATTGGTGATTTATAGCCAGCGTAAGACCTGGGCATTTTTATTATCATGGGTTTGATATCCATCCATAATATGCTGTTCATGAAGCCCGTGAATTTTTTTTTTCTCAAATCCAATGGCTGGATATCACTAATCAAGCTGATTTAGTGTACAGTCCACCAACGGGTAGAGCAAACATTTGTGGGGTCAGCGGTCCGAAAGGGTGCCACATGGCATTTTGGGGGGACAGATGCACATGATCAAACTTCAAAACTTCCGAATCAAGTCCCGCTCCCAGTAAGGTAACCCCAAGACGTACATCTGAAGATCCACACAGCCAAAAAAAATGAGCTAATCAGGCAACAGATCGACCTTTTGTTCTACAGTCGCTTGCCTGGATAATTCATCCCTCCTTCAAAACCATACAAAAAAATTTGAAACAAAATATAGGTGCAGACATGAGAGATGAACCCAGGGTCGAAGCCCAGCCCAGCCCAGCCCAGCCAAGGCCCACGCACGCTTGCAGTCAGGACTCAGAACTAGTCTCTTACAGTGCCAAAAATGAACGTTAGCAATTAAGGGTGGTTCCCTTGCTTTACAATTGTCAAACAAAACAAAAATAAAAAAATAAAACATAAAGATAGGGGCGGATAGCAGAGAGGAGGTCAACGCCCAAGCCCAGACAAGGCCCACGTGTCCCCATGCGAGCAGTGCAACTGAGAAATGGCCCCCACTTTCAAAATATTTCCTTCACAAAATACTTAGTAATGGAAGGTTTTAACAATGTAATATTTTGCTTACAAAAAAAAAAAAACAATGTAATATTTCTTATGAGAGTAACAAATCATTTTAGGGTATTTTAGTAACCCCCTGAAAATTGAAAGTAATTAGTAATACCCCCTTATGCTTTCAAACTTTAGGATTACCCCCTTGATCAACTAGTTTAAGAGTGGTTGATTTCAGTTAGAACAGACTTGAACACACGCTGTTAGCATTGTACTTACAATATTATGGTCATTTCATAAGTGCATTAACAGCCGCATGATGCATGTCACATTTTAATGTTAGCTAGTCAAATGATAGTTAAACTAGGTCAAGGGGGGTAATCCTAAAGTTTGAAAGCATAAGGGGGTATTACAAATTACTTTCAATTTCAAAGGGGTGTTACAAAAATACACATCACTTTATGGTTCCCACCCTAGGAGATCTCTAGGCCCAAAATCCTATTTTGTGATCCTAACTATCCAACGAAGTGATCTGTAGTCAATGTATCATTGTTCAACGATTTTTTGGTTTTTGTTCGGCAAAATTTGACCAATTAGCTAGTCATAATTTAGGTAGGTGAAGATGAGACCCTCAATTTCAAGGTTGTGACTCTTAATCTATTACTACTTTAAAGCCAAAACCTGGGTCGGGGCATGCTGCTCACACGTCACTCATCTACGCAGGTTTGTTCAGCACGCTGAGGGACCATAATATGAACCGCGTGGCACACTCTTAGAGGCCACTGACGATGTTGAGCCCATCGTTGAGTGGATCTACATACCAAATATCGGCCTGATTAGTGATTTCAAACCATTGTATCTTTGTAGTACCCCAAATAATGCTCAGATTCTACGGAGAAAATCAACACACGAACTAATCCAATGCTTAGAAATCACTAATCCGCCTAATCTTTAGTCCGTATATAGGGTTGTGCCAAACATCTATACGGTCAGTGGTCTCTAGCTAGGAGTGTGCTGCGGGGCTCATACTGCGGTCCGTCATCAACACCGATGAGCTCCTATAATCAATCATGTGCCGCCCCCTAGTTACTTATAAAAAGAAAGGCTACTCATCGTCGTGTCGCATTAATAACAGTGAAAATGTTACATATATAACTCCAAGCAATATACATTTGCAAAGCTTGGACAAAAAATTAACTAAAAAATTACAAAAACGAACAAAAAGAAGAGTGGATCGTCCCTTCATAGTAAGCCACCCATGTAAGGCACTCCTGTTGCAGGTAACCAATCACCCCCCAGTATAAAGTTGGAGACAATGAAGCTGGTTGCATTTGCTTCGTTGATCACATGGTAACCAGGCCATGTAACTCTGTTCGTAGTGCTGGATCCAGGTCCCGTGTTGTTGTGTTCAGCGTAATATAGCGTACTTAGAGCAAAATCCCCAGACCAAGCACGCCAACCAGATGGATCGATCAAAATATCAATGAATGATTGCATGTAGACAGTCCTAGAGTACTCCTTCCATGGTCTTCCTAGGTATGTCTGGGTAGTACCATTGCTTGAAGCCAAGTCCGATGCCGCCTTAATACTACAATTATGAATTGAAGTGCCGGTGTTCTGGTTCGGATCGGTTCTACCTTGGGCAGTGAGGGCATTAAATTGACCCTGCATTGGCAGCCTTGCATAAATATTGCAATTTTGAAAAACAACCGCTGCATTGCCGAATATAAAATCTACTGTGCCATATATGTCGCACTCTCTATAGAATTGCCTGAGGGAGTGAGTATATAAAGTATCTTGGTATCCTTCAAAACTACAACTGTAGAAAGTCGACAAATCAGCCCCATTTCGAACTGCCACCGCTTGGTGCTTGATCGCCCCTGCAGTATTGCGGAAAGTCATATTTATCGCGACGAACCCTTGTCCAACCACAGCTGCAAAGGAAATATCAAACATACAACATTAAGTTTAAATTAATTACATCTACTATATATAATATATTAAGATCCTACTGCAACTAATGTTGCAAATCAGCTTACCAAAAGTTGCAGAATTGAATGTAGTCCAGCCATCAACTACGCTTCGATTGCCTGTGATCACGGTCTGGTTGATACCATCTCCGATCATCATCAAGTTCTTCTTATTCTTAGCAATGGAGACATACTCCTCATAAACCCCAGAAACTATATAAATCAAGAAGTAGCCATTGCTAACATCAGTGTTGTTTGGAGCTGCAGCGATCGCATCGTTGATGGTGGTAAAATTTCCACTTCCATCAGGGTTCACGACCACGATGTCACTCACTATCACATTATCCGTAGCTGTCGTCTGGAGAAGCTTCCTTCTGCTTACTGACTCAAAGATCTCACGGTTAGGATTTGACAGTCTCAAAGGCAAGCGACCATGTCGACCAACTTCCATGTCAGAGAATAAGAGCTTCCTCCCATACTCCCACTTCCCTCTCTTCTTCTTGTGAACCCAACCACGCGTGAACAGGTCTAGGGAAAGACTGTACAGTTTGGTTCCATTAGAAAGGGGGGTGTAAAGCCCATTCCTAACACTCCAAGCTGATGCAGTTGCTTGAAGGCCTTCCATACAAGTTTGTTGGTTAGTCAATATGGCACTAAGCAAGGTTTGAAGGTCCTCGGTCTGCGAGCTAAGGAGAGGTTTTGTAGAATTGAGAGTTTTGACGGTGCTTAACAAGAAATCCATATTTAGTCCCGCTAAGAGCCGGCAATCTTCAAGAGCCCCTATGGCAGTTTTCGACAAAGTCGACCTGCGTGTAAGATACTTGTCGATCAAAGCCAAAAAATTCCTTGCCGCCGATAAAGACCGATGTGCAGAAAATCGGCCATAATCATAAATATTGCTCGACTCATTATTTGGGAGCACGGATTTACAGAAGTCAGGATAAATGGTGGCATTGCAAACCGAGTTTGGTGCGACAGGACTCGGCTCGGCTGCAAGAGAAGGAGAGAAGAAGAAGAGGAGAATCAGAAGGAGAGGAATGGTGTAGAGAGAGGAGAAGAGCTTAGAAGCCATGGTTTGTATAGAATGTGGTTGATTTGAAGAAATAGAGTAGTGGGTTAGGCTCATATATATAGAAGATAAAACTAAAAGAGTCATTAAGTCATATTTATTGGAAAATATATGAAGATTTTATATTCGAAGTCAACTTCTTTGACTTCCGAAAACCGCGTCGATCTCGATCATCACTTAGACATAGTTTTCATCACGACTAGAGAATCCAAGCTGTTGCGTTCTTATTCTATGGTGTTTAAGATCGAGCAGTCCAATTCCTCCACGTACACTTGGTCCTTGCCTTCCAAATACCAAACAAGAATGGTGGTTTAATTTCCTTCGAAGGAGTACGTCCTCAATAAAGTCCACACGGTTGCATAGTCCTCGAGATTTGCACCACATGAATCTTGAGGATCATCATGCTTTGTGGACCTAAGGACGATGTATTTCTCAGGAGGACACCGTCACTGCTCAATCGACAATTCCCTAACGTGAAGCTTATGGCTCCCAATATGGGTCCTCTGGTTACACAAATTATAAAAGGGTGATTATTGGGGTTGAACCTTAGCCCCAAATGGTTATGACCCATGTGCTACGTTATCGAGGTTACGGGTTTGATCAATCCTAGCTATCATACTCTGCAAGCACTCTAGAGAAATGGGGTCCGACTTGATAGTCATGTTCTTCAAGCCTGAACTCTGCAATGAGTGAACCATGAAAGCATATTTAGCACACAGGATGGGAAGAAGCAATCCTCTTAGCATGTGTTATAAGGCAAAAATGAAACAAGTGTTATCCATCGATCTTCGAGTACCATTTGTTTAATGATGTAGAAATATCGACATCAACGATAGTTTATTTCAGAAAAATGAATTTAGTGACATGTTGATTAAGGTAGCCGTCACGGATTACTAGGATTTGCATAAGCCTAACAAAAGTCAAAGTTCAAAGTCTCAAACCAAACCTTAATTTAGTGACTGGAACCAAACACACACGAAGGGGCTTTGAAGTCTATATACCATTGAACGGGCTGGCTTTTGTTTGGTTTCTGCCCGGTTCATATTAACCACAGATTTTTTTTTGTCCTTGGAGCATTTTTCCCTGTGAGGCTGTGGAGTGCACAAAAAACGCGCCTCCTGGTACACTCTTTTGGACCCACTGACACATGAATTATTGGCCGGCCACCACTTGATGGACCTATCCACCAACAATCATCCTGATTAGTAATCTTTAGCCGTTAAACATTTTTTCGTTGGGTGATTTATAGCCGTTGGATTTGAACTTTTTAGATACTCGGATTGAAGGTGGGCTAAGCATTTATGGGTTAGTTGGCCCAAAGAGTGCCAGTTGGCATTTTATGCGATGCACAGCTCCACGTTAAAAAAAAATGCTCTAGTCTAAAAATTTAAGTAACGACAGCCACCGACGGCCCCATTGCTGCACAGCTCCACATTGAAAAAATGCTCTAGACTAAAAAATTCAGTAACGACAGCCACCGACGGCCCCATTGCTTCTTCTCACCAATCTATCATCTTCTAGAGAAAACACCGAAGAAATAGAGGAATAACTATTCCATATCAACCATAATTCACCGTGTGATCTTGATTTGACGGTGATGAGTGACGGAACTCACCACCGGCTTAAAGAGATCGTGCAAGTGGTAAGGAATTTGCCATTAAAGCGTTTCCCTGTGATACTGCAGAAGTTGCTCAAATTCGTGGGGACGAGCTCAAAAAAGTCAAAAACAAGCAAACCCACCCTTTGAAAATCGGAACGCGCTTGAGACTTGAGAGGAAAAATCCTATTTATAAATTCCAATTTAAAATAGAACACAGTTGCACCATAGTGGGCAAAGTTGGGCCAATCTAGCCCGAGGCTGTACATTGCCACTGGGTCGGCCCTGGGTAAGAGACGTCTTATTGTCCAGACTCCAGAGTGGCCCTAAGTGGGCTGGGGCCGGTCCATATTAGGTCTGGGCTTGTCTCAGCCCTCGATCGGCCCATATGCAACACCCTGATATGTGTATGTCTAGAATCTAGACCAGTGTTTTGGAAAATCGACAAATGGCATGCTAACTCAAAATTCACAGTAATAATTAACCAGCCAAAAAAAAGAAAATACATTTACCCATGAGTCCATGACTTAAGCATTGGATCATGAGTACTAATCTTTGATTGGTAAATGGGAGGACCGGGACCACACCTCACCTCGCTGCCGTCTAATCAGAGGATTGAACTGCTGACGAAGTGCTTCACTAGATCATTTTGTATTTTGGAGGAACATGAAATGGGTAATCATTCTCTCTAAAAACTCTAACATGGAATTTCAAAGTATAAAGTTTTAAACCATGGTTTTAACAAAATGCTGTAACGGCTATTATAATGGTAACGCGCCAACCTTAGAAAATAACCCCAGAACCGAAAACAGGGACTTAACATTATAACGACTGTTATAAAGGAAATAACGGTAGTTATTTTGTCCATTATCCGTTTTACCGTTATCTGGGTTAATTTTTAAAAAATAAATTAAAAGTATTAATATAATAATTTTATGACCCTTTTTTTACTCAAACGTGACTGATGTAACCCGTTACAGGGGACATAACGGTTAAGTGTCCATTGTAACGGTATAGCGGAAGACAAGACAACAGATCCACATGCCCATTGATCTGGGCCTGAATCCAATCAAATATCGGGCCATATTGTGTCCTTTTTGTGAGTAACAGAAAAGAAGTTTATCTGGACTAGTATTTGTGTATGAATACAGTTTGAGAAAAATAATACAGTCTAAATCTTTGAATTAATTGCTCAAACCAGCTTGAAACTTGATTCCGGTAGACGGCAACCACGTACCGCCGTCAATGAACCGCCCCACTGTAAAGAAATTGGCAGTGGCAGCATTCCCTATCACATGATAACCGGGCCATTTTACTCGCCCGGCTAGTCCTGCCCCGGGTCCGTAGTTCATGTATTCGCCATAATACAATGTGTTCAAAGCAAAATCCCCGAACCATTCGAGCCACCCCCGCGGCTGAACCTGCTTGCTCATGTATGTTTGCATGTACACAGTCCTAGAATACTGTTTCCATGGCCTACCTAAGTAAGTTGGCTGCGAGGCATACACATAGCTACTTTGTATAGAGAACCCGGTACTCTGATTCGGGTCTTTCCGACCCTGGGCTGTGATGGTGACCTTCTGGAGCGGTAATGGCTGCCTTGTGAATATCTTGCAGCCCTGGAGGACGGCTGCACCGTTACCAAATATGAAGTCTATGGTGCCATAGATGCTACATTCACGATAGAATTGACGGAGCGAGTGGGCGTATAGGGTGTCTTGGTAGCCCTCAATGCTGCAATGGAAGAAGGCCGAGTGATCTGAGTCAACTCGGAGCGCGACAGCTTGACGGTTTTGCGGTCCCGCCGTGTTACGGAATGTCATGTCTCTTGCTATGAATCCCTTTCCCGAAACCGCTACAAAATTGTATGAGGAAGAAAGAAGACTTAATCAATAAAATTACACAAGGTTTAGTATAAAAATGGAATCAATTGAATGGAGACGGGACATGACACCCCCAATATCCATTTGCACAACTAGCGGGGATGGTGCATGTGATGCACGTGCACCTTAAGTGTGCCAGTCGTATGGATGTTTGGCCCATCCTTAGGTGGACCTACCTACCAAAAATTAGTAATTTATATCCATTGGATTAGATCTCAAAGTTAGAAAACACTAATCAGGCTGATTTTTGTTATGTACGTCCACCTAGGGAAGGGCCAAACAACCATACGATCAATGGCCTCTAATAGTATGCCACGTGGCTCACACTGTGGTCCGTCATCAATGTTCGTGATTGACGTCCATAATCAAATTGTTTCTCATTTAGAGGAGTTCACGCACCGGTTTCATTATGAACGCATTCACATTGAGGAAAAAGTAAAAGCTGGGTAACGACCAAGGTTTAAAAGGGACCATTATAACGGTATAATGGTCTGGGGGTGTTACCGAATGCTCAGGGGCAAAAACAGCAAAAAATGAAAAATAACGGAAAAAACAGAAAAAAGGGCGCTGAAATTCAAAATTTCAATAACAGAATATAACGGAAAAATAACAGGAAAACGGAAAAATCAGTCGTTTTTCACATTTTTTTCCAGAAAATAATGGTCATTATTTTTGTTATAACAGAAAAAAATGGCCGTTATTTTTCGTTATAACGGCTGTTATTTTCTGTGTGTTTTAACGGGGTGCGTAACGTAAAGGGGTAGGTCCGAATCCATTATAACAGCCGTTATTTTCGTTACAACGGCCGAATTTTAAACCTTGGTAAAGACCATTGAATCCCTAAAAACTAAAAAAAAAAATTTAAAAAGCAAAGAAGCAGAAAAAGGTATTTTTTGGAATAATGGAAATTGCGTTAGTTACGCATGCCTTCGTGTGTATGTGATTATAACTGATCCATCTCATATGATTGATCATCGATCATGTGATTATAATCACCCGTAGATATGTAATTCTAATTGATTCATCTCATATGATTGATTATCATCCGTACGTTAAAGAAAGCATGCAAGAGGCACTCACCAAATGTAGCAGTTCGAAATGTAGTCCACCCTTGCAAGAAATTCCGGTTAGCAGAGACCACTGTGATCCCCATCCCTTCTCCAACAAGCATGATATTGGTCTTTTTCTTCTTCATCTCTATATTCTCCCTATAAACTCCCTTCTTCACATAGATCACATACCTCCTCTCACTGTAATTAGGAGCTTCATTCACTGCATCCATGATCGATTGATACTTTCCGCTCCCATCCAACGCCACAACAGCGTCCACATGCATACCTTGGGGGCCAGCAACTACAAGCTCTCGATCTCCGTCCGTGAACCATGGCGGAAAATTCGAATCTCCATTGTTTCTTGTACCATTTATAGTTGGTTTGGCTGGCAAACTATGCATGCTATCATACATGGATAGTACATTGCTAATGAGTTGTGTCACTTGTTTTAAGCTCCCCTGAATGTACCTCTCTATATGACCACGGGTGCCCTCGAAGCCTTCAAGGCATGTGTCTTGGTTACTCAGAGCTGCACTAAGCCATGCTCGAAGGTTTCCTTCATGGTGAATAATCGTACCATTTCGGATCTTCTCCATCTCCTCCATTGACCATCCTAACTCGTCCACCGAATAATCGAGTAGCTCCTCGCAATCTCCAATTGCGACCTGTTCACGGGGATCGATCGACAAAGCAGTGAACTTTGTAACTAATGTGATGGCTCGTTGTGCTTCGGTCATTGTCGCCTTGATCGCAGCATGGAGAATCGAAATTGGGCTTCGATCGCCAATTCGCTCACATTCGGATTGGAAGTTGGAGAGGCAGGATTCGGGGTTGATGGTGTTAATGCAAACCTGTTTGATCATGGCTTGCAATTTCATATTATCTTCATGGGAAAAGGAAGTAGTAGAAAGAGCTTGAACTTGAAGTGAAGGTAGGAGAAGAAGAAAAAGAAGGATATTAGGTAAAGACATTGTTAGGTAGTGATAAGGAGAAAAAGAATGGATGGTAGGATTCGTATATATATAGGAAGTGGGGGGCATGGTTTGCCTTGGAAGTAAGGTTTCTCTTTGAGTCTCTTGACTCTATCTTTATGCTTTTCCCTCGATCACCAAACTTGAAGTTATGCTTGTATCCGGAGTATGGTTTGCTATTCCATGCTTTAACTGACTTGTTGGTTCGTTTTTGTTAGAATCTGTGTAGGGGCTAGCTTCTTTTTCTAAAGTCTAAACCTATAGAGATTCCCTATAGGTTTAGCCCGTCAAAAATGCTGTAAAATTTGGTCTTTCGGTCGATTAATCATGGGGCTTATCATCCAAAACTGGGAGAAAAAATTCGATGGCCCTGGGGGACTTCAAACTTTGATGTCCCCCTCCCAAAATGTATGACAAGTACCCCTTGTTAACCACTAACCAGGGCTTTAATGCTGGTTGGGTTAAGGGATTGACGTATGTGTCTGACATTTTGGGTGGGGAACTTCAAAGTTTGATGTCCCCCGGGGCCAGCGAATGTTTTCTCCAAAACTGGGGTTGGGGCATGCCCTTCACATGACGCTTTTAGCTGTCCCTAAAATATAAACATAAATAAAGAAATAAGGGTCAGGATAGGGAGACAACAATTTTTCGACAATCATTTGGCGGACCCACATAGAAGATGAATCAAAGGCAGATTTTTGGTGAGGACGGTCTCTATGGTGAGGAGAAATTATCCTCACAAAATTTCAAGTCATTCCGATGTTCGTAGGCTGGTTTAGAAGTTGAAGAATTATGGACCCTCTATTTTTACCGAGTAACTTGAAAACTATATTTGATGGGGTTAGAAATTTCAGAATGGGATTTTTGTTGGGGTGATCTACATGGTGAGGAGATCATCCTCGCCAAAAATCAGCCATTGATTCATCTTCATTCTATGTGGGTCTGCCAAAATGGTTGTCCCCCGATCCTGACCCAATAAATAAACATAGGAGTTCCTTTCTAACAAAGCAAATAAGAACAAAACTTTGATGACAGAGGTAGACGATAGTATGAGACATGTGGTACACTCTTAGAGACTACTAACCATATGGATGTTTGGCCCATCCCTAGGAAATCAGCATGATTAGTCATTTCTAACCTTGGATCTGAGTACCCGACCCCAAATAATACTCAAAATCCACTGTAAAAATTTAACAATGGAAAAGACTCTAATCCAACAGATAGAAATTATTAATCAGGTTTATTTAGGTATATATGTAGGTCCACTTAGGGATGGGCCAAACATTCATATGGTAAATAAGTCTCTAAGAGTGTCACGTGACTCATATTGTGGTCCTTAATCAACATTGATGAGGGACGTCGGTTATCAAAGTTCAACTCAATACTAAAGCCAAAATTTGGTAGTAGGCACTCGCCCTATAAAAAACACAATAAAAGTTCCTTTCTAACGAAGCAAATAATTGATTGAATGTCCCTTCGCCGATACTTTCACATTATTAAAGAGCAAAACTTTGATGACAGAGGCCCACCATCAACTTTTATGACTGACGGCAGTGTGAGCCATGTGGCACACTGTTAGAGGCTAATTATTGTAGGGATGTTTGCCCATCCCTAAGTAGACCTACTTACCAAAAATCAGCATGATTAGGGATTTCTAACTGTTGAATATGTGTACCCCAAAAAATGTTCGAAATCCAAAAATAAACCATGGAAAAGACTCTAATTCAACAAATAAAAATGACTAATTAGGTTAAATTTTGGTATGTAAGTCTACTAGGGATGGGACAAACATCCATACGATCAATGTTCTATAAGAGTATGCCACATGGCTCATACTGTGGTTCATCATCAATGTTGATGAGGGACGTCGAATATCAAAGTTCCACTCATTCTTAAAGCCAAAACTTGGGTTTGCATGCAATGTTCACCACCGAAGCACTTATTAGTTGTGGAAAAAAACCCTACCCTAAGCACCAGGTCATTAAATGCCTTTCTACCCAAAAAATAAAAGAAAAAATTCATTAAATGCCCCTTCTACGTATTCACCATTATTATATCAAATATTTAAACTTTTAAAAAGTTCACCTGTCATTGAAAAACAACCATCTTTAATTAAGGGACGGGATATTGTCACCCGCATTTTCACTCAGTAAACCCAAAAAAACCCTCTCCCTCCTTTTTCTCTCATCACACCCATAAACCTCCCCCCTCATCTCCAAAAAAAAATATAAAAAAAAAAGGAGGAGGAGGAGGAAGGAAGAAAGAAGAAGAAGAAGAGGAGGCCGCCGGTCGTCGCCACCCAAGTAGAATAAAATAAAAATAAATTTTTTTTCTTCAATTTATTGTATTTTGAAAATATGTTTTTGCATTTAAAGCTATCTTTTTCAATAATATGCATAAATTGCAAGAATCAAACAGCCCTCATAAAATATGCAAATTTTACCCAATCATTCAAAGGTTTGCCGTATAATACATCTTTTTTTTCCAAAAAAATGTAAAAATTTGTGTATACTAGGTGAACTTAATATGGGCCTTACCAAAGCTGAATGTTGAGTCCCTCCCCTTCAATGGGGAAGCAAGGATTTTGTTCAAGGGTGGCAAGGCGGCATGCGACTGGCAAAGTGGGGCAGTATACACCAACAGAAATGATCCTATGATTGATCTACATTTCATTTATTTGCCAACGGCGTAGGTAAAAGGCCAACAGTGACAGTTTTAGAACCACCGGGGAAACGAATATTCCGGCGGCTATAAACCCCCGGTGTTGGTCTTTCCTCGGAGGTATTAAAACACTTGTGTTGGTCTTTTACCTACATCAGATTATGCTACGGTTTATGATTTGCCGATGTTTTAGAGCCACCAATAAAAACCCTTTTTTGGGTAGTGAACCTAGGTTCCGCTGACCAACAGTTTTGACCAACACCTTGGTTTACCTCATAGAAGATCAATCAATGGCTGATTATTGGTGAAGATGATCTCTATGGTGAGGAGATCATCCTCACAAAAATTCAAATCATTCTGATATTCATAGACTGGTTTAGAAGTTGAAGAATTATGGACCGTCCATTTTTACCGTATAACTTGAAATTCACATTTGACGGGTTAGAAATTTCAGAATGGGCTGATTTTTTGTTGGGGTTATCTATATGGTGAGGAGATCATCCTCACCAAAAATCAGCCACTGATTCATCTTCTATGAGGGTACACCAAGGTGTTGGTCAAAAATGTTGGTCACCGGAACCTGACCCTTAGATCTGTGTACCTAAAATAATGCTCAAAAGCTACTGTTAAAATAAACCCATGAAAACGACTCCAATTGAGTGCTTAGAAATTACTAATGAGGCTGATTTTTTGCTTGCATATAGGTAGATCTAGAGATGAGCCAAACGTCCACACCGTCACTGCATCGCACATGGCATCCCCTAGTCTCCACAACCAAGCAACTTATGGTACTCGGAATTCACAGCACAAATCCCGAAGACATCCAACAGTCTGTATACCATCGGGATGTAAAAGAATTCATATTAATTTATATTAACAACCCCAAAAATTGAAAAATTTTCCTCATAAATTAAACAATATATTGTTTTACAACCGCATAATCAACAAATCCCTCACACGAAATCTGAAGCCCCTGTAATGAAAATAACAGCTTTCGTAACAGTAATGCTTCAACCCTGTTATGTTATTTCCCAAATAATGTCCAAATCCAAAAAAGTTATATGAAAAACAAAGGCCAAACAGATGTTTTTAATTTTTACCATTATCAAGTTGTTTTGAAAAAAATAAAAAATAATGTTACAATGGACCATTTAAAAGGGCAGATACTGTTGAGTTATGTAGAGACTTGTTGAGTTACGTAGAGACTGATGATTTTTGGAGTACTGTACATGAAGGCATGATTCCGCAATTTCCATAATTCTCACATAGCCTTACGGAAACTCTAATTTTGTTTTAAGGTTATATATACCCCTGTTGGTGAGAAATGAGTATCTCAATATTATACTGTATATTTTCTTTTATTTTAGAGCATAGTGAAATCAGTGTAGATCCGTGGACGAACCTCAATCTAAAGGGAACCACATAAATCTCTGTGTTGTGGTTTGTTTGCATCTTTGTTTTATTCTTCGTTTATTATTCTTTCTTCCCAACAGATACTATATAATACAACACATATAGATGAGCTGTTTTTGACCTGATAAAGTGATACACAGCCCACTGCAATGTCTTACTTTTAATGTTCATCAGACCTCCTTTTGGAGAGTAGATGATCCAAGAGTCAAACTGCTTGTTTAATTAAAGTATGCTTCTTCAATTATTGTTCCTTTCTTTACTTAATAAAGTTACACCACCGCACGGCCCCTTGCCAGCAGTGAAACAATCTACAATCTACAACCTAAGTAAAAAAATTTATTTGGACTCTTTTATCTACGCGAAGCTGTGGAGCCATCAGCCATGAACTTTGACAAGAGAATACTCTAAAAATTTAGAAATTTCTACTCTACCATGTACATGGCAGGATGGATGATTTAAGATTAAAATTGATGCATTATTGAAAATTTGTGTAGTATGGATCGCTAACCTTATTGGTGATAGTGCAGGACGATCGTCCAGATGTATAGCAAAAGATCCCGAGGAAACAGAAGATCATCTAGCTAGCTAGCTGTAGCCTGTAGCAAGAGTGGTTGGCAAAGGAATACAGGCTCGACAAGGTGGAAATAGAATGACATTTGCTGCACGCGCGTTTTGGAGTTTTAGAACAAAAGGAATGATTCACTAGCTTTCATGGATATATGATTACGCTAATTTGGAGGATGCTTTTGTAAATATTGAGTTCAACACGCAGTCTCTAATGGTGTAGCCCGAATTTGGGCAAAGTAGGCTACATAGTGCCTACATAGTCTAACCCTTTAATTAATAATTTCACTATCTCCCCTTTGGTCCTTTTATAGATCCAAATGTGACTGACTGATCACATGGAACTTAATTTTTTGTCTTTTCAATGTGTGAAGAGATACATTTAATACTCTCTTAATTTCACTTTTCTCCTAATGATCTTATCTCTTTCCCTTGGGCCCACACTCATTTTACATACCCACGTGAGTGTTTATAAATCAATTGGCGTGTGTACCCAGTCTCCACACTTACTCATTACACACAATAAATTAAACATAGAGAATTTTTTACATACCCTTCCCCTGTTATCTTTATAATTAGACATAACCCTCCAACATTTGAAAAAGCTTACATACCCACCCCCTACAACTCGGTCAACTATCATTTGACTACCAATTTTTTTTATTAAAATATGAAAGTGCCCTTGTCTTCATCCTTTAATACAAAATTTAGTAGTCAACCCGGGTCAATACTGTTCAAATGACAGTGGACCAAGTCATAGGGGTATGTCAACTTTTTCAAATTTTGGAGGGGTATGTCAAAAATTACCTACAACTTTAAAATTAAGTGGAAGTTTTTGTATTTTTCCGAAGTCGGACTAAACATAAAGGCTTCTATTTTTAAAAAAAATAAAATAAAGGTTTGTGTTTTTGAATTAAATATTTAACAGTTGGATTCTAGCACTGCTTGGAATCAGAATAAGGGCCTAGAAATCTCCAATCAGGCTGAATTTTTGTGTGTAGGTCCACCAAGACGTGAAAGAGGATCAAACTTTTGTGCAAGAGGGAGAGAGAGAAAGAAGAGGGAGATTTTTAGGAAGTTGAAGAAAGAAAGAAATAAAAAATAGAGGGAGAGAGAAATTATAAAGAACAGTTGTCAATGGAAATCAGCGATGTGAAAGGGCTGGGTACCGTACATGCAACTCTCAACTCAACTGTGTCTTGTTTGTAGAAACGTGTAGAAGAATCTGACTTCCTATCTTTTAATTTACGGGGAGAAATCAGAAAATGACAAATTGACCTCACACATCTAATCTTTAAGGTGGGACAAAAATATATGCGGTGGAGGTCAGTGATCGACCGTTAAGATTCATTCAAGCCTCGTCACTGGATCTCTTCAATCCCCATTGTCAATGGGCCTCATCGCTTTACCTTTCTTTCAGGTTATCCATGGGGGGTAACATTTTCCAATGTTCCCACGATTACAAAAAACAAAAACAATTCATTTTCCAATATTAATTAAAGGGCCCAGCTGACAGTTTTATTAAAAGAATACGAGGGGTGGGCCAAGTGGCACGTTTTAAAGAGCTCCTCAATACTGCAAATTGCAGCAGCAAAAACTTTTCCACCGAAAATGCAACAAAGGGTAGGGCCCATCATTCCATCTAATGGACGTTGTTACACGACAATTTACTCCACCAGATGCCTTCTATGGCTGTTACGGACCTAATTAAATCAACAAAAATGATTAGGTTGATGAACTCTGTCCCTAGCTACCATACATGTGGTTTACACAATCTTCCTTTTCCCTGACCGTCGTCGGTTCATCGGTCAGTAAAGCCGCTGACCACCGACATTATGAACCACCCGATACATATTAAGTGGACAGTGAACGTATGGATGTTCGGCCAATCCCTAGGTGAACCTACAAACCAAAAAATCAATCAGATTAGTAATTTCTAAGCGTTGATTTGAGTCCTTTTCATGGGCTGATTTTAACTGTGGGAATTTGAGTATTATTGACCATTATTTGAGTTACAAGGATCCAAAGGTTTGGAATCACTAATCAGGCTGATTTTTGGTTTGTAGGTCCACCTAGGGATTGACCAATCATCCATACGGTCAGCATCCTTTATTAGTTTTCCACGTGGCTCATTTTGTGGGCGGTCATCAGATACGCTGACCGTTGGCAGTCAATGAAGTTTTACTCCTCCAATGAGATCTAATTATGGGACCACCTCTTAGCTAGATTGCAAATACCCCAAAATTGCTTAGATCGAATTCAGTTGCTTACTTTTAAAAGGATAAATAACATTATGATAAAATACTAGTGTAGAATCTATAATTGAACGCTTAGGATTAGCCGATCATTTGATTGACATGACGTTTAGGATCAAATGCAACATGTAAAGTGTTGCTCTCACCGAATGGACGGGCACGATCAATTGTTATGTTCTCCGTTGATAGAAAACTCATTAGTCAGATGTTCAGACGGGAAATTAGAAGTTATAACCCTCTCGCCATCGCCAACTCCTCATCAAACTCTGAATGTGGGGTCAGAAGACAGCCATTACTCCATCCAACGACCACCCAAAATCTCTCCTCATCTCTCTCTCTCTCTCTCTCTCTATAAGATCAAAGAAAAATCTTTACTTATAATCTCTCTCGTTCTCCCTCTCTCTCTCAAACCAGAAACCACCATGTATAATCTCAATAGAAGAACAAAAATCCTGTATTCTCTCTTATCCATCTCAGCTCTTCTCTTATTCCTACTCTCCACAGCAACACCCCTAAAAAAGAGCCCAAAAACCTCTAAAACCCCAACATTACACCTCCACAGACACCTCCAAATTGCTCACTCAACTTGTGAAGGTACCTTATACCCTGAACTCTGTGTCTCAACTCTCTCTTCCTTCCCAGATCTCACTTCCAAATCAATCCCACAAATAATCTCTGCCGCTGTTAATCACACCGTTAAATTCGTCGAGAGTTCCGCCTCTAACTGCACTGGCATCAGAAAGAAGCTCAGGAAGCTGGACCCACTTCAAAAGCGAGCTCTGGATGACTGTCTTGAGCTCTTCGATCTCACCATTGCTGAGCTTGAAACCGCTGTGTCCGACTTATCCAACAAAAGCTCACCTGCACAGCACTATCATGACCTACAGACCTTGTTAAGCGCTGCGATCACGAACCAGTACACTTGTCTTGATGGGTTTGCTTACAGTAATGGACATGTGAGAAAATTGATCGATAAAAGCTTATATAAGATATCCCGTTTGGTTAGTAATTCTCTTGCGATGCTTAAGAAGATCCCAAAGGTGAACACCTCGAAGGCTGAGGTGTTTCCGGAGTACGGTAATATGATGGATGGGTTTCCAAGATGGGTGTCGCCCAAAGATCGACGGTTGTTGCAAGCGTCAACAAACGAGACGAAGTTTGATTTGGTGGTGGCGAAGGACGGGAGTGGGAACTTCACGACGATTAGTGAGGCTGTAGATGCGGCGCCTAATTCGACGACGACAAGGTTTGTCATTTATATAAAGGCAGGGGCATATTTGGAAAATGTGGAGGTGGTGAGGAAGAAGACGATGCTGATGTTTATCGGAGATGGGATCGGAAAGACTGTGGTGAAGGCTAGCCGGAATGTTGTTGATGGATGGACTACTTTCCGATCAGCTACTGTCGGTGAGTTGGACTTCTTTTCCTTTTTTTCTTTTTTTTTTTTGTCCTGTTGTGATTCTTCAGTGCTTCGCGAGTCACCATTTTAAAGTGGTTTCTCGGGTGACACTTCACATCACCGTGATTTCAGGGAGCTACGGTTGAAACACTTTAAATCTGGAGTGACACAACAGACTTCGGTCTGGGCTAACACAGTGCTTTTAAGTTTTACTTTCTGCACGTGGAATATTATTGCCCTAAGCCTAGGAAATTTTTGACTCACTCAATGCTTGACAAAAGGGCATCAGGGAAAAATCAAGGGCTGTCATTCAAGACATGAGAGGTGTATCCATTTCACTTGTGGGATATTCTCCTTTCAAGATCATACGGGCCCACCTATATGTATTGATGGACGGCCCTTGATTTGCGTGGCGGATCAAGCAATTCGTGAAGCAAAAGTTTTACAGTTACAAGTCAACAAAAGGCATTGCCCATGTGGCCGATTCAGATGGTTTTTTTAATCGTATAAACGGTCTGGATCTACCACGTTCTACGTGACAAGAATGCGGTTGGAACAGCGTTGTGACAGATGCTTCTGTCACAACGCATAATACGAGCCACGTTGCACCCTATTAATGGACGCTGACCGTATGGATGTTTAGCCAGTTCTTCGGTGGACCTGTAAACCAAAAATCAGCCTAATTAGTGATTTCCAAGCGATTCGATTGAAGTTATTTTCGTGGGTTGATTTTAACTGTAGGAATTTGAGCATTGACCGTTATTTGGGTGCAAAGATCCAAAGGTTGCAAATCACTACTCAGACTGATTTTTGGTTTATTGGTCCACCGAGGGACTTGACAAACATCCATACGGTCAGCGTCCACTAAGAGTGTGCCACATGGCTCGTATTTTGCGTTGTGACAAAAGCTTTTGTCAAAACTCTGTGACAGAAGTTTTACTGAGTCCAGCCATCTGTCTTTTTATGTTGTGGGGTCCCTGTCAGTATCAGGACTCAGGAGATCCTGAAGATTTTCCTTTTCCTTCTTTTACTACAATGACATTTTGGGCTGTTGGGCTCCCGGGAATTGAGCCGGATTTGGAAAATCACAAAATCTGTCTTTGGGAGGACCCAATTCTATGTCCCAATCCTGCCTAATTCCCGGAATTATGAGTTCTAGAGCAGGAGAAACTTCTAATTCATGAACTTCAATTTCCCCGTGGAGATAATTTTTATCTCTCACACCTAGATTTTCACTCGTCAATACGGACTTAGAAACCAAAAATCAACAAGATTAGTTATTTGTAACCGATAGATTGTTTTTTTTATTGTTAATTATGTGAGGTGATGTCAGGGAGTACATATAAAAATCAGCATGATTTGGTAAACTCATCATGTTGATGTTGATTTTTTCTGAGTAGGTCCGTCTAGGTGTGGACCAACCGACCAACCATTCATGGGATCGGTTGGCCTGAAAGAGTGCACCAAGTGTAACTTTGAGAGACTTCTGTATCAATAGTAACCGTTGGTGGGCAACTACTTAGATGGTCAACTGAATCCTGTCTACATGCAGATTTACGGGGTCTCACGATAACGGCCAAATGCATCTAGAGGTTCAAATTTTGGACTTTTCAATTTGACTTAGAACTAGACAGAATTTATTAGTAGATTGATCGTAACCTCGGATGTAGAGATTAAGGACCTGTTTGGATCGCCATTTTTATATCTGAAAAGTCTTTTTTTAATTTCACAAAGAGGACTTTTTCAAAATAACAGATTGTTTGGATGACCATTTTCTAAAAAGTATTTATTCTATGAATATATATTTTTTAAGCCAAAAATTCTTTTTATAAAAAATAGCTGAAAGATGTTTTTAAAGTGAACAAAGATTTTTTTTTTTTAATTTTTGGGGGCTTAATGAACATCTATATAACAAAACAGGGAAGTTGTCTCCCCCTCTTATATAGGCTTCATAAAGAAGGACCAAGATCTTATCCCCTAACTGGACGGTGGATCTCAGCCACTCGCACCCAATTTTGACAAACGCTTTGTTGATTAGTGCCATGGCATGGGCCACCTACTAGTAATAAACAAAGAACCCTACTCCCACCCCTCATTTATCACTCGTAAATTATAGTGATGGAGCCCACTAAGAGAAGATAAAGACATTTTGCATCCATGATGATACTCCAAACGACCTCTATAAGAAAACATATTTTCAAAAAAAGCATTTTTTAAAATAAAATATTTTGAAAACTGCAATCCAAATGGTCCTAAAATTTGGACGGTTGGTCCCCTGAGTCCAACCCACAGCTATCACGGTTGTCGGTTGTGTGGAACCGTAAACTCGTGACTCGGTCCAGTATATCGCCATGTAGAAAAGTTGTCGGGAGAGATTTTGTCTCTATCCCACTCTAAATATTATTATATACACATCGTATCTAAGTGGAATAAATATTTGGGAAAAGTTTTTCTGATTGTAGCTCACGCTTTTGGTGTCAGCTAGCATTTTTTTACTAACCGCTGCCATCTGGGCTCGCTGACGGCATGGATGTTTAACCCACCCCCTGGAAGACTTTCATACCAAAAATCAGCTTGTTTGATGAGTTTTAGCGGTTGGTTTTAGTACTCAAAAAAATGATTGAATCCAACGGATAATATCACACCTTAAAAAGCACTAAAATCTAATGGCTGGAGATTACAAGTCCTGGTGATTTTAGGGGTGGGATAAACATCCATGCGGTCAGTGGACCTAAGATACCACCTAACCCAACTTTGGACTGGTGGGACAAATGCAAGTAATATGGACCCACCAATGGATTTGTCCCATTTTACAGATCCCTCTTGTTCAGACGATTGGAAGTTTGCGACCAAAAAAATTCACCCCTCCTATACATACTGTGAGGCCCACTGACCCATGAATACTTGACTTTCAAATCCCCTTAGTAGATCTACGGACCAAGAATCATCCTGATTGGTAATTTTGTAACCGTTGGATTCAAGCATTTTTTTTTAATCAAGAACTTGGTGTGGTGTCAGTGCTTTAGATTCGACGCGTCTCTATGCATCATAGATACGATGTTGCATGCTGATGTACATTTGATCTCGTACAGCTGTGGTGGGTGATGGATTCCTTGCTCGAGATATGACATTCGAAAACTCAGCTGGACCAAGTAAACATCAAGCAGTCGCTCTAAGAAGCGGTTCAGATCTTTCAGCGTTTTATCGTTGTAGTTTCGTCGCTTACCAAGACACACTATACGTTCATTCTCTTCGACAATTTTACAAATCATGCGACGTATACGGCACAGTTGATTTCATCTTCGGAAATGCAGCTGCTGTACTACAGGATTGCAATCTATACGCGCGTCTTCCAAATCCCAACCAAAGAAACATCTTCACTGCTCAAGGAAGAGAAGATCCAAACCAAAACACTGGGATTTCGATCATAGGCGGCAAAGTTACTGCTGCAGCGGATCTAATCCCGGAAAAGTCGTCGTTTAGGACTTACTTGGGACGACCATGGAAACAATATTCTAGGACTGTTTTTATGCGTTCATATATCGATGATCTAGTTGATCCTGCAGGATGGTTAGAATGGGATGGTGACTTTGCTCTTAGTACACTTTACTATGGGGAGTACTTGAACAGAGGTCCTGGTTCAAACACAACCAATAGGGTTACATGGCCCGGTTACAGAGTTATCAACAACTCTACAGAAGCAAGTCAGTTTACTGTAGCGGCTTTTATTCAGGGAAATGAGTGGCTATCATCCACCAACATTCCATTTTTCCCAGACTTAAGTTAAATTTAAATTTAAAAAAAAGAAAAAAGATGTATTTCCTTCTCGACATTTTGTGTTTTCGCTTAATCTTGTAATATGCAATTATGTTTAGATATTGTGTTTCTAAGAATTGCACGATGATTTTAGTGCAATTGAAGTACTTGTTTTATTACCACATGGAGAGAGGTGGATCAATTTGCGAGAGAATATGGTGTAAGTAATTGAATGGTGTTGTACACGGTTTAAATGGCCATTTAAACGGTAACGCCCCAAGCCCGTTTCCGTTTAAACCTGTTTTATCGGTTTTGAAAAAAAGGCCATTTTTTTTTGTTTTAACGGCCGTTTAATTTCGAAAAATTTTGTGAAAAAAACGGCCGTTAAAACCATTTAATTCCGTTAAAATCCGTTAAATTCTTTTTTTTTTTTAATTTTCAAATTTCAAATTTTGAATTTCAGCACCACTTTTTCCGTTTTTTTCCATTAAAACCGTTAAAATCCGTTTAATTCCATTTTTTACATTTTTGCCCGACTGTTTCAATCCGTTTTAACAGTAACGCCCCCAGTCCGTTTAACCATTATAACGGCCTCCTTTAAACCTTGGTGTTGTATACCTCTACATACTCGGGCAAGACCCAATAGTGACCACCATAGTAAATTCTCCAATTATTCGCGAACCGTGCAAATTATTTAAAGATCGACCCAAACAACATCCTATTCAATGGTTTGTCCCATATTTTTGAACATGATCAAATTATTCTCAAATCATTCCCTAACTTTTCCAAATTATTCATTTTGAACATGAAAAATCATTTTATAAGACTAAGTTGTCAATATTTTGCATTTTTTGTTTTATATTATTTTTTTAATGATTTTAATAAAAAACGGGAAAGAAAATAGATTGTCAAATTTTTTAAGGCATTTTAATGATAAGCCCAAATTGTACTCAAACGTTTCCCATGGTGATACATTTTTTTTTTCAAAAATACCCATATGTTTATACTACATATTTTTATGCACGTAAGGGCATTTTGGACTTTAACACTTATATTGGTGTAAATGTTCTATTAATTGGAATTATAGAAATTAACTTTTTTCAAAAAATTTAAATAACAAATCTAACCATTGATTGGGACCAACCTAGGGGATTTCCTAGTTAGAATCGCCACCATGAACAGAATCACAAACCAGGTGTCCAGCCATTGCATTCATCATTCATAGTTCTGTAAACAAGTTCGCTTTTACTACATTGTTCATTCCTACGTCCATAATCTACGTCAACTCTCTCCATCCATCCGACAGCTATGGGAACTTTATTTATTTTCAAAGGTAGTCATCTAGACAACCCATTCATAGGCCGCACAGCTCCTTGGGTGCCTTGTATTTCAATGTTGATCAACAGCTTCCGCCAGTGGAACAGATTTCACCTGAAACAAAAATGTAGGGGACTGGGCTATTGATTGGTCCACCCATTCATTTCAAAAATATGATAGTTCATCTCTACATTTAAAATGCTAGTTTAAATGCAGACGATGATATTCTGGTTCCCAGAGTGAGGTTCCATCTCTCGTTTTATTCGAGGTAGCAAGGAAATCATGCTAGTGGCCATTTTGTTAAGCCAAGGTTTTTTGTTTAGTGAAGGGAATTAAAACCATTTCTAGTTTTGTCACCGTCTGAACCATTGGAAACAGTTGAAGCACTCACCAGACCACGGAACTTTAGAATGTAAAACATCTCCAGATATCGCCGGGTCTCACGTCTCTCAAGCTTCGACACGTACTTCCAGAAGCCATAAACCCCAGCTAATGTCATAAGCCTTTCAGAATAAATCTTCCATGTATACCTACAAATTACAGTTGGAGATGGTGAGGTTGAGGTGGATCATAGATGTTTTTTTATTTACACAGATCCACAGAATTATGGAGGAAACAAGTCAATCAGGAAAGACGGACCTTTCTTGGACCCGCTTAACCCCAGCATCAGATATCTTAAACCAGCAGCTGGGATCCTTCTTGCATCGTTCAAAGAAGTCAGCCATAAGTTCAGCGGCCTGATCAGGGTGATATGGATCAACATGGAATCCCGATATACCATGTTCGATTATCTCAGCAGGACCTCCATGACAAGTGGCAAATGTTGGAAGACCACAAGCCATGGCCTCCACAACTGTAAGCCCAAATCCTTCGTACAATGCAGGCTGCAATATGGTCAAAGTTAAGAATAATGTGGGGAGTTCTAAAAGTGAAGGAACACAGGAGTCCAACCAGCACAACATACCTGCACAAAAGCACCTCTTGTATCAGCAATGTAGCGATAGAACTCACCATTACGCGCCCTGTTCATTTGGGCCGATATCCATCGGAACTGGCCACCCAAGTTGTACTTCTTTACAAGGCCATGCATTTTTTCAATCTCATCTATTTCCTCTCTGTCGTCAGACTTCTTGACATCAATGTAACCACCAACCACAACAAGGTTTACCAGTTCCCTTAGTTTAGCATTCTTACCGTACCACTCAACAAGCCCTGTTATGTTTTTCACCCGATCGAGCCTCGCCATGGAAAAGACAATGGGCTTCGACCGATCACTGAAATTACCACTGGTAACATAAATGAAGGATCAGATTAATAGCTGATATTTATTATCAATTACAGTCTAAGGTTGTGAAGAGTGTTCTCTTTACATATTTCCACTTTCATAATTTTGACCTTTAATCCATAATCACAATCACTAATACTAAAAAAAGGATTGCATTTTTTTAAGGTTTTAGCAGGTAAACTCAAGAGAATTGAGTTTAATATGATTCTAAAATCCAACTATATTAACTATATTATAACTTACAAGCAACGAGGTTAAGATATGGGCAAAGGGAGCACATGCAAATTTAAGTCATAACGCTTCCTGAACTGAATATATTCGTAATTTCATTTTAGATCATTATGATCACTCATTGTCCATGTAACAGAACACCATTTTCTAAAAATTTGCTGGATATTGTGCCTTATCACTTGCATGGCAACACTGTTTCAAACAAACCTTAATTTATTCAAAATATTTTTTTTTTCAGCTACTATTTATATATGTTATATGATTTTAATGTATGCCACCTTATCTAAATAAATTCTTTCGAGATTGTATACTTCTCTGAATTAAAGTATTTTTAAAAGTATCTCTCTAGATATGGAATAAATTGTACGGACATGTTAAACATATAGGGTTTGCAGGGTCAGTGTGTTTACACTTCATATTAGTGTCAGATGCCGACATACATGTCAGTGTCAGTGTTACATAACTTATAGGCATAGATTTTAGTTTGTATTACTTATCAAACACTAAATGAATAGATTCAGTTTGTATTCTATATGGACATGGATCACCATCAGGAGGCATGGTCATGGAATTGGTTTGGCCAAATCATGCTTAACTCTAGAAGTGGTCGAGTCCAAGCAATGGATTTCCAACTTTAGAAATAAAACATGGAAATTTACTAATAACTGACAACCATACAAGAAGCTAAATAAAAGATTATATAGTAGAGAGACTGCAATCTGCAAAGATTGTAAGGTCATCCCAGGCGAGAGTTTGACTGTGCAACATTGGCTAGTAGTTATAGATGTTTGCATTAAAGGATGGAAGAGGACTAAAAGTAAAAAAGTTCCCAAAAATTAGATGGTGGAAACTAAAAAGAGATGAAGTAGTGTTCTTTAGAAGTAAATTGATAGATGAGGGAAAATAGAATTTAAATGCAGAAACTACGATGATCTGGGGATGAAATGAGGATGAAATGATTAGTTGTATTAAAAAGTGGCAAAAGAAGTTCTCGGAAAATCTAAAAGGAAAAGTCACTGACAAAAGGAAACTTGGTGATAGAGTGAAGAAGTTCAGAAAGTGAATTAAAGAGAAAAGGTCATCACCAACAAAAGGAAACATGGTGATAGTGAAGAAGATCAGAAAGTGATTAAAGAGAAAAGGTCATCACCAGCTATGCTTTATGGAGCTGAATGTTGAGCAGTTAGTAAACAACATGTTCATAGAATGAGTGTAGCAGAGATGAGAATGTTGAGATGGATGAGTGAAAAAACAAAGAAAAAATCATAAATGAACATTATTCGAGGAAACCTATAAATAGCCCTGATGAGAGCTAAAATAAAAGAAATTCGATTGAGATGGTTTGGACATGTGCAACAAAGACCAACAATGACACCAGTAAGAGGGAATGTGTTTGTGCAAGTTGAAAGCCTTAAAAGGGAGAGAGGAAGGCTGAAAATGATATGGATGGAGGTAGTAAGAAAATATCTTAAAGACATATGCTTTAACAAAAGATATAATTCTAAACACAATAGAATGGCGAAATAGGATTCATGTTGCCGACCCCGAACATTTAGGATTAGGCATAGATGATGATGATGACAGTAGAAATAAAATAATAAATATCCAGTCTATTAATCTTTCCAAATTTAACTGTAGAAAATGGTTGGATAACCTCGTTCATCTTGTTTGTTATTCTAGAAGGCCAAACAGTTGGGATAAGACATAGATGATGATGATGACAATAGAAATAAAATAATAAATATCCAGTTAATGTATCTTCACAATCAATTGTTGAAAATGGTTGGATAGCCTCATTCCTATTATTTGCTATTCTAAAGGATCTCCCAACATCATGTGCATGGAATCATTCTTCTTGGATGAGAGCTTCACTTCACACAAGATGAGGTGACACTGGATGGCCTCATACTGCGAAGCACATAAAAGGCCACATTACCGCATACAAGGTGCAATATAAGTTAAGTAGCATAAATAAGTACTTACATGTGTTGATCATTCTGCTCTGGATCATATAACAGCTTTTCAATTGACTCATGTAGGGCTGTAAGTCTTTTTTCCTTTTCTGAGTACGGAAAGTATATGCTTGTATCTGCCCCCGGAGAGACAATATTGAACTTGGGATCAAAAACATTAATGCCATGAACAACTCGGTAGAGTCCTGGAAGAGTGAAAGCTGTGTGGCTCTCGTACTGTCCAACAGTATTCTTGCTGAAACAAAGAGTGTGAATTATAACTACTGATATAATATGCCGAGTACTGAAACTAGCATCTTGACATTATTACAAAAATCCAGCAACAATTGATCATTTGTTGCTTCCCTGTTCCAAATGTACTGCTCATGGTACAGTTATCATGGTAATAGGTTTAGATGATATGGATGAAAATTAGGTTATGTCAAAACAACATGAAGCCAAACAGAACAAAACCAAAGAATATTAATGTCCTCAAGAAAATCTATTTCATGCAGTATCCTAAAGTAATAGGACCAATACATGCCAGACATGAGTACTTCATCCAAAATAGTGAATCTAAATAACATAGTGAAGAATAATATCTGATTTAAATGGTGTCTTAGGAACTAGGACAACTATTTGAGGAAGTTCAAACTAATGGCACACTGATAACTTTCTTTAGACAACTGCTAGATTGGAAAATCGGAAAAGACCCATGGAAGGATTCCTTTTACCCCTCATGAAGAGAAACCTAATCAGAGAACTTGACAACGATTGGCAAGGTCATTAAAATTCATGAAACTTCAGTCTATTAGCTACTAATGCGAATAATTGTGAGCTAGCACCCTTAGGACCAAAATGAATTGTAAGTGAATACTGAGGAGTAGGTGGCAGGGACAAATAGGCAAAATTGATTCACTTGAACAACAAAAATCATGAGGTACAAATACCACATTTATCAATAACAAAAGTAACCAATCTTAGGCCGTAAAAGCATTTCATAGGTACAAGCAGTTAAGAATAATGACCCAAATATAAACAAAAAAATTAACCTGGTAGACTAATAAATAGAGTTTCTCCCAAAGAACAAAGTCAACCGTACAAGGGGATAATGGATTACCTAGATAAACAAATTCACTAAAATGTATTAAGAGAATTTAGGAGAAGTTTACATTATATACATGTTTTACAGTCTTAGGATGTTTCACCATCGAAGGATCTCATAAACTGTTCATGCTTCATGGATTAAATAGAGTGATCATACAGTGTATGGCAGGGATGAACATGTTGAGATGGATGTGGGCAGATTAGAAAAGACAATTAAAAATGAGCACACCCAAGGGAACCTAGGAGTAACCCCAATAGGAGATAAAATAAGGGAAAGTCGATTGAAATGGTTTGGGCATATACAACAAAAACCAATGACGGCACAAATGAAAAAGAACACTTTGTTGCAGGTTGATGGCTCAAAAAGGTGAGAGGAAGGCTGATGCGGGAGCATTCTACTACGATCGTCCGCGCTACACCGAATCAATGCCCAATCAAGTGGATTCTACTTACTATTTATAATAAATCCCGAATTTACAATTTATAGTAAATTTTGATTTTACTATTTTTAATGGACCCCACGAAGATTTGTTTTAATTTAATTAGGATTTTCAATTGAGATTTTGTTTCCAATTAGGATTTTATTATTGATTGCAATAGTTGATTTGTATTAGGAGTTTCTAATTTCAATTAGATTAGAATTAGGAAAGTTAAAGTAGGGAGTCTTATAAAAGGTGATGTACCCTTTGATTTTAAGGATGGAAAAAATGATGAATAAAGAAATAGAAATCTCTCTTGTGGTGTAAAGCCATCTTCTCTTGGTGCGAAGCCAAGCTAATTCGGTGCGAAGCCGAAAGTATCTTTCTATCCCTATCTCTTTCTCTATTTCTTCTCTTATTCTCTTCTCTTTCTCCATCTCTATTTATTTTTTAGTCAATTTATTACCTAAGAAAACCCAAATCATACCATAGCACTATGAATAGTGCTGCGTGAATAGTGACGTGAATAGTAACGTGAATAGTGTCATGTGAATAGTGCCATGAATAGTAAACTCCTCTTCATTCTTTCTCAAATCGCGGAACGGTACTCCGTCCTGCGTCAAATTTGCTATCAGAGCCCGGTTCGAAACTCTTGATCAGAAAGATAGTCTTATATTGGTTCACAATCTTTGGTAGCCGCGTTAGCTATACTAAACGATGTGATAAATCGTTTTGAGAGCGGACTAAGTGACCATATAAATCGTATTGAGAGCAAACTAGAGGCAAGAGTCTCCGCCAGAGTTCCAATCAGCAACTGTCATCTTGGAAAGTCACTACCACAACCATTGGCTTTTCCACCTCTTTCTGACAAGCTATTGGAGGGTTTCACAGCAAAAAAAACCCCTAAAGAGGTCTCAAAGCAAGTCGAGAAGAAAGTAAACGAAGAAATAAAAGCCATTGAACAAGATGGTGTTTTTCAATCCGAGGAAAATAAAAAAATCGACGAGGAAGAAAAAGCCAAAGCTGTGGAATTAGCTAGTCATGAAGCTCCTATAGTTGAATCGGAAGAAAATACAGAGGATAAGCAGATTGATCCGCATGTAGTTGTGGAGAATGAAAAAGCTGAAAAGATTGATGATTCCCCTAGTTCAAATGCTTCAGCTGAAGATGACCCAAAAAGTATAGAAGATCTCAATCCGAATTTAGATGTTTCTGCTGTTTCAGAACTGATAGTTAAAAATGAACCAGATGGAATAAGCAAGAATTTCTTATCAAAAAAGGCCAGAGTTGAAGACACATACTATGTTTCAAAAAATTTACACATGTCGAAGATGCAGAAGAAGAAATTGAAGGGAAAGTACTCTAAATATCTCTTCCGTTGGAAAAGCCAATTGCAATATCTCAACTTGAATTCGAGGTTGAATTCTTTTCAACCAGGAGGGTTTGATGCGGGAGCATTCTACTACGATCGTCCGCACTACACCGAATCAATGCCCAATCAAGTGGATTCTATTTACTATTTATAGTAATTCAGGTTTTTACTATTTATAGTAAATATTAAAATTACTATTTATAGTAAATCTCGTTTTTACTATTTATAGTAAATCCCGAATTTACAATTTATAGTAAATTTTGATTTTACTATTTTTAATAGACCCCACGAAGATTTGTTTTAATTTAATTAAGATTTTCAATTGAGATTTTGTTTCCAATTAGGATTTTATTATTGATTGCAATAGTTGATTTGTATTAGGAGTTTCTAATTTCAATTAGATTAGAATTAGGAAAGTTAAAGTAGGAAGTCTTATAAAAAGTGATGTACCCTTTGATTTTAAGGATGGAAAAAATGATGAATGAAGAAATAGAAATCTCTCTTGTGGTGTGAAGCCATCTTCTCTTGGTGCGAAGCCAAGCTAATTCGGTGCGAAGCCGAAAGTATCTTTCTATCCCTATCTCTCTCTCTATTTCTTCTCTTATTCTCTTCTCTTTCTCTATCTCTTTTTCTTTTTTAGTCAATTTATTACCTAAGAAAACCCAAATCATACCATAGCACTATGAATAGTGCTGCGTGAATAGTGACGTGAATAGTAACGTGAATAGTGTCATGTGAATAGTGCCATGAATAGGAAACTCCTCTTCATTCCTTCTCAAATCGCGGAACAGTACTTCCGTCCTGCGTCAAAGGCCAAAAATGACATGATTTGAGGCAGTAACTTGTAAGGAAGTATCTGAAAAAATATGCCTTAACAAAAGATAGAGTTCTAGATAGAATTGATGGTTAAAAAGGATTCATGTTGCAGACAAAAGTACAACACAAGCTATATGACAAGATGAAAGTATAACACAAGGTATTTCCATCTAAAAAGTAAGGGTATATATTAATAGGAATGAATATAGTACACGAACAAATGATGACTTCAGATATCAAATGGCCTAAAAAAAGAGGTACCTTCCTGCAATCTCTTGATATGTACTGGTGATAATAAAATCTGCATGGTTCATGGCAATTATATCAGCAGTAAATTGGCATGAGAAGTGGTACTTGTCTTCATATTTTCTCCAATATATATCAGAATCTGGATATTTTGTTTTCTCCAGTGCATGGGCAATGTTGCACTGTATACAAAATGTGGAAATTCAAATTTCAAACATATAATTCCATTTCGCAGATACAAAGACTGTTGAATCGCATGAACAGGGAACCAGAACATCATATCAAACCTGTGTGATTCCTAGCTTATATGATAACAAAGATGCAACAAGATTTCCATCGCTGTAGTTGCCAATGATTAGATCTGGAACACCCTGTAGCTCAGCAGCAATCTCGCTTGCTACATCCTATTCACAATATATAGTTCTTAAGGAATATCATAGAAAACATAAGCAGAATAAAGCATCTAATGAATTTCCGCAAACAGATATCAAAACAAAAAGTCCTTAGTTTGACTAGACTCATTTAAACTACAGACAGATATTGTATCAAGACCAAGTAAAGAGATCTCCCACGGCACAGCAAGTTATAAGAAAATGATTCTCCAAAAGAATCCAGGAAATATTTACAGTGAACAAAACATGGTAACCTAACCATAGACTCCTTCAAGACACATACATCCACATGGGTAATAACATCCTCATTTACAAGTGTCAACAGATCCTCCGATCAATACTGCTCTACAATTATTCTTTGCTACTCCTTGAAGCTTCTCTTATATGATTATATTCCAGGAAACAAAAGATCAACAACTCATGTCCAGTCGTCTACATGTGAAGGTTTCTTTCATCAAGATATATCAATTGTCTGCAGTGAGATCTTATGGGGTTACTACTCGCTCCAGCACCTTGATGCACGTCACTATCTCCAACTCCCTTTTACTAAGATAACACAAGACATGCCAATTTTGTTCAATTCAATACCAGTAGGCATGACACACATGTCCTCCTTAGTTACAGCTAATCCCAAAATATGTTTTACCATCCTAGGCTACAGTTACTTTTTTGTCAACCATTCAAATCATGTATTGACTCTTTTCCTTTTTTTACAACTAAAGAATTATTAATAGAGGAAATATATAGACCCTCAGACTAGACACTTAGCAGCCCTACGAGTGTTAGAATCATCCAAATTGTGTATCCTTGATTTTCTCACAAGATTTGACAATTTTACACTTTCATACTTGTTAATTTCCAACATGCATGGATACCGGCAGACATGCACATAAATAGAAAATTCAATACCATGTTTAGATGTTAAAATATCAAACTTTTCACACTTGTCTAGTTCTCTTCTAGGGTATTTTGCAAGTCTTACACTCTTTTAGGGTATTTTGTGAACCTTCATTAGAGTTCATCGTTGATGAGCAAAATGAAGAAGGAACCCAATAACAACAACTAGTCCAAAAGCAGGACTTAGAAACTGAGAACCTCATCTACGTAAAAGTACTGTTACTGAAGCATCAATTTCGTAATCATATCCAATATAGGGAAGGAATAGTTCGCAACTTAACAGTTAACAAGATTATACCACTGCAAACGTCTCTAGATAAGGCCACACATCAAATCTTGAGATCCACTGACGAAGAATTCCTTTCTCGGTTCTAAAGGGCACCCGCAAAATATGTGTATATTGTGTTCCACTAATTCTTTCCAGACGCTGGCTGCATGTCGTCCCTTTTGAATCAGGTATTAGACGGGTCACCTTAGACCAACAAGGATGGAAGTATAAGATATAAAACCAGGAAAACTATCTATATGAAACCAAAGTAGGTGAATGGAGAAGAGGAAAAAGCAGGTCCTCATGCAAATTCTGGATAAAGGACAGTAAATTACACTTACAATAAGAATTCTAGGAGTAAAATTCAGTCCCTGTTTCTGTATTCTCAGAAGCATCTCATTCTCCAAGGCACGCACTTGATCCAATATATAAACAATCTGTGCATCATTACAAAATCTGAGTAAGAATCAATGACTAGTACTAAGGTAAACATGAAGAGGGAAACATAGTGCCCAAGCTTGCACTGTTATATAGGGTTTGAACACAAACAACAGAAATAAAAATACCTGCCCACCAGTGTCAGGCAAACCTAAGACATTTGCTTGGCCGAAGTATCCATGTGGAGATACAATGACAACATTGAACACCATTGGGACTCTCCCAAGGAATGTCTCCAGGGTAGAGGGATCAGGAGCCTGAAGGATGTCCAAGAGAAGATGTACCATCTCTGACACCCGTTGTGCATTATCACCCCAACCTCTCTCAAAACCCATTTCTTGAAATCTGCAAACGAGTCGAGAAATGAGAATGTTATTATTAATAATTTGAACTGGGTTTCCACTTGGCACTCAAAGTGCATGACAAACAATACACTCCCTTTGACAAGGGGGAAATGTGTGCACAAGAACAGAGATATAGTTGCTTACTTATATTCGAAGTCAGAATATGGTGCATCTGGAGGGAGCTTAGAAAGATAATCCTCCGCCTGTGCTAAAGTAGATTGAAGTCTGGATAAGCTTTGTATCCGATCATTCAGCATCATTGCCTGCACATTATATAAAACTAAATTCATTCAGCTGATCAGCTCTGAGGTATTACCCCTCAAGCAGCGCGCTTTTTTTTTCCTTGGTGTGTGCGCGGGCATCCCGTGACCTCATGGTTTCATTATAGAATATAAACCAAGCAGGCAATCTAGGCTTGAACATTTGTCATAAAATATAACTCCCTCACTGATCTCACTAGATATATGGTTGGTAAACTAACAAGGTTACATCTATTGGGGAACAAAGGGACCGGAAAAGAAGACGAACCTGACCCTTATACTTGTGTGCACGAAGAAAATCGAGCAAAGGTGCCAAGCAGTCCTTGTTCCTAAACATAATCGAAGAGAGATGACGATTGAGGAATTGAACACCGTTGCCGATCGAAGATGACTGGGTTGGGCGAGGAATATTCGCATTGAAGGGTTCAAAATCGAGCTCGAGAACAAACTCATCATTGGACCTGAATGAAGCAGATATGAATTAACAAAATCTGGTACAAACACAAGAAGAACAAGAAACACACACAAGCAATCCAAAAAAAGGTGTAAAGCCACGAATTTCTCGAGAAAAATAACAGAGTGATTGCTTACTGGCCATCAACGAGCTCTTCTTTGAAGCGAAGATATTCTGAAACAGTCAATTGCTCCACAGTGAGTTCATGGATATTAACACGGACGTATTCCCAAACTCCTGGCCTCGGACGAACCGCAATAGCTACAAACGGGGGCAGAACTATCGCCTCCTACAACCAAACACAAATAAATCACAAATCACAAACACAACAGAAGCCAAACAAACAAAAACTTTTTTTTTTCCTTTTAATGATCTGGTGCCCTCACCTGTGCGGATTTAAGAACTTCACTAAAGGGGCCATCGATGAGCTTCTGCCCTCCTTTATTTCCAATAACGTTAGCTAGCTCGTCTATTATGTGATGAGGTTGTAGAAGCCCTTTTCCCTGAGCGACATACCTTCGAACAAAAGAAAATCAGAACTGAATGTCAGATCGATTTCAGACAAAAAACAGAGATGGAGAAGACAAAGGAGAAGTAGAAAAACCTGGAGAGGAGAGAAACGAGTTCATTACGGTGAGCCGAGAGAGTGTCCTCGACCCTCTCTCGTATGCTAAGAACTCGCGTCAATTTAGGGTTCGACATGATTTCGAAGCACCGATCTCTCGAACAACAAACTTAAGAGGTGAGAAGAAAACAGAGTTACTGTTTAGGGTAAAAGCTACGCTACAGCTTCCACAAGAAAGAGTTATTAGCGGTGCAGCAGAATCAGAATGAGTAGCAGAGACGACTGTGAATCAGAATGAGAACCAAGGAGTTATTAATAATAAGCGGAGAAATGGGCGAGGGAGTAATGGCTAGACACGGATAAGCGAAACTCGCGAAACCGCCATGTCGTGTTCAAGTTTGATACTGAGTGTGATTTGATTCGCAAGACTGTCAACTCACAAGCATATTTCCCTCGCTTTTGAAACTAAAATCTGTGGGCAAAGTCTCCGGTTCACGAGAGAAATTTTTTGCTCCGGTCGTCCGGGCTGCACTTGAAAACGCCACGTGGAATCTTTTAGAGAGTAATGATCACGTGGCACAATTTTAGAGGCCACTGACCGTATAGATGTTTGGCCATTCCTAGGTGGACCTATATGCTAATCGATTGGTGGTTTATAACCGTTAAATATTTGTCTTTCATGGGTTGCTTTTCAACCGTTTGATTGGAGCGTCACTTAGATCCAACGTCTGGAAATCACCAATCAAGCTAACTTTTGGTCTTTAGGTTTACCTGGGGATAGACCAAACATCTACAAAGTCAGTAGTATTTAAAAATGTGTCACGTGGCGTTTTTAAGTGCAACTCGGACGTCATGATAGAACAAACGGCGGGAGCAAAAAAATTCTCGGTTCTCACGAGAGACGAACTATTCGCACTCCTCTGTGCCTTTGTTAACCCGGGCGTTCAGGGCCGGCTCAACCATAAGATCAGTAAGGCCGTCGCCTTAGGCCCCAGGTGAGAGAAGGCCCCAGTCCACTAACCGCATGGATGTTTAGCCCACCCCTTGTTGGACATACAAACCAAAAATCAACCTGATTGGTCATCTCTAGCCATAGATTTTAGTACCTTTTAGGATTTGATTCTAGCCATTGGATTCAAGCATTCTTTTTTAATAGTCAATTCAATGGCTAGAAATCATCAATCAAGTTGATTTTTAGTTTTTATCCACCAATATATGGGTTGAACATCCACGCAGTCATTAGGCACAAAAAATTATTTATGTAAGGCTACGAGAGTCATCTACATGGACTGCAACGAAGTCCTATTCGCACAAAATTTTTTCAATAGCTTTTGATTATCATAAATAGTTGTTCAATAAGATTTTCTACTATATAAAGAGCTAAAAGTTTCAATAAATACCCTGTATTAATGAGTCATAGTGGACAACCATTTTGGCGGACCCATATAGAAGATGAACCAATGGCTGATTTTTGGTAACCCCCTCAAAATAAAAAAAATTAGCCCATTCTGAAATTTTTAACCCCATCAAATGTGGTTTTCAAGTTATACAGTAAAAATAAATGGTCCATAATTCTTCAACTTTTAAACCAGTCTACGAATATCGGAATGATTTGATTTTTTGTGAGGATGATCTCCTCACCATAGAGATCATCCTCACCAAAAATCAGCGATTGATTCATCTTCTAAGTGGGTCCGCCAAATGGTTGTCCCCCATCCCGATCATATATTAATATATTAAAATATTAAATATTAAAAGGCCTCGCATGGAGTTTTCGCCTTAGGCCTCAATGCATCGAGACGCCCTGATTCAGGCAGCACCTAAAATGCCCCGTGTCACATTTTTATACATCAATGACCGTGCAGATGTTTGACAGAGACCAAAAATCAGCTTGGTTAGTGCTTTATATCCGTTGGATTTTAGTCTGTTATGGGATGATTTTCAACCGTGGTTTGATCATTATTTTGGGGTACAGCAATCCAATTGCTAGAAATATCTAATCGGGCTGAGTTTTGATCTGTTGGTTCACCTAGGGATGGCCCTACCATCCATACGGTCAATGGTCTCTAAGAAAGTCCCACGTCGCAGTTCAGATGCAGTCCAGACGCCCAAGAGCAAAAAATGTGTCGCTCTGTCGTGTGCCTCGTAGCTCTCAAGTGGGACCATATGTATTGCATGCATGCCACGATCACGAATGGAAGAGTAAAAACTTACCTGACCACCAGTGGTCTGGTAGCTACCAGACCACACACAAGCTGTTGCACGCGTGTCCACTGTACGGTGGCAAGTCATATCGGCACGAGCCACTCTAAACTCGTCTCCTCCTCTGGTTAACTGGTAAGTTTAAAAAAAGAAACGGAAAAGCTGATGGAAGTTAAAAATAAAAATAAAAACGCACTATACGAACCACGTGGCATACTCTTAGTGGACACTGACCGTATGGATGTTTGGCCAATCACTAAGTGGACCTACAACCCAAAACTAAACCTGATCATTAGTTTCTAAGCGTAGGATAGAAATTATTTTCTTGGATTGATTTTCACCGTTGGAATTTGAGCATTATTGAGCGTTATTTGGATGCAAAGATCTAAAGGTTGTAAATCACTAATCACGCTGATTTTTGGTTTTAAGGTCCACCGAGGGACTGACCAAACATCCATACGGTAAGCTTCCACTTATAGCGTGCCACGTGGCTCGGATTGTGCGTTGTGACCTGCTTATTGTCAGAAGTTTTACTCAGTAAGCTGTAAATATCCTCCCTTTATCACCGGTGTCCCGCAAAACGAAAATCTCTCCAGGCTATACCTCTCTTCTCCTCACCAAAAATCAGCCATTGATTCATCTTCTACGTGGGTCCGCCAAAATGGTTGTCAAAAATAGTTGTCCCCCGATCCTGAGTCCCTGACCCCAGAAATTCTACTCTTTTTTTGTTTTTTTAACTAACCTCTGCAAGAATAACAGAGAAATACCCGGAGAAGAAATCTTCTGAAGAGCTTCCCCATGAGCTTTTCTTTCTTACCCATGAGTTGGCGGGATAAAGATTTTTGCTTGGCGGGATTCTGAAACAGGAAAGGGTCCTGATGTAATAAGGTATACCTGAGATCTTTTCATTTGCGGAAGCGGCAATTTTGGTAGTCACCGCTGCCATCTGGGCCTACTAACCGCATGGATGTTTAGCCCACCCCTTAATAGACATTCATACCAAAAATCAGCTTGTTTAATTATTTTTAGCCGTTGGTATTAGTACTCAGAAAATGGTTGCATTCAACGGCTATAAGATCGCCTTAAAAGGTGCTAAAAAGTGTTAAAATCTAATGGTTATAGATTACCAATCAGGGTGATGTTTGGTTTGTATATCCACCAAGGGGTGGGATAAACATCCATGCGGTCAGTGAGCCCAAATGACAGTGGTGAGTACCAAAAATCGTGCTTCCGCATTTGAAACAGTTTCAGGCCTACCTTGTTTACATCTTTTTCCAACAGGGAAAAGGGATTGTTGAATAAAACTTTGCTGACAGGATCCGGTCATCAAGGCCGATGACAGTGCATAATACGAGCCATGTGGAACACTCTTAGAGGACTCTGACCGTATGGATGTTTGGCCAATCAATTAGGTGGACCTACAGATCTAAAATCAGCCTGATTAGTGATTTCTAGCTGTTGGATTGGAATTGTTTTCATGGGTTGATTTTAACCGTGTGAAATTTGAGAATTATTGACCATTATTTGAGGTGCAAAGATCCAAAGGTATTAAATCACAAATCAAGCTGATTTTTTGTTTGTAGGTCCATATAGGGATTTGAAAAACATCCATACGGTCAGAGTCCTCTAAGAGTATGCCACGTGCCTCCTATTGTACTCGGTCATCGGCCTTGATTACTTGGGATTTTTGTTTGGCGAGATTCAAACTAACCTTTTTTTTTTTTTTTTTGGAACTTACCGGTTAGCCAGAGGAGACGAGTTTGAAGTGGCTCGTGCCGATGCGACTTGCCACCGTACAGTGGACACGCATCGGGTATCCAACAACTTGTGTGTGCTACCAGACCAAATTCTCGAGTAAATCTTACCTGACAACGCTAGTCAAGTAGCTACCTACGACCCACAATATAAGTTACGTGGCAATCTCTTAAAGGACACAGACCGTATAGAGGTTTGGCCAATCCCTAAGTGGACCTATAAACCCAAAATCAACCTGTTCAGTGATTTCTATGCGTTAGTAGAAGTCATTTTCATGGGTTGATTTTAATCATAGGAATTTGAGCATTATTTACCAGGTACAAAGATCCAACCCCTTAGGGAGCCAAACATCCATACCGTCAGAGTCCTCTTAAGTGTGCCACGTGTCTTATATTATGGGTGGTCAGGGCTTCCCTGACCGTCGGTGGTCAGGCAAGTTTTACCTCTAAATTCTCCATCGGGTTCGTTGGGAAGTGTTTCCCGGAGCCTCTTCTTTGCACGACGCGTAACCCTAAAAGCTGCCACAATAATGTTAAAATTTTTAACCAGGGTTGAGTTTAAAGTGGATTAGGTTAGTTTGAGGAACAAGTGTCATTGATAGGGAGGATCCGAAAATAGAAGGAGCAAGGACCCGGCTGGCCGCAATCTGGAAGTTGGAACTCAACAATGTGGCACTAAATATCTAAGCTGCAGGGTCCACTTCGTCTTATCTGAATATATCCATGAGTGTAGAAACTGTAGAAAGGAACCTTTCCATCTCCATAGGGACCATATCCGCTTCGGGTCAAGATGATACAGGTACTTGGTGCCATTGGAAAAAAAAAAAAAAATGAATCCAACGGTTCATGCCTAGCACAAAACAAAAGAGAGGAATATCTAGTACGGTTTTTTTTTGCTCCATGAAATGATGACAAATAATTATTTTAAAAGTGATTAGGTGTTCATATAAGAGGGAATAACTAGGAAAGCCCACGATAAGATTTTATAATTCTTTTTCCCTGATCTTATTACACGTATGCTACTTATGAGATATTTTTTGCACCCACATGCACCTTCTTGATCTTATTACACGTTTGCTACTTATGAGATATTTTTTGCACCCACATGCACCTTCTTGATCTTATTACACGTTTGCTACTTATGAGATATTTTTTGCACCCACACGCACCTTAGGTCTGTGTGATTACTGATTTCTAAGCGTTGGAATGGAGTCGTTTTCATGGGTGAATTTCGGCATTATTTGGGGTGCAAAGATTCAAAGTTTTGAAATCACTAATCAGACTGATTTTTCGTATGTACGTCCACCTAGAGATGGGCCAAAAATCCATACAGTTGATGGTCTCTAAGAGTGCGCAACGTGGCTCATATTATGATCTGTCAGCAAAGTTCTACTCCGGGAAATGGTTCGGGCCGGGTTATGTCCAAAATCAGATCTAGACCGTATTTTATGGGTTTAGATCGTTAAAATGGAAACTCAGATAAAGTGGGGCATCTAAGGATCTGATTAACTGGTGTGAAATGTATCCAGACTCCAGAGTTTAGATGTTTGGATTACGTATGGTTGGGATTGGGGTTTCGGTCCCAAATCCGGTGGTTTCATACTATATATTCGGGTCGCCTGACCCTGTCCAGGCTAGATTTTATCGGATTTCAGCCTGAGCCCAAGTCCAACTAGAATTTAGTCGGACGGACTTGGGTGGGCTGAATCTTGAGGAACCCTACCTGGGCCCTACTAAAAGCCCGAAAAACTGGGTTACCTCGTGCTGTGGTCGGGCTGGGTTTCAGATCTACTAAAAGCCACTTTTTAAATCACATACTTTTTGTAGCCCTTTTTGAGTTTTTTCAGGGTCCAGCTCGGGCTTGAGTTCAGCCCGGATAGGTTTTGGTCTGGACTTGAGTAGGTCGAAACTCTAGTTCGGGCCTGGCTCAGGCCATGTTCGAGCCTGGGCCCAAATGTACACCCCTACTGTAATGAGGTTCTCTATCAAACAAAAAGTTGATATGGACCTTCCTGTTTCTGATTCATTCCACTCCCTAGGTCCATGGTATCAGCACCCATAGACTTGGTTTATTTCATGCCCCTAGATCCATGGTATCAACACCTATAGACAGTGGCGGAGCCAGGATTTTGTTCAAGGGTAGGCAAAGCGGCAAGCGAGGGTCAATTGACAATGTCGATAACAGGCTTAACAGCTGATGACATTTCTAATTGGCGAAATTACCCCTTAAAGAAATGGGCAAGCTAAGCCAATCAACTTTTTGATTATTCTCCCCCATTGGAGCCAATTTTTTTTGGTGAATCTGTGATCATGGACATTCGTCGTCAACGTTGATGATGACGTACCATAGTATGGGCCATGTGGCACACTCTTAGAGACCTAGGGATGGGCCAACGTTGATGTTTGGCCCATCCCTAGGTGGACCCACAGACCAAATCCAGCCTGATTAGTGTTTCTATCCGTTGAATTTGACTCTTTTTCATGTAAATATTTTTCACCATTGGATTCAAACACAATTTGGGGTACTTAGATCCAAAGATTAGAAAACACTAATGAGTCTCATTTTTGGTCTACAGGTTCACCTAGAGATGGGCCAAACATCCATGCAGTCAGTGGTCTCTAAGAGTGTTGCACGTGGCAAATACTGTGGTCCACCTAAGGATTGGCCAAACATTCATGTTGAGGGTGGCACACTGGCACTGTTGCACTGACTCAAACCCTAGACCACATAGGAATGTCGAAAAATTCAAAGTTTTCGCCCCCCTGGCTCCGCCACTGCCCATCGACTTAGTAGCTGTTGTTGCTCATCTAGAACACATGACTCAGCCATTACTAAAGAAGGACGGCCTGAGCCAATGAATACATGGGAGTGGGCCCAAGGACATTTTTGAAATGATATCCTGCCAGATCGTGTAGGCCCACCGTTCAATGTATTGATGGACAGCCCTTGATTTGTGATATCTTGCATGGGTCAAGCAACACTTTGATTATGTTGGGCCGTGTCGACTACTGAGTACTGACTATACGGAGGTTTGGCCCTTCCTTATGTGAACCTACGGACCAAAATCAACCTGATGGGTAATTTTTAACTGTCAGATTTGAGTCTTTTTCATAGGCTATTTTTTAATGGGAAAATTTTTTAAACAACATTTTTTTTAATGTATTTACAAAGACAAAAAAAAAATTCTAACAATTATAAAAAATGTAACTAAACGCCCTTTGAAAGGGCATCTCTCCCTGACAAAAATTAAAGCTGAAAAAGGCTAACAAACGCCCTTTAAAAGGGCGTTTTCCCAATAGTGGAGTAAAACTTATGTCACAATTTTGAGCCACGTGGCAGACTCTTGGTGAATGCTGAGCGTATGGATGTTTGGCCAGTCCCTCGGTGGACCTGCAAACCAAAATTCAGTTTGATTAGTAATTTACAACCTTTGGATCTTTGCACTCACAATAATTCTCAAATTCCTACAGTTAAAATCAACCCATGAAAATAACTTCAATCCAACGCTTATAAACCACTGACCATGTTTTTGTTTTTGGTGTGTAGGTCCACCTAGTGATTAGCCAAACATCCATACGGTCAGCATCCACTAAAAGGGCGTTTGTTAGCCTTTTTCAACTTTAATGCCAAGTTTATTCAACTTTAAGTTTGTCAGGGAGAGATGGCGCTTAGTTACTTTTTTTTGTAATTGTCAAAATTTGTTTTTTCGTTTTTGTAAATACATTTAAATATTTTTTCGTTTTAGAAATTTTCCGTTTTTAAATTCACAACGGTTAAAAAACAGCAATCAAGCTGATTTATGGTCTGTAGATCCACCTAGGGATGGGCCAAACACATAGGTCAGCTGTTTATAAGAGTGTGCCATGTGGCCTATATGGACTTGTTTGAGCATTCGTCATTAAAGACATCAGTGGTCAAAGATTTCCCCCTACTTGCCCAACGCAACTCTATGAGGTGATCATTTCCAAATGAGTCAGTTTCTCGTATTGTGTTTCTTTAATTTTTTCAAGTTTTATTTTTTATTTTTTAAAGTTACTTTAGTCTTTAAGCAACTTTTCTTTTTTTCTCATGCAGCTTAACTCCTTCCCTCAAAAAAACTCATTGGTGGATGTCCATCGTCAACGTTGATGATGAACCACAATGCGAGCTATGTGGCACTCTATTAGAGGTCACTGACCGTATGGATGTTTGAATCATCCCTATTAGTGATTTCTAACCTTTTGATCTGAGGATGCCAAATAATGGTCGAAATCCATATTTAAAAATAAACTATGAAAAATACTCAAATACAACAAATAGAAATTGCAGATCAAAATGAGTTCTGGAATGTATGACCAAGTAGGGATGGGGCAAACATCTATACGGTCAGTGGTCTTGAGAGTATAAGGTGAGTCCCCCCTAGTCCATATAATGGCAAACCAAGCCTTTAACTATATTGACCATGGTGTTATACGTGTTTGACTCTGACATCATGGTCCCAATACCAACGGCTTGGATTGCAGTCCTATTTAGTATCGGGGCTAGGGACTATGCCATATCAGTCAAATTTAGTGGAACAAAAAAAGACATGGAACCAACTGAATGCATGGTCGATTATGCATTTATGCTTCCCATTTTGTGAGGTGGCATATTCTGATCATGTGAAGTTGCCAAGAAGATGGGAACGAAGAGGCAAAAAGAATAGGACTTTGTTCCGTGGCACATGGGTTCTGTCTGTGATGTCGGAGAAGAGTTTTGAGGCCTAACAATAACAGTAATAGTTAGGGTACTTGATGGATCAGGTCGACCTGATGATCCGATATGACATCAGGTTTACAGCGAGGTTCCAATCAATGGATTAAGTCTTGGTATGGGGATCCTGATCCATTAAGCATTATAGAAATGCACACCATCGAAAGTAGAGAGAACCTTTCAATGGAAGTTGGGAGACCACCCTACCCTATATATAGAGGCCATGACCCATATGCTCTGTGCACCCCGAAACAAATCCCTTGCATCAGTTTTCTTGGGTTAAATTTAAAATGGCAACTAAAGTCGATCTTGAAAAAATAGGGAGAGAAGCCTTCGATTTCCTCGACGAGCTCCAGGGCCGCAAGAGAAAGATTGCTCGCCCGGGTGTTCCCCAACCAGGGCACATGCCCCCTCGCATGGAAGTCATAGATGTCAAGCTAGGTAAGGTGCGAGGAGTTCTGATTGTAGATTCCCCTCCAAACAACTCACCTTGCAAGGCGAAGTAGCTTTATATATCTTTGCTAGTAGTAATTTAGAAGCCTTGTGTTATGTCTTATATGAGATTGCTATGTATTATCAAACTCCCCATGTAGTTGGGACAAGGCTTATGATGATCATGAAGTGTATTATTAAACTTAGCTACATATAAATAATCTTTATAGTCTCGCCTTCTCCAAGTTACTTTTCATTTTCCCTTTTTTATCGATTTCGGATTGATTTTAGCTTGGCAAGCAATATGATGTAGAACGGGTCGCGGAACAGTTCATGCCTTCATGGATCAATTCGAGGCAAAGAAGTTCAATTGGAAGCCACCTAAATGCCCATATCCAAAATTTACTATTTTTAGTTAGCCCCAAAATTCAAAACTCCACATTGGGCAAATCATAGTTGCAAATTCAAGGTCTCAATGAGATCTACAAAACTGAAACAGTCCTCTTTTCGCATGTGGATTTAAGCTAAATTCCATTGTTCAAGGGGTCAAATTGTCATTTGAAGGTCAAATTTATTATTATTTTTATTTCGTTTGTCTATAAAGTCCTCTCTGGATTCTGATTTGTTTGGAAAAGAATTAATTAGTAATTTTAGGGTTATGATGAAAGTTTTGATCAAATGAGAAAGATTTCTATTTTGGGTAAGTTTCCTATTTTGAGAAAATTTTTATTTTTAACAATTTTGTAGTTTTAGTTGTTTTCTATTTCTTTAGTTAGTTCGTCCTCTAAAAATAACTTGTAATTGGATGAAATTATCAATGAAAGCTTTTGTGCTTGAACTTGCACCATCGTCACAGGTTTTGTTGCTGTGTAATTTAATCAATCGAGTCAGTCTCAGGCCCAAATATTAACAAATCTTAAGGTAAATGTTGGTGTCCGTCGAGGGAGGACATCCTCCACAGGGGCCAAACCATTGGATAGTCCTCGCAATTTTTGTGGCATGAATCGAAGAGACCATCCAATGGCTTGGCCTAAGGATGACGTCCTCTTGACGTAAACAAGAACAAAAATCCTACCTGGAAGCAGCAAAGTTTGATCCTTCATCCTACCCTCCCAAATATGCCACATGGCAACTCCTTTGGGCCCATTGATCCATGAATGTTTGGCTCACCCCTTAGTCGACCTAACACCAAAAGTCGGCCAAATTACTGATTTCTAATCGTGGGCTTCCAGCAATTTTCTTAAGGTGATTTCTAATCGTTAGATTTTAGCATTATTTGGGTACTCAGATCAGATGGTGGAAATTACCAATCAGGCTAATTTTTTGGTGTATAGGTTCCCAAAGAGGAGCGCTGAACATTCATGGCTGGGTAAATGAGCATTTTTTGGGAGGGGTTGATCAAAGTTTGACATGAGCAAAATGTTCCAAACAAGAACAGAGCTCGGTGTGAGCAATGGCTGTTGTGGCGCCATTGTCGCATCTTTTTTCAACAAAAAGTTATACTTTGAGTCGAAATCACCTAAACCATTTTGGAAATCTCGACATAAGAAACCTTGATTAAGGGATCCACTTGGATTTTGGGGGCACAGATAGTGAAAATGTGATCTTTGATGTCTCCAAGGGAAGAGCTGTCTTCCTACTACTTCCTACCTCCTTTGGATAAGCATTCAGGGGTGGGTTCGTGCTCGTAAGAAACATAAGTTTATTTTGACCCAACTTGGCCAGTTTTACTGTTTGTTTTAAATAGCTAGCTATTACGGAAATGACTTTTTCCTTGAAGTTTGTACCTCTTCCAATCAACATTTGATAGATAAAATTTGATGAAGGAAGGTTCAGAGGACTCAAATATCCACCCAAACTCTCAGCCGTGGATTTCACGAAATCAGCACGCAAAATCACCATTGAATTCCTTACCCGCTAATGCTCATCATGATGCCAAAGGATGACCTCATTGCTCTTTGGATGGGGATCACTTGTGTAGACAGACCTAGCATCTTGAAAATGATCTCTCTCTCTCCCACAGCTAGGGATGCAAATCGTTGCCAAGACCGAAGACCCAAGATTGAAAACTCCTTGGCTAGGAAGGAAAGTGCAAAAGGTTTCTAAAAGCATTTTATTTTTTCATTTTTTAGGTAGGTGAAAGGTATTTGACTATAGGGTTGGGCTCCGTTGACAGAACTAAAATGACATAAAAAATGACAGGGACACAATATAAGCCACGTGGCATAACGTTACAGGACTCTGACCGTATGTATGTTTGTCATATCCCATGGTGGATCTACAAACCAAAACTCAGCTTGATTATTGATTTATAGGCTTTGGATTGGACTTATTTCATGGGCTGATCTCAACTGTGGGAATTTGAGCAGTATTTGAGGTACAAAGATGCAACACTTATAAATCACTAATCAGGCTGAGTTTTGGTTCGTAGGTCCACCATGGGATAGGACAAACATCCGTACGGTTGAGTCCTGTAACAATGTGCCTCCTGGCTTATATTGTGTCCCTATCATTTTAGATCCGTCAACGGAGCCCTTGAATATATATCCCACATTTTAATAAATTATATAAGATGCACCATATCATTATTGGAGTATCTCATCATATATTCCTTCCTTTGTCAAGATTAGGTAAAATAATATCTAATATCAATTAAGATATTAAATTAGATCTCCTAGGATTAGTTTATATCATTGGATGTTTTCTTATATCTATCTATAAACCGTGGATTAGGGTCAAGGTACTTACCGAAGATTTATCAAGAAATATTATTTTCTCATCAAAAGCTTCCCCGATGTTAATTACGGATAACGAGGAATTTGATTGGGTCTGAGTTCTTTCAGGATTTGCATTTCCGCATGTTGGGCAGTCGCTAAGTGGACCTACAGACCAAAAATCATGCCTGGTTAAAGGTTTCAAAGCATTGGATATTTGTACCCGAAATAATGCTCAAATTCCACTGCTAAAAATCAATCCATGAAAACAACTCTAATCCAACGCTTAGAAATCACTAATCATACTAATTTTTTGTCTATATGTTCATCTAGAGTTGTGCCAAACATCCATACGATCAGAAATCTCTAAGAATATGCCACATGGCTCATGTTGTGGGCGGTTCTACTCAATTGATTGTGCTCCCCCTTAACAAAATCCTGGCTCGGCCGCTAGTCATGCCCCCCTTCAAGTATATTGAATGTAAATCAATAAGCTGGCCATATTCGGTCATCTTTTTCCCAAATTTATTTTTCTATGAACAATATTGTAGAACACATGAGCAAGCAGTGTAGATACCGTTAACAACATCCAAGGCCAGGGCCTCTTGAAGGGAGTCCTCATCCCTAGTCTAAGAGCTTTTTTTCTACGAAATTTGATTCTCACGATGAAGAAAGTGAAGACAAAAAACAAGGTGGATCTTTCTGGAAGATCCCTTGATACACCTATCCAAGCCAAGGTTGGGAGCATGGGGCCCAATCCGGATGCCCTTTTCAACTAAAATTTTGCCCTTTTTAACTAAAATTTTGCCCTTTTTAACTAAAATTTATCACCCATGTTCAATTATTCGGTTGTGATAAGAAGGGATATGTTCCCTTTGACCCTTTGACTGAGAGAGAGAGAGAGAGAGAGATTTTACCTGGGAAAAATAGATAAGAGGAATATACATGAAGCATCGAAAGAGAATCAAATTACACTCTTCAGCTTCTTATCGATCTGTTTGAAAATTAAAGATGAAAGGGAAGTTATAGAAGTAGGTGGGAACTTGAAGGACATCTATATAAAGGGTCAAGGCCTCTTTAGATTTGTGCAACCAAAACTAACAATTAAAGAGTTTTTAGTTATTGTTGTGCAGTTTTTACTTAGAATGGATCCATCAGCCAAACTTGTTAAAGTGGGGAGGGAAGGCTTTGCTTTAGTCGAGGAGTTGCGCAAGATGAGGCCGCCTCCTCAGCCCCCTCAACCTCAATTTGTACCACAAATTCCCCCAAGAAAAGAACCATTATTAGATTGCTTTCAGGTAGCCCAAATGCATGGTGGTATGGTGATTGTAGATTTCCGCAAGAAACCACTTCGTAAGCCTTAGTCTACTATACGCTTATTCTCTTGTGGCTAGTATTGTACTACCCCCTCTTGTATTATAGGAGATTATCGTTCTGCATGTATATACTGCCCCTCTTGTATTATGTTTAGCATGAATACAGGCGATGCGTGTTAGTAGGTTTGTGATTACCTGTTTGTAATGTTGCACTGGCACAAGCCAAAGTTTAAATGCATTAGCAAATTTACAATCCCCAAGGAAGTGTTTTCGTGCATGGTTTAAATTGTCCCGTTATAACGTTGTAACGGTCTCATAATGTTACCCTCATGACCGTTTTCACATCAATCATATTTGAGTAGGAAAAGTTCAAGAAAATAGTATTTTAATATTTATTTTACAATTTAAAACCTCATGACGATTCGACGCAAACGGGAATTGAAATCGAGAACGGAGTCCACCGTTCAAAACAAGGAAAAACTCAATTCTTCTTTTAATCAGAGAGTATCTTCTCTTCTTTAGAATCTTCTTTTGCATCATTTAATTAGATGACAAAATTTGTATCCAAATTTATTTATCAAACTAACTTTGAAGTATAAAAGTGCCCATACGTTATATACTTTCTAACACAATACGTATACACGTACCCTTTTTCATAAAAGGTGAATTGAAACAGAAATCCTTTCATAACTAATATCTCCAACTAAAGTAGGCCAAGGCCGTCTCAATACTATTTGAGGCTATTTTATTTATAATATTAATATAAATTAAATTAATTAAAAATTTTATCATTTTTCTCTCTAATTTCAATGATAACAAAAAAACATGTCAACCAAAAGCCCCCAAATCCTATGTTTCCATCTTTTTTTTCTCTTAGATCTCAATAAAACCAAAAAACAAACATAATAAAAATTACGCTTCTAAGAAAGAGTTGTTCGTTTGTTCAGGACAGAGTTGATTACAAAAAATATATATATATATATATATATTAAGAAAAGATAAGAATATGGTGCACTCCATGTTTCTCTCTTCTGGAAACCAAATTGATAAAATTAAGGGTTTTTTTGCTTTACCCCCTTACTTTATTGATGCAATTTGCATTGCACCCAATGTTTTTAAAATATTCGTGTCTCACTCTTTGACCATGGTCAACGTCATTGACCATAGACGGTCTCTGGATAGATATTCCAATATTTTTAAAATGACTATAATGACCTTAGGTGAGACGCAAATATTTTAAAAACATTAGGTGCGATGCAAATTGCATCAATAAAGTAAGGGGGACAAGCAAAAATTCCCTTTCTTTTTTTTAGATTTTTTTTTTCTTTTAATTTTGGGAGCTCAAAACCTTTCTTCATTTACTTGGCCCAACCATAGGTGGACCTACAGAACAAAAATTAATCTGATTGTTAATTTTTAAGCATTGAATTAGAGTCGTTTCCCTGGGTTGATTTTATCCCTAAAATTGAGCATTATTTGGGGTACAAAGATCCAATGGTTTGAAATCACTAGTCAGGCTGATATGTGGTATGTAGCTCCACCTAGAGATGGGCCCAACATCCGTACGGTTAGTGACCTCTAAGAGTGTGCCACATGGCTCATATACTGGCCCTTCGTCATCATTGATGAGGGACATTAGTGTGCTTAACAACCTGTGAAGGTGACTTCCTTTTATCAAGGTTTAAAGGGGACTGTTATAATGGATTGGGGGTGTTACCGTTTTTTCCGTTATAACGAAAAAAATGCTTAGTGGCAAAAAAAAGAAATAAATGAAAAAAATGGCTCTGAAATTCAAATTTTGAATTTTAAAATTTCAAAAACAAAAAATAACGGGAAAATAACAGAATAAATTTCACAATCTTTTCTAGAAATTAACGGTCATTACAACAAAAAATAATGGAAAATAACGGCCATTATTTTTTGGGCATTTTAACGGTCCATAACGTAACGGGGAAGGTCTTAATCAGTTATAACGGCTATTATTTTCGTTATAACGGCCTTTTTTAAACCTTGGCTTTTATAATTCACAATCCTCCAAAAAAACAAAACCTGAAAAAAAAAAAACCTAAAAAAAATGAAGTTTTGCTTGTCCCCCTTACTTTATTCATGAAATTTGCAGTGCACCCAATGTTTTTAAAATATTTGCGTCTCACCCAGGTCATTATAGTCATTTAAAAAATATTGGGATGTCCATCTAGAGACCGTCTGTGGTCAATGGCATTGACCATGGTCAAAGGGTGAGACGCAAATATTTTGAAAACATTGGGTGAGATGCAAATTGCATCAATAAAGTAAGGGGGTAAAGCAAAAAATCCCTAAGTTAATTTCACCTATATGTAACCAACTAAATAACATAAATGATTTTAACGGCTTTTAAATAACTTTGGAGAGAGGGTGAAAGTAGAATGGCAATAGACGAACTTAAAATTTTGGTCTTTTAGCTGATGTAAATGAACTAGGAAATAGAAAAGTAGCATGGACAAGTGCCTTTAGCCGACTTGAAAACTGATAATATTGGAGCCTATATACATGTCAGAATCGACAGTTAATGATTCTGACTTCTATAATCAAGGTTATTGTTAAAACAAAAATTTCATAAAATAACAAAATTGTGTGGTTCTAACATTGTTTACAATTCCGTTAATACCCGTTACGTCATTTTTTCATCAACAAGTCCGTTAATGTCCATTGTGTCCCTTTAGTACCGTTTGAGCTTTTGACGATCCAAAAGCTCCATAAAAGAATCCGCTACATGTTCTACATTAGTTGAGCTGGTCCTTAAAACAGATAAAGGAATGCACCACCTACATAATTCTGAGGTCATCACCCCACGTTCACACTAATCATGATGATGTCAAAAGGATGACCTCATAGCTCCTTGGACGGGGCATCATTTGTGTAGACAGACCCACTACTTTTAGATTTTTAAAATGAATAATTTTTTGGTCGGCCAAAGGTTCCACAATAAATGCAAGAAGTGGATAATGAGGAATTTTGATTTTTGAAGTACAAGAATAACAATAAAGACACCGGTGCCATAGCTCCTTTACTACCATAATAGCCAAACAGCCACAATCCAACAAACAAAATGGCTTGGATTGGTGTCCTATGAACTATGAGGGCCACAGATTACAGTATATTGGACTTACAATAGTTGAGATTGAAACAGAAAAATATAAAATAAATTTAAGAGGTTAAAAAAAAAAATTAAAGGTAAATTGGAGTTAAGTTGGCATCTGGAAAAAGGGCAGATGAGTGGTCCAGATTTCCCACTCATCCTTTGCATCTAAATTTTTTTGGGGTCCACCTGTTTCGTCACTTCATCTTCTACCTATATGTCAAGTTTAAGCTCAATAGCCCTCTTCCATGTGGCAAAAGGAGGCAAGCTATAGGAAGGCGTCTATAGATTCTCTGTTAGGGTCAATTTTTCAAAAGGACGTCAATTAATAAAGGTTCAAGGATCCAGTTACCATCCTAAAATGACAAGCTCCGGTTGCAGGACACAGTATGAGCCACTTGGCACACTCTTAGAGGACTCTGACCGTATGGATGTTTGGCCAATCTCTAAGTGGACGTACAAACCAAGAAACAGCCTGATTGGTGATTTATAGGCGTTGGATCTTTGTACCTCAAACACTGCTCAAATTCCCATAGTTGAGATTAACCCATGAAAATAAGTCCAATCCAATGCCTGTAAATCACTAATCAATCTGATTTTTGGTTTCTAGATCCACCTAGGGATTGGCCAAACATCCATACGGTCAGAGTCCTTTAAAAGTGTGCCAAGTGGCTCATATAATAAGAAAGCAATGTTGATACCCTTAACCATATCCAAAGACCAAGAGCTCTAATCCACATCTCAAAAAACCAGAAATATAGCATCATCCCTAGTTCTAGATATTTTCTACAATTTGATTCTCACAATGAAGAAGGTGAAGATAACAATCAAGGTGAATCTTGCAAGAAGATCCCTTTATACTCTCTCCACCAATCCCCTTTTTAACTAAAATTTATCACCCATGTTCAATTATTCAGTTGTGATAGGAAGAGATATCTTCCCTTTGACCCTTTGACTGAGAGAGAGAGAGAGAGAGAGAGAGAGATTTTACCTGGGAAAAATAGATAAGAGGAATATACATGAAGCACCGAAAGAGAATCAAATTACACTCTTCAGCTTCTTATCGATCTGTTTGAAAAGAAGAAAGGGAAGTTATAGAAGTATGTGGGAACTTGAAGGACATCTATATAAAGGGTCAAGGCCTCTTTAGATTTGTGCAACCAAAACTAACTAGTTAAAGAGTTTTTAGTTATTGTTCTGCAATTTTTACTTAGCATGGATCCATCAGTCAAACTTGTTAAAGTGGGGAGGGAAGGCTTTGCTTTAGTCGAGGAGTTGCGCAAGATGAGGCCGCCTCCTCAGCCCCCTCAACCTCAATTTGTACCACAAATTCCCCCAAGAAAAGAACCATTATTAGATTGCTTTCAGGTAGCCCAAATGCATGGTGGTATGGTGATTGTAGATTTCCGCAAGAAACCACTTCGTAAGCCTTAGTCTACTATACGCTTATTCTCTTGTGGCTAGTATTGTACTACCCCCTCTTGTATTATAGGAGATTATAGTTCTGCATGTATATACTGCCCCTCTTGTATTATGTTTAGCATGAATACAGGTGATGCGTGTTAGTAGGTTTGTGATTACCTGTTTGTAATGTTGCACTGGCACAAGCCAAAGTTTAAATGCATTAGCAAATTTACAGTCCCCGAGGAAGTGTTTCCGTGCATGGTTTTAATTGTCCCGTTATAACGTTATAATGGTCTCATAATGTTACCCTTATGACCGTTTTCACATCAATCATATTTGAGTATAGGAACAGTTCAAGAAAATAGTATTTTAATATTAATTTTTTAATTTAAAACCTCGTGATGATTCGACGCAAACGGGAATTGAAATCGGGAATGGAGTCCATCGTTCAAAACAAGGAAAAACTAAATTCTTCTTTTATATTTAGAGAGTATATTCTCTTCTTCATAATCTTTTTTTTGCATCATTTAATTAGATGACAAAATTTGTATCCAGAATTTATTTATCAAACTAACTTTGAAGTATAAAAGTGCCTATACGTTATATACTTTCTAACACAATACGTATATACATACCCTTTTTCATAAAACGTGAATTGAAACACAAATCCTTTCAAAACTAATATCTCCAACTAAAGCAGGCCAAGGCCGTCTCAATACTATTTGAGGCTATTTTATTTATAATATTAATATAAATTAAATTAATTAAATTTTTTATCATTTTTCTCACTAATTTCAATGATAACAAAAAAACATGTCACCAAAAGCTGCCAAATCCTATCTTTTCATCTTTTTCTTTTTTTTGTTTTAAATCTTAATAAATTAAAACCAAAAAACAAACCTAATAAAAATTAGGCTTCTAAGAAAGAGTTGCTCGTTTGTTCAGGAGAGAGTTGATTACAAAAAGAAAAAAAATATTAAGAAAAGATAAGAATATGGTGCACTGCATGTTTCTCTCTTCTGGAAACCAAACTGATAAAATTAAGGGCTTTTTTGCTTTACCCCCTTACTTTATCGATGCAATTTGCATTGCACCTAATGTTTTTAAAATATTTGCGTCTCACCCTTTGACCATGGTCAACGTCATTGACCATAGACGGTCTCTGGATAGATATTCCAATATTTTTAAAATGACTATAATGACCTTGGGTGAGACGCAAATATTTTAAAAACATTGGGTGCGATGCAAATTGCATCAATAAAGTAAGGGGGACAAGCAAAAATTCCCTTTCTTTTTTTTAGATTTTTTTTTTCTTTTAATTTTGGGAGCTCAAAACCTTTCTTCATTTACTTGGCCCAACCGTAGGTGGACTTACCGAACAAAAATTAATCTAATTGTTAATTTTTAAGCATTGGATTAGAGTCGTTTTCCTGAGTTGATTTTATCCGAAGAATTGAGCATTATTTGGGGTACAAAGATCCAATGGTTTGAAATCACTAGTCAGGCTGATATGTGGTATGTAGCTCCACCTAGAGATGGGCCCAACATCCGTACGGTTAGTGACCTCTAAGAGTGTGCCACATGGCTCATATACTGGCCCTTCATCATCATTGATGAGGGACATTAGTGTGCTTAACAACCTGTGAAGGTGACTTCCTTTTATCAAGGTTTAAAGGGGACCGTTATAACAGATTAGGGGTGTTACCATTTTTTCCGTTGTAACAAAAAAAATGCTTAGCTGCAAAAACAAAAAAAAATTGAAATAAATGAAAAAATGGCTCTGAAATTCAAATTTTGAATTTTAAAATTTCAAACAATAAAAATAATGGGAAAATAACAGAATAAATGAAAAAAAATGTCCTTTTTTTTCACAATCTTTTCTAGAAATTAACAGTCGTTATAACGAAAAATAACGGCCATTATTTTTTGGGCATTTTAACGGTCCATAACGTAATGGGGAAGGTCTGAATCCGTTATAACGGCTATTATTTTCGTTCTAGCGGCCTTTTTTAAACCTTGGCTTTTATAATTCCCAATCCTCCAAAAAAAACAAAACCTGAAAAAAAAAAAAAAAAACCTAAAAAAAATGAATTTTTGCTTGTCCCCCTTACTTTATTATTGAAATTTGCAGTGCACCCAATGTTTTTAAAATATTTGCGTCTCACCTAGGTCATTATAGTATTTTAAAAAATATTGGGATGTCCATCTGGAGACTGTCTATGGTCAATGGCGTTGACTATGGTCAAAGGGTGAGACGCAAATATTTTGAAAACATTGGGTGAGATGCAAATTGCATCAATAAAGTAAGGGGGTAAAGCAAAAAATCCCTAAGATAATTTCACCTATATGTAACCAACTAAATCACATAAATGATTTTAGCGGCTTTTAAATAACTTTGGAGAGAGGGTGAAAGTGGAACGGCAATAGACGAACTTAAAATTTCGATCTTTTAGCTGATGTAAATGAACTAGAAAAAAGAAAAGTGGCATGGACAAGTGCCTTTAGCCGACTTGAAAACTGATAATATTGGAGCTTAGAAACATGTCAGAATCAACGGTGAGTGATTCTGACTTCTATAATCAAGGTTATTGCAAAAACAAAAATTTCATAAAATAACAAAATTGTGTGGTTCTAACATTGTTGACAATTCCATTAATACCCGTTACGACATTTTTTCATCAACAAGTTAATGTCCGTTGTGTCCCTTTAGTACCGTTTGAGCTTTTGACGATCCAAAAGCTCCACAAAAGAATCCGCTACATGTTCTACATTAGTTGAGCTAGTCCTTAAAGCAGATAAAGGAATGCACCACCTACGTAATTCTGAGGTCATCACCACGCGTTCACACTCATCATGATGATGTCGAAAGGATGACCTCATAGCTCCTTGGACGGGGCATCATTTGTGTAGACAGACCCACTACTTATAGATTTTTAAAATGAATAATTTTTTGGTCGGCCAAAGGTTCCACAATAAATGCAAGAAGTGGATAATGAGGAATTTTGATTTTTGAAGTACAAGAATAACAATAAAGACACCGGTGCCATAGCTCCTCTACTACCATAATAGCCAAACAGCCACAATCCAACAAACGAAATGGCTTGGATTGGTGTCCTATGAACTATGAGGGCTACAGATTACAGTATATTGGACTTACAATAGTTGAGATTGAACCAATGTAACGCATGACTTGTTTCGCTTTTCATTTGGTAAAGTCGGTAAATTTCTTTCATAAAGCACCTAAGGTGCTAGGCCTGAAGGGGTCCATCAGAAAAAATTTAGATGCCGAGGGTTTTGGATGCAAAGGATGTGTGGGAAATCTGGACCACTCATTTGCCCTTTTTCTAGATGCCAACTTAACTCCAGTTAACCTTTAATTTTTATTTTATTTTTATATTTTTGTTTCCATTTTGAAAACAAAAACTTCCTTTTAGTTTTTAAAACCCACGACACGAGCCTCTTCTTCTTTATCTTCTACCGCTTCTAAAGAAGGAGTCGTCGTCATCGGAGATCTGAAGTACACAAGAAATCTGAAGCAATACTACTTCTGTCACAATGCAACCCACATTACGAGCCACGTGGCAGACTAATAGGGGGCGCTGACCGTATGGATGTCTGGCCAATCCCTCGGTGGACCTGAAAACTGAAAATATAAAACCATTAGTGATTTAGAACCTTTGGATCTTTTTTTTTTTTTTTTTTTGTAAGTGGAACCTTTGGATACCCAAATAACGCTCAATAATTTTCAAATTCTTACGGTTAAAATCAACCCATGAAAACAACTTCAATCCAACGCTTAAAAATACTGATCGGGCTGATTTTTTGTTGGCAGGTCCACCGAGGGGCTGGCAAGACATCCATACGGTCAGCGACCTCTAATAGTCTGCCACATGGCTCGTATTGTGGGTTGTGACCGGCCCGTTGTGACATAAAGTTTTATTCCACCTGTGTAGGGACGACCTCAGTAATTTTTTTAAGTTGTCACTTGTTCCACTAAAGAAATCCAAGTATTTTCAAACAGGATGAATACATAATGCTCTTTGTATACTCCATACACAACAGAATGGGAGGGACTGGTAATTCTATAAAATAAAACCCGAATAAAGAGAGTGAAACGCATAGATTGAAGAGAAGAGGAAGTGAGGAGCACCTCACCAACTCCTCACGTGGCAAGTCTCAGGCGATTGGGTTTCTTTTTAATATTTTTTTATATAATGTTTTTTACAACATACAGGTTCACCCACTCCGGCAACGGTGATCGTCGAGATTCACATCTCACATCTCACAGATCCAGATGACCATCCGACAGTCCAAAATCTATGAGAGAGGATCTAACCCTTTGGTGATCCCTCTGGCAACGGCGAACTACTCGTTGCAAGTGGCAGAAGGTGAAGAATTTGTGTTTAGGGAAGAAGAGGCGTGGGCTTTCAAAAGCTAAAATGGAAGCTTTTGTTTCCTCTTTTAAGAAGGAAACAGAAAAATATAATATAGATTTAAGAGGTTAAAAAAATAAAAAATAAAAAAATTAAAGGTTAACTGGAGTTAAGTTGGCATCTTGAAAAAGGGCAGATGAGTGGTCTAGATCCCACTCATCCTCTGCATCCAAAACCCTCTACATCTAAATTTTTTCGGGGTCCACCTGTTTCGTCACTTCATCCATGTGGCAAAAGGAGGCATGTTATAGGAAGGCCTCTATAGATTCTCTATCAGGGTCAATTTTTCAAAAGGACGTCAATTAATAAAGGTTCCGGGATCCAGTTACCACCCTAAAATGACAAGCTCCGGTTGCAGGACACAGTATGAGCCACTTGGCACACTCTTAGAGGACTCTGACCGTATGGATGTTTGGCCAATCTCTAAGTGGACGTAGAAACCAAGAAACAGCCTGATTGGTGATTTATAGGCATTGGATCTTTGTACCTCAAATACTGCTCAAATTCCCATAGTTGAGATTAACCCATGAAAATAAGTCCAATCCAATGCCTATAAATCACTAATCAGTTTGATTTTTGGTTTCTAGATCCACCTAGGGATTGGCCAAACATCCATACGGTCAGAGTCCTTTAAAAGTGTGCCAAGTGGCTCATATAATAAGAAAGCAATGTTGATACCCTTAACCATATCCAAAGACCAAGAGCTCTAATCCACATCTCAAAAAACCAGAAATATAGCATCATCCCTAGTTCTAGATATTTTCTACAATTTGATTCTCACGATGAAGAAGGTGAAGATAACAATCAAGGTGAATCTTGCAAGAAGATCCCTTTATACTCTCTCCACCAATCCCCTTTTTAACTAAAATTTATCACCCATGTTCAATTATTCGGTTGTGATAGGAAGAGATATGTTCCCTTTGACCCTTTGACTGTGAGAGAGAGAGAGAGAGAGAGAGAGAGAGATTTTACCTGGGAAAAATAGATAAGAGGAATATACATGAAGCACCGAAAGAGAATCAAATTACACTCTTCAGCTTCTTATCGATCTGTTTGAAAAGATGAAAGGGAAGTTATAGAAGTAGGTGGGAACTTGAAGGACATCTATATAAAGGGTCAAGGCCTCTTTAGATTTGTGCAACCAAAACTAACCAGTTAAAAAGTTTTTAGTTATTGTTGTGCAATTTTTACTTAGCATGGATCCATCAGCCAAACTTGTTAAAGTGGGGAGGGAAGGCTTTGCTTTAGTCGAGGAGTTGCGCAAGATGAGGCCGCCTCCTCAACGCCCTCAACCTCAATTTGTACCACAAATTCCCCCAAAAAAAGAACCATTATTAGATTGCTTTCAGGTAGCCCAAATGCATGGTGGTATGGTGATTGTAGATTTCCGCAAGAAACCACTTCGTAAGCCTTAGTCTACTATACGCTTATTCTCTTGTGGCTAGTATTGTACTACCCCCTCTTGTATTATAGGAGATTATAGTTCTGCATGTATATACTGCCCCTCTTGTATTATGTTTAGCATGAATACAGGTGATGCGTGTTAGTAGGTTTGTGATTACCTGTTTGTAATGTTGCACTCGCACAAGCCAAAGTTTAAATGCATTAGCAAATTTACAATCCCCGAGGAAGTGTTTTTGTGCATGGTTTAAATTGTCCCGTTATAACGTTGTAACGGTCTCATAATGTTACCCTCATGACCGTTTTCACATCAATCATATTTGAATAGGAAAAGTTCAAGAAAATAGTATTTTAATATTTATTTTACAATTTAAAACCTCGTGACGATTCGACACAAACGGGAATTGAAATCGAGAACGGAGTCCACCGTTCAAAACAAGAAAAAACTCAACTCTTCTTTTAATCAGAGCGTATCTTCTCTTCTTCAGAATCTTCTTTTGCATCATTTAATTAGATGACAAAATTTGTATCCAGAATTTATTTATCAAACTAACTTTGAAGTATAAAAGTGCCCATACGTTATATACTTTCTAACACAATATGTATATACGTACCCTTTTTCATAAAAGGTGAATTGAAACACAAATCCTTTCATAACTAATATCTCCAACTAAAGCAGGCCAAGGCCGTCTCAATACTATTTGAGGCTATTTTATTTATAATATTAATATAAATTAAATTAATTAAAATTTTTATCATTTTTCTCTCTAATTTCAATGATAATAAAAAAACATGTCAACTAAAAGCCCCCAAATTCTATGTTTCCATCTTTTTTTTTTCTTTTAGATCTCAATAAAACCAAAAAACAAACATAATAAAAATTACTCTTCTAAAAAAGAGTTGTTCGTTTATTCAGGACAGAGTTGATTACAAAAAGAAAAAAAAATATTAAGAAAAGATAAGAATATGGAGCACTCCAAGTTTCATTTCTAGAAACCAAACTGTTAAATTAAAAGATAATTTTTTTATATGTAACCAACTAAATCACGTAAATGATTTTAGGGACTTTTAAATAACTTTGAATAGGATGAAAGTGGAAGTGCAATAGACGAACTTAAAATTTGGGTCTTTTAGCTGATGTAAAGGAACTCGAAAATATAAAAGTGAGATGGACAAGTGCCTTTAGCCGACTTGGAAACTGATAATATTAGCATCTAGAAACATTTCAGAATCGACGGTGAGTGATTTTGACTTCTATAATCAAAGTTATTGCTAAATCAAAAACTTTCTAAAATAACAAAAATGTGTGGTTCTGACACGTTTGACAATTCTGTTAATATCCGTTAAGTCATTTTTTCATCAAGTCCATTAATGCCCGTTGTGTCCCTTTAGTACAATTTGAGCTTAATTTTAACTATCCAAAAGCTCCATTAAACTAGTCCTGAAAGCAGATAAAGGAATGCACCACCTACGTAATTGTGAGGTCCTCAACTCCACGCTCACATTCATCATGATGATGTCAAAAGGATGACCTCATAGCTCCTTGGACGGGGCATCACTTGTGTAGACAGACCCACTACTTTTAGATCTTTAAAATGAATAATTTTTTGGTCGGCCAAAGGTTCCACAATAAATGCAAGAAACGGATAATGAGGAATTTTGATTTTTGAAGTACAAGAATAACAATAAAGACACCGGTGCCATAGCTCCTCTACTACCATAATAGCCAAACAGCCACAATCCAACAAATGAAATGGCTTGGATTGGTGTCCTATGAACTATGAGGGCACAGATTACAGTATATTAGACTTACAATAGTTGAGATTGAACCAATGGAATGCATGATGAGTTGTTTTGCTTTTCATTTGGTAAAGTCGATAAATTTCTTACATAAAGCACCTAAGGTGCTGGGCCCGAAGGGGTCCACCTGTTTCGTCACTTCATCCTCTACTTATGTGGCAAGTTTAAGCTCAACAGCCCTCTTCCATGTGGCAAAAGGAGGCATGCTATAGGAAGGCGTCTATAGATTCTCTGTTAGGGTCAATTTTTCTAAAGGACATCAATTAATAAAGGCTCAGGGCTCTAGTTAGCACCCTAAAATGACAAGCTCCGGTTGCAGGACACAGTATGAGCCACTTGGCACACTCTTAGAGGACTCTGACCGTATGGATGTTTGGCCAATCTCTAAGTGGACGTACAAACCAAAAAACAGCCTGATTGGTGATTTATAGGCTTTGGATCTTTGTACCTCAAATACTGCTCAAATTCCCATAGTTGAGATTATGCCATGAAAATAAGTCCAATCCAACGCCTATAAATCACTAATCAGTCTGATTTTTGGTTTCTAGATCAGGCCAAACATCCATACGGTTAGAGTCCTCTAAAAGTGTGCCAAGTGGCTCATATAATAAGAAAGCAGTGTCGATACCCTTAACCATATCCGAAGACCAAGAGCTCTAATCCACATCTCAAAAAACCAGAAATATAGCATCATCCCTAGTTCTAGATATTTTCTACAATTTGATTCTCACGATGAAGAAGGTGAAGATAACAATCAAGGTGAATCTTGCAAGAAGATCCCTTTATCTCTCTCCACCAATCCAAGTTGTATTGTGTGCAAGGTGGGGATCATGGGGTCCAACACGGATCACTTTTTTTTTTGAAAAAAATGTATCAACCCATTTTCAAGATTCATCTCAATTATTTGGTTGTGATCGATACGAAGAGATATGTTCCATTTGACTAGATAGCAAGACATATCATACCTTGCCCCCACCAGAGAGAGTGAGAGAGAGAGAGAGAGAGAGAGAGAGAGAGAGATTTTACCCCCGAAAGATATATATAGAGGAATATCCATGCACTAAGCACCGAAAGCAAATCAAATTCTTATCTGTTTGAAAAGAAGAGAATGATCGAAGTTGCACAAGTAGGTGGGAAGTTGAAGAACATCTACATAAAGAGTTTAGGGCTCTGGAGCTTTGTGTAATCAAAACTAACCTGTTTTTGAGTTATTAGTTGTTGTTGAGCACTTGCTACTTAATTAGAATGGCAAAACCAGGAGCCGACCTTGGTAAAGTGGGAATAGAAGGCTTCTCTTTACCCGACGAGTTGCGCAAAGTGAGATCTCCTCAACCCCATCATCTTCAACCTCAATCTCGACTGGTACCACAAATTGCTCCAAGAAAAGAAGCAGTAGATTGCCATCAGGCAGTACAAATGCATGATGGTATTTTGATTGCAGATTTCCGTGACAAGAAACCACTTCGGAAGCCTTTCTAGGCTCTCTTGTATACGATCCATCTTGTATTATAGAAGTTTGATCAGACATGTAACCTTGTAAAATCTTTCTCTACTTACGTAAGTACTATTCCTCGATATTGTATTATTTAAGTGAATGCCAGCTCGGAATCCACGGCGCCGAGTCCGACTCCCAAGGGGGGTCAGAAAAAGGGGGTCCTCAGAGCCGGGTACGTGTAAATGGTCTAGGTTGGGGTGGGCCGAAAGCCGAAATCCCAAGCCCTGGCCCAACCCATGCGTTCCCTCAGCCCTTACGTGTGCCGGGCCTCAGACTGGACCGAGCTGGTCCAACAATTTATAATCGTTGGGCACTAAAGGGAGGGGAATGCTATTTAACTGCATGGACTGCAGTGCGGGTCGGGCTCTAAAATGACAAGCCCAACCCTTAGAGGAGCCCAGCCGGTAATGGACCAGGAAAGAAACTGGCCGAGCTGGGTGGGGAGCTCACGGGCTAGATTTGAGACAAATTAGGGTAATGAAGACCCATTAGGGTAATGGGTTGGATTCTTTTGAGACAAATTAAAACTTTAATTCCATTGGCCAACCATAGATGAGGAAGATCCATTGGTGTTATTTCTCTCCATTATGTCCATGCAAAACTGTTGTGATTTTTTTTTTTTTTTTTGAAACCGTGGGTATCCGGGCCTCTTAGAGCACCCAACTAGTCCCCCGGCCAGGGCACGATAGTCACCCCTTCCACACGTGCCGGAGTGTACTGGGAGAGTTAATGTGGACTGAGCGACTTATTACCCTTACTCATTCCAGGGGGTGGCCCCAAGGAGAGTTAAACTCAGAACCTCCTACTTTATGGAGTGGAGTCTTGGCCACTCGCACTCAACCCTTGGACTGTTATGATTTTTATATTAGTTGTATATATTATTTTCCTCTGATCATGTATTTTATGCAAAAATAATGCATGCTGATATTGATTAGTGAAAACAATTCTCTTTTTATATCCATGTATTTCTGGTTATTTTATTTTCTAATGATAAAGTAATTATATGAAAAATATTATTGTTAAGGCATGCACGTAGAGTACATGAGCTGCATTGGTTATTTTTTTTTGTTGTTGATAAGGTGAAGGCATTCGTTAAGAAGAAAAGAAGGCTACACAAAGCTAGAGAGGTCGATATGACCTCTAAGGGAAACAAAGAAACAGAAGACATAATCGACTCCCATTTAAATCCTCAAAAGCTAATTAACCATTTACAATCCTTAACCAAATTAGAACAAAGAAAGAGAAGGGCTTTGATGTTGTTAACGATATCGTGCAAAGATGCCTCATTTATCTTAAAAATTCTACAATTGCAATCAAGCCAAAGGCCCCACCAAACGCGAAAGGAAAAAGGCTCCAAAGCCTACGTCCACATAGCTAAAAGCATTGATGACACCAGCTCCTGATAGTTTGCATGACTAAGACTGGGAGAGTCTAATGAATGCCAATGGAAGCATTGGATTTTGGAACGAGAAAATATTAAGAAGAGCCCAGAGCCTTAGGGTGAAAGGCTCTAAATGATTAGATTCGAGTATCCAGGGTTGATCTTTTCTGTTCACTCTATTCTTGCCTTGTTTCGTAAAAATTCAATTTTCAACAGTCTAGGTTATCTAATAGGGTGAATTTTCAGAAGGCATAACACTCATCAAATGGTGGGTCATGCCCCCTTCGAATACAATATTATGAATATAAATCAATAAGCTTATTGCCATCTTCAGTAATCTTTTTCCCAAATTTACATTTCTATGAACAATATTGTATGACTCATAAGCAAGAAATGTCAATACCCTAAACCACATCGCTCTTATCCACATCTCATTACACACAAAAAAAAAAAAAAAAGAGTCCTCGATCATCCCTAGTGCTAGATCTTACTACAAAATTTGATTCTGATGATGAAGGTCAAGACAAAATATCCATTGATACTCTCTCCACCTATGACCAATCCAAGTTGTATATATTTTGTGCAAGGTGGGGAACGTGGGGGCCAATCATTATCACTTCTCAGGATTCATCTCAATTATTTTGTTGTGATAGGCAGAGATATGTTCCCTTTGACTAGGAATAAGAACCAAAAATCATATCTTGCCCGAGAGAGAGAGGATAAGAAGAGATTTTGCTTCATCTGAAAGAGATATAGAGGAATATACATGCACAGTAACCACCGAAAGAAAAGCAAATGTCAGTCGATCAGCTTCTTATCTGTTTGAAAAGAAAGAAAACAAGTAAATGGGGAACTTGAAGGACGTCTATATAAAGGGGATAGGGCCTATATAGATTTGTGTAGCCAAAACCAACCAGTTAAGAGAAGTAGTTATTGTTGTGCAGTTGGTAGTTAGAATGGATCCATCAGCCAAAGTTGCTGCTAAAGTGGGAATAGAAGACTTCATTATACTGGAGGGGATGCGGAAGCAGGGAAAACAAATTCCTCCTAAAAAGGAAGGAATAGATTGCTTTCAGGCAGCCCAAATGTTTGGGGGTATGGTGTTTGTAGATTACCCAAAGAAACCAGTAGTTTCCATTAAGAAACCACTTGGTAAGCCTTGATACTAGGCTTTCTTGGAGTTATGTACTTGTATCCCTCTTGTGTTATAGAAGTCGTTTGATCAGCTAGGTTACCTTGTAAACTCTCTCTCTACTTATGTACTATTCCTCTTGTATTATACACAGAAGTTAGATCAGACATCTCTCTCTCTCTATCTCTCTCTCTCTCTATAAAGGAAAGAACAGGCCTTAATATAATGGTCATTATACCAAAGCTACCGCCTGAACACGGCTTTCTCTCATCCACGTGGCTCTCTCTCTCTCTATCTCCCTTTTTTTTCCCTTTCCAAAAAAATTCTTCATACTTTATTTCATGTTACTATAAAACAATTAAAATAGTTTAGACTGCGCGAAATCTTATATTTAATGCAATTAATTAAATATCTGCCCTTTTCTCTCTCCAATTAATTGAAAATATCAGCATATATATTATTCTCTCTTCCCTCTCCCCTCCGCGTCTCTCCCTCTCCCAAGCTCAAGGTGTGCAACACCAAACAAAATGTGCCACCTGTTGTCACCACATGGACCCGGGCCATATGATCACCACTCATTTTCTTAACCATCTAAAATCTCTTGACTCCATATGTCATTCTTTCATTTGATAACTATCAAAACGTCTTTCCTTATTAATATTTTCTTATTTTTATGTCAAAAATCTATCCACAATCAATAATCTTAATTTTAAAAAAAATTAATATATCACGTTACTATAGTCAACAACCAATTAAATACCCCATATTCAAACCATCTTTTAAATTAAGTCCTAGATTATCTCGTTATTTTTTAAAACGTCCCTTTAAATTTCTCTCCAAAACGTCTATTTTTTTCTTGATGTTAAGAGTCGGATTAATTTGTCTTTAAAAAAAAAAATTATAAATAATACACCACAGATGCACGGGCAACAACTAGGGCTGCAACTCGGGCGGGTTGGGTCGGGTTGGAGTCACCCTAGCCCAACCCAACCTTAATGGCTGTCAACCCTAACCCAACCCAACATAAGGTCGGGTTAGTCGGGTTGGTCAGGTTGGTCAATTTCTTAACTTTTTTTATTGGTTGAAAATATTGTTAAATTTTTTCATATTAAAATAATTTATCAGTCAATACAATAACCGTTGTGCTAACTATTAAATAATAGCATAACTTCATTTTCAAAACTCGTGAAAGAAAACATGGTATTTTCATAATAACGGAAAAGTTTATTAACTCAAATGCATGTTAAAGTCATTAAAGTAATAACGAAAAACAATCGTTAGAGAAAAATACGATATTTTCACTATCAACCGATCACATAAAATGTCAAAATGTAGTTTCGATGACATTTGTAATATCACACAAAGGTTGTAGTTATTGAGGACAAACATCCATGGGTTGCTGCATTTGCCAAAATGTAACTTGGCCCAACCCGATTTGATCGGGTTACCAAAAATTCGGCCCAAACCCAACCCAAGTTTTAAAAGGGCTAACCCAACCCAACCCTAATGTCGGGTTCAACCCGTCGAGCTTGGGTTGAACCCGCCCAAGTTGCAACTCTAGCAACAACACTACTTATAGTGACCACCATTATTCCATTTTTTTTAAATCATTGTTAATTAGGAATAGATGTTCCACAAGGTCAGTTATTAATTAAGTGTACATGGGATGTCACTGCCAGGTGTAATGGGAGTGGTCTGATTCAAGGTTTAAAAAACGTTCGTTATAACGAAAATAACGGCCGTTATAACGGATTCGGACCTACCCCGTTATGTTATGGACCGTTAAAACGACCAAAAAATGACGGCCGTTATAACGAAAATAACGACCGTTATTTTCTGGAAAATTTTGTAAAAAAAACGGCCGTTATTTTCATTTTTTTCAGTTATTTTTCCATTTTTTCCTGTTATTTTCTATTTTTGAAATTCAAATTTTGAATTTTTTCCTTTTTTTTTTCATTATTTTCTGTTATTTCCGTTTTTTGTTTCCATTATTTTCCTTTCTTTCTCATTATTTTCCGTTGTTGCCCCTGAGCGCTTTTTTTTTGTTATAACGGAAAAAACGGTAACGCCCCCACTCCGTTCTACCGTTATAATGGTCGCCTTTAAACCTTGGTCTGATTGACGACCGTTAATTTCTCGGATAATTGTAGTGTCCAGCGACCAATAAAGTCCTGACATGTGGACTTAGGTAAACGGGAGACCATGCCAACCGGGGGATAGATTCCCTAGGTGACATAATTCACTAATGTGGTCACCGGTTACATTCATGATGACATCATCACACTGATGCTAAAAGAAGCTATACCTCATTTGCGTCAAGATTTCTACTTTTGCATCTTGAAAATGAATAATATCTTTCTTTCTCTCCAATGTAAATCATTCCCTTGAGCGGAAGTGCTTTAGTTAGGTCGAGATGTGCAAAAGGATATCCTCCTCTTCTTCTTTTTTGACTTTTTGGCCGGCCAAAGGTTCCTCAATGCTAGTAACAGATAATGAGGAATATTGATTTTTGTAGTGCAAGGATAACAATAGGGACACTGATCGATGCCATAGCTCCTGGGTTACCATTCTAGCAATAAAACTGCAATCCAAGCCTTTAGCTTGATTGACAATGATGCTATACTCATTTGACAGTGCTATGATGGCCCCGAAACGAATGGCTGGGATTGATGTCCTATGAGGTATCATCAAGGCTACAAGGGAAAAAAAATTCCCTGACCCCTCCCAAAATGTCTGACAAGTACCCCTTGTTAATCACTTACCAAAGGCTTAACACAGGTTGGATTAACATTTTGGGTCCCCCGGGGCAAGTTTGAAGTCCCCCTCCCAAAATATCTGACAAGTACCCCTTGTTAATCACTGACCAAAGCCAGCCCCCGAATGTTTCTCGAGGGTACAATATATATTGGCCCAACAATAATTGACATGGAACCAATTGAATGCATGCATGACATATTATTGCTTTTTCATTTGCTAAATAAGCATATTCTGATCACGTGAAGTTCCCAATAAGTTGGGGGAAAAGAAGGAACGAATAAACCTCTAGAGAAAAACTTTGATGTCCCCCTAAATATGTCACGTGTACGTCCCCCTCTTTTTCAACTATTAACTTTAGTGTAATATCTCATGAAAGTCACTAGCTTCTCATCCTAGGGGTTTTAGTGTTCTAAACAAAATTATTAAGTTATATGCCTTCATCCTAGTAAAACTCTTATGATCAAAATTATCCAAAATACTCTTGTAGGGTAAAATATCACTAAAATAACTCCAGGATATCAACCAGTGATGTTAATTAATGATGATTTATGAAATTAATCTAGTGTCCCTACCATTTATTCATTTTATGTCCATGGAAAGATGAAGTTACAAAAAATTAATCTTAAGTTGAAAAATTACAAAAATATATCCTTCTAGGTAAAATTATTGTCTGACCCCTATACGGGTAAAATTATCGTCTGACCCCTCTACGTAAAATTTTCGTTAATGATTGAACACGCAAGTAAGTTTTAATCTATCTCAGAAAAATTAAGCCCATAATTAAGCATAATAGGTCTCTATCCAAAGATCATTATGGACCTACATAAAGTTCATAACAATCTGGATCTAAGAAAATCCTGAGTATTACACAGCATCGTTAAGTAAGATCTTGACCATTAATAATAACTTGATCAAGTAAAAAGGATTTTTTATTAACTTTTTGTTTCATGTACAAAGCGAATGGAGAATACATAAACCATCTATTCCTTCATTGTAAGAGCTTGTGTGTGTAGCAAGTTTGGAGCTTTTTTCAACTTTAGGTATATGTTGGACTCCTCTTAGGGTCGTCATTGACATTTTTACGAGCTCCTCTACTTATATTTCCTTTGCAGTTCTATGGGGATTGTGGAAGGAGATGAATCAGAGAGATTTTGAAAAGAAATGAAGAAGAGTTTCTTGCTATCATCTTTAACATTAAAGCTCTTATGTTTATGTGGTTTAAGCTTTTTAAGGAGCTTAAAAGGCTTTTCTTTAAAGATTTTGTATATAAGGAATCTATAGATTATCTGAGAGGATCAATTTTCATTAGGCATAGAAAACAATCTTCAAGGCAGTACTACTCATCTCAAATGGTAGGTCATGCTCGTACTCATTCCCCTTTCGGCCATCTTTTTCCCAAACGTATTTTTCTACGAACAACATCGTAGGAACCGTGAGCAAGCAGTGTTGATACCCGTAACCACATCTAAAGGCAAGGATCTCTTATCCATGGTTTAAAAAACAGCCAGTTATAATGGATTCGGACCTACGTACCCTGTTACGTTATGTACCGTTTCAATGCTCTGAAAATACGGTCTCGTGATGAATTAGGTGAAGTACTATTTCCACTGATTCAAGTTGTATTGTGTGTTCAAGGTGGGGTGTATGGGGCCCAATCCAGATACTAAAATTTATCATGAACCCAGGTTCAAGATTCATCTCATTATTTCGTTGAGATAAGAAGAGATATATTCCTTTTTTATTAGGAGTATCTTTTACTAAAATTTATCATGAACCCAGGATCAATCTCATTATTTGGTTGTGATAAGAAGAGATATATTCCCTTTGATATTTCGGAGGGGGAGAGAGAGAGAGAGAGTATGTGAAGTAACCCAGCTTGGACATGCAAGTTATATAAAGGGTTTAGGCCTCTCTAACTTAGTGCAAGTGTAAGCAAAACTAACCAGTTAAATTGTTGTGCAGTTTTTACCTAGAATGGATCCGTCATCCAAACTTGCTAAAGTGGGAATAGAAGGCTTTGCTTTACTTGAGGGGTGGCGGAAGGAGAGGCGTCCTCGTGGACCTCAAACTCATCATCATCTTCAACCTCAACCTCCATTAATGGTAGCACAAATACCCCCTAAAAAAGGATCAATAGATTGCTATCAGGCAGCCCTAATGTATAAAGGTACGGTCATTGCAGATTTCCGTGACAACAAACCACTTCGTAAGCCTTATTACTAGCTAGCCTCTCCTCTACTTGTGTACTCTATATCCCTCTTGTATTATACAAGTTTGAGCAGTTTGGTCACTTTTTTTTTTTTTAATCACGGGGTATCCGGGTCTATTAGAGCACCCAACCAAGTCCCCGCAGACACCGGTTATATTAAGGTCACCGTCCACACCGCATCGGGCAAAGCTGGGCAAGCCCCGGTTGCTGGCTAGTCCCAAAGGAGATGATGGGGTTTGTACTTAGTGCTTTTGTATTATAGAAGTTAGATCAGCCATCTTTTCTCTCTCTATGTACTATTACCCTCTTGTATTATAGAAGTTAGATCAGCCATCTTTTCTCTCTCCATGTACTATTACCCTCTTGTATTATAGAAGTTAGATCAGTCATGTTACCTTGTAAAATCTCTCTCTCTCTCTCTCTCTACAATTCCAATGGTGGTGTTTTCGCCCATGGTTTTAACCAAAGTTCATAAGTGGCCGATATAACGGTATAACGACTGGGGTCGTTACTGTTTTTCCCGTTATGATGGATTGTAATGCACAGTGGCAAAAATGGGAAAATAAAGGGAAAACGGCGTTAAAATTCAATAAAATTTATAACAGAAAAATAACGGAAATAACCGACGTATTTTAATGGCCGTTATTTTCTGAGCGTTAAAATGGTACATAACGTAACGAGGTGGTCCAAATCTGTTACAACTGGACATTTTTAAACCATGGTTTTAAAAACAACTGTTATAATTAAAATTAATTGCCTTATAACAGTGATGAATCAATCACCCCCGTTAGGTTATAAAGGAACTAACGGGTCTAAATATAATGATCTCTTTTAACTATTATTCGTGTTTGTTATAACGACCATGTCATTACACCACCGATCCAATCCAAAAATGCATGGTCTTGGGCCGAGATCACTGTTTCCCTGGGAAGTCTCACTTCATCTCGGGGAGATCATATGCACTGATCCCGTTCTGGATCGGGCTATCCGGAAGGGGATCAAAGCCCACCGAGCCGGCCTCCAAACCATGGGTGTTATTCACTACAGTAAACCGTTATAAAAGTAGGAGCTTTCACTAATTAACCTCTTACTACTTTAAATCAGATATATTGCATAATTTTTACTATAAGAAAATAAACCATATACTTTAATTTAAAAATAATATAATAATTTTAAAGTAATATGGTAGAAAGCTTAAAACCGTTCACAGTTATAATTAATGGGAAAACGACTATTATGTTAATTGCATACTTTGATCTTCATGGTAGGTCGTCCTTCCCTTTCGCAAGTGGATCACGTGTACAAATCACCACCATTGGATCCCTTGGCCACAGACAAAATCACTTCAATGCATCTTCCAATAACAAAGAAGAATATAAATTTAACTCTATAACTAACCGAAACGTTCACAGCCCCAACATGATGGCATCTATATATATCAGTTGTTACGAATAGTTTTTCTGTAACCGTTGGATTTAACTGAAGATGGTAGGTCATATTTAATAATTAAGATTAATCTTCTTTCCAGCTGAACTGGTCAAGGATTGGCCAAGGACTATAATCACTGCTTAAAACTTTTAAATAAGAAGTTTTTTTTTATTTAAGTCCAGGACCTCGATCAACGGTTGAAGATGGTTATGAGAGAGAGAGAGAGAGTTTAATTAAATGGAAGGTTATGAATCGATAGAAACTACTAAACGTTTGGTCCAAATAAATGTAGATTTATTGTAATAAATTAAGCAAATATGAGTATAAATAACATAGTTTGTGCGAAAGGTTGTAGGTTCAATTCCACCTTCCTAATAAAAATAAAAGAAATGGTGACCTTCACCCAGAATTTTCTAGCCGTTTATTTACTAAGTATGCTTATTTGTACCACTCTTGCCACATTTCCAATACACAATGCTCTGGCCCTTGGATCCATTTCACCAAGAGCGTTCAGACCTGCTCCAGCCCCACAAGTCGATTCATCAAGACCAGCTCTGGCCCCTAAAACCGCTTTCCCAAGAGCGTTCGGACCAGTTCCAGCCCCAGGTGCCGATACATCGAGACCAGCTCTGGCACCTATAGCCGCTTCACCAAGAGAGTTTGGAGCAGCTCCAGCCCCAGAAATCGATTCATCGAGAGTAGCGCTGGCTCCTGGAGCCACTTCACCAGGACTATTTGATGTGACCAACTACGGAGCAATAGCTGATGGGAAGACGGAGAATCATTTGGTGAGTTTAACAACGGATTTGGGTGCCAACGACAATTTTAGATCAGAAATTTTTTGCTGCCAACAATAATTAGCAGTGAAAATCGATGCTAGGGGTTTATAATCGTTACATTTTAGTCTTTTTCATGGGTTGATTTTCAACCGTGGGATTCTAGCTTTATTTTGAGGTACTCGGATCCAATGGTTAGAAATTACCAATGAGGCTGAATTTTGGCCTGTTAGTCCACCTAGGGATGAGCCAAACATCCATACGGTCATTAGTCTCTGAGAGTGCCACGTGGTGTTTTTAGGTTGTGCCCAGACGCTTGGATAAAAACCTGCCAGGATAAAAAAAATTCTGGCCCCTGCATAAAAAAAATACCCTTAATTTTTTCTTTTTTATCTAATTTTCTCAGCGTAGGAGGACGACCTGTTTAGAATTAATCAATTTAATAAGTGATATCCCCTTTGCCTTTGCAGGCATTCTCAGCTGCATGGAGTGTTGCATGTAAATATGCTGGTAATTCAGCAACCTTTTTGATCCCCGAAGGGACATTCTTAGTCGATCCGATCGAGTTCAGTGGCCCTTGCTATAACAATAAGTCTCCAAATATTGAGATAAGAGGAACATTGATTGCTCCCACAAGGCTCGATGCCTTCACCGATAATTTCTGGATTATGTTCCAATTATTGAATCAGTTTAATCTAACTGGAGCCGGTACCGGAGTATTGGATGGTCAGGGAGAACACTCCTGGGCACATGCTGGTTGTTCCACTCGAGAAAAATGCCAGAACAATCCTTGTGTTAAGTTTCATCATCATCCTCTATGCATTTTCGATACTATTTTTGGAACGTAAATCCTATTTCGTCATTCGAATAGTACTAATTGAGAATTGTTTATGCAGTCAGTGAGATTCAACCAAATTTCAGGTGGGACAATCAGCGAGATCGCTCTGTTGAATAGTAAGGGCTTCCATATTAGCTTCTTATACACCGAAAATGTTCTTGTCCATGATATCACCATCACGGCCCCTGGGAACAGTCCCAACACCGACGGCATCCACATTGGTGATTCCACTAACATCAACATCACTTCGTCAAAAATCGGTGTGGGCGATGATTGCGTCTCCATTGGACCGGGTACCACCAACATCACCATCTCTAATGTTAACTGTGGACCGGGCCACGGCATCAGGTATAATATCTGTGCTAATTAAACTCATGCAATTACCATATTAATGAAGTATCTCAAAATTATACCGTACACGTGGCCCATGACACATTGATCTTGCTTAAAAATTGAAAATTTTCCCTTTTGTAATCTCGCAGTGTGGGCAGCCTTGGAAAGTATCAGAATGAGAAGGACGTGGTCGGGGTGATTGTGAAGAACTGCACCTTCAATGGCACAGACAATGGGGTCAGGATCAAGACTTGGGCCGATGCATTATCGGCAAATAAGGCTGCTAATTTAACCTTCGAGGATATCAAAATGATCAATGTCTCAAACCCCATTATCATAGATCAAGAGTATTGTCCAGGCCATTATTGTTCTTCTAATAAGGTAAGTATTTAAGTCTAACATGCATGATATTATGATTACAGTTCGGCTTGCCTGAGAAATTTTTTGAAGCGGCAGGGTTTTTGAAGCGGGGATCATGGCGCCAATGATAGCGCACTGCATATACCCATGGTTTAGGCTTTAATTAAGTTTTGAAAAGACTACTTAAAAAGTAACCATGGTACATGCGGCGCTCGATCTTTGCCGCATGATCGCCGCTTCAAAAAAATTCTCGGCATGCCTCACCCATTTGATGAGGAGAGGCCTTAACCCAAGGGTTGAGGAAATTAAGGTTTTCGGTTATGGTTAGGAAGAAAAGTAGTAATTAACGCATGCATTTATCTAAACTTACCAATGGGATTTGTCCCCTGGCCCTCTGTGCACAGCCGTCGGTTGTGATGATCAGCGACGTAAATTTCAAGAACATCAGTGGGACCTCAAACACCCAGTCAGCAGTAACTCTGTTGTGCAGTTCAGGTGTGCCTTGCAAGAACGTAGGACTCAAGGATATCAATCTGACCAACATCAACGGTGATGGCCCCACTAAATCCGAATGCTTGAATGTGAATGGAACATCTTCTGGCGTGAAGAACCCAATCCCATGCTTCTAATAATAACGCGATCACTTAGATGCTATGTCTACTATTGTACACTGTGCATGATGAGACTAGGAAATGTTCAAGTTTAACAAATTTTGGTTAACGGCCGTTTTTTAACCATGTGTGATTCAGGTCCTTTCATCCTAACTTCTAGTCTTATTCTTGATTACTGGCATATGGTATGGATTTCCATGTTTCCAAACATTTCTAAATTTAAAAATGAACTAAATAGCAAGGTGCGTAGGTGAATGTCATGTGCATGGCAGCCAGAGTTTTTGCTTTAAAATAGTAAATAGCTATGTAGATTTAGATTGGGATTTGTATTAAATTAATATATAATCAATATTGAAGGATATTAAGGGTCCGTTTGCCAACACAGTGGAAGTAATAAGTTGTTTGAAAGCAAAAATACGTTTCGCTGAGCTCGGTGAGAATGACTATAATCTATAAGCAATATATAACAACATGTGGCACACAAAAGATAGGAGGTAGTAGGAACCAACCACTCGGTGATTCCTACGTCTCAATGTGGCCCAGGAATGACAACCATCCGATCTACTGCATTCTTCTATATGGCTCAAGAATCTGGAGAGAAAAAAAAAACTAAGATATCATATGGTTGTACAAGCAAATTTTCACTTCCAATCTGGTGTTGAGACTCCTCCGAACCTATTTTGAATAGACACGGCTTCATCTCTAGTATCCCAGATCTAATGGTGGGGATTGAATCATACTGCATTTTGAAGCTCTTTCCCGCACAACAAAAATTCGTTTATGATGATTTTGGTGCCCATTAACCGTACTGATGTGTTAGCCTACCATTGTTGTATATAAACATGAAAAATTAGTCTGATTGGTTTTCTCCACCCATATATTTTAGTATTTTTTAGGATTGATTCTAGCTGTTGGATTCAAGCATGTTTTTTGCATATTTTTTGGGTACTTGATACAACGGCTAGCAATTATCAATCAGACTGATTTTTGGTATGTAGATACACCAAAGGGTGGGTTAAACATCCATGCGTTTTGTTAGCCCAAAAAAGTGAGCTATGTGGGGTTACAAGAGCCCTCTGCATCGACTGCATTCAAAGACCTCTGCATCTAAATTTTTTCCAAGGACGACAATAGAGACAATGACCACTCGGACGAAGTTGAAAGATATTATTAAAACTGGGACATCTTTAATTATGTTGCAAATGTGGTCAGACCAAGGTTCTAAAACTCGGAACTAGAACTCGACTCGGAAGTTAATTGGGTCAAGTCACCTCGATGACTCGGGAGTCAACTCAGCGAGTCATTAAATTGATTATTATATATTGAAATATATAAAAATAATATTTATTAAGAAAAACTTTGAAAATAGAAAAAAATACAAAAAATATTTAGAAATTCAGAAAAACAAATTGAGTTCCAAGTCGACTCGGCTTTTAAATGGTTGACTCGGATGAGGTTTGAGTCTACTCAACCCAGGGCCATCTCGACACAAGTTGGGGCCTAAAGCAAAAACTCTAAATGGGGTTTAATCATTCACAGCATTAGAGGGTGAGATTTGAGAGAAAGAGAGAGAGAGAGAGAGAGAGAGAGAACATAAAGAGTCAATCCCGTAATAGAGTGCCCAGTCCATAGAGAGGACAAAACTAATTTTCAAAACACGTGGCGAGTGATTATAGTTAGATATATATTTAACAATAAAAAATTTGGGGCCTTATATCATTTGGTGGCCTAAGGCGACCCGCCTTACTCGCCTTATGCTTGAGGCCTTGACTCAATCGATTTTCCGAGTCAACTCGGCAAGGTATGCAAATCCGATATTGTATGCCGAGTCGACTTGAAATACAATCAAGTCGAGTTGAGTCGACTCAGCGAGTTTTAAAACAATGATGCTATTTATTATTAACTAGTGGGTGGCCCGTGCCCACGGCACTCCCCGACAAAGCATTTGTCCAAATTGGGTGTGAGTGGCCGAGATCCATTGTCCAATTCCAAATAAGATGTCAGCCATTGATATATGGAGCCAATAATAGGGGGAGACAATTGAGCTTATTTGTTATATATATATATATATATATTAAAGTAGAGAAGTGGGCATCATGCCTCTCTCTCCTCCACATCAAGTTGACATGGCACTCTGCATAGAGTGCCATGTCAGCAACTTAATTTATTATTTACTATTATGTCACTTCTCTACTCTCTTATGTTTCTTCTACTCCATATTTTTTCATTTATTTCATTAATTTAATTTCTCTTATTAAAAGCCTCAATCTTTCAACTTCCAACGTTCCCCATGCCCCTCATTCATAAATTTCATCCCTTTCCATAAACAACTCTCTCTTAATAATTTTTAACTTTTTCCTTTATTTCTAACCCTCGAGTTAAATTTCTAAACAAAAATGTCACATTTTCTGTTATGTACTTAATTTTTTGCCATAAATTTTCTCTAGCTATTAATTTTATATATGTTTCATTCGGCTCTCTCTTTCTATTCTTAGAATTTTTTCAATAAATTTTCTTAAAAAACCTCTATTTTCTTCTATGTACAAATTACTCTAATAAACTTTTTCTCTCCTACAAATTGCAGTTACAAAACCTTTAGGTCTTTAACTCTCATACGGTTACAATGCCATTTCTTTTGTGATTCCCATTCCCTTCAAAATCTACATATGCTGCTTTTGTGGCACATCTCTTAGTTCATTATTTGGTTCTTCTCTATAGGTCTATTTTCAACATAAGTATTTTTTTTTTAATATTTTGTTCATTATTTCATTTTTTATTACCGTTGTATGGATTTGTTTATTTAGCCATTCAGTTATATATATATATGATTTTTTTAATTGCATGAAAAATTAATATTATTATTTTATTTTTATTTCTGATTATATCTTATTTATAATATATTAATTATATTCATTATTTTGTATTTCTAATATGATAATTAATTTTTTTCCAAAACATCTCTCCATAATTTTTTTTCTAAAATCACTCCAACTAATAACAGAAATCATAGAATAATTATTTTTATTTCTATATTTATTTTTATATATACTTCACAATTTTTAAAATAGTAATTGAGATTTTTATTTTGTATTTCTTCACCCGTGCTAAAGCACGGGCCAATAACAGTAGTTTATTATTAATGGTTCAATAGGATGTTTCAAGTTCAAGTAAACTTTCCATGAGGTTAAAGAGAAGATGAATCTTTCTGCAAATTAATACCAACATAAATTAGTTCAACAGAGGAACATATCTTCTAAATACCATTCACCATGTTATCTTCTGTATAATGTTGTTCAGGAAACAAGAGAAGATCTTGGTAGACTTACACACCAAAAATCAGCGTGATTGCTGATTTCTACCGTTGGATTTGAGCACTTTTCATCGTGAGCTTTGAACCAATCCATAGGGTGTGTTCATGAAGAGCATGATGAAAAAGTAAACAAATCCAATGACTAGAAATTACCAATCATACTTATTTTAGGTGTGTAGCTCCACCACCAAGGTGAGACCAAACATTTTAAAAGGGAATTTTTGATATACCCCCCCAATGTTATCTTTAAAATTTGACATATCCCCCCACAATTTAAAAAAGTTGACATACCCCCCCATGACTCGGTCCACTGTCATTTGACCAGGGTTGACCCAAGTTGACTACCAATTTTTTTACTAAATGGTAAAAATACCCTTGTCTTCAACCTTTGACACAAGGGTTCGAGAAAAAACCCAAACCCCACAAACAGCTATGGTGGACGGCCAACCAAAGGACTCCAATGGGTTGGCCGCCCATCACCGGACACCATCCCACCGGAGTCTCATGGTCAGCCGGCCACCACTCTGGCAATAATTTAAAACCCAAGGTTAAACAAAAAAGAATAAAAAAAACAACATAAAATTTTAGTTTTAAAATTTTCATTAACATAAATGAAAATTAACGCAAGACAAAGCAATTTATATTTTAAGCTTTTGAGACATGGATTTTGAAAAGATGGGTTCTCTCAATTTTAAAATGTTCCTTCATGAGTTTTATCTATTTGTTTGGGGGTGTTTTTCTTCTCAATATTCACTTAATTCATAAAAAAAATCGAAAAAAAAAATCTCAAGTTTACTTAGATGGGTTTTAATTTTTATTTTTAATCTCCTCTTTTCATGTTTGATTTGGGGTTTGGGTTTTGGCCTAAACTCAAACCCTGATTCTAAAGTTGAAGAGAATGGCACTTTTGTCCTTTAGTACAAAATTTCGTAGTCAACTCGAGTCAACACTGGTCAAATGACAGTGGACTGAGTCATGGGGGGTATGTCAGCTTTTTTCAAATTGTGTGTGTGTGTGTGTTGAGGGGAGGATTAAAGATAACATGGGGGTATGTCAAAAATTCCCTTTTAAAAAATGAAAAAAAAAGAGGATAATGGGCGTTTGGTTTATCAAACATTTTAAAAAAGAAAGTAAGCACAGAAAAGGAAAATTTATAAATGAAAAAAGAATAGGCCTTCGCTCACACCTGTGTGTGTGCAAGCCGATCGCAGACCACAATATGAGCCACGCGGCACACTCTTAGAGGACGATGACCGTATGGATGTTTGGCCAGTCTCTTGTTGACCTGAAAAGAACAAATCAGCCTGATCAGTTATGTCAAACCTTTGGATCTAGTGCCCCGAATAATGGTCAATAGTGCTTTAATTCTACGGTTAACATCAACCCATGCAAATGACTCCAATCCAACGCCTAGAAATCACTAATCAAGCTAATTGTGGGTTTGCAAGTCTACTGAGGGACTAGCCAAACATCCATACGGTCATCGTCCTCTAAGAGTGTGCCCCGTGGCTCATATTGTGATGTGTGATCAGCTTTGCTCACACTCGGTGTGAGCGAAGGTTTTCTTTGCAAAAACCCTTCTAAGTTCTAAGACCCTAAAAGCTTCTAAGCAGAGAGCAAGTCACGAGACGGAAGCAGAGCAAAGCAAGCGAAGCTCAGCCATGGCGCTCTTAACCCGGCGAACTCTGGCGGCTTTTCTTTCTCGAACTCTCTCTTCTTCTTCCTCTTCTTGGTCTTCTTCTCCTCCTCTTCGTTCTCGATTCGCACTTGCAATTCTCCAGATGCAGCAGCAACTCGCTCCGGGGTCGAGGAAAATCCCGACTCGGTCTAAAACATCCGGATCAGGTTACTCGCCCTTGAACGATCCATCTCCGAACTGGAGCAACAGACCTCCTAAGGAGACGATCCTCCTCGACGGTTGCGACTACGAGCATTGGCTTATCGTCATGGAATTCACCAACGACCCAAAACCCTCTGAAGACGAGATGATCGCCTCCTACGTCAAAACCCTCGCTTCTGTCGTCGGAAGGTTTGATACGATTCCTCTCTCTCTCTTCTCTCACTCTCTAGTCCAATTTTCAGTTCTCAATAGGCGATTTTCATGTTGTTTTTCGTTGTCTTCTTATTGGGTTATCAGCGAAGAGGAGGCGAAGAAGAAGATTTACTCGGTCTGCACGACAACTTATACCGGTTTCGGAGCTTTAGTTTCGGAGGAACTCTCTCACAAAGTTAAAGGTATGCATCTCTGAGAGAGTTTGGGGTTTACGATATTTTTTTTAATTTTAATTTCTGGGTGGTAAATGAATTCGTGACCTTGATTCTTCTTGGGTTTTCTGGGATGAATAGGTCTACCTGGTGTTCTCTGGGTTTTGCCTGATTCGTATCTGGACGTGCCCAACAAAGATTATGGAGGTGGGTATTCCCAAAAGTGAAAATTAATTTAAATAATTGGGTTAATATGATGAAAAGATTTTAATTTTGCAATTTTGTGGATTTTTATTAGGGGATTTGTTTGTCGATGGGAAAGTCATCCATAGGCCGCAATTTCGTTTTGACCAGAGGCAGCAAACTAGGAACAGGCCTCGTCCGCGATACGATAGGCGCCGGGAAACAATGCAGGTTGAGAGAAGAGAACCAATGCAAAGAGGCAGTTGGTCTCAAGAACGGAGAGAGCCCATCTCACAACCAACGCCAATGGGTGGTCAAGATTCATTTCAGAGTGGAGAGAGAGATCCCTCTCTTAATCAGGGAGAATTTCGCAGGGGCAGTGCCTGAGAATTCACCGTTGACTTACCAAAATGGGGGAGTTAAGTAAAAATTAAGTTTTGTAGGAATTGTAATTTCGAAATTGTTGGACAATTCTGGTTTCCCTTTTGTTGACATAAGTATAATATCAATTGTCTTCTTGGAAGGTAAGAAATGTGAATATTTATTAGCTCTTTCTTTGTCACCCTTTTCAAATTTCTATCAATGGACAACAAAATGTGGGTTCTTTTGGATTTTTCCATATTAGCATAGAAAAGTAAATCTATTGATCAATCAGAATTGCCTCAAATGGTCCAATAGATTATGTGTACGCTTGAATGTTAATGAAAATTTTAAAACTAAAATTTTATGCTGTTTTTTTTTTCTTTCTTTTTTTTTTAACCTTGGGTTTTAAATTATTGCCGGAGTGGTGGCCGGCTGACCATAAAGAAAAGCTGAAGATGTTAGAATACCTGTTCTTCTTGGATCTCACATGCACTTCATATCTTTATTCAGTCTATGCTAGTTTAAACCAATACTACAGTAAGATTGTGTTTTTAATACAAAACTCGTTGATTTAGTAGTTTTTTAATGATTATTTTAGGGCTCCTTTCGTTTTTTGCCTTTAATGGAAGAAGCTGTTGAAATTATTTATTTATTTGCAATAGTCATTCGTAGACGACCCTGAGATTATGGAACTCATCACCAAGTTGAGCATGCAAAACCCTAGTCTACTTGTAGGAGCCAGATTTGCTAGTTGTTGATTGTGAAATCCAACATCCTGTACCTTGAAGTTCTTGCAAGTGTTGAACAAAATTCTCAAGAGATTGGTCTTAGATGGTGTTCTACCGTATTACAATAAATGATCGTTTGTTAGTTTGCTAACCAACCTATTTTGATGATCAAGAAGGGTATTTATAATGCTTTTAGGCTAGTAACAGAATGACATGTATCAGGTTATTGTCAATTTGTATGTTGGTTATTTTTAAAAGCCTTTGTCATTTTTTATAGTGTCTTGTAGTCTAGGGCACATGTCCATGCGCTGTTCCAAGTTTACTAATTGTCTAGTTCATTCCTTTGTATGTTGTCGGACCTCTCTAAGTATACTATATTAATTGAGTTCTCTAAGAAGATGAGACCTTTATTCCTTTGAATATCCTTTGGTTTTAGGGTGTTCTCAGCTACCTCTGAAGAATCACTACCCATCCGAGATGATTTCATAAGATATTCCGTTAGCATGTATCCTTTATTGTTTTTTCTTTATTTTAGTCCCACATCGGATAAGTTAGTAGAGCTTGTCTTAGCCCATGCTTATATAAAGGGACCCAACTCATTAATAAAGTATCTCAATCTAATCCCATTCTCTCTCTTCCATTATATCTTATATTCTTGTTCTCTCACTTTTAGGGTTTATATATCAACTTGATATTAGAGCAGGAAGATCTACACTTTTTTTTTCTTCTGGAATGACTATAAAGGTTTTTCTTTTTCTAAGGGTGCCACACTTCCCAAAACTCTAGGGATTTTCTCCCTTAGGGTGTTGCACCCAGAAAGGTGTCCTAAGGGTGTCGCATCTCCTATATACCCTAGGGCTAATCTTCAGGTTATATCTAGGTTTGGTTCGACACTCCATTTGGCCTTCGCAGTCCATGTCGCGATTGTAGCAACCCTTTTTGCGAAAAAAAATCAGCAAAGTTCATGTTTATTATGTAGTGAAAAGTCGTCGGTTGAATGTCATCTCCCTCTAGGTAGGTTTTTTCAAGTGATATAATGTATTATGGATATTTCTAAAGAGTAGAAAATTACCAAAGTCATGTCAGGTGAAACTTCAGGACGATCCTCTACTATTACAGATAGTAGATTTGGAACATCACATGTCAAGTGAAACTTTAGGACAATCCTCTACTACTACAGATAGTAGATTTGTAACATCACATTTCAGAGATGAGAATCCAAATCTCCAGATTACAACAGTCAAGCTTGATGGTATGAACTACTTCGAATAGGCCCATTTCGTGAAGTTGGCCATTCACAGAAGACGGAAGGGGGGTTATCTGAATGGGAAGGAAAAACAACCCTACGTTATAGATCCTCAATATGACCGATGGGATGTTAAAAACTTCTTGGTCATGTCTTGGTTGCTGCACTCGATGTAGCCTTAGATTATCAAAGGGTATCTTTTTTTGAAGACTACAAAGTATATATGGAAATTAGTAGCCCATACGTATTTTCAGGACCAGAATATTGTTAGGGTCTATTAGTTGGAACATAACATCTTCAATCTCAAACATGGGGAGGAACCATTGTCGAGTTATTTCTCTAAGTTGCGTTGTATGTGGGAGGAATTAGACCACTACCTACTACCTTTTGACTGGGAAAGGGAGAAAGACTGTGAGCAATTTAATTGGCATGTTGACACACTGTATTTTTCAGTTTCTTGCGGGCATGAATTCAAAGTTTGACATGGTTCGCATTCAGATCCTGAACAGAGATTCGCTCCCTCCTTTAAATACCATGTACTCTTACATTCAAAGTGAGGAGAGCAGAAGGTTGACCATGGGACAATAGAGTATTCATGCGAGTGATAGATCAGCCATGGCAACAAACAAATAGATTGGCAGGCATGCTATATTTGGAAAGAAGTCTGGTAAATACACAGGGTACCTCTAGCAGATAACAATCCAAATGTGATCATCTGGAAAGTTTGGGCATACCAGAGCAACATGTTGTGATCTAGTGGGCCGTCCAATCACATTTTCGCCTAAGGGCAAACCTCCATCAACACACAGTGCATCCTGCAACTACATGGCATATGATTCACTCAGCTCCTAGATGATGACCCCTGTGGAATCTGTACCTTTTTCCCAAGCTGATTTGACAGGTTGCACGCTCGTCTTAGTTGGAGGGTTCCACAACATCTTTTGCTCACACAGTTACTTTTGTTTCTGCCCATCATGTGTCTACATATCAATCCACCTCCTGGATCATCAATTCAAGAGCTTCTGACATCATGATGGGTATGTCTTCATCCTTTCTGTCTTACAATCATTGTTCAAGAAGGGATAATGTTCGTTTAGTTAATGGTTCTTTATCATCTATAGTTGGTAAAGGAACCATCACGGTATCTCCTAGTCTTTTATCTAATGTTTTAGATGTCCCTAACCTTACTAGTAATATTGTATCTGTTAGTAGCATTACCAAGAATTTGAACTGCAGTGTCACATTTTTCCGTTCATTGTATCTTTCTGGACTTGGTAATGAAAAGGATGATTGGCAGTGGTCGTGAAGCTAATGAATTGTACACCCGACATTCCAGCACGAGGACATGCATTTTAGAGTAGTAGTAGTAGGGAGGTCAATAAATCTTGGATAATGCGGTGGCATATCTGATTGGGTTATATTTCTTTTCAATATTTGTTGTGTCTATTTGCGTTTTTGTTTCAGTCTATGTTAATGTCTGAGTTTCAACGTGAAGTCTGTCAATTGGCAAAACTTTGTAGTTCCTCTTTTCCCACAAGTTCGAATAAAAGTTCTCCTTTTTCTATTATACATTTTGATGTCGAGGGTCCTTTCCTTGTTACTTCTCTATTGGATTTCCCCTATTTTGTTACCTTTCTCGATGATTATAGCAAATGTGTGTGGGTGTACATGATGAAAAACAAAGATGATGTTTACTCCATCTTTAAAAAATTTCATGCAATGGTACATACTTAGTTTGGAAAGAAGATTAAGATCCTTTGTTTTGATAATGGGGGAGAGTACACTATGGTGGTTTGAGACAGTTCTATGCAGATCAGGGGATAGAACAACAAACATCATGTGTTTCTACACCACAACAGAATGGAACTATAGAGCGAAAGAATCGTCAACTATTGGAAATCAGTCGAGCATTGCTTATCGAAATGAATGATCCCCAACACTTCTGGTCTAAAGTCATCCTCACTGTTTGTTACATCATTAATTGGACCACTTCTAGTGTCCTGAATTTTCATACGCCTTTTGGAGTCATGTGTTAAGATTGTCCTTTGTTTCGTGTCCCCCCAAAAGTATTTGGGTGCACGTGTTTTGTCCACATCTTGGGTCCTACGCGTATTAAGCTTGCCCTTAAATGATTAAAGTGTGTGTTTCTTGGTTATTCTTCTCAGAAAGGCTACTAGTGCTAACACCCACCTTCATGCTGTCGTTTTGTCACGATGGATATCATTTTTTTTAGGACCAACTTTACTCTCCTGATCATCCTCAGAGTCCTATCCAGGGGGATTGGTTCACCTAGGCTACTGAAAATGAATCTTTTTTCGGGACATCTTTCACCATCCTTCTACCTCTCATTCCAGTACCTACTACATTCGAAGACAATGTGAAACCAGTTGCACTGGCGCCTAATCTCTATGGCAGTGTCTACAACAGATGAGATAAGCAAGTATCCGCTGATCTACCATGCCACGTCCTTGAGGAGCCAAGTCAACCCCCTGATATTAAGGTTCCTATTCACTTCGCAAAGGTAAATGTAGTTGCACTTTGTATCCGATTTCCTAGTTTGTTTCCTACCATGCCTTAGTCTCCATCTTATTGTTCTTTTGTAGCTGTCCTTTTTTCTGTTTCCATCCCTTCCAGTGTCAAAGAGGCATTATCAAATCCACATTGAAAGTAAGTTGTGGCAGAAAAAATGAAGGTGTTAAACAAGAATGACACCTAATAATTGGTAATGTGGTATCGCTACCAAAGGGGAAGAAATCTGTTCGTTGTAAGTTGGTGTTCACAGTGAATACAAGTCATATGGCTCCGTTAACAAGTACAAGGCCAGATTAGTTGATAAAGGCTATGCACAGACTTATGGGATCGATTATCAAGAGACCTTCATCCTGCTAGCAAAGATGAAATCTATTCGGGTTCTTTTATCTTTGGCTGCCAACTTTTCCTAGGAATTCCACCAAATGGATGTAAAGAATGCCTTCTTGCATTGTCATTTGTAGGAAGAAGTCTACATGGATACCCCACCCACGCGTCATATTTCAAAATGCTGATGGGAAGGTTTGTCAACTCAAGAAGTCGCTTTACAGTCTCAAGCTTATTGGGGAAAGTAAGCATTTGGTTCTTTTGCCATTTGATCTTTCTTTTCTGCTCTGGGAAATCAACTGGAGAGGGTTTGATGGGAATTTTGGTTGACGTAGCTGAGAGGATTGTCAGCAAATTTTATGGCTTTTGAAAATCCATCAAAATTAACCTTCTCGTCGTGGATTGAAGGAGATCCCCCTTACTGTAATTAGCCTGTCTTACTGTTTGTGCTATTCCTCTCCTATGTTATTTTGATACATAAAATTTTGAACTTTAACACTGTCAATTCATTTGGCGCTCTAACCATCTAATAATAGTACTTGTCTGATGGTTTTATACATGTGAATTCTTTGCTGTATTCATAGGAAGATAAAAAAAATTGCTTAATATGGAAGTCGCCCAACTTTCAATAAAAGTGCTCTATTAATTTCTAGAAATTCTCTGTGGATATGTCTAGATGATCTTCGCTTATTGAATGGCTGTCAGAAGTTCAGAATGGTTCTTTACCAGTCCAAATGTGGGCCTTGATAGTTTGAGAAAGATTTCAGAGCTAGAAAAGGTTTCTTGAATCAGAACCGGAACAATGGATGAAGCTTTTGGGGTTCATCTCCAAATCTAGGCTATTAAAAGGATACTTCTTGAAGCTTTTGATTAATAGTGGATGTGGAGAGTTACGAGGATGGAATTATTAGGTAGTTGATATGCACCCGTCAGCACCAAGAAATGCTTCCTCTGTTTAATTCTTCCTCCATTTGCTTTGCTTCTTTCATGCTAAGCTTCTTTCTTTACTTTCACCTTTTCCTTTGGTGCAGAGATTTGACATCTTTCCTAATTGGGTTTGAGTTATCTTTTGATAGGAAGGTTAGATACAAACATTTAGAACTGAAAATAGTTTGAAAGAGATTATGCCTCCCTCTATGATTTCAAATAGAGAGAAGGAAAATCTTTTCCAGTTTAATTGATCTCTGGTAATTTATTGAGATTTACTGCAATAGTCAACTTGTTACAAATGGCCTTCAAAGTTCAACAATTTAAAGGATTCTTTGGACCTTTTTCTTAGTGTAAAAGAATACAGCTGATGAACCTGTGATTTAAAATTTATGTGCATCTTTATGTTTAGATTATTTTTATTAGAAAATATTTCACCTTAAGGTTCTGTATGGTGACCAAAAAAGGTTTTACAAAAAAAAAAAAAGGATTTGTATGTCAGACTGTGTTGATACAGAAAAAGTTATTCAGGGCAACCAGATGGATAAAAATAATTTCAAGAAAACTTAATCAGGGCAACCATAAAGAGCCTAAAAGTCCGAATTTTAATGAGAAAAAAATGCCACACCCAACCAAACTGAATATGCTTATAGGCCCCCGTCCCAACCAACCTGTGTAGCGTTGTTTATTGAAGGTTACCGGGTTGCCTAAACGTGATATGCAAGAGGAACTAAATCCCTTTCAAACTCTAGTTCAAAATTTTATCTATTTTCTTACATTTTCCCCTTAGTATGTAGCTCTAAACTTCACCTGAAAAATCCTATAAAATGCTAACTATTTAGTTTGAAGGACAAAAATCAAAGAAAGAAAGAACAGAGAGCTCACTTACAATAAAATAAAAAGGTGCTTCTATCACAACCCACAATACGAGCCACGTGGCACACTATTAGAGGGCGCTGACCGTATGGATGTTTGGTGAGTCCTTAGGTGGACCTACAAACCAAAAATCAGCCTGATCACTGAATTCTAAGCATTGGATTTTTAGCCCACCCTTTATTGCATAAACAAACCAAAAATCAACCTGATTGATTATCTCTAGCCATAAATTTTAGTACTTTTTTCGAACATGATTTTAGCTGTTGGATTCAAGCATGTCTTTTGGGTAGTAAATACAATAGCTAGAAATCATCAATCAAGCTAATTTTTAGTGTTTATCAATCAATAGATGGGTCGAACATTCACGCAGTCATTGGGCCCAAAAAAATGATCTATGTAGGGCCATGAGAGTCCTCTACATCTAAATTTTTTCCGTAATTCTTGATTATCAAGAATAGTTTTTATATAAAGATTTCTAATTATATTGTGAATTTAATTTTTTAATGAATACCATATATTAATATTTATTATATATATATAAAAGGCCTTATATAGAGTTTTTGCTTAGGCATCAACTTGTATCAAGACAGCCCTAGGTGGATCCTGATCCAATGAATGTCGTAATGTTTTTTTTTGGTAGGCAAGTGGGTCAGTGGTTAGTGGGTTAAGGGCCCAGGTTATGGTATTAACACCCACAAACCTAACAAGCTGGTACTTCGAAAAAAAAAATTGGTATTGGCACCGGGTAAGCCTGTTTCTAATTTGTTCATAACCCCTTAGGCAATAACATCCACTTATAGGCCCCTAATACACAGATTGCATATCAAATCAAGTAATGATCTGGTTAGATTAGTGCTCTTCTGTTCGTAATCCCTTACGCCATAAATATCCACTTAGGCCTTAATATGGTTGGTGGCATAAGTGCTTCTAAGCCACGTAGGGCAACTGAGATTATTAGTTAATGACCTAATTAATAATCCCTTACTTGCTAATTTTCCCTATAACTAGTGCCTATAGCCGCGAGCCCCTTTTTTGGGTGGCGAATGGCGATGTAACCAAAGGGTTGGGCTCAGAGGACCACCTTTTCTGACCCCTCTCGGGGGGAGTGTGCTCATCCGTGGATTTCAACGGTAGTTGATAGTGCTGAGCTGCCATTCACTTTTCACTTTTTTCCAGCGCTCAACTACCCGTTGGATTCTCGAAATCTACGGCTGACCACATGACTCCCGAGAGGGGCTACAAAAAGGGGGGCCTCGAACCTGAGCCTAATAAAAAAGCATACGCTAGCACTGCCATCTGGGTCCGCTGACTGTACGGATGTTTATCCCACCATTTGGTGGATATACACACCAAAAATCACCATGATTGGTAATCTCTAGCCATTAGATTTTACTAAGAAGGTCTCAAATCAATGTCGTAGTACTTTTTATGACCTGATTATAGCCGTTGAATTCAACCATTCTTTTAGTACTAAAACCAATGGCAAAAAATTATCAAACGAGCCGATTTTTTATATGAATGTCTTTGCAGTTTTTAGCCTCAGGTTTGCCCACGGGAAAATGTGAGAAAATCAAATCTTTTGGACTGACTTTCTTGAAGCCTACACATGGCACACCTTTTTGGGCCCACTTGCACCATGAATATTGGGACCCCTCGTATATCTATCAATATGACTGTACCCCTTTTTGGGCCCACTTGCACTCTGAATGTTTGGACCCCTCGTCTATCTACCAATATGACTCGTGTCATGGTACACCTTTTTGGGCCCACTTGCACTCTGAATGTTGGGACCCCTCGTATATCTACCAATATGACACGTGGCACACCTTTCGGTCTTACTGACCACATGGATGTTTGGCTCATCCCTTAACGGACATACATACAAAAAATCAGACTGATTATCACCATCAAAATAATAGACTTTGTTATATAGGCGATTGGTCCATTAATTTGATGGTCCAGATCTCTGAATGTTGGGACCCTCGGACATCTACTAATGACATGTGGCACACCTTTTTGGGCCCACTAACTGTATGGATGTTTGACCCATCCCTAAGTGGACGTACATACCAAAAATCAGGCTGATTATCACCATCGAAATAATAGACTTTGTTATTTAGGCGATTGGTCCATTAATTGGATGGACCATATCATGAACATGTGCACAAAGATTGATCCCGACGATATCACACCTTTTCTATTTATCAAATATCTATATAACAAAACAGGGAAGTTGTCTCCCCACTTATACTCCCTCTTATCTATTTTGACAAAAGACGGCCAAGATCTTTTCCCCCAAATGACGGTGGATCTCAACCACTCACACCTGATTTTGGCAAATGCTTTGACGGAGTGCCGAGGGCACAGGCCACCCACAATAAATATAACAAGCGTTGACTGTGATTTTCTTATACCCCCTCTTATCTTATATGGCTTCAATAATGAGTGGCTGAGATCCACTATGCTTCATATCGATGGCTGAGATTAACTCTCACATGATTTTGACAAACACTTTGTCGAAAAGTGTCACGGGCAGGGGCCACCCACGTATATAACAAGACACCTCAATTGTATTCTCTTATCTTATCCATCCATCTAATGTGGACGGTTAGATAAAGATTGGTTGAGATCAAATCTATCGATCTAATGTGGACGGTTAGATTTCAACCACTCAATCCAATTCATTTGACCTCAATTTATTCAAAATTTGAATTTCAACACCGTTATATTTTGTTATTTCTGTTATTTTCCCATTTCCCCCTATATGCGTTACAATCCGTTATAACAGCCGTTATAATGGAAAAAATGGTATCACCTTAGTCCGTTATACCGTTTGAGTGTCGAAGGCACCCAATTTTTGCAAACGCTTTTGTTGGAGATTGAGTGCCGTGGATGGTTGTCTCCCCCTCTTATCCGACTTCATAAAGGATGGCCGAGATCTTATCACACCAAATGGACAGTGGATCTCAGCCACTCACACCCAATTTTGACAAGCGCTTTGTCGATGAGTGCCGTGGGCACAGGTCACCTACTATTTACCTATATATAAGGAATGAAATGGGTTGGATTTACATATAGCCCAACGGTCAAGCTCAGGAGCCCCACTTTTTATGCCTCGAGAGGGGTGTTACCGTTAAAACGGATTGAAACGGCGAGGGGCAAAAATAGAAACAATGGATTTTAATGATTTTAATGGAAAAAAGTGGTGTTAAAATTTAAATTTTAAATTTTAAAATTTTAAAATTGAAAATTAAAAAAAAATATAATTTAACGAAAATTTAATAGTTTTCTCATACTCCTCTTATCTTATATGGCTTCAATAATGAGTGGCTGAGATCCACTATGCTTCATATTGATGGCTGAGATTAACTCCCACCCCGATTTTGACAAACACTTTGTTGGAAAGTGCCACCCACGCATATATCAAGACAACTCAATTTTTATTCTCTTATCTTATCCATCCATCTAATGTGGACGGTTAGATAAAGAGTGGTTGAGATCAAATCCATCGATCTAATGTGCACAGTTAGATTTTAGCCACTCAATCCGCCTCATTTGACCTCAATTTATTCAAAATTTAAATTTCAACACTGTTATTTTCCCATTTCTCCCTCTGTGCGTTACAATCCGTTATAACAGCCGTTATAATAGAAAAAACGGTAACACCTCAGTCTGTTATACCGTTTGAGTGCCAAAGGCACCCAATTTTTGCAAACACTTTTGTCAGAGAGTGCCGTAGGCATGGGCCATTTACTATTCTATATAACAAAACACATTGGTTGTCTCCCTACTTATACCTCCTCTTATAGCATCAACAAAGAAGGGCCGAGATCTAATCTTCCCCCAAATGGACGGTGGATCTCCGCCACTCACTTGATTTTGGCAAATTCTTTGTTGAGGAGTGCTGATGGCACGGGGTACCCACTAGTCGAAGTATATGAGCCAATCCTACACAGTTCTTGGTGGTAAAGTATTTTTTAAAGCCACGTGACACTATTTTACTATGACAAAGTATTGACTATAGTACTTATGAAATGCGCATGATAAGTTGCGTAAATTTGCCTACGCAATTCAAACACCATAAAAATTAGGTGGGCAAATATTTAAAATTTGGCGAAAAAATGATATAGTTGCCATACACTTTAAAATGTATAATTGGGTGTGAATATATTCTATCAGAAATAAATTGCCGACTAACCAAACACAACCTTAGTTTTCTATTTGTGCTTAGAATTGCAACATTAATGTACAAACCCATCACTTCAAATTAATCTTTCCCAACTGCATTTGGGTGCAAACTTTCCTATTTTACTTCTTCCGAATATGCCCTTAGTTGCTCACATGCAACACACCTGCCCCGTTTGAAACAGCTCCGATACTCACTTGCAACACGGGTGTCGCGTGTTCCCAAGTAGTATATAGCATAGATGGTAATATTTTTTGAGTAAATTAGTATGACCCCCCTTAAAAAATTGACGACATTTGTATGACCCCTGCTAGTTTCATTTAGTTGCCTATTCCCCCTTCACTTCTCTTTGACTTAAACGGAAGTTAACTTTTGTAAAGATTGACCGTTTTGCCCAGAAAATACTTTACACGTCAGACTGGGAAATCTTTGAGTGTCAAACTAGTGAGGGGTCATACAAATATGGCCAATTTTCGAGGGGGTATACTAATTTACCTCTTTTTTTAATCGACCATTTTATAAGCACAAAAAGACGCTATAGCTTTAGAAAGCCATGATGGAAGGTCCATTTCCCACAAAATCGCAAAGATAGCTTTAGCAGCAATGGTAAGTGCCATGGTTTTAAAAATGGCCGTTTAAACAGTAACGCCCCAAGCCCGTTTCTATTAAAATCGTTTAAACACGTTTTAATGTTTTGAATTTAATGGCCATTTTTTTTGTTTTAACGGCCGCTAAAATCGTTTAAACAGCCGTTAAATTTTGTGAAAAACCAACCGTTAAATCCATTTACTTCCGATTAATTTCTGTTAAAATCTTTTTTAAAAATTTTAAATTTTCAAAATGTGAATTTCAGCGCCACTCTTTCCGTTAAAATCCAAATCTTTTTCCATTTTTGCCCCTGGCCGTTTCAATCTGTTTTAACGGCTGTTTAAACGGTAACGCCCCAGTCCGTTTAACGGTTAAAATGGCCTCCTTTAAACCTTGGTAGGTGCAACCCCATTGGCAGATATAGGGATAAAATAAGGGACGGGATATTGGCACCCGCGTTTTCGCTCAGTAAACCCATCACTCATCACACCCATCCACCAAAAAAAAAATTAGAGAAGAAGAAAATCAAAGAAGAAGAAGAGGAGGATGCCGCCGCCGTCGTTGAGGTACGACTCTCCTTCTCTCTCCACCGCCAAAGGATTTGGACTCACATGCCATGAGATAATGATTAAACTCATCCCTAATAACGAAAGTCACGAAACCCAATCCTGCATGGCCTGATAAAACTTGTGTTCAATTTGTTTGTATTTAAAAATCGAGTAAAACTTGCCTGACCACTTGTGGTGTGGTATCCTATCAGACCACACACAAGCTGCTTGCCGCGTGGATTTTGTATGGTGGCAAGTCACATCTGCATGAGCCACAAACTCGTCCTCTCCTCCTCTGGTTAACCTACTCAGGTTTGGTGAGAGTAAATGAAAAAAGTGAGAAAAAATAAAAGTAAAAAAAAGTAAAGCAACATGAAAAAGACATGTGGCAATTTCTTAGAAGACACTGGTTTTAGATCTTTGAACCAAGGTTTAAAAAACGGCCGTTATAACAGATTCGGACCTATCCCGTTACGTTATGGACCGTTAAAACACCCAGAAAATAACGGCCGTTATTTTTTGTTATAACGAAAATAACGACTGTTATTTTCTGAAAAATTTTGTGAAAAAAAATGGCCGTTATTTTCATTTTTTTCCGCTATATTCTGTTTTTTTCCATTTTTGACATTTTGAAATTCAAATTTTAAAATTCAAAATTTGAATTTCAGCGCCATTTTTCCGTTATTTTCCCGTTTTTGCCCCTGAGCGTTTTTTTCGTTATAACGGAAAAACGGTAACTCCCCCAATCCATTATACCGTTATAACGGTCCCCTTTAAACCTTGGTTTGACCCATGGTTTTAAAAACGGCCGTTTAAACGGAAACGCCCCAAGCCTATTTCCGTTAAAACCGTTTTAACGTATTTGAATTTAACGGCCATTTTTTTGTTTAAACGACCGTTAAAATCGTTTAAACAGCCGTTAAATTCTGAAATTTTTTGTGAAAAATATGTCCGTTAAATCCGTTAAATTCCGTGTTTTTTTAAATTTTCAAATTTCAACATTCAAAATTTGAATTTCAGCGCCATTTTTTCCATTTTTTTCCGTTAAAACCTGTTAAAATCCGTTTAATTCCCTTAAATTCTGATTTTTGCCCCTGGCTGTTACAATCCGTTTAAACGGTGACGTCCCCAGTCCGTTTACCGTTAAAATGGCCCTCCTTTAAACTTTGGGTAAAACCAAGGTTTAAAGGAGGCCGTTTTAACGGTATAACGCACTGGGGGGCATTACCGTTAAAACGGATTGTAACAGCCAGGGCCAACAAAAGAAAAAAAAGGAAAAAATGGAATTTAACGGATTTTAATAGAAAAAACGGAAAAAATGGCGTTGAAAGTCAAATTTTGAAATTTTCAATTTCAAATTTCAAACAATGAAAAAATGGATTTTAACAGCCATTTTTTTTCAACAAAAATTTCTAGAATTTAATGACTGTTAAAACGATTTTAACGGCAGTTAAAATGGAAAAAAAAATGGCCATTAAATTCAAAGCGTCAAAACGGATTTTAATGAATTTACGCATGGCTTTTAAAACGGCCGTTTAAACGGTAACGCCCCAAGCCCGTTTCCGTTAAAACCGTTTAAACACGTTTTATCGGTTTTGAAAAAAACGGCCGTTTTTTTGTTTTAATGGCCGTTAAAATCGTTTAAACAGCAGTTTAATTCTGGAAATTATGTGAAAAAAACGGCTGTTAAATCTGTTTAATTCCGTTAAACTCAGTTTTTTTTTTTTAATTTTCAAATTTCGAAATTTGAATTTCAGCGCCATTTTTTCCGTTATATTCCATTTTTTTTTCTCATTTTTTTCCATTTTTTCCCTGGATGTTTCAATCCATTTTAACGGCCATTTAAACGGTAACGTCCCCAGTCCGTTTAACCGTTAAAACGGCCTCCTTTAAACCTTGATTTTACGGTAACGGGCTTGGGGCATTACCCTTTAAACGGCTGTTTTTAAAACCATGCTTTGACCCTAGCTAGTAAATTCGCATATTATACACGTTTAATACATGACTTTTTTTTTGAAGGAACATTTAATATTACCGTATAAAATAAAAATTTAGAAAAAATCACGAATTTTTAGATTATATGAATAAAACATGTATTATTCATGTTTAATACATGGATTGCGTGTCATTAAATGGCCGTATAAAATGAAAAAATAGATAAAATCCAGGCTTTTTAAGGCTAAACGAATATAAATTTCAACAATGACCGAATTTTTGACCAGATGTTTTTATCCCAAAACCGAATTAAACTCGAACTTTTCTCGTTTCGAATCTTTACCGAATTGCTAACTGGTACGTTAAAAACTGTTAAAACCTGTTTTGACCTTTAGAAATTAACGGCCTTTTTTCGTTTTGACGACTGTTAAAAATTTTTGTGAAAAAAAGGCTAATTTTTCTGTTAAATTCCATTTTTTTCGTTTTTCAAATTTCTAATTTTAAAAATCAGCACCATTTTTCCATTTTTTTTCGGTTGAATTCGTTAAAATTTTGTGTTTTTTTTTCATTTTTCCCCATCTGCTACAATCCGTTTTAACGGCAACGCCCCCAGTCTATATACCGTTACAGTCTCCTTTAAACCTTGGTTTGGCCAATCCCTAGGTAGAGTAAAACTTCGGTCACAACGCACAATATGAGCCATGTGGCACACTCTTGGTGGACGCTGACCGTATGGATGTTTGGCCAATCAGTAAATGGACCTACAAACCAGAAATAAACCTGATCAGTGATTTCTAAGCGTTGGATTGAAGTTATTTTCATTTGATTTTTACCGTATGAATTTTGAGCATTATTTGGGTGCAAAGATCCATAGTTGTAAAAGGTAACCCAATTACTTTAGCTTTTTTTTATTTATTATTTTAGGAGAAAAAAGGAAATTACACTTTATCTCTTACCAAACCTGAGCAGGTTTACCAGAGGAGGAGAGGATGAGTTTATGGCTCGTGCGGATGCGACTTGCTACCGTACTTAAGCCACGCGGCAAGCACCTTGCCTATGGTATGGTTTGCTCTCACCAAACCTGAGCAGGTTTACCAGAGGAGGAGAGGATGAGTTTATGGCTCGTGTGGATGCGACTTGCTACCGTACATAAGCCACGCGGCAAGCACCTTGCCTATGATTTGGTAGATACTCAGCACTTGTAGTGTGGTATATCCCAAACCATAGGCAAGGTGCTTGCCGCGTGGCTTATGTACGGTAGCAAGTCGCATCCGCACGAGCCATAAACTCATCCTCTCCTCCTCGTGTAAACCTGCCTAGGTTTGGTGAGAGCAAAAGAGTAATTCCTTTTTTCTCTTAAAAAAAATAAAAAAATGGTAAAGTAACTCGATTACCTTTTACAACCTATGGATCTTTGCACCCAAATAATGCTCAAAATTCATACGGTAAAAATCAACCCATGAAAACAACTTCAATCCAACGCTTAGAAATCACTGATCAGGTTTATTTCTGGTTTGTAGGTCCACCTAGTGATTGACCAAACATCCATACGGTTAGAGTCCACCAAGAGTATGCCACGTGGCTCGTATTGTGCGTTGTGACCGAAGTTTTACTCCACCTAGGGATTGGCCAAACCAAGGTTTAAAGGAGACTGTTTTAACGGTATAACAGACTGGGGGTGTTACCATTAAAACGGATTGTAGCGGATGGGCAAAAATGAATAAAAAAAAAAAAAATTTAACGAATTCAACGGAAAAAAAATAAAAAAATGGTGCTGATTTTTAAAATTATAAATTTTGAAAAACGAAAAAAAATAGAATTTAACGGAAATAATGGCCTTCTTTTCACAAAATTTTTTAACAACCATTAAAACGAAAAAAAGGCCATTAATTTCTAAAGGTCAAAACGGGTTTTAACAGTTTTTAACGTACCAGTTAGCAATTCGATAAAGATTCAAAACTAGAAAAGTTCAAGTTTAATTCGGTTTCGGGATAAAAACATCTGGTCAAAATTTGGTCATTGTTGAAATTTATATTCATTTAGCCTTAAAAAGCCTAGATTTTATCTATTTTTTCATTTTATGCGGCCATTTAACATGTTTTTATTTAAAAAAACATGCAATCCATGTATTAAACATGAATAATACATGTTTTATTTGTATAATTTTAAAATTCGTGATTTTTTCTGATTTTTTATTTTATACGGTAATATTAAATGTTCCTTAAAAAAAAAATAGTGTATTAAACGTGTATAATACGTGAATTTACTAGCTAGGGTCAAAGTCATGGTTTTAAAAACAGCCGTTTAAAGGGTAACGCCCCAAGCCCGTTACCGTAAAATCGTTAAAATCCGTTTTGACGCTTTGAATTTAATGACCATTTTTTTTTTTTCATTTTAACCATGGTTTTAAAAACGGCTGTTTAAACGGTAACGCCCCGAGCCGTTAAAATCCGTTAAATTCCATTTTTTTTTTAAATTTTCAAAATTTGAATTTCAGCCCCATTTTTGCCATTAAAACCGTTAAAATTCGTTTAATTCCATTCTTTTCCATTTTTGCCCCTGGCCGTTTCAATCCGTTTTAACGGCCGTTTAAACGGTAACGCCCCCAGTCCGTTTAACCGTTAAAACGACCTCCTTTAAACCTTGATTTTAACTACCGTTAAAATTGTTTTAACAGCCGTTAAATTCTGAAAATTTTCATTGAAAAAATAGCTGTTAAAATCCGTTTTTTCAATTTTTGAAATTTTCAATTTTAAATTTCAAAATTTGACTTTCGGTGCCATTTTTTCTGTTAAAATTCATTAAATTCTATTTTTCCCTTTTTTTCTTTTGTTGGGCCTGGCTGTTACAATCCGTTTTAACGGTAATGCCCCCGAGTGCGTTATACCGTTAAAACGGCCTCCTTTAAACCTTGGTTTTACCCAAAGTTTAAAGGAGGCTGTTTTAACAGTTAAACGGACTGGGGGCGTCACCGTTTAAATGGCCGTTAAAACGGATTGAAACGGTCAGGGGCAAAAAATGAAATTTAACGGATTTAACGGAAAAAAATGGCGCTGAAATTCAAATTTTAAAATTTGAAAATTAAAAAAAACATGGAATTTAACGGATTTAACGGACATTTTTTTCACAACAAATTTCAAAATTTAACGGCTGTTTAAATGATTTTAACGGCGATTAAAACAAAAAAATGGCCGTTAAATTCAAATACGTTGAAATGTGTGTAAACAATTTTAACGGAAACGGGCTTGGGGCGTTTCCGTTTAAACGGTCGTTTTTAAAACCATGGGTCAAACATCTAAAGTCAGTATCTTATAAGAAATTGCCACGTGTCTTCTTCATGTTGCTTTACTTTTTTTTAGTTTTATTTTTTTTCACTTTTTTCATTTACTCTCACCAAACCTGAGTAGGTTAACCAGAGGAGGAGAGGATGAGTTTGTGGCTCGTGCCGATGTGACTTGCTACCATACAAAATCCACGCGGCAAGCAACTTGTGGTCTGGTAGGATACCACACCACAGGTGTTCAGGCAAGTTTTACTCTTAAAAATCACCCACAAATTTTTCACATCTTAAAGAGAGAATAGTGATGTCCCAAGACGGATCTCATCACGCCTCTAGGCTCTAGCATCTTTTGTTACTCACCATTGCACTCTGGGCCCACTGACCACATGGATTTTGCCCATCCCTGGGTATTTCATATAAAATAACTCAGCTTGACTGGTGACTTCTAGTCATTGTATTTAATATACAAAATTGAATCCAACGGGTAGAATCATTCTTTCAAAAGTGCTAAATCTAATGGCTAGCTTGGCTTCATACAATTCAGGAAAAAAGAAATTGAATCAACGGCTAGAATTACTCCTTAAAAAGTGCTGAATCTAATGGCTAGAGATTATCACCAAACAGTGGGCTAAACTTGTGGACCCCGAGAGCAGCGGTGATTAACAAAAATCACTACATCTCATGCCTTTGGTGTGAGATCTATATGGGGACATCACTTCTCAAAAAAATCTCTCTTTACGGTAATTGTGTGGCTTCGCTTCGCTAAACGCTCTCTCTCAGTGTCTCACCATTATCTCTTCTCAGTTCTCATCCTCTTCGTCCCTTCCATCGCTCTCGCCTACCCTCGTGGATCCTCAAAAAAGCCCTTCTTTTTTCGAAATCAAAGATTCGGAAACGTAAATTGAGTTTATTTGTCCATTCAAAGCTGAATAAATTCTCGAATCTCTCCTGATTCTCAATTGAAAGAGTTGTAATTCGAGGAGTTCTGTTTATCTTCGTTAATCAAGATTCAGCTCTTTGTGCTCTCTGTACTCCAATGTTTTGTTTTTAGTCGATGAGATTCCTCTGCTTGGATGCTTCCTTGAAGAATGGCTTCTGCTCCTTGGATGTCAGGTAGGTCGTCAACTCTCCAAGTTTCAATCTATAAGAGCTTCGTTTTTTTTTTCTTCCTGGTTTTGTCCTTGAAGAGTCTTAAATGTTCTGATTTGTACTGTCGCGTGGTTTGGATTTTGTAGTTTCTGTAGAATGCGTGAACCTGTGTAAGCTATCCAAAGGGGAGGGTAGTGGGAGGTATGAGTGTAGCGTCTTATCCTGCGCGTGGAAAGCTCCGAGGGTCCTGACTGGGTTCCTCGCGAGCACAGCTCAGCCTCAGTGTTCTTCATTGCTGGGTGGGCTTGCAGGAAGGAGAGACCGGAAAAAAATTGTAAGTTTCTTGATGAACCCAGTGTGTAGAGCGTTACATTCGTAAAAATGAATTTTTCGTTTCACTCTATTTATGCTCAAGTTCTGTGAAGTCTTATGAAGGATGAATTTTGGTCGTAATAAAAACACTTAAAAAATGAAGAACTTTAACCATCTGACTCATTAAAATTTTGCTCCATTTTTACAATCTTAATATTCTTGTTGAGTTCTCTTTGGTTTTTTGGGACTCTGTTCTGTATTATCTTATTTTTTCAAATCGATGAAAGGCTGAGAATTGTTGATTTACATGAGGCTCATGAGCTTCTAACGACTGAACAAGGGATTGTGTAAGTTTATGAGTTGGAAATCTGCTTGTGTTGAAGCCTAAAAGATGGAAGGCTTAAACAGCTTTGAATTACTTTCTTTGTTTGAATTTGTTTTCGAATTTGTAATTTGGTATATGAAGCAAAGATTATCTTGAAGGATTCTCATTGTAAGGGAAGTTTCTTGTTCATAAAGGTCAAGTTTGTTTTTTATTTTTTTATAAGTACTTGACGAGCTTGAATAAGTTTTAGAGATGGCAAGGAACAGCTTAAGGTGCCATTTTCAAATATGATTGTTTATGAACTCTTGAGATGTGGTTAATAGAACATTGCTAGGAGGATTCAGCTTTCGTATTTAATGTTTGACAAGGTCTTTAGAAGTGGTCAGTGATTCTCTTATTGTGATCAAATGGGATCTGGAAAGAGTTCCGGTCTGCAGGCACTGATTTTCATCCTTAGATGAAATTCAGGACTTGTGTGCATTAGAATGTCACTTTTAAGCATACCTTAAGGATGCAAAGGAACTTGTTGCTTCTTTAGCTAGGCAGGGAATTTTGGACGGCTTTAAGTACTTCATTGTGTATTGGGATATTTGCCTGCTTTCTTCCTTAATATCAATGGCATCTATGATTTGTCAGGAGAGAAAAAGATAAGGCAAGCTTGAATTGGTTTGCTATAACTTAATTGCTTTTTTTGGGGAACAGGGGGGCATGGTATGACAATGCCCGATGATGTTCACTTCCAATTGAAGAAAAATGAATTGTAGATAATGGTAACAGAAACCTTTTCCGAATCCATCAACAAGGAAGCAGAAGAAAAAAAGATGGATTGAGCCTATAAGTCAATTGGTTGACATCTGCACCGCAACTGTAAGGTCGGGTTCTATCCCAATTTATCTATGAAAAAGATAAAGGTCAAAGGAAAAAGAAAAAAAGACAAGAAATACCTGTACCAGGTCCAGCCCTACGGCCTCTACATATGTTGTTCTATAAAATTTCTTAAGTTTTTTTTTGTTAACCATATGTCCATATCCCTTTCTTCTTTTGTGGTTTAGATAAGACTCAACTGATATGTGCAGAGATGCCTTAGATTTTTTTATTTTAACACTCCAGGTTCACATACTTTTTTTTTTTGGATCTGTGCCAATGTTGCTGTCTAGTCTTGCTGGAGATGTGAAGCCCTTGATGTCGGAGACTGGTACTCCACAGAAGCTGCTGATTCTACATTTTCTGGAAGGCTCTTCAAATCAAGTGTGCTTCATGTTGCTTGTAAAAGATGGCATTTATGTTTTTCGTCCTCCTTGTCTTCAGAATCCTCAGATGCAGTTTCTCCTGGAACATTGTGGGAGGTATGATGTGACTCTTGCTAAACTTTGCATCTCTTTTTCTGTAGAAACTTCAACGACTTATTGTCTCTGCTATTGGATACGAGCTTTTACTATTATTGATTTAATTTTGATTTATACTTTATTTCAAATAAAAGGTCGCACACTGAGGTTGTTATCAGCTTTATCTATCAAAATGAGAGTTTTTTTTTCCAGGTACCAAAGTTATTTAGTATGCTAATATTAATGTTAATTTTTTTATTTTTATTGTAATATGGCATTTTTCAAACTTTAGATTTATATCAATATCCTTGGAGGTTGGGGGACCCTCATAAGGTCTTTAGTTCAACCCATCTGCTATAGTTTCTTTCACAGAACGTGGATTTCTTTTCCTCCATGATAAAGAGAAACATATCTATGAACACAGTGATCACTAGCGGAGGCTCTTAGACCATATCAAGATGGGATATTGCACTTGACGAGAATATAAAAACTCCACATTTCTTGAAGAAATGCTGGATAAGAAGAGTTTACAATTTATGATAGATTGGCAGAAACTTTTATGAATTGGAGCTTGAGGCTCTTCTTTCATAAGACTCATAGATAACCAGTGGTTACAGATGGTATCTATTTGGGGAATGAGGATACCAAACGGGTGACAGGGAGTTATACTAGGCTGTTCAAGACGGCTTGTACGTACCTGGAGCCCATTTAATTTTACAGTCTTTACTATCCCCAGGGGAACTCTAAATACTAGCATGCTCTGTTTGATACTAAAAGACCTTTTGTATGTTAAGGTCCAAAGTGGAGCTCCAGTGCTGGTGTTATTAACTGAGATTTGTAAACCTATTGATGAGAGATGAGAAATGGAGAGCTCAGCTCTGAATTGTCAGAGATGAGAAGTAATGGGAAACTTTTCATATTTGGAATTATTTTGAATTCGAGAAACATGTGCTTACGTTCCCATGACTGTTGAGTGATTGGCTGCAGGATTATAGATGTGAGGGGCCATTGCCTTGTGATTAGCAAGAATAATCTCATAAGATTCTACTAAATCTGTCAGAGTTACTCTCTTTTTGGCACCTCATCAATTTTGTCTCAATTTCTTATTTATCACATGTTTATCTTTATTATGATTCAAGAGGTTATCTAACACATGGGATGTTTGAAACTAACCATGATCTCATTTGGTAGAAAGTATTGGCATTGTTATATGCTTTATTTTTTCATCAGTAACAATAAAAAGTTTCATATATTAAAAGAAAAAAGGTGTACGAGTGAAGATAACCATTTCCTACTGCAAGTTTTGCAGGTTTTTCCCTCGTTCTATAAAGTTATTAGCCTCTTATACATTTTCCTTCTAGAATTTGTAAGTTATTCCGTAATGTGGGATCCGGTCATCCTGTTGATTTTGTTCGCTTGCTTCTGCCTTCTCCTACATTTAGATATATTTTGAGTGAATTGCTTACGCTGGTATATTTTTTTTATGTGATCCTTCTCTCCTGGACGAAAATAGAATGTCTTGTGCATAACTTCCCCTTTTCTTGTAATTACCAATTTTTATTTGGGTCACCATGACCTTGGTTTATGATGATTGGCTATTCATGAGTCGTGAAAATGGGCCTGTTGTCAATCTTAATACCTTATGTTTTTTTTCTGTTATTTTCATTTTGATTGTCTCAGGATCTTAAACCAACTATTTCATATCTTCCACCAAAAGAATTGAAATTGGTAAATAATGCTCTGAAGGTAAATCCTTTGCCAGTTATCTCTGTTCTAAAATTTTGTGACCCTGGTTTTGTGTTCTTATATTATATAGCTTTTTGATCATCTTGGAATGCTACTATTTGCAAGCCGTCTTTTGAGGGTTATGGTTGTATACTAAATGTGATTGTTGCATCAGCGCAGCTGGCTTTTGAGGCTCATGATGGTCAGAAAAGACGAAGTGGGGAGCCCTTTATCATTCATCCGGTTGAAGTTGCACGTATTCTCGGAGAACTTGTTAGTGTTGAGATTACGGAAAACATGATCTTCATTTTTAAATTGTCAATTTTTGTAAAAAATTTGATTCCTTAATTTTGTTTAACAAGTCTGTGTTGTGATCAGCTCTGTAGACTGACCACTGTTTTTTTAAGGAATTGGATTGGCAAACAATTGCTTCTGGATTACTGCACGACACAGTTGAAGACACTGATTTTGTTACTTTTGAAAAAATTGAAAAAGAGTTTGGTGTTACCGTGCGCCGCATTGTAGAAGGAGAAACTAAGGTGCTATATTATTTTTATTTATTGATAACTGCTAGGTGAAACCTCTATATTCATTGTTGCTCTACAGTTAATTTGGATTAACTTCTATTTTGGTTTGGACATAATTTGGTTTCATTTGATTCTCTTTTGTAACTAAGGTATCCAAGCTGGGTAAACTGCAATGTAACAAAGCAACCATTTCAGTACAAGATGTAAAAGCTGATGATTTGCGGCAGATGTTTCTAGCCATGACAGAAGAGGTGTCTTTTCTATTTGTTGTATGGATCACATATAGTTTGTTGTCTCTGTCGATGGCTACTAAACCAACCTTTTTTTACAGGTCCGTGTTATTATTGTCAAATTAGCTGACAGATTACATAACATGCGCACTCTTTCACACATGCCTCAGCATAAGCAGGTAGTTCTATTTTTGGTTTGATATTTAATAAATTTTCCTCATATCATTATATCTAGTGCTGATACTTTGTATGCAGTCCAGCATTGCATTGGAGACGTTGCAGGTCTTTGCCCCTCTAGCAAAGCTACTAGGAATGTACCAGATTAAGGTATGCTTGTGAGTTTCCTTTTTGACTCCTTGGTGCCTATTTTCTGCTTTTGAATTGCTAGATACACTTGCCTGTTCACATTCTAACCCATAGATCAAACATTGGCACTGGAGCAGAATTTGCCCTGCCCAAAAGCCATTGAATACTCTGATCTACTCGTATTTGGACAATATACTTATGTGATCATCCAGTCATAGTTTTGAGACTGAAGGTGGCCTATTGCACCATTGATGTATTTGCCCTCTCCCTCTTTTCAGATTTGATTGTTCTGGATGATCCAAAATATATAGGATTGGCTTGCAAGATGGACCAATAAGTTGTCTCCTCATGGATGAAATTTCTTGTTCAGGTTCTTAATAGAACATTTCATTGTTCTGCCTCTGCAATAGTTTGTTCAAATGTTCCAGCAAATATTAGCAAACTGTTCCATCTCTTTCCCATCTGTTTTTTAGTCTGGGATGAAATTTCTTGTTCAGGTTCTTAATAGAATATTTCATTGTTCTGCCTCTGCAATAGTTTGTTCAAATGTTCCAGCAAATATTAGCAAACTGTTCCATCTCTTTCCCATCCGTTTTTGAGTCTGGAACTGAAGATTATCTCACTTAGTGCTCTAGTTATCTATTATCATCCTTCCATCTCTTTCCCATCCATTTTTAAGTATCCTAAGGGCTCTGGAACTGAAGATTATCTCACTTTAAAGTGCTCTAATTATCTATTATCATCCTATTCCTTGGTGATAATCCTGTTCTTTCATGATTTTTTTTTATTTTTTTTTCTGCAACGTTGCATATTTGTAACACATGTTCTAATGATTTGTTGCAGTCAGAACTGGAAAATCTTTCCTTCATGTATACAAATGCTCATGATTATGCTAAGGTCAAGAGAAGAGTTGCAAACCTTTATAAAGAGCATGAGAAGGATATTTTGGAGGTATTATTTATCTTGCCTCTAACAAAGCTTAAATAAGAAAGAGTACTAGAAATAGAAAGAACTTCTAGGTGTATTGGTTATCTGTCCATTTACTAGTTAAATAGAATAATACTCGATTTTGACTACTCTATTATTGGAGAACGTCTAAGTCTCTGCCTCTCAAATATTGTCCAATCACTTCTGCAATGTGGTTATATGCTTACTAAATTCTTTTTCCTGTTCCAGGCAAAGAAAATTTTAATGAAAAAAATTGAGGATGATCAATTCTTAGACATGATGACAGTAAAAACAGAAGTCCGCTCTGTATGCAAGGAACCTTACAGGTAAGGACATAGACCTCACTTCTATTAAATTAGCTTCTTCATCTGACTTAGTGAATTAATTTGTCTTAAACATTGTTACATTATTCAAGAACAATTATGGAGTTAGTACATGGATGCATCTCATATCCTTCAATTGGAGAATGGTAGTATGTTAGATGACCATTTATAGAGTTAGTACATGGATACATCTAAGATTAGGTCACTAATCAGCTAAACAACTCATTCAATTCTCAACTGATAGTATATTTTTCTATAAACTACAGTAGAGAAGTTATCAAAATAAAAGTGATTATAATAACTTGTCTTCACATGCCACCTAGCTACAGATGTGCACATATTTACATGAATAACATTCATACCTCGATGTAATCAGATTTGGAGGCTTTATGTTATCAACTCGGATCATTCTTGAATCATTTGGCTTTTACTAAGAAGTATTTAACTCGAACCATGGTTTTAAATTTCGTTTTCAATACCTATTTCAGTTAGCTTCGAAATGGAAATATTTTGACAAGTGCAAAATGTAGTGGAAATGATGGATATGGATGCATTTGTATCTTTTTTTTTTTGATAAAGTAGGATTCATTGATAAAATGATTGCATTTGTATCTTGGATTTTGGGAAATGAAGAGTTGTATCCCCGTTTCCCAAAACATATATGCTATGCATGCATTTGTCAACGACATACACTTAATAACTAAATAAATAAATGAAAACTGAAGAAATATCATATATGCATGCATTTGTTGCCTTGAGGTTTCCTCTTTCTTTTTTTTTTCTTTTTCCTGGTGTTTTTAAGTAAAGTAGTATTTTTGATTGAAAAAATTAGTTTAAATTATGAAAGTTAGATTATAGATGTACTTACTAATATGCTTAAGACTTGTATGCATGCATATGATGCCCAAAGGTTTCCTTTTTTCTTTTTCGTTTTTCTTGTTTTTTAAAATAAATATAAAAATGCTTAAAGTGTTCAAATAAAACTTCCAAGATGTCTTAGGGTGCGTTTTATACATGTGCAAATTGGGTGTGCAAATAGGTTTACGCATTCAATCGTTTCCCATGCATGTTTGGTACGCATGCATTCGGCGATTTGCACATGCACACGGCAAATGAATGCTCGTCCTCTTTAGCAATTAAAAACCCTTTTCACCCCCTGGGCAATCGTTTACACAACCTCCTTGTGCAAACGATTTGCATAAGGTACAAATTAAAATCTAATATTTTCTTAAATCAAGCCCTATCCCCCACTCCCTGCCAAAAAAAAAAAGAAAAAGAAATAATGGAAAAAGTGGCCTTGAAATGTAAAATTTGAAAAATATACCAGAAAATAACGACCATTACTTTCTGAAAAATTTTGTGAAAAAGAAACGTCCGTTATTTCTGTTATTGCCCATTATTTTTCTGTTTTTTTTTCCATTTTTTTCGTTTTTTCGTTTTTGAAAATTTGAAATTCATGTTCAAATATGTGGACCCACGTGTTCAGTACGGAAAATTCTTTTTTTTTTCGTACCTAATATGTGGGGCCCACATATTTTGTGCTTTCCTAAGTGAGCATGCGCGCGAACCAAATGGTAGTAAATATGAACAATGCGTAAATTTTGAAATTTGCATATGCAAAGTTAGTGTGAACCAAACGCAAGAAAATAGTATGAGTGCGCAAACCATTGCACGCGTAATGGTTTGCATACGTACCAAACAGACCCTTAATCTTAGGGTTGACCAGAATGATAGAATGGGTTTTTTTTTCACCATTTCCTTGGTTGTATCGTATTGTCTCACTCGAGATGTCTCATTTTCAACTGACCAAGAGGTACCTCAAGAGTGAGACTTTAAACCATGAGTGAAATATAGGTTGAAATGTTGTAATTTCAACATCCTTGTAAAATATCCTGTTAGTCATAGTGCCAAAATCAAAATATGTTGAAATTTCATACCACGGCTTGAACACATTTGGCGAATGTTAAAAAGGCTTTATGCACTCAAGAGCTTCCTTGAGTTCATAAATGTTCACAAGTTTGGAAAAGTTGCTTTTTATCTTTCCTTGGAAACATTTGAATAGGCTGAAGTTGTCTCCTATAAGATCAGCTTAATTGCTATGGAGTCAAATGGTTGGGGTGGGAACTAGCTAGTCTAGCTTCTTTCCTACATCGATCTCCCTTTGATGGGTACAAGGACCAAATTAGCCAACCCCCCTATTATGGGATTCTGTCAAGTGGAGCAGTCTCCACATGGGTCTCCTCCCCGGCCAATTCCAGGTGAGATTTATGTATGCATCCGGCTGCAATAATCTGATGATGATATTTGCATCGGACTATGGATCTGATGATGTCTAATGACGTATAAATGTTCATTCCTGGATCCAAAGTGTTCATCTTATGCATGCTATCTATAGTTATATTAAGCATATCTGCTTGAAACCATTTAAAATATATCCCCTTGGTTCTTTTACTCCAAAGGAACTTGAATGTCGTCCTTGTCGTCCTTCCAACTTTCAATTTTATTCATTATCTAATAAAGCTATTCCATTATACAAATATCTATGCCTCTTGAAATGATTAATCAGATGATTCAATGGATTGTTCAAAGTGCTGATCAGAAAAACAAAAAAAATCGATTGTTTATAGTGTTATTGTGATGGATAGTTCTTACACTGCTACAGCATAGTTATTGTTATTGTTTGTTGCAGTATCTATAAAGCCGTGCTGAAATCTAAAGGTTCAATAAATGAGGTCAATCAAATCGCACAGGTTTGTTTTTATTTTTTCCTTGAAATAATTAGGTAATGCATTGATTAGCATGTGTCCGTTTGTTTTAAATTTGGTTTCACATTGTGCTATTTGTTGGTCATTGTTTCATGTTCCAGCTTCGTATTATTATAAAGCCGAAGCCATGTATCGGAGTTGGGCCTTTGTGTAGTGCTCAACAGGTGAATCCTTGCCTACGTCAAACTTTTCAGGTTATACTATTTACGTTATGTAGGTGATGTTTTGCCATTGCCTCATTACTGTTCTATACGCAGATTTGCTACCATGTTCTTGGACTTGTCCATGGAATCTGGACCCCTATTCCTCGAGCTGTAAGAATTTTTCAACATTATCTTCTGTTCTTGAATTTTTTGTTTAAATCTCAAGAGTTGGGAAAAATATTGATGTCTTTTGTAACAGATGAAAGACTATATTGCGACCCCAAAACCTAACGGTTATCAAAGTCTTCAAACAACAGTGATACCATTTCTGTATGAGAGCATGTTTCGGTTGGAAGTTCAGGTGAGTTCATGATTGCCCATTCTATTTGACTATTTCGTTACAAGTTTCATACTTCAGCCGCCTCTTTTTGGACACTGCCTCTTTTTGGACACGATCTTGTAAATGCTTCACTGTATCCTATTCTTAAAAGTTTCTATGGTTAATTTTGAATAATTTTTACTGCTGTCTTATAGCTTGTGAATACTTTCAAGATACTTATACTAACTTCACGTTTGGCAGATAAGAACTGAAGAGATGAATCTGATAGCCGAGAGAGGCATAGCTGCTCACTACAGTGGGAGAATATTTGTTACTGATTTAGTTGGACATGCCATGCCTAAAGGGAGAAATTCCAGAGGGAAAACAGTCTGTCTGAACAATGCAAACATTGCTCTCAGGGTATTTGATCAACCATTCTTATCAAATTGTGATAATAATTTTTCTTGGAGGGATTTCCTGGTAAACCTCATCAAGTCCCTGACCTGCGTGCTAATTTATGGATAAAGTCCTGTTTTCTGTAGATTGGATGGCTCAATGCTATTAGAGAATGGCAAGAGGAGTTTGTCGGGAACATGAGCTCGAGGGAATTCGTGGATACTATCACAAGAGACCTGTTGGGGAGTCGTGTTTTTGTGTTTACGCCAAAAGGAGAAGTAGGAGAATATAGTGGATATCTGGCATACTTTTATATGAATATTATACTTTTTTGTTTCTTTCTAATCGTTTATTTCTTTTCCCTCAAATTATACAGATTAAAAACCTACCCAAGGGGGCTACTGTGATTGACTATGCTTATATGATACACACTGAAATTGGCAACAAAATGGTGGCTGCAAAGGTTTTCTTCTCACTTTTGACTTGTCTAAAAGTGTTTTTAGGATCATAATGTCACTTGGTAACTTTTCTGTTGCAGGTCAACGGTAATCTTGTCTCTCCCATGCATGTACTTGCAAATGCTGAGGTTGTGGAGATAATTACATACAATGTAAGTAAATACACCATTCTGTGAAAATTGCCCTTCTGATGGATGTTAACCATGAAATTTTGTCTGAACTTTAATTGTATGTTTCTCATGCATGATACTTCATATAGTTCTGGTAGAGTATCGGAAGATATGAAAGGGTGTATTTCCTTTGCATGATTGGAGATGTAAACATGCAAGCAATCTTTCAGTTTGTGCCCCAATGTGGAACTAAAGGGTTACATATTGCCACTACTATTATAGTGTGATATTTTCACATTCTATTTGTTGTTCACATGCCTCATCTTTCAGAAACACGTAGTCTATTACGAATCACTTATTCTGTTATCACTATCAGTTGGATTCACGTATATTTGCTTCAACTGAATGAGTTGACTGAAAGATTAATCTTTGGTACTTGGTTTGTTATTTTCCATTGTTCATTTTGTCTCCTTGTGTGTGTGTGTATATATATGGCTCAGGCTCCGAGTTCCCCCTTTTCTGACCCCTCTCAGGAGTCGTTTGCTCGGCCGTGGATTTCACGAATCCAAAGGTGGTTTGATTGCTGGCAAAAAGTGAATGCCAGCTCAGCACTATCAGTCACCGTTGGATTCTTGGAATCCACAGCCGAGCACACGACTCCCGAGAGTGGTCATAAAAAGGGGTCCCCTGAGCCCGACCCTAGATATATACATACGTTCTTTACATTGTAATAGCAAGGGCTATTTACTCTGCTTCAAATTGGCCAGGTTTACAGCTGACTGAAGATTGAGTTACAAACAAAAATATAATATAATAAAAACTAATTATCATCCTTATTGTTTTGTGCTACACCTGAACTTAATAATATTCACTATGCAGTTTCACATGGCTCAGAAGGCATCTAGTAGTCGCTAAACAATGAATGAAAATCTTCTGCTAGAAGTCTATAACATCACAAGAGGAATTGGCCATTTTATTGCTTAGAATAAAATCGATATCCTAAGTAGTTGCATACATGTAGTACAAGGAGCGAGAAAATCATTACATCCCTCCAACATCCAAAACCTGGAAAGCTGGTTGTGTTTAAAAGAACTCTCCTGTGACTGCATAAAGAATTAAAGGAGGAAAACTAGTGCTTGGAAATCTTGTGGGAGAAGAAACAGACCAGTAGAAATGAATCCTAAAAATGTCCAACACCTCTAGTTCCTTTTATAGCTTATTCGTTTTCCACCACCTGGAGATCCCAAATTTGTCATTTGTCCAGTTTTGAAATAATTTACCAATGCCATCAAGCTTCCTTTTGTAAATATGGTCTTAACTTTAAGGAAATAAGGTTACCTTAGCCACATGATCATAGTCAAATTCACCTCACATTGTGTAATTACTTCTATGATCAGTTTTCCAAAAGTTGTTATTGTTCCAAATGATTAATTTACAATATGAATGGTAGAAATAGTCAGAAAAATCACTCAGTAATGTCTAGGTGGATAAGTAACACAAATGCAACCAGAATCCTGAGAGATTATTCCCCAAACCATTGCTACTTGACATCATCCAGGTCTAATTTCTTACTTACATTACATGCGATGCAGCTGATCGTCCATAGGCTTAACATTGTATAATAAGGTAGCAATCACTAGAACAAATCCTCGTAGCATGGCGAAAGGTAAGGACACAAGGATCAGTAAATGTAGTTCTATCCCCATCAGCATCCTTCATGGGGTTAAAGAAATGTTATGGAATCTTCATGTACTACACTTTGTTAGATACTTCACACGTACTGCCTTCAGCCATCCCTACTAGCTGGTGGGTCATCCTAGATTTCACAATTGCAGACCATCTTGTTTTTGGTAGACAATCACCACATTACAGGCCTGTAAATGATGTGTGTAACTCATCCTTGATTACTTAAGTAACTAAGAGCAACTCTACACCTGGTTGAAGGTTCATCATATGAGAGTCAAGCAATTTAGTAGCTGGCCTGATAATTGGAAATGGCAATGCTGAACTTGTTAGTACTGTTGAACGCCTTGATTGACTTGGGTGTAATTGTGTATGTGAGACTCCATTCAGTTTTCGTGGTTTGTAAGTAAAATCTTTTTCTGTTAAAGGTAGTTGTAGTGCCTTTATCTGATGGGTTGCTGCTTGTCCACTGTATGGAGCACATCAGATTGTGTAGATATGAAGATCAGTTCACTTGGTCGTTGTTATCTTACCATGGTTTGCCCTAGCTCACAATTTCCATATTTACTCTACCAGGCTCTCTCAGGCAAGTCTGCTTTCCAGAGGCATCAGCAGTGGTTGCAACATGCAAAGACGCGTAGCGCTCGACACAAGATTATGAAAGTAGGGTCTTGTTTAAGTTTGGCTTATACTTATTTTTATCATTGTTTGCCTCTGCTTTATTAACCAAAATTCTTTATTGTCTAGTTTCTGAGAGAGCAAGCTGCATTGTCTGCTAAGGAAATAACGGCAGATACTGTAAATAACTTTGTTGCCGATGTTGACGACGGGAGTGAATTAGAAGAGTTCTCAGACTTTCCCAATGAAAGCAAAACCATGTGGAAGAAAATCCTGATGAATGTTGCAGACTTTTCTACTTCGAAGAGAAACCATAACGATGCCCTCTGCATTCAAAATGGTAGAGTTGGAGTCCCCAAGGTCAATGGGAAGCATACCAAGAATGTGCACCATATGAGTTTGAAGGACAATGGAGAGTTGTCACAGGGAAATGGTATTGCCAAGTTGATACATGCTAATATTCCAATGTACAAGGAAGTCTTGCCTGGATTGGAAAGCTGGCAAGCTGGCAAGGTTGCCTCCTGGCACAACCTTGAGGAGCATTCGATCCAGTGGTTCTGTGTAGTTTGTATAGATCGAAGAGGTGAACTTCAACTTCACTGATGATACCCAAATTAGTTTTTTCTTTGATTTTGTAAGGAGAAAATGCAAGCTACCCTTGGGCTAGATCCTAAGATCCATCTACAAACAGCATATTGGTGCTTGTGGCACAGTGCAATGCTTGGGAGCCACCATTTTGACAATTCCCACCTAGGATATGCATCAAAAAATCAGTTGTAGCAGATGGCTTTAACCATCCTCTATGGGCTTTCTTTCAGGACTCTTCCTTATTTTTCTTGATCCAAAAAATTCTGTAAGTATGATTGTCCTTTCACTTAATATTTTACATAGTACATATTGGCGAATATCCGTCAAAAGGTGATACCACCCCTGCATGTGCACCAAGAGTACCAGATGCCATTGGTACAGTCCTTAGGGTCCAGATTTCCTCTGGTAAGTATTTAACTCTGTATTTCAAGTCTGTGTAGTAACCATTCAAATTGGCATACCAAAATTTCAGGCATGATGGCAGAGGTGACGTCCGCATTGACGGCAGTGGGGATTTCAATCTGTTCCTGTGTGGTGAGTGATGATTGAAAGTTCTCCTAGCAGTTAAATGTCTCTGGTCATTAATGTTTGTCAATGAATCCTCTCTGCCTAATGTACATTAACATTTGTTGAATGAGCAGGCGGAGATTGACAGAAGAAGGGGAGTGGGTGTGATGTTATTTCACATTGAAGGGAGCCTCGACAGTTTGGTATGTCAAAAACTTGGCCACCTCCCCTCCCATGTTCCCTCAATCCTTTTTCTGTACTTTCGCTGATGTAAGAAATTAATTCGTTTCTCAGGTAAATGCCTGCTCGAGTGTGGATCTGATCCTTGGCGTCCTGGGTTGGTCAGCGGGTTGTAGCTGGCCAAGCTCATCGGACGACCATCAGTTTCTCGAATGCTAAAATTATACAGTAAGGCCCTGTTCACCCACTCGGAAGTTTTGAGGTGAAGGTATGAAATTTTGGCCTCAGAACTCAGAAGAACCAGGTTCCAACGGGTCTTAAATGTAGATCTCAATATTAGTTATTTTTTCATCTTCTCATTTTTTTGTTTGAAGCTCAGAGAAATATAACCAGAGCAGCTAATTGGGCGAATCTACGAAGGGGGACTGTATATAGAGAAGAGTGCTAGTTAGGGACTTCAAAAAAGTATGCCTGACCTCGGTTTTGTACACTTGTAAGGCTCTTTTGCTAGGGTTTGAGAGTTGAATATATATATATACACAACAGGGTGTGTAAATGCCCTTTCTACATGTACTTTTGTCATGATCAGTAAATGTTCTTTCTATTTATCTGTCACACTTTGAAGTGGGAATGGTAGTAGTGTATTTCTGATCAATCATCTGCATTTTGATAGTTACGAAGGCTGGGGGGTAGGTAATGATCCAAACTAGTACCCCTTTAATAGGGGCTATGGCCCATCCAAGAAGTGATTCAGTGATATGGGTGTTTGGTTGTGCTGATTCTATAAACTGTACTTACCATTTGACTCGCCAATCCAAACCATTTTAGTGGGACACTCGAAATTCATACAAATTGGACAATCTTAACCGTCTAGAACTTGAGTGATTGATGGAAAATGCAGTTAATGGATGAAGAAAATGGCCATAGGAGAACATTGGGAAACAGGGGAGTGGGAGAAACAAGGGAGGAAAACATTATTAGTCTAGATCTTTATCATCTCTTCTTCAGCCCTTAGATAAACAGCTTTTTAAATTGCATTAAGAGGACAATGGAGAACCATGAAGAACATGACAAGGAATTGCAATATGATGATGGATGAGCCGAAGAAGCAGAAACCACCGATTCATTCTTATGCACAATCCTCATCGTCTCTTCTCCAGTTTCTTCGTCTACTGCTTTTCAATCTTCGCCAAAGAAGCAGAAACCCAAACCACCAGACCACAGACAAAGCCTTGAACTTGATGAACTCAACGGTGGATAATGCACTGCCGATTCATTCTTATGCACAATCTTCATCGTCTCTTCTCCAGTTTCTTCGTCTACTGCTTACCAATCGTCATCAACCTTCTCTCCGGAAATCTGGACGGAGTTCTTTATCTTCATTTCCAATGACTTGTTGATGGACTTGGCCGGGCCATATTGCCTCGGCGTACAATTCCAATGAAGAGTCTCCAGTTCCTGCTGAATCCACTTCTTTCTCTGACAGATTCATCATCATCATTTTATTCTTCTTGGATTGATGGATTTTCTTCTACTACCATATCTTCAACATGGGCATTCTCACACAATTCATCATGTCCAATCACTGCAATGACTTGCACCGATAGGCGATTCCTCCACATGATCTTCCTCGTTAATGTTTATCTGTTTGACAAAGCCAATATCAATGTCCAATGGAGTGAATCCTTCAAAATTGCCGATGGGAACTCGATTCTTGCTGATATCATTATCATCCCACGGTAAAATATTCTCTACTTTCAGATTGTCAGAGATGATATCCTGATCACCACAGGTAGGTGTCTCCCTTTCACCATTCACTTTAAGAGCAGAGTCGGCTTCCTGAACAAAATCACCAAATGGTTATAAAACTCAGGAACCAGTGTAACGCTGTCCCAGCAGTGCAGTGGCCCTGGGTAGATGTCCCCCTGTTGGCCCTACAAGAAAAAAATATCTGATCCCTACCGAGGCAGACGATTCAATGGCATCAAGTCAACCGGTTCAGACTCGGCGAGTCAGGTTATCTAAAGCGATGGCGTAGATGAATGGAATTACCATGATCAGACTTTCAATCGCCACCGACCTGGAGGAATTAATCTGGGTCAAACCGATTCAAGAACCATTTTGATTTGATGTTTGAAATATAGAGAAGATGGTGGCTGGATTTTGATTCTTGAGGAGAATTTTCAATCAGGAGTTTGAAACGGACACCCTTGCAACTGAAGATTAATTTTAGATACCTTACGACCGTAGGAGCAAGTCTGCCGCATACGTGCACGTGGTGAAGAGTGGGACCCATATAAACCATTTGATTGATATTAGACGATCCCAACCATCCAATTATTCCATTATGGCCAAAAGAAATTTAGGGTCCAAACGGCAATAGGGTGGAAGTGGAGCTCAATGTTTGGTGGGTTTACCTGGGCCCTGTGTGCTGGCATGAGAATGGTAATACCTTAGATGTCCTCGTACATTTATCCGTTAGGCGTAGTTTTATGCATGGTTTAAAAAACGGGCATTGAAACGAAAATAACAGCTGTTATAACGGAAACGGACCTCCCCTGACCTCCCCTGTTACGTTACATGCCACTTCAATGTTCAGAAAATAATGGCGTTATTTACTTATTTTGGTCCTGTGCATTACAATCCGTTACAACGGCCATTGTAACAGAAAAAACGCTAATGCCCCCAATCCGTTATACCGTTATAACGGCCCCTTCTAAACCTTGGGTTAATGTAGTAGTTTCGGTCAAACTAAAGCTTCGGGAATATCTTCCCAAGTTGGTGAAGCATGTTGGTTTGGCGTTTGATGATCTTTGTAAGATCGAGTCCATCAAACTTCCCAAAATATACCATGTGGCACACTCTTTCGGGCCCATTGACACTATGAATGTTTGGCCCATCCCTTGGTGGACCTACATACAAAAAATCAGCCTTATAAGTTATTTCTATTGGGTTTTTTCATCATGGGCGTGGAACCTATTCATAGCCATGTTCATGAAACCCATGATAGAATAAAATTCAAATCCAACGGCTAGATATTACCAACCAGGCTGATTTTTCGTGTACATCCATAGTTGGCAAATGGGTGCGAATACCAGCACCCCCCTTTTATGTAAGCGCACCCCTTAAACAACAATTTTTTTAAATTACAATACTGTCTCCATTTTTAATATGTACAAAGCCATCGCGCCACCATTACACCATCTCTCTCTCTCTCTCTCTCTCTCTCTCTCTCTCTCAAACTAAAATGAAAAAAAAAAAAACTGTACATGTTGCCATGGACTTGGTGGTGTCAGCAGGCCCTATCGACGTGGACCGGTTGGTGTCTGCTAACATGACCTTGGTTATGTCGTTAGTTCAGAGCCGACATGGCCTTTGGAAATTTTTTTTAATTTTCTTCATTTTAATTTACATCCAACGATAAGATTTCTTTTTAAGAATGATGGAAGAAGGAAGGAAGAGGAAGAAGATGGAAAGTAAAAGAAATAAAGAAGGAAGAAGAAGAAGGTGGTGGTGGCGATGGCGTTGTGTGGTGGTGGACAAATGAAGGGGTTTCGGGAGTGGAAGAACGATGGAGAAGAAGGGATTTTGATGGAAGAACGATGGAAAGAAAAGAAGAAGTTTCTGTGAAAACGAGGGAAAGAGAAGGGTTTCAGTGGGTAATGAAGGAAAGAGATGTTGATTTTGGGGGGCACAAGGAATATTTAAAAAATCTTGTGAACAAAGCCCGCTGTTGTTTTAAAAACTTAAAGAATATTTTTATTAACAATATGTCACTTATTTAATATTTTAAAAATAAAATAAAAGATTCATATCTTTTAGACCTTGATAAATAAGAAATATGTTTTAGAAACTACGAGTATTGTTTGGTAACATCATATAGTTCCGATACCATTATACTTGTATTACTACTAAGCAAGGTTTAAAATTTCGTTTCAAGTGAACGTTTCAGTAGTGTCAAATCGAGACAAACTTTGAAACGAAAGAAAACTGATACGTGCCTTACCTTCTATACACGTATTTATTTTCAATCAAGGATAAAGGAATATGGCTTCAATCAAGGAAAGAGATTATCATGCAAAGATAAGGAAATATGATTACAATAAAGAAGGAGATCTGCTACAATCAATGAGGAAAGAAGGTTACCATTACGATTAGCATTAATAGATTGATTGGCGTAATTATAGGAGTTTTGATTTATTAATTGCCATAATTGTAAGTGATCCACCATCTATATAAGGTGGAAATCGTAGGTAGAAGAATCATCGAAAGTTTTATGTTTCTAGTTATCTTTTTAGTAATATGAGGAATTCCCCCCAGATATGGGAAACTTGCTTAGTTAATTGATCTTTTCTTCTGGGGTCGTATCAAAAACATTCACCGAATATTGAAAAAAATGGCAAAACATCAAAATTCTCGAAACACAAGCATTCCCAAAATTATTAAATCATATTTTTCATCTATTTTTTTATTGTCAGATTGTATCCTAATGTCTTGATTTGTCACGGCAAAGCAAAGGTAAGGTGTCGATCAGATTGTATAGTAATGTATCGTTCATAGATGTGAATGTTTCTGAGGATCAGTTATTTAGTTCGTAAGCATTTTTCACCCTCACATTGATTTTTAATCTTGGAGATCTCAAGGGTTGAGCCAATTAAATAGTGAACGATAGATGCTCATTTATTGTCCATAGTACTCAAAATACTCTTCACAGCAAACAGTACATACTACAATAACAAGTGACGGTGGTTCTCCCCCACTTATACCCCTCTTATAGTCTTCAATAAGGAAGGGTGGAGATTTTATCCCCCAACTGGACGGTGGATCTCAGCCACTCACACCCGATTTTGACAAATGCTTTGTCGGGGAGTGCAGTGGGCACTGCCACCCAATAGTAGGACTCTCTTAATCCTTCTTTATTTGATAAGGTAGGCACTAGGTACTCTCTTATTTCAAATTTCAACCCAAACGCAAAGCCTTCTCAATCCACCTAATTTTGCAGCCCCGGGCTTGCAGCGTCTGAAGCAACTCCGAGGAAAGCAAGTACCTGAGTGCGCTAAGCAGCTTGACCTTCTTGAGCCGGTCACACGACGCCCTGAGTACGAACTCGAACCCCTCTAACGAGACGTTGGTGAGGTGCACAAGCTTCACGTCTTGGAGACACCTCAAGTTCCCCATCACCATGCACAGCCCCATATCTGATACCGGGCAATAGCTCAGGTTTATCTGCACCAAGATTGCTAATTAGATCAAAATGCACATAAAACCCAAAAAACTTAGCCACAGAGATTGATTGGAGAGAAACCAAACCTGTCTGAGATTTGGTGAGTACTGAGCTAGAGCCCACAATCCTGTATCATTGATGTAGTAACATCGCTTCACGTCCAATTCAACTAGGCTTTTGCAACCTACCGCAATTGCCACCAACCCGGTGCTAGTGATCTTCAGCAGCCTACGCATCTCTAAATCCGAGAGCTCCTCCAGAGTGCTTAGATACTTCAACCCTCTGTCACTTATCTGTATACAGTAGCACAAGTTTAGCTTCTTCAGCTTCTTGCAACCGTTCGATATGGCCACCAACCCATCATCACTAATACTGGTGCATCTGTAACACATAAATAAACAACACTTTTGAAGCACTGGTTGAACGGACTTTAATATATGCATGAGTTGATGCCAACCAATTAAATTTACCGGTATAGATCGAGTTCTTCAAGCTTTGGGCAGCTAGATCCTATATGGAACAGACCCTTATCAGAGATGTTTAGACAAAGGCCTAATTTCAGGTATCTGAGCTCCGAACATCTCGACAAACACTCGAGTCCTGCATATAAGAGGAGATGATATTCAAACTAAAATAGAAGTAGACCCAACCTGACCGAACCGCCTGAACGCATACATTCTAGACATCTTAATAAAATTTCCCAGTTACCTTTGTCATTGACGTTGCTACAGTCAGTAAGATCAATCTCCACCAAAAGGGAACAACACAATCCAATCAGACCGAGACCCTTCTCTGTGACCAACTCACAAGATTCCAACTTAAGGCACAAGAGCTTCTTACAAGAATCTGCTACAGCAGCAAGCGTTGCATCGGTGATCAAATGGCAGCATGTGAGATCGAGGGTCTTTAGGTTGCTATGGCTCGATACAAGCTCTATGATGCCTTCATCAGTTACCCCTGCACACTTGCTCAGTCCAATTTCCACCAAGTTCTTGCAGTTGACACCAATGGCATTGAGGTTCGAAGTGGACACTTGAGCCCCATCAAATCTTATTGAGTTCAAGTTCTTCAAGTCCTTAAGTTTTGATACAAGACATGTGGCAAGCTCCTAACACATCAAATTGCCTATTTTCTCAATTTAAGAATTACCCAAAAACAACACCACCCATAAATTCAAGAACTTAGTTTTCAAAAACAACTCACAGGTAAACAGTAACCGGCATTAATTTGTCGGATACCCTGATGGCCTTCAATCACCGATATTAACCCAGATGAACTCACATTGTCACACCTTGATACATCGATACTCTGCAATAATGGAAATTACCCATTTTCTTCAAAATTCGAACTAATGAACTCAAAATCCCATTTTTTTTTCATAACGTTTTTTTGCTTGAATTCTTTTTTGGGCATTTGAGACGTGCAAAAAAAAAAAAAAAACCAGTAATACATTAAATAGTAATGAAACAGGAATTGGACTACAGGGACTATCAAATCGGGAGAACTTCATTTACATTGGAAATGAAATTAAATTGGCTGAAATTTCCTCACAGCCTCCATTAGTGAGTTTCATAGCTGGTCTGAGGTAGAAATTAGAAAAAGCCTAGGAACCTCAGTGGCTAAAAGGGGTTTTCACTTTTTTACCATTTGAAGCAAAGCCTGGAAGGGAAATCAGATAAAGTAAAAGAAACCAATACCTAGGAATCTTGCAACCAAGCTACTTCTCAACTGGCTCTAAAATTCCCAAAAATATAAATATATTTAAATAATTAAAAACCCAAATGAACCATTTATCACAAAATCCATTTGATAATTTTTTTCCCAGACCAAGACATTAAAAAGAAAAACGTTACCTGGAGTGAATCGTTTCCGTTTCGGAGAAAATGTAAGCCCTCGTCGTCTATAAAGGAGCATCCAACCATTGATAAAATCTCCAGTTTTTGAAGAAAAGAGATCGAATGGAGAGATTTATTGGTCACCTATGAACAAACCAGAAGAAATTAAAAAAAAAAAAAATGTCAAAAAGCAAGAGAAAACATGGGCATTAAAGAAAAAAAATACCTTGAGATAAGAGATATCAAGAACTCTCAAGTTGGAACATTTCTTCGAGAGAAGCTCGATTCCAAGATCCGTTATCTCCAAACACCATTTCAAGCTCAACCTCTCCAATCTAACACACCCAATAACTATCTTCGCCAACCCAACATCCGTCACGCCCAAACACTTCACCAGCTTCAGATCCCTCAACCCCTTGGCGCACGATAGCGCGGACGCCTCCCGATCCCCAAGCCCGCGACAATACGACAAGTCAATCTCTTCCAAACACGGACACGACCGAACTACCACCTCCAACCCTGCCGATCTCAACCCGGTGGCTCTAAACAGATTCAACTTTCTCAGCCTCCGAGCCCAAAATCTTGACTCAACCCCGAAGGCAAACGCGACCGTACCATCGTCAATACGTGGGCAGGCGGAGAGGTCGAGAAGTTCAAGAGCATCGTACCTCCGTAAGAGACTCGGCAACGATTCGTGACGTAAGACTCGGAGGGTTTTCCGGTGAAGCGATTCGACTCGGAGGAAGTTTTTGCAGACCAATCTCCATGTTTTACGGTCGGAAGTTTCAGTAAGCTTGTCGAGTACCCTAAAGAGTAGATCTTCAGTCAAGAGAGTCAGAATGGAAGGAGACAACATCAAGGCCTTTGCTTTCTTCATGATAGAGAGGATACAAGGAACTTAGGTGGGTACGAACAAGAAGAGGAGGCGAAGATGGAGAAGAGGCTGGTGAGTGGTTTCGAAGACAACGTGAGAAAATCCGAAACGGAATTTCCCCCCGAAACGTTTTTGTTTCGTTTGCATCGTTTCGTTTCTTTGTTTGCCAGGAAAGAGCAGTCGACGAGAGCGTTACGTTACCCCCCTCTCTCTCTCTATCTCTAAGTTGCAGAGAAAGCCAAAACAGTAATGGCAAGAGCGAGAGAGAGAGAGATCGATCCCTGGTTAAGACCCGGAAGAGGAAATCACCTGCTCAGAAAACCACCTTCACCAAATCATTCCAATCTTCCTCGTCTTTGAAAAGAAAGAGAGATCCGTCTGTACCCTAAACAGGGCCCACTATTTGTCTTGAAATGACTAAAATATCCTCTTTTCAATCACAGTAATCTATGCTAGATTTCTTAAAGAAGGTGCGGGGTATTTTTGGTATTGGAGCAGGGTGGGCCCTGATGGTTTGTTGGGTTGTGTTTGGTTTAGCTTGTGAGCGCGTACTGAGTACTGCTTTTTCCCCAAGTACAAAACCGTTCGTGCAAGCTGTCCCGCACTCGCACCATCTTCACACCTCTGCTCCACTACCGTACGGGGTGAGGAGTAGTGGGGACCACAAACGTGCACCGCCCGTACCTATCTACTCATAAAATAGACCGCCAGTCTTTATATAAGGGGCAATGTTAGTGGGGTCCACCACCACTACCCTCGCGACGTTCGCGGAAACTCTGTCTATCTTATCTTCATTATTCTCTTCTCGACAAGAATAAAACTTTGATGACAATCTTGTCATCAAGGCCGATGGCAGGGCACAATATGAGCCACGTGTAACACTCTTAGAGGACTCTGACCGTATGGATGTTTTTCCAATCATTAGCTGGACCTACAAACTAAAAATCAGCCAGATTAGTGATTTCTAGCCGTTGGATTGGAATTGTTTTCATGGGTTGATTTTAATCGTGGGAAATTTGAGCATTATTGACCGTTATTTGAGGTACAAAGATCCAAAGGTTTGAAATCACAAATCAAGCTGATTTTTTATTTGTAGGTCCATATAGGGATTGGAAAAACATCCATACGGTCAGAGTCCTCTAAGAGTATGCCACGTGGCTACTATTGCACCCTGTCATCGTCCTTGATGACAGGCCTGTCATCAAAGTCTTACTCTCTCGACAATAACAAAACCTAGAAAATGAGAATCATACTAACTAAACGAGTAAAACTTGTGTCGCAAGATGTTGTGACGGAAGCCGGTCACAGCACTCAATACGAGCCATGTGGCATACGATCAGAGGCCGCTGACCGTATGGATGTTTGGCCAATCCCTCGGTAGACCTACAAACCAAAATCAGCCTGATTAGTGATATACAACCTTTGGATTTTTGCACCCAAATAACGATCAATAATGCTCAAATTCCTACCGTTAAAATCAACCCATGAAAATAACTTCAATTGAATCGGTTAGAAATCACGAATCAGGCTGATTTTTGGTGTACCGATCCATCGAGTGACTGGCCAAACATCCATACGGTCATCGTCCTCTAATAATATTCCACGTGGCTCGTATCGAGTGCTGTGACCGGCTTCCGTCACAACATCTTGTGTCACAAGTTTTACTCTAACTAAACCTGGTTATTTTAGAAAATCTGGTTGGGTTAACTCCTGATTAGGCCTCGGAGCGAAGCTGCCAACCGCAGCCAACCACGTGTCAAATTCTTTATAGTACACTGACCGAATGGATGCTTGGCCAATAACTAAGTGGACCTACGAACCAAAAATCAGCTGGATTAGTGATTTAAAACCTTTGGATCTTTGTACCCAAATAATGCTCAAATTCCCACGGTTACCAACGCTTAAAACCACTGATCAGATTTATTTTTGGTTTGTAGGTTCACCTAGTGACGTGCCAGGTGGCTCAGGTGGCTCGTATTAGCTGCAGTGTGCGACGTCCCTGACTGCAGGTGTCATGAAGCTTACTCCACGACTACAACCACCCACGATATGAACCTCGTGGCTTACTTTTAGAGGACACTGACCGTATATATGTTTGGCCAATTCTTAAGTAGATACATCAAAAATCAACCTGATTAGTGATTTCTAGGCATTGGATTGGAGTCATTTTAATGGGTTGATTTTAACCGTCGGAATTTGAGAATTAGTAACCATTATTTGTGTACAAGGATCCAAAGGTTAGAAATCACTAATCAGGTTGATTTTTGGTTTGTAGGCCCTTATAGGGATTGGCCAAATATCCATACAATTTAGCGTGCTCTAAAAGTGTGTCACGTGGTTCATATTGTGGGCGGTCAGCAAAGTTTTACATATGATTCAACTTCACTCACATGGTCACCAAGAGTAAAACTTTGATGACTTGGCCCTGTCATCGAGGCCAATGAGCCATGTGGCACACCCTTAGAGGACTTTGACTGTATGGATGTTTGGTCAACCTCTAGGTGGACCCACAAACCAAAAATCAGCCACATTAGTGCTTTCTAAACATTGGATTGGATTATTTTCACGGGTTGATTTTAACCCTGAGAATTTGAGCATTATTAACCATTATTTGAGGTACAATGATCGAAAGGTTTAAAATCACTAAGCAAGCTGATTTTTGGTTTGTAGGTCCACCTAGGGTTTGGAAAACATCCATACACTCAGAACCCTTTAAGAGTGTGCCACGTGGTTCATATTGCACGTTGTCATTGGCCTCGATGACACAGGACCCTGTCATCAAAGTTTTAAGAAAAACAATGGCTTAAAGTCCATGTATTATGCTTCCAAGGCTGCGTTTGAGTAATCTTAAAATAAGTTAAAAATCAGCTTATAGCTTATTAAAAAGAAAAAAATTCAGATTTTTTGTTTTATTTGCCAAGTTAAGTAGAAACCTGCGTATAGCTTATGCACCTAACACCTTTTAAGCACGCATACTCAAATCAAACTTTAATGGAACTCTTTAAATACCTAAAATGTCATTTTATTCCTTCAAACTCGACCAATAGAACCGAAATGATTAGAACCGAATTTATAAATAATTATTCATTTTCTTTAGCTGTCATCTGATTTACCTTAATTTAAACATCAATATATTATAAGGGAAAAAAAACGACTATAATCAAATCAAAGTTTTCTATTGAATAACTGTTCATTTTTTTAATAAAATAAACTTTCATTTTTTTAATAAAGTTGAAATATTTTATTAATAATAAGTGGTTTATTTCAATTTAATAAAAGATTGATATTCTATTTTAGGGGGAAAATAGTAAATCTCGAGCCTCTGGTTTTATATGGGTTTCTCCTGAATTGCAAGTCTTCATCCTGCGGTAGGTATGCCTCCACCGAAAGCGGCGGAGGCAAAGTTGAATAAGACTTATTATCATCATCATCATCATCATCATTATTATTATTGTAAGTATCTGGTTAAGTCTTGACAATGCTATGGATTGGACACCATTGACTTTTCATTGGTATAAGTCTGCATTCAACATGGTTGGATGATCTCAACTATCAAATTTACTCAATTCATTTGGACAATTTTACAGATCAAATGATTGAATCATCTATAGATTGACCTTGGAGATCTCTTAGGTGGGTCGGTTGAACATTGTGTCCGAAACCTCACTCCCAAATGACTTCGACATCGCCTGATATAGTCTGTAGACCGGCATTTATTGGCCATAATTTTAATTTAGAACCAGGAACAAGAATATGTTGGCGAATTGGGAGAAATTTCTATGCAATGAAGACTTTAACCATTTGATCCAGATGATTTTGGGGTTTAGGTCTCTGAGAATGGCAGTTCAATCGAATTGTTTTGGACGATAAAACATGGTAACTGACCAATAAAACACCAAAATGAGATCTTGTTATTATGAAGCTTAGAAAATAAACAAAACTCCGCCCACAATTTCGAATGAATAAACAACAAAGAACAACAAAGAATAAGAATCCACCCCCAATTATCAATCTTGATCACTCTCTAATAACCACCACCGGTGGATTTAGGCTCTGGTGTGTAAACAAAAGGCCCCACAGAGTAAACTTTCATGTTCTTGTTGACAAGGAGGCGATATGAACCTAGAAGAGCACCAGTTACACCCTTGTTGACATCAGTGGGAACACTGCAGGCCTTTAATGGAGAGCTTTCGAGGAATGCCTTGCACTCCGAAAGCTTACAGTTGCTCTCTAGCTCTGAAGGAACCAATTTCGCGAAGAAGTAACCCTTCTTGTCGGTTGCGGCACTCAAGATAGAGAAGGGAGCTGACTCGTACCCATTTTCGTGGACGGCCAAACATGTTACTCTTGCCACAGCACCTACACACAAAGGGAAATGAATTAGAAGGGTAGTCTTTTTTTTCTTTTTTTGTTCTTGGACCTTGCTTGGTAGTATTACAAATGTTTGCGTGCAAACGTTTGCAGCATTTGTGCATTTTTGGTGGCGCACATCCAACAAATATCAATCAATGTTTTGCCAAAATGTATTCTAATGTTTGCGCAGCTGCAAGCAATTGGCAAAGGCAAATGACTCTCACCCCACTTGATCCCCTCCCCCCATTGCAAATATTTGATTATTAAATATTTACCTACAAAACTACAAACAGGATACCAAGCATAGCCTTAATTTTGGTCATTTGTGTTAAAACTTTGCTCCTAACCACTTGGGAGTGAAGGTGCTCCTAAGCGGCTATCTCATTGACATGTACCCACAACAAATCTCACATTTTGGGGGTACGCATGAAGAGGACATTGTACATTGCATGTTTATGGACAATAATTGTGATCTATAAGCCTTCTAAAAGAAATATGGTGTATAACTAATTACCTTCGAGTGGGATGATTTTAGAGCCTGATTGACAATAAACAATCCCTTGTACGCCCATGCTTGTAAGGAGCTCCTTTTTTTCAACTTTTGGCTTCTCAAGGCTAAATTTTGGCTCGTAACCGTAAGGCTTTGGCTTCTCAATGGTAGGTTTTGGCTCATAACCATAAGGCTTTGGCTTCTCAAGGGTAGGTTTGGGCTCGTAACCATAAGGCTTTGGCTTCTCAAGGTTAGGTTTTGGCTCGTAACCATAAGGCTTTGGCTTTTCAATGGTAGGCTTAGGCTCGTAACCATATGGCTTTGGCTTTTCAAGGCTAGGTTTTGGCTGATCTACCTTTGGCTCGTAACCATAAGGTTTTGGCTTTTCAAGGCTAGGTATTGGCTGCTCTACCTTTGGCTTTTCAAGGATAGGCTTTGACTCGTAACCATAAGGCTTTTCAAGTGTAGGCTTTGGCTGCTTTACCTTTGGCTTTTCAAGGATTGGCTTTGGCTCGTAACCATAAGGTTTTGGCTTTTCAAGGCTAGGTATTGGTTGCTCTACCTTTGGCTTTTCAAGGATAGGCCTTGGCTCGTAACCATAAGGCTTTGGCTTTTCAAGGGTAGGCTTTGGCTGCTCTACCTTTGGCTTTTCAAGGATAGGCTTTGACTCGTAACCATAAGGCTTTGGCTTTTCAAGGATTGGCTTTGGCTCGTAACCATAAGGCTTTGGCTTTTCGAGGGTAGGTTTTGGCTCGTAACCATAAGGTTTTGGCTTTTCAAGGCTAGGTTTAGGCTCATAACCATAAGGCTTTGGCTTTTCAGGGATAGGTTTTGGGTCGTACCCATAAGACCCAGGACCACCAGCAGAGGCACCAATAACAGAGAAAGACAAGAAAACAAGAGACAACGCTAGTAAGAGATGGCTGAGGGCCATGACTATGTATGAAGGTATGACTGTGTTGTATTTTTGGAGGCAGGTGGCTTGATTTTGAAGTGACTACCACCATGCCCTTTTATAAGGATGTTTCGCATTATTATTATATTCCTTATGATATTTAATTGGTTGTGGAAGCAAGTGGGTATATACATGGCTGCACGACGCGTGGAATCTTAAAGGTTTGGGAGACACGAACATTGATTGAAGGCAACACATACAAGGAGAAGGGTGATATGCTTGACACGCTTATTGAGTATTCTCTATGCATAACATGGATGTCTGCCATGTGGCATACTGCCCATCATCATGATTGATCCATGGGCTAACCCCTTGAGTTCGCTACAGTCCAAAAGTTCTGCTAATCTTCAATACAAGGTCTAGGTCCAAGCCCAACCCAACTATTTGATAGCCCAAAGCAACTAGACCGAAGCTTGGGCCCTACTTGGTTCGCTGCACTGGGATGCATTTTGCACTCTAGTGCAAATGCAATGAGTTGCATTGCAGTCACTTACCATGGTTTTTAGGCTGCACATGCTTGCATCAATTTCGTAAAGAGTTTGCAATAAGGGCTTGGCAACCACTTCACATCAACTCGTTTGCACGCCCCCAACCCATCACGTGTAATCCCAAAATTGTGACAAGTGGGTGCATTGCATCCGATTTGCATTGAACCAAGCAAGGCCTTGGTCTGTAATTAGCTCTAGAAACCCAAGCTGTGCTTAATAATTGTTTGGGGTATGCTATTTAAATGGAAGATTAATAAGGCCCCAACCAATTTGCAGTATAAGTGGAAGGCCCAAGCCCATCATGAGAAAATATTTGCTGTCCCTTTGAAATCTCCCCCCTCCCAACGCCAAAAATGCAATGTGGAGCACCCTTTAGGGCCCACTGACCTTATGGATGTTTGGTCCACCCCTTGAGGGAAGTACATAACAAAAATCACCTTGATTGATAATTTCTAACAGTTATTATTTAGCATCCAAAGAGATCTACACATGGCATTTTGGGCGGGGGACATCAAACTTGGGCTCCTAGTAATGTGCCTGTGTAATTAGAGAAATAGGAAATGACCAAAATGCCATTTTTTAGAAAGAAAAAGAAAAACAATTAAAAAAAAGCGCGTCGTTGATGGCTTAAGGGGTAAGTCTCATTATAACTTAAAGATTTAACTTCAAACGCGAACATGTAGTGAATATGTTATTTTAAGTCCCTCTAGACAGTCGGGCTAGGGCTAGGCCAAGGCTTAACAGTTAGCAAAAATTACCCTAGCCCGGTCCAAATGTAATGTCCCGGTCTGTTATTTATTAATAGGCTGGTCAGGCCTAAAACATTGGGCTCACAAGTGGTCGAGGTTGGGGCTAGCCACACATATCTTGAGCAAGGCTCAGGCAGAGCTGGGCCCTGCTCATTAATATCCCCAAGTCACCCTGCGGGCATATGGCAAAAGTCCAACTCATCTCCTAATTAAGGGCAACCCAATCAGATTTTTTGTCCGACCCTAATGGTCTTGAACTTGGGCTGCATTTATAGGCCAACGGACTCGGCACTGGGCATGGGATTGATTTTAAAGCCCAGTACATAAATGGGCCTGTCTTATGGTTAACAAAATTACGTTAGTCCGGCCCAAATCTAATTGTCCGCCCTTATATCTACTATTGGCCCCCATATATATCTGGCCCGTCTTGGGCAAAGTTCAACCCGGCCCATTAACACCCTTGGACCTAATAAAACAAGGCCAAGTTGGGTTTCAATGTGGGTCCACTAGGACACATCTTGGGCTTTTAAGACCTACACCAGGTTAACAAAAAATAGATAAATTGCTGCTTTTGAATTCTAAACTATAGTCGGGAAATTATTTTTAACATCTAAAGGTGCCCAATTAGATAGACAGTAAGAATGGTCTAGCAGCCCCCTTGACCCAACCAGAGCATAGTAGCCATCCAATATACGTATCTAGGCTGTTAACAATATGTTTTCAGATTGACCAGTTGGTATACATAGTTGTTTCACCTTTCCCCAACAGGTTTATGTTTTGGGGTAAATGGTTGTTTAATACATCTGACCTTCCAAAATAATGCAACGTTAAATCTGTAACCTCATATAGGGAGCATGTCTCTAATCACCCTATGAAGACCTTGCAGGTGACTTCTTTGGAATTGTTTTTTTTTTCCCATTTGAGCAATTCTTCCATTTTCTCTTGCTTCAAAAAGCCAATGATCAATACCAATAGATGGCAATCACAAAGAGGATCATGAAAACAATCACTCGGACAGAAACACAAGATTTACATGGTTTAACACTTAAGGGCTACATCCATGTATGTGATGACAATCGACAACTTCTACTATATATATGTAAACTTAAAAGATACGAAATAAGCCTAAAACAATGCTTATATATAAGTGATGTAGAACGGGTTGCTGGGCAATTTCTGGAACGTCAAGCTAGAAAGGAAATCAATTTAAAAAAAAAAAAAGAGAGAGTAAACTTCAAATGGCTATCATTCGGCCGTCGAAAATCAGATTGCTCATGTAATGTGCCCAAGATGATTACTTCAGGTCATGACACCGAATTTCTTAGTCACTTTTTAAGGAAGTTGTGTCATAGATTTGACATATCATTACAGTACAATAGTATATGTCATCTGCAAACAGATGGACATACTGACATACGAAGGTCGTGAATAGGGCATTGGAGAGTATCGTTCGATGTATTTCTAGAGATAAACCCAAGTTGTGATTCTTTTCTCTCGCGTAGGCAAAGTTTGCTTTCAACAATATGGTGAACAGGTCTACAGAAAAGTCTTTTTTGTAATATGGTCGGGTGTCCATGCATACATTAGACTTGGTGGATTTATCCAAGCTTCCGGGTTTGTCTATTGCAGCAGAGAACATTGTCGATAAAATTCAAGTCTAATGCAAATTACGAGGCAGATGCAAACAAGCACAGGAGGCTGAAGGTATTTGAGGAGAGAAACTTGGTGATGGTTTATCTCAAGGAACAGCGAGGAAAAGGAACATCTATATAACAAAACAGGGAAGTTGTCTCCCCACTTATACCCCCTCTTATATGTTTCAACAAAGAAGGACCAAGATCTTATCCCCAAAATAGACAGTGGATCTCTGCCACTCACACTCGATTTTGGCAAACGCTTTGTTAGAGAGTGCCGTGGGCACAAGCCACCCACTATCTATATAACAAGTGATAGTTGATGTCTTATACCCCCTCTTATATGGCTTCAATAATGAGTGGCTGAGATCCACTATGCTTCATATCAATAGCTAAAATTAACTCCCATCCAATTTTGACAAACATGCACTTTGTCAGAGAGTGCCGCGGGCCACCCACACATATAACAAAACAACTCAATTGTATACTCTTATCTTATCATGCTTCATATTATAAAGAGTAGTTGAGATCAAATCCATCTATCTAATGTGAACGGTTAGATTTCAGCCACTCAATCCCCCTCATTTATTCATTCACTCCCATTCATTTGACCTCAATTTATTAAAATATAAAATTCAAAATTTGAATTTTAACACCGTAATTTTTTGTTATTTTTATTATTGTCCCTTTTTTTCCATTTTTCCCTATGTGCATTACAATCCGTTATAACAGCCGTTATAATGGAAAAAATAAAAGAAAAAGTAACACCCCAGTCTATTATACCGTTTGAGTGCCGAAGGCATCTAATTTTTGCAAACGCTTTTGTTGGAGAGTGCCGTGGGCACGGGCCATTTATTAGTATACAACAAATTGAAGAATAAGAAGTACGAACCTTATCAAATACTGAAGAAAATCAACGATAACACCTACGTGGTTAATCTTCCCGAGGACATGTCTATTTTTCCAACAGTTACTGATGGGTTCAAGTGCCATGCACATGAAGAACTGAATATAGAGATCAACTCAATGGCAAATTCTTCTCAAGTAGAGGGGACTGATGTAGAACGGGTTGTTGAGAAATTTTTGGAACATCGAGATCAAAGAAAATCAAATAAAAAAAACAAAAAAAAAAAGAGAAATCAGATTGCCTACTATAGTATATACACGTTGGGTGTCTCAAAGGGATTTACGATCTCGGAACAGATTCGTAGATTTCCGAAGCCAAAAGAATTTGTTTCGAGGTCTAAATTGTTATTTTTAAGAAAAATGACTATTTTTGGTAAATTTTATATAGCTTATTTTGTAGATATTTCTTGGTCAGACTTATTATATAAAGTCTTAGGTTTATCAACTTAAGGTTAATTTAAAAGTTTGGTCAAAATTAAGAACTTTGCTCGTTTTGGTAAATTTTGAGTTTTCTCTTGAATTTTCCTATGCGTTTTCTCCCCGTAGATTCAAGGAGTTGCCCTCAGAACTCCAAAAAAGTAATGGATCACTCACAGATAGATCACAACCTTAAGCGGCCCAATGGTACAATAATATAATCTGAGAAACTAATCCACATACAACATCTCAACCAAGGTTTAAAGGAGGCCGTTTTAACTGTTAAACGGACTGGGGACGTTACCCTTTAAACCGTTTAAACGGATAGAAACGATCAGGGGCAAAAATGGAAAAAAAAATAGAATTAAACGGTTTTTAATGATTTTAACGGAAAAAATGGTGCTGAAATTCAAATTTTGAAATTCGAAAATTAAAAAAAACCCGGAATTTAACGGAATTAAGTTTTTTTCACAAAACTTTTCAGAATTACACAGGCTGTTTAAACGATTTTAACGGCCATTAAATAAAAAAAAACGGCCGTTTTTTTCAAAACCGTTAAAATGTGTTTAAACAGTTTTAACGGAAACGGGCATGGGGCATTACCTTTTAAACGGCCGTTTTTAAAACCATGATCTCAACCATCCAAAGAAAATGCAATGGATCACATGGTCAAAACTATTCACCTTGATCAGCTTCCCAAGTGGAGTGGGACCTATTGAATTGTTTTGTGGGTCCCATATAAGTCTATTTTTTTTTTCTTCTTTCTTTTTCTTTAAGGAAATGAAGTACGAATCTCAACATATCACATTTGGTTTGTTTCTCCAGAAGACGCCATGCGAGGAGTGGACACACAGAAACTGAAAGCGTTTCTTCTCAACTTTCGCCTCGTCACTGCTTCCTAAAAGCCCGTTTTCATTTCCCTCCTTTGACGCAACACCCCTATCTATCCCTCATATTTCCAAAATGCCATCACCTTTTCTGGTCTTAATAGCCAGCCCCTCCTCTACTTGAAAATTTCTTGCTTTTTCATGGTCTACTTTTTGACCTCTCTATTGTCCCGATTCCATGAACCTCAAGCTGAAGGCTATTATAGTCATTTTATAAAATAAGCTGAGTAGCTTCTACACCAGGAAGAGTAAGGTCATTTTCGATATTTCTATATACCCTAGAGGCATTTAGTAATAAGACCATCTCAAATGACAAGTGCGAGATCTTCCTTCTCTCAGCCGTTAAATTTTGGAAGGATGTGGACGGGCGTTACAAGAGAGTTACAACAGCTCCAGCCTCCAGCTGCTCACGACACATCCGCTAGACTTTAACCGAACAACATGAAGGCACGTTGAGACATCCCCAGCATAACGGGCCCCATGCTCACTTTCGTCTGATCTGAAATTCAGAGAATCAGACGGTTCCTGTCGCATTCCATGCCTACACTCAAAGGGAATGAAAAGTATTTACAGTTTTGTCCGTGTTAGTATTATTTAAAATGAACTCGGTTTCACCGCCGCTCTATAAAATGCCAAGACACCATGGGGTGAGAAGAAAAAACTTATTGTCACGGAGACTTCAGACTTTGAAGTCGAAGACCTCTTTCTCTCTCTCGCACACGCGAATAAAAAGATGTGTGGAGGAGCGATCATCGCGGACTGCATCGCCGCAAAACGTGCCCGGAATCTGACGACTCAAGACCTCTGGTCAGAATTCGACACCATCTTCGACCTCCTGGGCTTTGACTCCAACGACAACAACTACTCGACCCAGTTCGACAACAAGGTGGGTTTTAAGCCAAAGCAATGATTTTTTTTTTATATATTTCATTTGTGGATAATCTTCTAAAGATGGATTTGTTTGGTCTAAACTTGATTTAGTTAAAGAGCGAGAAGACTAAAAAGAAGAACCCAGTTGTAGCAGAGGAGAGCAATAAACAAGGAGGGGCGACTCGTCGAAAGAGCGTTTACAGAGGTATCAGACAAAGGGCTTGGGGGAAATGGGCGGCTGAGATTCGCGACCCAAGAAAGGGCGTCAGAGTCTGGCTCGGCACTTACAAGACAGCTGAAGATGCCGCCAGAGCTTACGATGAGGCCGCCAAACGTATCCGAGGTCAAAAAGCCAAGCTCAACTTCCCTGAACCATCGCCACCACCCAAGCGACGTTGCCTAGTCTCCGAGTCGGGTCAAGCCAGTAATCAGCTCACCAGACCACCGCCGATGATGGGTTTTCCGTTTAAAGAGGAAAATTATAATCATGATCATACAAGGAGTAGTGATGTTGAACTGAAGGAGCAAATATCTAGCTTGGAATCGTTTCTGGAGTTGGAGCCTGACTCGGGCGAGTTAGACGCGAGTGAGGAATCGGAATCGGTGGATCTGTGGCTATTAGACGACGTTTCTCTTACGCCTCATCTCGTTTACTGAAGAGATATACCTAAGTGTGGGTGTACGTTGAGTCCGGTCAACTACTTAGGTGATTATGTTTGTTTCTTAGTTGTATTTAAATCACGTGTTTCGGTGTATAAACTTATATATGAAAATAAAGTTGTGTTCTATTACATCATCGTTGCTGTCGTGGACTCTGCAAGCCTGGGACCTTGGATTATGTGGAATTTTTTATTTTTATTTTTTTCTAAGTTGATCGCTCTCGTCGTGGCATTGTGGGTCAGCGTCAAAACACATCACCTGGTAGTCTGGTACACTCCTCAGGAATCAGGACTCGTAATATGAGCCACGTGGAATACTATTTGAGGATGCTGACCTAAGGTCAATTTTTTCGGGCCACAAGCCTCCCCTTAAGGCCAATACCAAGCCAGACTGAAATTAGGCCCGAGCCCGTTTCCAAGCAAAGCATGAAGGCAGCCCCCTTGGGAGCCACATGGCAGTATGGCACACTCTTAGAGGACACTGACCCGTATGGATGTTTGGCCTTCAGCTTGATTAGTGATTCCAACCCTTTGGATCCTTGTACCCCAAATAACGTTCAATAATGCTCAAATCATGGTTCGAAATCTCAGGGTCCGAGTCCGGATTGGTGGGCTCCAATCCGGATCGCCCGGTTCAGAACAGAACGGGATCGGCGCATCTCTACCCGAAACGAAGTGACCATTCCCAGGGAAACAGTGTTCTCGGCCCGAGACGATCCATTTTTGGATTGGATTGGTGGGCGGGCTCCGATCAGGATCGCCCGATCCAGAACGGAATCGGCACATCTTGCCCCGAGATGAAGTGGCACTTCGTAGGGAAACAATGATCTTAGCCCGAGACGATCCATTTTACTATTGGACTTCAAACCATAACTCAGATTCCCATGGCTAAAACCCATGAAAATGACTCCAATCCAACACTTGGAAATCACTTATGAGGATGATTATTTTGTTTGTAGGCCAATTTAGGGATTGTCCAAACATCCATATGGCCAGCGTCCTCTAAAAAGTGCCACGTGACTCATATTGTAGGCGGTCAGCGGCTTCTCGACAGCCTGCGGCTTTTTCTTCCATTGGAATCTCGCTCAGTTATTATTAAATTGTCAAGTTGAAGGCACGTGCATGAACCCCGAGGGTAGGGTTAGGTGGTGGGTCAGCAAAGGTCCTGAGTTTGAATCCCCTTGAGGCTACCTCCTCGTATATTTTACAGTAGACATGGCACGTGTGGTAGGCGTAGGGATAACATACGCACACGCACACGCATGATCGTTTGGACTTTTTTTTTTTTTAGAAGAAGCAAAATAGAAAGTTTCAGTCCAAAGGACAATTTTGAAGGATTAATTTTGCGGGGGCAAATCTGAAAATTGTGATAACTCAAGGCGGCATTAGGAAGGACAAAATATACAGTTTCAAAAGTCACATTTGTCCATGGTCTGATGAAATGAGGGGAAATAAAAGAAAAAGAACGGGTCACTTAGACAATTGTCTTATTAATATAGATAAACGAGCAGGTGGCACGTGTGCCTGTGTTGCACTTGAGTGAATTAGGGGCATTTTTGGAAGAGAGGCAAAATAGAAAAGTTTTCGACAAACTAGGCAAAATGTAAAAGATGGAACAAGGTAGAGGTATTGCGATTTTTGTTATACACCGCTGTTATCTAGCCAACTGACCGCATGGATGCTTAGCCCACTCCTTGGAGGATGTACACACCAAAAATCATCCTGATAGGTAATCTACAGCCTTTAAATTTTAGTACTTTTTAAGACATGATTCTATTCTAGATGTTTTTTTTTTATAAGTACTTGATTCTAGATGTTGGATTCAACAAATTTTTCGTGTACTAAATCCAATGGCTAAAAATCACCAAACAAACTGATTTTTTTTTTGTATAAATGCCTACCAAAAGGTGGGCTAATCATCCATTCTGTCGGGTAGAACAACTTTTTTATTCACCTCTGCCCTTCAGACCTTCTTACCGCATGGATGTTTAGCCCACCCCTTGGTGGATATTCGTACAAAAAATCAGCTTGTTTGATGATTTCTAACCGTTGAATTTAGTACTCAAAAAATGGTTGAATCAAACGGCTAGATATTACAAATTAGATTATTTTTGGGGTGTCTATTTCCAAGAGGTGGGCTAAAAATCTCTGCAGTCAGTGGACCCAGAGGGCAGTGGGAGTAACACAAATTACTCTACTTGACCCCACCTAATTACATCTTTTTCCTTCTACAAATACCTTTATAACTTATAGCTAAAGAGGGAATGACAACCCTCTCTCAAATTTTGCCTGCGACCTTCCCTCTTAAGGTCCCTGCTGCCATCTGCCTTTGCCCCTGCCCACTTTGACAATCGCTTGCTTCCTTACCCACCCTTGAACAAAATCTTGGTTCCACCACTGAATAGGGGCATTTTGAAAATAAATGGAAATTTGGGTTGAACAACCCTTCCAAAAGTCAGATTGGTTGTAAAGTAGAATCGATTTGTTGGACTCCAATCCCGATCCAAAATGGGATCAGCCGATTGGTGGACTCCGATCCCAATAAAAATTGCGATCAGTCATGACTTCAAACTATGCCTCAGCCTCCTATCATGTTGTGACACGTGGAGTGGAGGGCAAGAGTTATCTAAAGAGTAGGTTACATGATACATCTACAGAAGTGTGAAAAAAATAGCTAGAAGCAAAAGTAATTATCCGGGTTACCCTTAACATCCCCTCCACATGTCATAACATGATAGTGGGACGAGGATTTCCTCGACCAAATGGGTGAGGAAAGGTTTTTTGTAAATTGTGCATGACGCGGTAAACATGCATGGGTCAAAACTGAGAACTCTTCTTCTACAAAATGGTGCTAACGAGAATAACTTAGACAAGAAAGTTCTATAAGAGGATCCTTCTCTTCGTAACTTTCTCATGGTCAACTATATCAAATTCGTTAACAACTTCCCTAAAAAGAGTAGAAGTATTCAATCGAAGCTCGCCGACACTTGAATCTTCAAATAGAACAAGGGTGGGACTCCAAGGAACCCCATTTTTTACCACCACTTTGGCGTACCCTCACAGAAGATGAATCAATGGCTGATTTTTGGTGAGGTTGATCTCTATGGTGAGGAGATCATCATCACAAAAATTCAAATCATTCTGATATTCATAGACTGTTTTAGAAGTTGAAGAATTATGAACCGTCGATTTTTACCATGATAATTGAAAATCACATTTGATAGCATTAGAAATTTCAGAATGGGCTGATTTTTTTTGTAGGGGTGATCTATATGGTGAGAAGATCATCCACACCAAAAATCAGCCATTGATTCATCTTCTATGTAGGTACGCCAAAGTGGAGGTAAAAAATGGGGTCCCCTATTTGAAATTTTCCTCTGCTGCGCATTTGATGTTGTTTCTCCTACGAACCGGTTCCTTTACCGACAAAAGTCCTACAACCACTATGTACCTACTACCTAGCCAACTTATGCCGGGGATTTCCGTACCAAAAATCAGCCTGGTTAGGGATTTCAAACCTTTGGATCTTTGAACCCCTAAATAATGGTCAATAATGCTCAAATTCTATAGTTAAAAACCAACTCATGAAAACGACTCCAATACAACAATTGGAAATTACTAATCAGGCTGATTTTAATTTTTAAGTCCACCTAGGGATTGGTCAAACATTCATACCGTCAACGTTCTCTAAGTGTGTGCCACATGGCTCATATTGTGGGCAGTACTCTGTTTTTAATAACACCAAATTAACCCTGCCTCGGTGACGTAAATGTATTGCAACAAAACAAATTTTTTCCCCTTTTCCTCTCCATCTAATCTCTTATCATCATCGCCCACTAGAAAGAACGGTTAATTAGTAGGGGAGAAGCATGTACAAGTGTGACTCGACCCGCACTTGAATCTTTATTAAATTCATCAAATCTGATTCTTCTTCTTCTTCATCCTTAGCCAATTCATTTGGGTCCTTTGCCAAGTTGACATGTGGCGAAATGTGGGTCCTGCATGGTTGTCCTCAGAAATGTTTTCTAAACACGATTCTTATCCATACATGTCCACAACAGTTTAAAAGATCAACACATTTTGACTTACGAATCTCAAAACTTACAGAGTCGTGTTATCTATCACGCCCGGACAAAATTATCTGCGATTTAGGACACTATTGGCCGTTCGATTTAAAATTAAAAAATTACACGGACCACATGGAAACAACTATTTTACCTTTTGCAATTGTTGTCTCGTGGGCCGTAGATCTTTTGAATCCAGTGGTCAATAGACTCAACCGCGCCTATACTTTTTTGTCCGGTTATCCGTGGGATATAATTTTTTGAACTTTAATGACGTCACATAAAGGGGCAGAAATTATTTTTGTCTCAAGACTCTCAACATCACCGTCTAATTCCCTCCTTATCACCAACATCATCGTAACTTCAATAAATACAATCGTATCTTAATCGAGATAAGTGACATCTGACTTATCCAAAAGAAAGATCGCCCAGATCTGGGGTCATGGATAGGGGTGTCAATTTTACCCATTTAACTGAACCGAATCGGACCCAAAACCGAAAACACCGATTCTAATTCCACACTTTTGGGAACCGATTAAAAAGGAACCGGAACCGTACCGAAAATAATAGTTCTGTTTCTGGGTAGTCTAATATGAAATCGAAATCAATAAGAACCAAAACCAAACCGATAAGAACTGGTACTAATGTATAAATATAGTGTAAAAATTCTCATGTTCTCAAGATTTAGCCCATTATACCCGGAACAAATGGGTTAGGTAGGGCCACTGATCGACTTGATCAAGAAGTAGCTGGTTCAAAAAAAATTCTCATGTCTCCCATGCAAATACTATGTGCTCAGTGGTTTCAAGTCCGCAGAAATTGTATTAAGAAACCTGGTCTTTGGGTTGACCTTCCTTCATTGAATTGAAGTGAGCCCTGGTCCACCCTCACTTCAACCCGCCTGCCGATTTTTACCAAGGAAAACTCAGCTCATATTCCTTCTTGGCATATATTACAATAGAAAATTTATCAGTTCCACCACCTTCAATGGGCCTGTGGCCCACCGAATGAACGATGATGATATTGTCCATGTGGATACCAAATGCCATGTGGAACACTCTTTCGTACCCAAGACCACATGAACGTTGGTCCCACTCTCCCACCACTTGGTGAACCTATACAGAAATTACCTTGATTGGTGATTTCTAGTTGTTGGATTTGAATTTAATCATGGGTTGGAACCCATCAAGGTGATTTATGGTGTATAGGTTCACCAATTAGTTGGTCAAACACCAATAGGGCCAGTGTGCCATGTGGCATTTTTTTTGGAGTTGGTGTATCAAGCTTAAAAGTTTTTCTTAGCATCCATTGCGGGTGACGGACCTCCCATTCCATCATATAACAATTCATTGGCTGATCACAAAAATTATGAAGTGTCGTGCATCACCATATCTCTGACGGTCAGATGTTCAATTTATTTAGATGTCGTAACTCGTAACAATGGCAAAATTTATGAGCAAAATGCCATGCCTATGCCAACAGCAACAAAAATGTAATTTTGATTCCCTATTATCCTTTTGTGCATCATTACGCATATGAGGTTTAAGATAACGAAACAACGGGGTAACGCCGTTGGACCCGACCGTTATGACACCGTTATTGAATGTTTATTAAAATTCAAATATAATCAGTAACTAACGCACAACACGATGGTGTCAGTCAACAAGGAGAGATTGAAATATGCTTTGTCAATATTACGGCCGACATAATTAAACATAATTTTGGTTGGGGGTCCATTCAACACGTGCACAAGTATCCTTAATTACGGTGATTATTAGTAAATTAATAAAAATACAAACTCCTCCAAGGATTCCAATCCATGTTTATGGGCTACCACCCGTACTAATCCAACTTGGGTTATATAATTAACTTAAGAAAATAGGATATTTTAGTAACACCCCCTTTATAGTTTTAAATTTTAGGACTACCCCCCTAATTTTTTCCCTTCTCCTGAGGCCATGTTTGATTGCAGAGAAAATTTTCCTGAGAAAATATATCTAGGATATACCTTAAATTGATTGATTGCAACTGAGAACACATATTTTAATCATGTGAGAAAATAAAGGTGTATTTTCAAGTGGAAATGAATTCTCATTTATCTAGATGGGAAATGAATTCCAGGCTTAGTAGGAAAAATTATCCAACTTTAAATGACTTGTTAGGGAAAATTATACATATTTATACTGGCTATCTAACAATGGACAGTTGTATTTTCCTAAGAAAAATGTAATTTTTTCACTTGGTAATCAAATACGGTGTAATAAAATCGAATTCAGTAAAGGGTCAGGAGGATCAGGGGACAACCACTTTTGACAACTATTTTGGCAGACCCACATTTTGACAACTATTTGAATTCTTGTGAGGATGATCTCCTCACCAAAAATCGGCCATCGATTCAATTTCTATGTGGGTCCGCCAAATGGTTGTCAAAAATAGTTGTCAAAAATAAAAATAGTTGTCCCCCGATCCCGACCTTCCTTCCAGTAAATCAGATCAATTTTATTTTATTTTATTTTTCGGTTAAGAGGACTGAATATTTGGTTGTATGGATAAGGTTAATTTGGTAATTTTGAGTGAGGCTATGTTCGTAATGAAAAGGAAGGAGAAGGATAGTTTGAAAGAGTTGGATGAGTCTTGCCCACCACGAAAGGCCAAGAAGTTTCGGTTGCACTGCTGTCACCCACATCTCCTGCTCCTATAGTGGTACAAAACTAGAAATGCTCCTCCGTCTTTCTTCATTTTTTCGCCGAACTATAAAATTGTCGTCTTTGATTAACTCTCTCTGTTTCTCTCGTTCTTATCGTCTGTTTTGCTACCCTTTTTAATCAATTTTAATTTACTACCCGGTTTTGCTAAAATGTGCGGTGGTGCGATCATATACGACTTCATCCCTCGGAACCGCGGTCGCCGCGTCTCCAATTCAGACCGCTGGCCCAACTCCCCTTTTGCCAATTTCGACTCCGAGTTCTGCTGCTTCAGCCATGACGAACCCATCAACAAGAAGGCTTCTTCTTCAGGTAAAACCGCTCTCTCTTATGATTTTTGGGAATTTTTTTTCTCTTTCAAATATGTCACTAGTGTTTTCTGGTTTTTTGTGGACTTTTTTCAAACAGGTGATGGGGCTGCTGAGAAGAACGGGAAGAGAAAGCGAAAGAACCTCTATAGAGGAATTCGACAAAGACCATGGGGAAAATGGGCTGCTGAGATTAGGGACCCTAGAAAAGGGGTAAGGGTTTGGTTGGGTACCTTTAACACCGCCGAAGAGGCAGCGAGGGCTTACGATAAGGAGGCAAGGAAGATAAGGGGCAAGAAAGCCAAGGTTAATTTCCCCAACGAAGAAGATGAGTATTCTGAGAATAATACCCAGATACCCACTTATCGAAATCCCCCTAATCCTTCTTATCAAGTCTATAATGGTGATATGTCGGAAAGTTTGAATTTTGGCTTTGCTGCTGATGTCAATCCCATTGTAGAGTTTCCATCTAATGGGTTTTACGGCGTTGATGCGGTGAATCCTGAACCTGCTCTTACTAATGGGGAAATTTTCGGATCTGGTTCAGAGGGTGGAAATTCTTCGATGGGTGGTGATGCTTTTATTGGACAAGTGAAAGTAAAAGAAGAAGAAGAAGAATCAAAACATGAAGAAGTAAACAAGGAAGAGGTGGTGGTGACCGAAGAGACGGAAGAGGAGAATGAGATTCTGAAGCTATCAGAGGAGCTAATGGCGTTCGAATCCTACATGAAATTCTATCAAATTCCTTATCTTGATGGTGGGGTTGAGCAGTCCATGGCGTCGAATCCTGTTCAGGAAAGCGTCGTTGGCAGTTCTTCCTTGGAGCTCTGGAGCTTTGATGATGTTCCTCCTCCCATGACTAACACGGTTCAGTAATAGAAGATTTTCTTTCATTCTCTCTCTATTTTTCCCTTTTTTTTATTGCTGCTGTAAATTTGGTCGTAGGTTTTCAAATTTTTTTCCCCAAATTAACGTTATGAAGTCTTGATTTGTAATTCAGGATACTGTCGTCATTAAACATTGTACCTCCTTTAAGTTTCTACCTATTTCTTCCCAGTGTTTCAACTTTATAGTTTCATACTTTCATGTGACACAGGAAACAGGAAACGGCAACGGGAACGGAAACGTACAGGAATACTACTGGGGTCTTACTCTGTGAAAAAAAAAAATGGAAATGAGTTTCCTAAGAAACACCAATTTAAATGGGAAATGAGTTTATAGTAACTATATATAACTCTGGTCTTACAACAGTGGAAAGGGTCAGGGTCAGGCTCAGCGGACACATATTTTCACACACAATTTCACACAAAAAAAATTGTGGGGGGCCAATTAATAAATTAGAAGTTTCGAAATAGGATGATATTTGGTGAGGATGATCTCTATGGTGAGGTGATCACCCTCACAAAAATTCAAATCAAATCATTCTGATATTCATATCATGGTTTACAAGTTGAAGAATTATGAACCGTTTATTTTTTACGTTAACTTGAAACCCACATTCGATGGTGTTAGAAATTTCAGAATGGGTTGATTTTTTGTAGGGGTGAATCGGGTGATCTATACAGTGAGGAGATCATCCTCACCAAAAATCAGCTATTGATTTATCTTCCATGTGGGTACACCAAAATTGTGTAATAATGTGTCCGTGGAGCCTGACCCGGGTGGAAATCTAAACATTTGGTTCTTCAAACTGAATTGTTTTTAAGTGAAATGTGTTGATGAACTCTTTTATTGTTACCTGTGCTCAAAGCATAGTCAGTAAATTCCTGAATTATTCACGAATAATTTATGAAAAAATCAGATCGAACAATGTCTCATTCGGAGGTATGGAAAAAATAAATTCATGGAACTTTTTCAAATTACTCTGGATTATTTGGTTTTGAACATAAAAAATCATTTTATAAGACTAAGGGGGCGTTTGGGAACGAGAAGTAAAAGCACTTCTTCTTGTAGTAGAAGTTACTAGTTGATTTTTTACCACCAAAAAAGTCATAGAAATCAAAAGCGATAAGAGGCCTTCTAATTTTTGAGAAATAACTCTCTTAGAAGTTAAAAGCTAAAAATTTTAGCTTCAGTTTTAAGTTAGTTTTTAACTTTTCAGAAGTTAAAATATGAAATACATCCAAACTAACTTTTTAACTTTTTGGCTTATAAAAGTCAATAAGTTACTTATTTTTGTGTTGCCAAACGCCCCCTAAAAATTGTCAATTTTACTTTTTGTTTCATTTTATTTTTTTAAATTATTTTTGTTGAATTTTTTTAACACATTTTTCAATGAAAAACCTGAATTGTAGTTGAACAAATCCCGTCGTTGATAAATATGCTATGAAGAGTAGACTTGGATAGGAATTTCGACAAAAAAAATGGCAGAAGTAGAAAATTTTAACCTAATGGTAGTTTTTGAAGATCGATTGAGGGAAAGTTATAGAAATTCGATAACTTCAAAAGGGTAGTTGTGAAAGATTAGATTTTTAATCGTGGAGAGAATTTTAGAAGATTTGGTTTTTTTCTCTAGATATAGAGGGACGATTTTAAAGGACAATTCTAGAAGCTGGGTAACAATGACATATGCGTTTGAACTAATCAAATTTTCATGTTTTTTTTGTAGAGAAATTGGAAAGACTAATGTTGTGTTTGGTAGCACATCTTTAGCACACGTCTTGAATCTCTTGATTGATAATAAATGTTTGGGTCACACCAAGGCGCACATCCTCTAAAACACATTGGACCTTTAAGACACACGAACCCAATCTTCGAATACAGCACAGATGTGTAGCTTGAAGGTTCACTCTCCACCCTAATGGGTTTAGTCTGCCTAATATGTGAAGCCTACGTAATGTATCAACCCATCATTTGTGGGCCACATGATCTATCATCTTTCATTTTTATATGGGATCCACACGTTTTCGAGGCATGCCTGGTAGTGTAGAGCCGAATGTCCATTTTGACTTTTAACAGTGGACCTTCAAGATGCACAACAAAACACAGCCTAAAACACCTTTTAAAACCTTAAAGATCAAGTCCAAATTTCTCCACACGCCTCTTAAGAGTTAAGTTTTGACGAAGTTTTTTTTTAATTTCTGTTGAGAAATCGTGGTTGGGGGAGGATTCACGGGATTATGAAGTGGGGTAAATTGGTCAGAATACGGGAGCATGGTGGACCCTCAACCTCAATCCCTCGTGTTCTTTTAATTTAAACGCTATTTAATATGCGCCGCTGGTTTTGGATATCTTACTGAGGGAGCGCCCACAGCCTTGCACTTCAACAGTTCAGCTTCTTGTATCTTTCTAAGTGTACGACGCACGTGGGTGTTTTCTTATACATAATTGCGTGGAACACGTGTATAAGGTAAGAATGTCAGGTAAGATACAGTTAATTGTGACGTGTAAGATGCGACATCGTTATATTTTTTTTTCCCAGTGGAGGGGCAGGTGCAATGCACCTAATAGCCTTGAAAGGAAAATCATGTAACACGGTTTGCCTGAAACTTTTTCAAATGGGGGAGCACGATTTTGGTTACTGACCACTGTCATCCGGGCCCACTGACCTCATCGATGTTTAGCCAAAGGTTTAAAGGAGGCCGTTTTAACGGTTAAACGGACTGGGGGCGTTACCGTTTAAGCGGCCGTTAAAACGGATTGAAATGGTCAGGGGTAAAAAAGGGGAAAAAATAGAATTTAACGGAATTAAACGGATTTTAACGATTTTAACGGAAAAAGTGGCGCTGAAATTCAAATTTTGAAATTCAAAAATTTTAAAAAAAATGGAATTTAACTGATTTTAATAGAATTAAACGGATTTAACGGCCGTTTTTTTCACAAATTTTTTTTAAATTAAACGGCTGTTTAAACAATTTTAACGGCCGTTAAAACAAAAAATGGCCGTTTTTTTCAAAACCAATAAAACATGTTTAAACGGTTTTAATGGAAACGGGCTTGGGGCATTACCATTTAAACGGTTTAAACCGGCCGTTTTTAAAACTATGGTTTATCCCACTCCTTGGTGGATAAACACACCAAAAATCACCGTGATTGGTAATCTATAACCATTAGATTACGACCCAAACATAAATTCCTAAAATGCAAGGTGGCACTCTTTCAGGCCTAATGACCTAATGAATGCTGGTTCACCTCGTGGTGGTGATATTTGTGATTTTTAGCCCGATTAGTGATTTCTAGCTGGTGATATTTGACCACACGTTTTTTTTTATCCTGGGTTGGAACCCATCCATAGGCCTGTTCACAAAGCCCTTTATTAAAAAACAAAAAAAAAAAGTGCTCAAATCCAACGGCTAGAAATCACAAATCAGGGTGATATTAGTTGTATATGGACACCTCGATAATAATGGAGTCCGTGGGACCAAAAAGTGTGCGACATGGCTTTTTAAGTGATTTGTGTATTAAACTTTTGATTATAGAATTTTGACAAAGTTGCTTCGATCAAAAGATCCCTTAGAGCATCCGTTTAACGAAGGATATGATCGTAATGATTTCTGGAAGAGTTTTCCATCTGATCCTTTTTATTTGTGTACAGAATTGAAGAACATGCAAATTATTAAATATATATGAAAAATTGAGAAGAGATTAAAGTATTTAAAAGAAAATGTGGGCACCCTTGGAAAGGGCATGATCATCAACCACGCACGTACGATTAAATGGTTGATCATTTCAAGGTATACAAGCTACTGCATGTACGCTTTGGGTTATTCACAATAAGTCAAAAGAGATTGAATCAAATGGCATACATATTAGATTGAATGGTTACAGTCCATTGATTTGATTGACTTTTGGACGTACGTATGAGATCTCCTATTGTGGGGTCTTACGGTGGCTCCCAACCAATCCTCTTCACCAAGAACAACGAAGAGAAACCCCTCTCTCTCAATCTTTCTCTAATCTCTATCTATACATCTCCTCAGGGTATAATCCCTCGCTTGTACAGCTTATCACCACCTTCTGCTTGTGAATAATCATAGGCAGATTGCCTTCTTGTGTAATCAGCTTCGGCCAAGGCCATTACCGACTTAGCATTCCAATACCATGGTTGAAGATGAGGCGAATAAGGAAAAGAGGAAGAAGATATAGACGAACTCGAAGGAGGATGCAGTATTACAGAGCCCCAATCTCTCATCCAATCTTGGTTTCCTTCAATCTCCGTCTCACTAACAAACTCCCCACGTCTTCCCTCTTCATTTCCGATACGCTCCGAAGTATCGCCATACAAACCAGCAATACCAGCACGGCGTCTTCTTCCGGCAACAACTCCACCACCAATAGCCTCCAGTTCATCAGTGCCGTTGCTCTCCCACTCGCGTTCTCTTGCGTGTATCGGACTAATGTCACAAACCCCTCTTCTTCTTCTTCTCTTCTTCTTTGCTCTCTGAACGAGCTTCACTCGCTTGATACTGCATTCTCCTCCCTTTTAGTAATCTGACCTGCTACAGGTTAATTTCCTCAGTCTAGATTAATTTAAACTCATAAAAAATCGCACAAAAGAATGAGACTCTTCACCTAATTACCGAGTCAAGTGAGGTTGGGTTTTGGAGGTGGAAAGTCAGGCCCGATGATTCCCATTGTATCGTCAGCTCATCCCCCGTCGATAGACTCCAAGACGCTTTCTTCTCTCTCGATTCTTCTTCTTTGGGTATTGCAGTTCCTACCACCTTCTCTGCACCACGGGAATTTATTCATTTGAATTCAACTATGGCCAGCTGAGCTGAATCCCAGACATTTTAACTATAGCTGTTTTGGGCAAGGTTTTAAAGGGGCCTTTATAACGGTATAACGGCCTGGGGCCATGGCCGTTTCTTCGTTACAACGTATTGTAACGCACGGAGGCAAAAACGGTTGTAACATACAGGGGCAAAAATGGAAAAATAAAGGAAAATAATGGTACTAAAACTCAAAGTTTGAATATCAAATTTTCAATAAAATTTATAAAGGAAAATAACAGAAACAATGGGTTTTATTTTAACACTTTTCAAAAAATAACGGTCGTTATTTCCGTTTTAAAATGGTTCATAATGTAACGGGGGAGCCGGAATCCGTTATAATGGCCATCATTTTCGTAATAAAGAGCCATTTTTTAAACCATGGTTTTGGACACGGCTGAAATGTCTATTGGTCCAGTCGACCCAATGAACTGCCGGACCAAATGTTTTAGGCTCTGTTTGGTAGTGCGACCCTCGAATTCGTAGGCATGAACGGTGCAAATCTAGTCTGCAACTGTTTTCAGACTTAAAAAGATGCAAACATTATATCCACCATTGAATGCTTCTTGAAAAACGTATTTTAATATATAAAATATTTTTTTGAAAACATTGGAATAACACAATTTTCAAGGGACATTCAACAATACTGAAAATGTTTAAATACTTTTAAGTCTGCAAACAGTTGCATGCTAGATTTACCCTCAAGCTACCTTATTTTACATGTTAGAGAAGGGAAGAAAATTTCATTTTATATGCTAGAGAATGGAATTTCTCATCTACAACTTTGGCTCGACCAATTTCGAAAAAAAAATCGGTTCGGTTATTGGGTATTAAAACAACAGTGACAAAAGTTCTATTTGCAAGATTTACGGGCAATGAGAAGCGGTTAACAACAAAGACTCTGCTAAGGAACCCTCCACTAGGACCCTGGTTGGTTCAATGCAAATCAAATGCAATGCACCCAGTTGCCATGGTTTTGGGATTACACGTGATTGGTTCGGTGCAAATGAGTTGCTGTGTAAGTGGTTGCCAAGCCTTGCACACTCTTTAAGAAAATGGATGCAAGCATGTGCAGCCCAAAAACCATGGTAAGTGACTGCAATGGAACTCACCACATTTTGCACAACATTTGCACTGGAGTGCAAAATGCATAACAGTACAGCGAACCAAGCAGGGCCTAGGAGTGTGAATTTCTGCCAAATTAACGCATGCATCATAGGAAACAGGGACTAGGGCCCTGTTTGGTTTGCTGCATTGGAATGCAAATGCACTCACTTGCCACGATTTGGAATGCAAAAATTGGTTGGGGTCATGCAAATGAGCTGGTGTGCAAGTGGCTGCCAAGCCCTTGCAAACTCCTTAACAAAATAGATGCAAGCAAGTGCAGCCCAAAAACCATGGCAGCAAACCTAGCAGGGTCTAGATATTCAGAACCGAACCCAAATAGACATGTAGAGAACTGATTAGACCTTGAGCGGAAGTATATAATAGGCTCTTGTTCTTGGTACACTCTAATCCAAACTTAATTGTAACCGGACCGATATGTACCCAAAACTGAAATACATAATGGTGCTAAAGATGTCAAGTTTGTTTGTTTGTTTGTTTTAATTTTAATATGAAAAATGTTTTATTTATATCTGCGAAGGTTCTAATTGCACTTATTTTGGGCACCCCCCCCTACATTTTGTACCATTTTAAAGCTCAGAAAAAATGGCCGTTATTTTCCTAGTCGTTATTTTCTGTTATAACAAAAATAACGACCATTACTTTCTGAGAAAATTTGTGAAAAAATGCCTTATTTCCGTTATTTCTGTTGTATTCCGTTATTTTTATTGAAATTTTAAATTTTAGCCTTATTTTTTTTTCCATTTCTGTTATTGCCCCTGAGCGTTACAATTTGTTACAACGACCATTATAACGGTAATGCCCCAAGTCTGGTATACCGTTATAGCGGCCCCTTTCAAACCTTGGACCACAACTCTAATGACAGTTAGGTCTTAATCTACAAATTATTTTTGTATGTTACATAATTAAACGTACCGGGAGCTCGACCGATGGATCCGGCAACATAAGACCATGAACCTTCACGAACCTCTATAATCCTGTCCTCCCGTTTCACCGTTGACGGAGTTTCACCTCCTCTCCTCCAAAACCCTCCTCCCACTCTGCATTTTTATATATAACCGTTATTTAATTAAAGGAATATAACCGAAATGGAAATATCGGATTTAGTTATAGATAGAAATGAAATGCATTACCGGATCCGTACAACGAAGCAATCCCGTCCAGCATGGTCGAGCACCGTGCGAGACAACCACCGTCCCTCTTGCGGGCGATACCGGTTCATCCTCAGTATCACATCCGATATCATGGCACCAGAATCGTCCGTGACCCGATCTGGCACGCACTTCAACAGGTACGGAGCTTGAATCGGTGGCGTTATGGAGACCACCGCGCCCACTTGTTGCAAAAGTTCTCTTCCTATTGTGAGAGATGGTGCGCGAAGTAAGTCGTTCCATAGAAACACTATCGTACTTCGCGAGTTACTTCTTTTGAAACATCTCCTGCCGCGTCGATGCAGCTCGAGAACGACGCCTCTGGTGCCGAACTCGCAGTAAAGATGCCATGTCTTTCGCCATGAATCCGACGGCACAGAAGTGATAGGTCTATCGATCTTCAGCTCCCTGTGGCATCGAACGGTGCGGAGGCGTAGAAACTCAGTCTCGCGCGTTTCCTTCGTCTTCCATTCCCCCCTCAGAAACACGCAGACCTGTGAGCCCAACTTTTCTGTGAGAGCTGAAGCAGATGAATCATGGATCGGATCCTTCTTATCAAGGAAAAAAATAAAAAAAAAATACTACGTCGCCTGAGAGATTCGAACTCTCGCGGGGAAACCCCATGTACTTAGCAGGCACACGCCTTAACCACTCGGCCAAAGCGACATCAGATGTACATTTGTCCATAATTTCTATACATAAATCAACAAATCCTGACCCTTGTGGCGCATTCTTCGAGACCGCTGACCGAATGGATGTTTTTCCATCCCTACATGAATCTAGAGAATAATAATCAACCCGATCAGTCATATCTAGCCGTTGGATTTGTCTTTTTTTTTTTCGTAGTAAGATTGGAGCATTATTTGGGTTACTCTAATCCGACGTCTATAAATCACCAATCGGGATGATATTTGGTTTGTAGATCCACCTAAAGATGGTCCAACTCCAAACATCCATACGGTCAGTGGTCTCCAATAGTGCGCCACATGGCTCATTTTGAACAAAAATGAACCGAGTGGCGATCATGCGCCAATGATCGCGCGCCACATATACATTTGTTTACTTTTTAAAACAAAAGCCTAAAGACCCCTAAACCATGGTACTAATACTGACCTCCAGCAAGAACCTGGGTTCCAAAGACTTGTATTTTGTGTTGACATCGAAGTCCGAAACCTCCCAAATAACCGGCGGCTTAACCGAACCAAAAACCCCATCAAGGGTCGCCCCTGCTGTCTCGTAAGGTTGATCGAACATTCCCTCCCATAGCTTCTTTGTTTCTTTGATGTCTTCATCGTTCACAGAATCCCAAACACCAACCACCTTCTCCAAATCCCCTTCCATCTCCTTCACGTCCCCTGCGTATATCGATGGATAGCTCTGTTTCAACCCAGAAGATTAAAATTTATCAAACAGAGCGAAGTAAAGAACCCTGGAGTTAAATCAAACGAGGAAAAAGAAGAAAATCCACCTGGTGAGTCAACCACATTAATTGAATATCTAAAGTGGGCACCAGACGAGAAAACCCATCTCTAGATCTCTGCAACAGATATAGAAATCCCTTGTATCTCTGTTTTGCTGCGATTAGATAAACAATTTCCGACATGTAAGCTTCCGAAAACTTCGAATACAGGCTTTTATGCTTTGAGACCTCAGCCAAGAGATCCTTGTTCTTTACAATTTCCACTATGCTATCAGAAAAAGATTCAATTTCAATCAGGAAAGGCTCTGATTGGTATCTACGGCTCCAGACGTCTCTGCATCTGTTCAAAGCGTACTCTTCGTTCTCATCATCGAAGATTGCCGGTTTCTCTAATAGCTTCGAGAATCTTAACTCGCAATATTCCCGGTAATTTACCGGATTGAGGGTATGGCAGTGCCAGACCCATTGAATATCCAAAGGAGGCAGAAGCACCGGCGGCTTTGATCCAAGCGTAAGATCAGAAATCAACGGCATCCAGAACTCATCATACCTGCAAAAGCAATCCAATCTAACAGGCGTCGTTTGATTTGATTACCTTAACGGAAAGAGAGATTAGAAAATGAGAAAACCTTCGAATTGCCTGGAGAAGAGTGGAAGTTTGATGGAGCCACTGAGACTCGGCGACTGTTCTTAGGAAAGCAAGGTTTCTTCTAGCTGCGGCGACCAGATCTATACTAATTGGAATGATCGCTCCCTCATCCGATATCCCACTAACGCTTCGTGCCGAAATACCGTCCGAAACTCCGGTACCGTTACTAATTGAAGACATTCTTAGTCTGAGATCCAGAATTCAACACCATGGGCTTTCACGGAGGACGGGAGGATTGTTTGAGAGGTTGAGAAGTTTTAAAATGTTAATATAAAAGCAGTGCTGCTGTCATCATGAAGAGGACATTCTCCATGGGTCCAGACCGTTGGATGATCCTTGGATCCACAAGACACGAATCTGAAGGACCACACATGGTCTGGACCATAAGGAGGACGTCCTACTCACTGCTCATGTTGACAGCATCATCTTCTTACCTTTTTTCCATTAAAAAATATGTGAGAAAAAGAATCCAAGTAAGGTTTGGCCACGTGGGTTGTTTGTTCGTCTTTCAGGTGTCGGGTTTCGGAAGGAAATTTTACATTCTCGCTCGGTGGCTCTAATTATATTATGAGAAGATAATGCGGTGTTTTTGGCGTAGATTTGTTCACCTTTCCGTTCGGGTTCGGTGGTGCGCTGCGCACTACGCACCTCGAGCGTGATATGTAGATGAAAGTGAAACAACTTCCGGCCAAAAGACTTTTTAAGTCTTTGATGACATACGTCCGTTATGAGCCATGCGGCACAGTCTTGGAGAACACTGACCGTATGGATGTTTAGCTCGTACCTAGGTGAACCTCAATGCCAATTATCAGTCTGAGTAGTAATTTCTAGCCTTTGGATCCGAGTACCGAATTGATTCTCGAATCCCACGGTTAAAAATAAACTCATGAAAAAAGACGGTTTGAAATTACTAATTAGGCTTATTTTTGGTGTGTAGATCCATCTAGGATACGGTCAGTAGTCTCTACAATTGTGGCACGTTGCACACTTGTGGTCCCTTATCATTTACTCTTGAGTCTAGACTCTTGAGGTTCGTCAAAACACAGAAATCCAAATCATTCAAATGGTGCTAATCTTTGCGATATAATTATGAGTCAAGACGTTTTTTGCATGATTAGGTGAAATTCCAAGAGAAAATGACGAAGATATATGATTTGTGCTGATATACAGCCGCCCAACGATGTAAAAGACAAAAACACAAGTTCATCTACTCTACTTATTAACGGAGGAAGATCTTAGTGGGTTACTAACACTATTTTTTATATGAGTCGATGAAGATCTTAGTGGGTTACTAACACTATTTTTTATTTTGGTCAGGCTCCAGTGACAGCCCTAAAATGACAGGATCGTGTTACATGACACAATATGAGCCATGTGGCAAACTCTTAAAGTACTCTGATCAAATGGATGATTGGCCAATCCCTAGGTTGACCTACAAACCAAAATCAGCCTGAGATACAAAGATCTAAATCTAATTATCGGTATGATTAGAGATTTCTATAAAAATAAACTCCGAAAAAGGCTAATCTAATAGATAGAAATTGCTAATCAGGATAAATTTTAGAATGTACGTTCAACTAGGGATGGGCGCCCAAACATCTATACGGTCAGTGGTTACTAAGAGTTTGCCACATGTAAGGTGCATGTGCATCACACGCAATGTCCCCCTAGTTTAGTTAAGGTGAGTAGATCTTTGACTACGGACGTCCGAGCTATGTCTAACACTCTTAGAGAGTACAGACCACAGGCTGTATGAATGTTTGCATCCCTCTGTGGACCTAAATACGAAAATAAGCCTGAATATTGATTTCTAACCTTCGGATTTGAGTAACCAGGCCCGTTAGAAATTACTAATCAGGCTATTTTTGGTATCTATGTCCACTAAGGATGGGCCAGACATCCACACGGCTAGTGGTCTCTGAGAGTGTGCTGGTGGTTTATACTGTAGTCCATCATCAATCGACGCCCTTCATCAAAATATTTATTCAGAACATTTTCGGAGGAACCATACACCATTGGTATATGAACAGGAGGGCCCACCTGGGCTTGCAACGATTGGGAAAAATCTATTATATAGAATCCCTAAAAAATGCTAAGTTGCACACCAAATCACGCACGAGAAAATCAAATAGAAGAGTAGTCACGAAATCACAAAGGCACAAGTGATTTACATGGTTCGGTCAAAATCTACTCGATAGATGATAATGATTGGTGTTCTTCACAAAGGAAATCACAAATTATAAAATGTTTTTTCTCTTTGTTCTCTTTCGGCTGTCCAATACGAAATATATCTCCAAAAATGAATTAGAGACATATTAGGGGTTTTAAGAACACTGTATAAAAGTAAGAAACGCTCTTTAGAAAATACTCAAACTGATTTGATCCGGGGTGCATTACTCTCTACAACCCCAGCGAACTCAACGCGAGGCGTCAACCCACGTGTGCGATTGGGAGATAAAAATACTTTCCGGTGGACTACTATACTACTGTGCTGCTGAATTCAACCAAAATCCTAACATCAAGCACTTATCATCATGGGATTAATTCAAACCCTTCACATGTTCATGAAGCCCATGATGAAAAAGTTTTGAATCTCATAAAAAAACTGCTCAAATCTAATGGCTAAAATGACCAATCAAAACTGATTTTTGGCGTGTAGGGCCAAACATGCATGGGTCAATGCCCCGAAAGAGTGCACGACATGGCATTTTGTGGGATTCTGCGTCATATGAACGGCTGGTGTAAAAATGTGATTAAAGTTGAATTGTGTTTGACTAGGGCGTCTTAACTTTTCTACCCTAAATAATTGGGCCTTAACTTTTCTTCCTAAAATAATTGTGGCAAATGGTTAGTGAGGAGGAGATAAATCTTCGTTCACTGCGGACTGTCACCGATGCTGACTGGCAAAAATTCAGTGACACGTTTATTTTTAACTCCTCTGGGTTTCGTCTTAGGGGAAAAAGATGTAACAAGGTATGCCTGAAACTGTTCATTAGCGGAAGCCGCATTTTTGGTAGTCACCGCTGCCATCTGGGCCCACTGACCGCTTGGATGTTTATCTCACCCCTTGGTGGATATACATACAAAAAATCACCTTGATTGGTAACATATAACCATTAGATTTTAAGGCTTTTTAGCACCATTTAAGGCGTTCTTATAGCCGTTGAATACAACAATCTTTTGAGTACTAAAACCAACGGCTAAAAACCATTAAACAAGCTGATTTTTTGTATGAATCTCTATTAAAGGGTGGGCTAAACATCCATGCGGTCAATGGGCCCAGATGGCAGTGGTGACTACCAAAAATGCCGCTTCCGCAAATGAAAAGATCTTTGGTATACCTTGTTACATCACGACCCTTCGTTTTATCCATTTTGTCCGGAGAAAATTTTTGAAGCAGCGGGATTTTTTTGAAGTGGCGCAGTAGTGGCCAGTCAGACCGCGCCACAATCTGCGGAAGATATGCTTTTAGTAAAACTTTGACGATAGGATCTTGTCATCGAGGGTGATGACAGGGCGCAATATGAGCCACGTCGCACCATCTTAGAGGACTCTGACCGTATGGATGTTTTTCTAATCCCTATATGGATCTACAAACCAAATATCAGCATGATTAGTGATTTCAAACATTTGGATCTTTGTACCTCAAATAATGTTCAATAATGCTAAAATTTCACGGTTAAAATCAACCCATGAAAATAATTCCAATCCAACACCTAGAAATCACTAATCGAGCTGATTTTTGGTTTGTAGGTCCACCTAGGGATTGGCCAAACATCCATACAGTCAGAGCCCCCTAATACTGCGCCCTGTGGCAGGGCCCTGTAATCAAAGTTTCAGTCGCTTTCTGAACAGCGGATTGTGGGGTGATGTGATTGGCCACTCCTTCGCCCCTGCTACGTGTCCCTGATATTGTGGTGTGTACAGGTTCGCTGACAGCTCGCAGTCGGAGATGTTTTATTACTTTATACTATTATGATCCAGTGGGGAGAGGGCAGATACACATGCGTACGTATGTCTTTAATTGCTCTTCATCCTCTCTGATCCAGGAAAGTGGCACGTCGTTGCATCTCAGGCTCGACGTGTCCCGAACGGCATTGTTGAATGGTTTTTAGTTAGTGAATGAAGTGCGTAGTGCGCACATTTCCTCCGTATAGATTCCAGTGTTGATCCATGAAAGCAACCACCCCAAAAAAGGCAATCCTAAATTCCCAATCAATGACAATGCTCACGTCAAACAACGACAACTGTTACCTAACCCCATCTTCAAGATGTGGCAAAGCAGTGAATAAGTAACCTATGTGCTTTTCGTATACATCCAATACATCTCTTGATACAACGCGTGACAAGTTAAATTAAAGAATCCTTACATCAGGTTTGATAAGATCAACCAATCAATTTGGCTTTTCGGATTACATTTAAATATGATCAGAGGTCCACGAAGAGGGTCTAGAGATAGCAGTTCCTTGATTCATGGGGTGGTGGGCCACTTTGATAATCATGATGTGGTCCACTATGTATGCATTGCACGTTAATGGACATATTTTTCTTATTTAACATATATTAGCCTCGAAGACAAACTTTAATACGAACGTCCGTAATAAGGAAAGTGTCGTGGTTTCCTTATTAATCCGTTTCAAATGCCACGTGGATACCTTTGAGGGCCACTGCCCCTGTGAATGTTTGGCCCACTCATTAGTGAGTGTATAGTTAGCATAATATGTGCCACATACCACGTGGATGTTCGACCCACCTTAGGTGGACCTACATACCAAAAATTAGTCTGATTAGTGATTTCTAAGCTTTGAGTGGAGTCGTTCTCATGGCACGGATTTTCAACCGTGGAATTTGAATATTACATTTGGGATACGAAGATCCAAAGGTTTGAATCACTAATCAGGCTGATTTTTGGTATGTAGGTCCACCTAGGGATGGGCCAAACGTCCATATGGTCATCGTCCTTTGAGACTGTGCCACGTGACTTATATTGTGGTCAAGTACCAAAGTTGTACTCCTTGATTTAGATGCTACACTAGAGCCAAGCAATGAGGCAAAATTTTCCATTTTAAACCCCTCACATCTAAAATACCCACGAGTTTTACAAAAGCATGTCTTTTAATCAATTTAGTTTCACGTGCCACACCGCCACTAATTAATCTGGACTGTGGGTTCGTTAACTAGTTCCTCTATGATTTAAAAGCACTTCTACTTGTAATAGGAGTTACTAGTGCCTCCAAAAAAGTCAGAAATTAAAAGTGTGGGAGGCCTTTAATTTTTGGGAAGTAATTTCTCTTAGAAGTTAATAGCTAAAAAATTTAGCTTCAGTTTTAAGTTACTTTTTAACTTTTCAATATTTAAAATATGAAACACATCCAAAATAACTTTTTGCCTTATAAAAGTCAATAAGTTACTTATTTTTGTGTTGTCAAACGCTGCCTTAGTTGGCTGTTTTTACATAATCCATAGAGAACAAGGACATGACCATTTCAAAAGTTTGATACATCCATCCCTTATAATGACACGTGGCACTCTTACGGGCCCACTAACACCATGAAAGTCTGGCCTACACATTAAAAAAGGGACGGGATATTATCACCCGCGTTTTCGCTCAATAAACCCATCACTCAGCACATCCATCCACCGAAAACAAAAAAAAAAAAAAACCAAAAAAATACAAAGCAGAAGAAAAACAGAAGAAGAACGAGGAGTGCCACGGCGGGTACATCTCTCTCTCTCTCTCTCTCTCTCTCTCTCTCTCAATTCTAGACTACCTCGGCAGCCCCCGAGGTTGAGTGTGGAGTGCCACACTCTACAGCCCTTAGCTGCCCTGAGGTCGATCCCAGAATCGAAAGGGAGAGGGAGAGAGAGAGAGAGAGAAAAAGAGAGGGGGAGAGAGAGAGAGAGAGAGAAAGAAAGAGACATACCTGCGGTGGTGGTAGCGGCGACGGCATCCACCTCCTCTTCTTCTTCTTCTTCTTTTGTCCTCTTCTTCTTCTCCTCATTGTTTTTTTTTTTTTTTTTTTGAGTTTTTTTAGGTTTTTTTATTTTATTATTATTATGGGTGTGATGACTGAAAAAGGAGGGAGGGGGATTTTTGGGTTTATTGAGCGAAAATGTAGGTGCCAATATCCTGTCCCTTAAAAAATTAGCTTGATTAATGATTCTAGCCATTCGACTTACGCATTTTTTTGTCATGGACTTGGTGAACAGGCCCCATAGATGGGGTAAAAGCAAATTGATGAAAAGTGCTCAAATCCAAGGCCTATGAATTACCAATCAGGCTGATTTGAACCAGTTAATCCGTAGCCTACCTAACGCATTTTTCTGGTCTCGCATGGAAAATCACCCCTAAAAAAGTGCTAAAAAATATAATGGCTAAATATAACGAATCAATGTGATTTTTGGTGTGTTTATCCACAAGAGATGGGCTAAACGTCCATGTAGTCAGTGGGCCCACGTGGCAGTTTGGGAGAAGGATATAGAAAACTTTTGAAACAACCTTATTGTTTCTCAGACTTCCTTCCCCTTGTGCCTACCCAAAATAATTCAAAGCCCACCACAGTGACTCTAAAGCGATTCGAACTCTTAACCATCACACGACAATCACTGTTAACAGGGTATTCCCGTAATTTTACCAACCAAAGGGATAGAGCTGGAAATAGAAAGACAAAGACTGACCCTAAAAAATAACGAAACCCTAATCTCAAACCTTTAAAAACCCCCAAAAGCCTTCCTATGTATCTCGTCGCTACAAGATCGATTGCACGTCTCTCTTCTCCTTTCTTCCCCCGACCCTCCCCTGTACTTCCCCGTCTACTGTTTGTTTGTAATATTTTTGATTGTTCTTTGTTTTTATAAATCTTTGATGTTTTTCTTGAAGATTTTAAATGAGGCGATGATGAAAATGTTATATCCCAGCTCACTACGAGATCTTCTATTTGGGAGATCAGAGAAAAAGAACTCCATAACACCTTCTGAGCTCAAACACCTTCTACGTTTTTGTTTTTGTTTTTTTTTTTTCTAAGTTTTTTTATATTTTATTAGTCGATTTTGTTAAGAGGTATTTGTTCCCAGTGATGCTTTTCTTTAACCATGCTAATACTGAGATTCTTTGACGACTCAATTTTCTTTTGCTCTTCTGAGGGGACTATACCTTTTTTTCTTTTTTCCTATTTTTTTCGACTTATGGGTGTTAATGGGCCGGGCTATGTCTGCTATAAATTAGCCCATGAAATTAATGGGCCCGGACCCAGCTCAATGGCTGGTGGGTACAGGCCCTTATCGTTATCATGTGCTTGGCAAGGGTTGGTAATGGTAAAAACTGGGTACCTCTTGATGATATATATTTTAGCTTCCATCAATCTCATTTTTTAGACAAACCATTTTTGACAACCTTTTGGCGGACCCACATAGAGGATGAATTAATGGCTGATTTTTGGTGAGGATGAGCCCTCAGCAAAAATTCAAATCATTCTCATATTCCTAGACTGGTTTAGATGTTGAAGAATTGTGGACCGTCTATTTTTACCATGAAACTTGAAAACCACATTTGATGAGGTTAGAAATTTCAGAATGGGCTGATTTTTTGTAGGGGTGATCTATATGGTGAGGATATCATCCTCACCAAAAATCAGCCTTCGATTCATATTCTATGTGGATCCCCGCCAATATGATTGTAAAAAATGATTGTTCCCCGGTCATGACCCTTTGTCGACAAATGTCTTTTTTATGTTTCTTTAATTATTTTAAATCTTTTACTTTTTGGGCTATTTTAATCTTTACGCAACTATTTTTTTTCCTTCTAACATCAGCATGGTCTTTCGAAAAGAAAAATCTTTGGTCTCGGTCTTTAGCGTGCTGCTCCTCTTTTCACTAGAACTCCTTCCCCCTAGAAAAAAATTTGGTGATGGAAGTCCATCATCAACTGCATGATGTGTGCCATATGACATTCTATTAGAGGCCACTGAACATATGGATGTTTGGAGTCTTTGGACCACCCCTAGGTAGACATACATAACAAAAATCAGCATGATCAGTGATTTTAACCTTTAGATCTGAGTACACCAAATAATGCCTGAAAATCTACACTTAAATATAAACAATTAAAATCCAATGGATAGAAATTACTAATCTGGATAAATTCTCATACATAGGTCCATCTAGAGATGGGTTAAACTTCCATACAGTCTGTGGTCTCTAAGAATGGCACGTGGTTCATAATATGGTTCATCATCAACGTGGATGTTTGAAGAAAAAAAAGTTAGTAAATGTACTATATAATATACCCCATTATTAAAAGAGTAATGATCAAATAGTCTAAGGGCCATGGACGTTATCATAGTGCATTGTGGTGTCAGTTTTTTGTCATTGGCTAAATAATGCTCAAAATCCAGTCAAGGATGAATATTTGCATGTAGCTCCACCCTTCCCAAAATGCCATGTAGCTATGGGTGGGGCTGTTAACGGTTTGGTTCCTAAAGTATCCAAAACCAGAATCAAAATTGTTGATTCTTCTTCGTTCCAGTTCTCAAAATGATGGATCCAAACCGAAACTGATTGTTTGGTTCCAATTGGTTTAGGTTCTAGTTCCATGTACATTAATTCCAATCTTTGATAATATGACAATTGTAACAATATATTTATGTCAGTTCCTGTTCTCAGTTCGGTTCCAATATCAAACTATCTATAATTGAAAATTTATCTCGAGCCAGGCTCAGGCCAAGTTCAGCCTAGCCCAGTAACACCACCACATGTAGGTTAGCCCAAGTTACGGACCCAAGGAGTTGGTCGACCAAGAGGTCAGCCCAGTACTTCAAGTTCAACAGCGGTGATACAACAGTGAAAAAAACATGACACATCTCTCGGCTGACAATTTTTTTGATCCTGGCTGTTTTTTTTTTTTTTTATTATTATTATAAGTGATCCTGGCACTTAAGCGCCACCTTTCCTGAGGTTAAGGGGGCTCATAACATCAGTTGCTTTTTCTCCATTGTTTAAGGGTAACTATTGTTATGGACCACCTTAACCCCAGGAGAGGAGGCGCTTAACTATAAGTGCCAGGACGACTGGATCAAAAAAATTTCTCGGCCCTGAGATGTGTCGTTTTTTTCCACTGCTGTGGCTATTTTGGAGAAGCTGATAGCGAACACCTTTTTGTTAAAGCGGGCATCGGTAAAAAGGACTGTTTGTTAGCCAAACATAAATAGCTATGTATATCTGTTGTAGATGCTTACCCAACCATTAAAAATGGTTATATCTACGTTGCCTAATCTCCCCTTCTCAGCCACCATATGCCAAATATGGATAAAGCGTGATAGGCTTATTGACATTCACCATCCCAAACCTATTTGGTACACTTGGAAGCTGCCCCCCAGACTGGCCAATGGTGCAAAATACAGATGGATCTCTCTCAACTGATCACGCAAGCTACGGATGTATTATAGGGAGACTAATCAAGCCGCTGACTTCCTTGCTTCCTTTTGCAGAGGCGTTGATGAAATTATTAATGAGCCTAGTCCTTTCCCTGTCGATCTTATCAAGTTTATTGTGGAAGACGCTAGTGGTTGTATATGTGGGTAGGATTCGCAACGGACAAGGAGCTGTGGCACCATGGAAAAATTCAGAAAAACAAAATTCCCTGACAATACGTATTCTCCTACAGAGGGCAAGAGAACTAATGATTTACTATGCGACTCCATAACTCGACATTCGAACGATATCTGAAGCTAAATTACAAATGTTTCTCAATGATTGGACACTTATGCCTTCATTAAAATATCTGCACATTTGTTGTCTATATGATGAGCTTCCGAAGGTGACGCAGCTAAAAAGAACTTCAAAAAACATAAAACATCAGTTTTTTCTGTCCACCGTACCCAAAACATACGAAGCCGATACAAGATTATGATTGTTGTGATTGAATAATCCCTGCTCCAAGATGAAGTTCATCCTTGTGTTGTTAAAAACAAATGATGAACAAATTAGGAAACAAAATGGTTGGGAAAACAGTGGATTGAGAACTGCAATTGTGGAAGCACTCAAATCCCTTGATATCTTGCAAACCCTAGTGAAGGCCTGCATGTCTTGGCAAACCTATTTATAGAATTGGATCCCGCCTTCTGTTTTGATCTCTAAATAATCCTTAACTTCTGTGTTGATCTCTATATAATCCTTGTGTATAAGCAATGGTGCTTGCGCTTGGGAAAAAACCAAGATCAAAATGTTCTCCAGGTCATAATGTCATATTGAAGACTTCACCAGGCCAACAAATCACAAGAAATCAGTTGCTTCGGATAAACTAAACAGTCAACCAAATACATAGAGAGCACAAGGGACATCTCTCGAATTCATCTTTTGTAGTTTTCAGTATTCTGAGAGTGAATTACTGAATGGTTATCAGAGATTTATTTAGTATCGTGTCATGAACCCACTTGCCATGACAGATGAATAACCATTCTTTTCCACACAATACATGAAGGCAGATTCTGTCTTCTTCAATGGAACAGCAAAACTATGTTAATCCACCAGACTGACTGAAATCAAGGCACTTTAGCTCAGAGGTGAATCCATCTAAAATAAGGGTGGAGTAGATCCACCTATTCCCATTTTTTGTCCAAAACCATTTCTCTAAACCTTTTTCATCTTTTACTTTTTCTCTTTCTCCAAAACTTCCAGTAAACCATGTCTGACAGACATCCTCAACCCTTCTATGTTCTACAATGATTTGGTTCTGCCAACCCACAAATCCCTCACGTTAATTCCCGAGTATATACCAATGGTTTTAAGGTTATAAGCATTCAGAGAAATGCAGCCTATTACACGAGCAACTCAGAAAGCTATAATGCACACAAAATGGAAGAACAGTTTGCTCTAACATGACTCATTGTTCAATTCCATTTGCCACATCCAAATACTAGCCATCATTTCCATCTTCTCCCACACATTGTCCCTTGTGCCAGCACCAAAGTGTCATTGGCAATATTCCAGAGGTTATTGGCATGATTCTACCTAAAATTTCCTAGAGCAGCATGCTCTTAAAAACTAATATTGTAGATAATAGGTATGAATGAGGCAGCAAAGAGTATATATATAATAATTAGATCCATAGCAGAAGTTTACTTGGGGGCTTAGACGGTTTTTTTGCTGCCAAGGATGTTTCAATGATCATCAAGATCTCCATCTTTAAACTGCCTAAAATTCACAATGACCCATTTTGTACAATATTTTCTATTTGTAATAACGGAAAGACTTTTATTAATGTGATAAAAGAGAAAAGGAAAGAGGTAATTGAGGAGTAGTATAAACAAGAGGAACTACACTACCATATTCAGGTAGCTAAAGAAATCTGATCTGAAAACACCAAGGCAAGCTCAGGCATATGCCTTGTCATTTGCCGAACTCAATATAAGTGAAAACGAGATTAGATGAGACAATCTCCATGTGCTTTTCTTCTTCCTCGAAATCCAACTGATCACATTTCTCTAGTCTCCCTCAAATTTCCCAAATTCAATTTATTGTGAATTTTAAGACCATTAAGGGGAGCTAACGCCTCACCTTTATTCAAATCAGTCTATCCTAATGACCCCTATTAAGATTGACCAATTCCCATCGTTATTCCAAAAAAATCCAACGACTCCAGATATCCCCAATTGCAAAGAGAACAAGCATCACAATTAAGCTTATTCTCACCGTCTTAAAGAGGGCACCACTCAACATGAGAGAAAGATGTAGGAGAAGGCCAAGCTTCCATTCTCCAATCCCTCAAATATCACCATGAATTGCACCACCCAATGACAATCGTCACCTTAATTTTTTAATGATACTGCGAGTGCTAGTAGACTTGTTGCGGAAAATCTTTTTATTTCTTTCCTCTAACAACCAAACATTATAGGCCTCCTTTCCATCAAGTTATCAGCTCAACAATGTTAAACATGATGCCCAATTTAACTTCAAAAAGTTGAGGAAGTGGTGCCAAATCTCCCTTGCGTATCAAAACCCGGGGGGTCTCCATCTTTAGTATTTTGCTTATAGAAAAATTTGTAGAGAATTGAGATTTAGCTCCTCCTCCTCCTCCTCGTCCTCCTTGTGAGGCTATCCAGTGTGTGCGTGACAGCCGTCGAAGATTCTAGCTTACTACCTCCCACACTTTGCAACAATGTTCAGCACGAGGGCCACCATGATCATGTCCTAGAAGTGGTTAGACTAGCTTGTGTCCCATCTGTTACCATGTTTCCCTTCCATTAATGAAATATCCCTCTTCTTCTTATCTTTTCCTTTTATTTTGGTTTAGTTGGGATTGGGTAAACCCTCACCACCATTAGGTATCAGAGTAACCTGATTTGGGCCTGTTCTCTGTGATGGGCTCTGGGAGTTTGTCCCATGTGACGAGTTTAATAAACCATCTTTGTGTGATTTTAGTTTCCCAAAAAACCATATGTATCGTCACACTTATGGGGAGATTTTTCTTGCCAGAAAACGCTATCAAATCTGACCAACTACCATTGCTTGCAGCTGCAATAACTCTTTTGTCAACAATACATATGGGGGTTCTTCACCGCCATTGGATTCGCTAGTGTTGCCTAATTCTACCAACCCTTCTATCGACAATTCCGCCTTTGGACTTCCCTCAGCCTATTTGGACTGCCTCAATCAATCTCAGCACTCCAATTTATCTGAAATGATAAAAACTTCCCCTTATTACAAAATTCCCAAAATACCCTAAAGATGGAGAACCTCCAAGTCTGATCTACACCAACTCTCCCCTGCTTGAGAAAAACTTGACCTCTAGTTTTGGCTTCAACTGGTGGCCATCATCAATTGTCGTAGAACGAGTGAGAAGCAATTCTAGGCTACCACCATTATACCTCTACCTACAAATTCTCTACAAATTCTTCTCAAAGACAATAAAAATTACCCCCTATACACAAAAAGGAGTTTATATACCCAACTTCCTTAACCCGAAGCAATCCAAACCATTGGATTGCCACAAACAACCTTGCCCTCCAATTTCTTTGAAATGACAAAACGTCCCCTTATGCAAAATTCCCAAAATAGCTTAAAGATGCACCACTCCTGAGCCACCTCATAATGTAAACATAAATGGTTTACTTCCTGGCTGTTTTTACACTTCATACATATGTGGGGTGAGAGAGCTTTGCACTTTCTCCTCTATTGAAGCATGTCACAATTATTAACTTTTTGAGCATCTCCATCCACAAGAAAACCTCAAACTTGGGAGCGGAATTGAAAATTTTATTGTATGGGAAAATCAAAGGTGCTTGAGGAGATTAATGCTTTGGAAAAGAATTTCGACGAAACGATAACATTTGGTTCAAGGATCCAAACTTTAGCATCTTCGGAAATTAAGAGATGTTGTAAACCTATTTTAATAACTTGAAAAGAGCGATTGATTTCTAACTAGCATCCCCTCTAAGAACTAAGGTTCCTAGCATACCCAAAAGAGGAAGGATATGGTAACGCAGAAATATGTAGCCTAGTCACAATAAATAGGTTCAGCACAAACTTCATAAGCATCCCCTCATTCACAAAGAACTCAATTGTAGTTGGCTTATAATTCCATGCATCTCGAGGAGCAATCTTCTCCTTGCTTACATTTATCTAATTACTAAATCACAAATTTCAGACAAGCTACTGCAAAAGTTGTTGCATTTGTGCGGATAAACAAAATAATTCGTTTCATAATTTCAGAATTCCAAGATCAATTTAGTGAAGTAAACATTCTCTACATTAATCAAATAGATCAGATTTACAAAATAAACAACCAAACTATTGTATGTACATGAACAATTCAGATTCTCAGAAAACTAACTACGACAACAATGATAACATATACATATATACATTGAATTGAGAGGGAAAAAGGAATAAATTCCCCAAATTAAGGAAGAAATAATTTCAATTTTCCTCTATTCCGGTAATAATTTCGCTCATCGAGACAGAACTATACCAAATCAGCACACCGACACCAATCTCATCGGGACCTTCTCCCTAGAAGGATCTCCGATCCCGTCCGCCACAATTCGAACAACCTTCTTGAACGCAAAGTGCATGCAATTAGAAAGAGCGATCCAGCAAATTACCTCGTAGACGAAATCGAAAGCAGGATCAGAGGACGACGATTCTTCCCAATTCGACCCTCGGTATCGATCAAAATTCCATCCCCTGCCACCGCTGCCGCCACCACCACCACTACCACCACCTCCGCCAAACGGTCCGTCGTCGCCGTCTCCGAAGAATCCATCATCTTCTCCGTCTTCAGATTCCCCCGCTAGAGATCTCCTCCTCGTACGCCTCATCTTCCGAGCGAGCGTACGAGGAGCGGCTCTGTACAAGTTCCGTTTGAGCGTCGGCGGTGCAATGGTGTCGACGGGAGAAATTCCGGCGGAAATTGAGAGAACTCCGGTAGCGGATGAAGGTTCAGAGGAGGCTTCGCAGAGGACAGGGAGGTAGTTATTGTAAGTACAGTAATGGCGCTGGAGAAGGAATTTAGCAAACCCTAGACCTTGTGTTGTGGCTACTGTAACAACGTCAGCGATGGCCAAGATCTCCATATTTGCAGATCTATGGAACAGATTAGATACTCAGAGGAAAACACAATAAATCGGATTTCGAGGTGCAGAGATTTTGCCGAGCCAAACGGAAGGTCGAAATAAGACCGGGAAAGCAACGGGCGAAGGGAAGAAAGTGTGAGGTCTAATAAATAATTTTTCCTAGTTTGTTTCTTTCTTCGGTTACAACGGAGAGTAAGCAAGCCAGGCTTACACGTTACCTTCTAGGCTGCTCTGAATGGGAAAAATTTAGTTTGAGTGGTGATCATATGGTCCGGATGTGATGCCCAACTTCTGGCACATTTTGATTGGTGCTGAGTGGTGATCATATAGTCCGGGGTTCATGTGGTACCCAACTGCTGGCACATTTTGATTGATGCTGCACTAATATTTTATTTTAGTAGCCAGCAGTTTGGGCACCACATGGACCTCGGACCATATGATCACCACTCATGAAAACGTGCAATCTTTCGGACCCACCGACCATGAATGATAGGCCCACCACTGAGGGACCTACATACCAAAAATCAGCCTCATTGGAGATGAAAAATGTCCAAATCCGAAGGCTAGAAATACTTCATGATGACATTCGAATCCAACAGCGAATAACCAATCGCGCTGATTGTTGGTGTAGCGGTCCATCAAGATTATTCATGAGTGGCCCGAAAGAGTGTGCCGGGTGGTTCATTTTTATGGGCTCCACAGCTTGGTAGGTAAAAATGCTCCACGCACTAAATACGCTCCTTTGAATGGGCTCATAAGGACAGTATTTGGGCTTTGACTGGTCACACAATAGATGGCGGATTTCCAGCCGGGGTTTGTCGACTGTTCAGTACGCGGTCACCCAATAGATGGGCTTAGATTTTCTAGAAGAACCAACCAGTCAAGGACAAGCATTCCTTAATGGGACAAATCTAGTCTGCTTTACGGACTTAAAAGTATGCAACATCGTCGGCACCGTTGGATTTCCATTACATTGAAAACGTTTATTTCAACGTTTTCAAAAAACAAAAAAAATTATTTATAAGGAAAAATTAGATAGATGACTTTAAGCATGTCCCGAGCATGCATGTCGTCTTTTAGTTTTGACCAAGCAGTTGCTCACCTTAAAACTGTCAAATAGTGGATTTTCTTTTAGTTTTGTAGAAAAAAACCATAATTTGAGCAAATATTCAGACTGCATTCACGCCTCAATTCAAAGCATTTTCAAGTAACAAAGCTAGAAATGATATTCTAAGAAAATAATTAAATAATTTATTTAAAAACTTTCTTTAAAATTTTATTTAGTTTATGCCTTATGGAATTCAAACAAAAAACTAGGCTATATTTGCATAATGGCCGGCTCATTTTAAAGATTTTGATTTTAAATTACGAACAGAATAATTAATTTTTCTATGCTAGTGACTCCTTATACGGCGTGCATTAATATTGGTGCAGCTATGTGAAACACCCTTGCAACTTGGGATATACAAAAAAATATTTTCAATATCTTTAAATAATATAGTTCTAAGGGTGACGGTATTTGCACACCTTTTTTTGACTGACACCCACCTCTTGATGTGTGCAAATAAGTTACAACAACAACAACAAAAAAAAACAAAAAAATAAAAAAACTCCACCATTGAGAGAAGAAGAAGAGGATGAGGAGGACCTCCTCCTCCTCTTCTCACGGTGGCCTCCCCTTCCTCCTCTTCTTCTTCTACTCGAGCGGCTTCTTCTTCCTCTTCCTCGTCATCTTCTTCTTCTCCAAGCGGCCTCCTCTTCTTCTCCGAGAGAGAGAGAGAGAGAGAGAGAAGAAGAAGAAGAAAGGAGGAGAAGGAAGATGAGGAAGGAAGAGATCTCTTTCTCTCCCTCTCCATAAAAAAATAAAAAAAAAATTCGCTACGTATCGGTAATACAGGTTGGACATGGCTTTGGCCAAAGCCATGTCCACCCTGCGTTATCGATACGGAGCAATTTTTTTTTTTTTTTTACGGAGAAAGAAATAGGGAGAGAGAGATAGAGGAAGGAAGGGAGAGACACACACACACACACACAGAGTAGGAGGAAGAAGAGGAAGTCTCTCGGAGAAGAGAAAGAGGAGGCTACCTGAAGAAGAAGAAGAAGAGGAGGCCTGCAACCCACCACCAGGTAAGAGAGATAGGAAATGAGGGAGTGGTGGTGGTGGCGTAGTGGTGGTGAAAAAGAAGAGGATGGTGGTGGTGAGTTCTTCTTCGTTTGGTTTTTTTTTTTTTTTTCCTCACAACTTTAGGTATGTGCAGATAAGATGAAGGTGTCACTCAAAAAAAGGTGTGTGCAAATAACGCCACCCAGTTCTAATCATGGTTTAAAAAACAGTCGTTATAACAAAAAATAACGGCCGTTATAACGGATTCGGACCTCAATCCCCTGTTAAGTTATATATGTACAGTTAAAATGCTTTAACTGTTATTTTTCGTTATAACGGGCATTATTTTCTATTTTTGAAAATTCCAAATTCAAATTTTGAATTTCATCGCCATTTTTTTCTGTTATTTTTCATTATTTCCGTTATTTTCCATTTTTGCTCCTGAGTGTTACAATTTGTAATAACAGAAAAACAGTAACACCCCCATTCCGTTATACCGTTATAACGGCCCCTTTTAAACCTTGGTTCTAATAATACTGTGGTAAATTTTCTTAGTGATGTATGATACTCCTAAATTGTCAGGGAAAATTATTAAACATGCGTGGGCTATCCATAATTGCACATTTTATAAAAACAAAAAAAGATTATAGATAGTATAGTAGCTAATAGCTATAAATAGTTCTCAATCTAAATATCAAAGTTTTCATGTAATAGCTATAAATAGTTCTCAATCTCAATCTAAAGGGTGTGTTTGATTGCACAAAAAATTTTCCTGAGAAAATACATCTGGGAAATGCCTTGAATGGCTGATTGATTGCAATTGAGAACATGAATTGCAATCATGTGAGATAATAAATGGATATTTTCAGGTGAAAATTAATTCTCATCTATTTGGATGGGAAATGAATTCCGGGCTTGGTAGGAAAAATTATCCAGATTTAAATGGCTTGGTAGGAAAAATTATACATATTTAAAATGGCTATTTAACAATGGACAGTTGGGTTTTCCCAAGGAAAATGCAATTTTCCCACTTGTCAATCAAACACGCCCTAATTTTTATTTGTAAAAGTAAAGATCCATTACTTTTTTATAAGGTATAGCCTCGTCTGGCCTAGCATACACGACATTTCATTGGTGTTGGACATCTGGAGGTAATTTTTTAAGATTTATCCAAATGAGATCAATTGGAAATATACAAAAATCATATAAGATTTTTTTGAAGTATTTTATGATTCAACTAAAACTTTTTCTAGAGTTGATTATCCAACTTTATGTAAGTTGCCAATCAATTATGTTTTATATTAGCTTAATTTTTTTTGAACCGGCCACATGTCAGTCCAGTGAATTAGTGGCCCTACATAGCCCTATGTATAGCATTTTTTTTGTCCAACTGACCACATGATTATTTAGCCCACCCCTTGGTCACCAAAAATTACCCGGATTGGTTATCTCAGCCATTAGATTTTAGCACCTTTTAAGTAGTGATTCTAGCCGTTGGATTCAAGCATGTTTTTTGGATACTAATCCAACAGTCAGAAATCATCAATCAAGTTGATTTGGTGTGTCCATCCTTAAGGGGTGAGCTAAACATTTTGATGAAGTATTTGGCCACAGGTAGTATATGAGTGTTTAGAGGATGGTGGACATTATAAATAGTTGTGGAATGCTTCAGAGTCTGGACCCACCCAATCATCCAACTACGAGGTTAGGTACAACAAAGTACCATAAGATGGTCTCCTAATCTTATGATCTATCTCATTCTTTTGGATGATTAGAGAAACACAACAATTAAACTAGGGTTCAAGAAAGTACATGACATTAAGCCATTTGCTATTATTTGGGGTGTATGGCACGAAAGAAATAGGAGAACTTTTGTGGGAGAGGAAATTAAATATCACTTCAAGAAACACTTATTAGCAGCGGTGTCAAGGAACCTTCAAGGGAGTGGTTCGGTGGTACGTAAGACGTAGCGATTTGGGTATATTCCCCAAGGTCGTGAGTTTGAGACTGCGCCCCTTGAAGGCCACCTTACTGAGATTTATCCTAGATGTGCCTGGTGCATGTCAAAGGGTTCGGCATGCACCCGAGGGATTTAGTTGGGTCTCGAAGAGATCTGAACACCCCGTCACAAAAAAAAAAAAAAAAAGTAGGGGTGTCAATGGGTCAGTTCCAGTTCGGTTCCTAAAGTACCCAGAACCCAAATCGATATTACCAGTTCTTATTAGTTCCGGTTCTCAAAATGATGGATCTAGAACCAGAACCGATTATTTGGTTGTTCTTTTGGTTTTGGGTATATTGGTACAAATCTTGATAAAACTACAATTTTAAAACAATATTTATATATCGATTCCGGTTGTAAGCAGTTCAGTTCCAGTTTATATCAGTTTCAGGTCAAGATCTAACTACCCAGAACCCAAACCATTAGTTTTGGTTCAATTCCAGTTCTGATTCTTTTTTAGTCAGTTCCTGTTCGGTTTTGGTTACATCGGATAAAATGGACACCCCTAGTTAGTAGCATAAAGGTGTTTCTCAACTGTTGGGGTAGCATTAATTGGAGTTGAGAGGTGCTTTTTTCTTTGAAGGTTTGGTATTGGTGGGAGACGGTGTTCAGGCTTGGTCTTCCTTTTTTTTCCTATGTAGGTCGGTCTAGTATGCATCCATTTACATACTTAAACGTATGTAAACATTGTATCCACCATTGAATGCTCATTGAAAAACGTGTTTTTAATTTATAAAATAATTTTTTTTAAAAACATTGAAATAACACATTTTTCTAGGTAATCCAACAGTACTGACAATGTTTGCATACTTTTAAGTATGTAAATGGTTGCATACTAGATTTGTCCCCACTATCATGTCGGTCTCTATTTTAATAAATTTATTTGGACTTTTCAAAAAATATATCTATCTTGCCTACCAGAAAAAATATATTTCTTATGCCAGTGAGATAAAATCACTAACATTAATTAATTCTTTCCTAAGGTAAAAAGGCATCTAAGAGGAATATTTTTAAGGTTTATCCAAAATAGGCTTTGAGTTGCCCTAATTTGTATGGAAAGGGGTTTAGGGGGAAAATTAAGGAAGCGTAAAGATCGGGGGGACATCCATTAAAAAACCACATTCATTTGTAACTTAAAAAACCACATTCATCTTCTATGTGTGTATGCCAAAATGGTTGTCAAAAATTGTTGTACCCATTAAGGAAAAGAAAAATGTAACCTTTTGAAAAGAAAGGGGTTTGTTGATGAGAATGATTCTTCTCCCTAACTCTCTTGCTCTATTAGTTTATCAACTTTTGCAAAACCCCAAGGGCCCAAGATTGATTGAACGGTGTCATAAATATTTGCAGGGGAACGTTTTGCAGGATTTGCGTATGCTTGGTGGCGCAACATCTAACAAATATTTACATAAGATCCAATCATTTTTCTGCTAAAAAGTGGCTGCAAATTGCTGTAAACAATAGGCAAATGACTCTCTCATCCCCCTTGATCTCCCCCAACAGCTCTCCGGGCCTCCTCAACCATATCCCAACAATAATAAAAGAATTTATTTTCCTTGTGTAGAATCGGTTAGTCTATGAACAAATTAACATACACAACACAAGCCCGCCCTTACTGTTTAGGTCTCACTTCAATGCCTTCAATTATAATCCCTCCTTTTAAATGTTCACCCTTAACCTCCACCAAACTCATCTTCACTTCCCCTTCATCTCCACCCTCGATGTAGAACTCCCCCAACTCAATCTCCATCCATCCATCGTTTCTATCACGTGGGACCCGTCCATCTCCCTTGATCACCCTAGATTTCAACACTTCCATGCGATTCAAGAAATAAAGGCGTTCCAACCGTTGTTTTTTACTGTCTTGGCGTTGTAGATATGCAGTGCTGGTTGACACTTGGTTCCCAACTTCTACTGATATCTCTGATGGAATTGAGTCGAGTCCGTACGCACGATCCGCAATTTGTAGAACGAGATAAGCTGCGTAGGTTGTTTTTGGAGACAGCATGCGAGCGTTGATCTTGCCATGGATTTCCAACCAACAAACGGTTCGGAGCTCAGTCACCTCCGAGAACCTGTAGATATAAAAAAGAAAAAGATGGGGCCTACATGACCATTTGGTCCAACCACTTAACGGTTAAGATATACAGAATCAATGCGATAGTAGTAAAATGATGGAGATTTACAACAAACCTTGATTGAGGTAGTGATTTCCAGCTCCAATACATTGGATAATTTCCCCACGGAATCGAAAGCTCTCTTGCACTCAACATGTAACATTTCTTACCAGTCGATTTCTCCACTGAGAAGCTCTGCCATTAAAAATTAAAATATCATATGATCATCATCATCATCGTGATGTTATTCCTATTTTGCTTTGGGCCTATAAAAATGTATATTTACCGTATTGCCACCGTTGATGAGAATGGAATCACAGAGACGGAAATAGAGCTCTTTGTATGACGAGAACTGCACCGGAGAAACCGAACTTGATAAAATTTTCTGACAATTGGACGGCAGAAATCTCTCCCAGGTACCGTTGGACTCTACCGCAGATCTTAAGGTTGAAGAGACAAGCGATGAGCGACACACATCCCGAGGAGATGTGAACGAGAGAATGGTAGAAATGCAGCCTTCCGGCAAGCTGTTGAAATCCACGCGGTCCATCCACAAATTTATCTAAGCATGAAACGTTCACAACTTCACGCTGTATTTATAGGGTTGAGACAAAATAATTAAGCTTTGAGTCGGAGCTTTTGTACAGTGGTCAGAGAGAAACAACGATACGAGTTGACCACGTGACCGTCCGTCGAGGAACGATGAAGATAGACCCAAAGAATTTATTGACGTCTTACAAGGTTTTAAACGGTCCGTTATACTGTTATAGTATAAGGCTCAGGCTCCAGTTACCGCCCTAAAATGACAGGCTATGGTTACAGGATAAAATATGAGCTACGTGGCACAATCTTAGAGGACTCTGACCGTATGGATGTTTGGCCAATCCCTAAGTGGACCTACAAACAAAAAATAGGCCTGATTAGTGATATATACGCGTTGGATTGGACTTATTTTCATGGGTTGATCTCAAATGTGGGAATTTGAGCGGTATTTGAGGTACAAAGATCTAACATCTAGAAATCACTAATCAGGCTGCTTTTTGGTTCGTATGTCCACCTAGGGATTGGCAAAACATCCATACGGTAAGAGTCCTCTAAGAGTGTGCCACGTGGCTCATATTGTGTCCTGTAACCGAAGCCTGTCGTTTTAGGGCGGTAACTGAAGCCCGACCCATAGTATAAACGGTCCCTAAACGTACAATTATGACCGTGGTCATATCAGATGTGACTTGGTCAAAAAAAGTCAAAATATTATTATTTTTCAAAAACAGTTTGAGAAGGGTAAAAAAAAAAAATTTTTTAGTATAACAGTCGTTAGTTCCGTATGAATATTCCAATTTTTGATCTTGGGTGGATCCATTCCTGAGTCGGTAAAGTTTGTGAGCCTTTATATATAGACCTGAGTTCAAAGCCCGTTACCTCATTAACGGAAAAACGGTAACGCCCAAAGCCCGTTATTTTATGAAAATAACGACCCGTTGTTTTTTCAAAAAAAATTTATGAAAAAAAATTGGGTGTTATTTTCGTTTTTTGAAAATTTGAGCGCCATTTCTATTATTTCCGTTATTTTACCATTTTTTCGTTTATGCCCGTCCATTAATGGCCATTTTAACGGAAAAAACGGCAATGCCCCCAGTCCGTTATACCATTATAAAGGCCTTTTTAAACCTTGGTTGATACCACCACCTCGGCTGAAACCACCTTCACCCAACGACTGATCCAACTGGCTTATCAAAGAAACAGTTGTCAACCTAAAGGGGAACGGTATAACCGGCAACAACGGGCTGTTACGTAAGCCCGGGTTGGTTCGCTGCACTTGGGTGCATTTTGTACTCCATTGCAAATACCCTTAATTGCGTTGCAATCACTTGCAATCCAAGTTACTTATAGCTGTTTGGTTCACACCTTGTAAATAGGTGTAAATGAAATTTAGTTGATTGGTTGGGTAATGCATTGCGATTGCTACGGGTTGAGCTGGTTCTGGATTCTCGACTTCGATTGGGGCTTGGATCTGGGCTTGTGTGAACCAATGAAAACATGAGGAGTTAACCCATAAGGACCGTGAATATCGACACACCGACTATCAATCCTGATCGTTAAGTGTGGGCCCTCAATAATGAAAGGTTGATGAGGTTAGTTGGATCGCGGAGATGGCCCACTGATTGAGCGGTATGTATGAAACTAAAATAAACATATATTAAAAATTTAAGAATCCCCCCGGGTGTAGTAATAAGGGTATTTCGGTCAAAAGAAAGAAAAGATAAACATGAGTAAAATCGCTGACCGCCCCTGATGACCACTGATCAGAATATGAGTCACATGGCACACTGTTAGAGGACAATGACTGTATGATTTTTTGCCAATCCCTAGATGGGCCTACAAATAAAAATCAGCCTGATTCAGGATTTCAAACCTTTCGATCCGGGTTCCCAAATAATGCCCAAATTCATAGGGTTAAAATCAAGCCATGAAAATGACTCCAATCCAAACGCTTAGTTTATCTGTTAGGGTTAAAATCAACCCATGAAAATAATGGCCAATAGTTTTGGTTTGTAGGCCCATTGGATTGGCCAACACATCCTACGGTCAGCGTCCTCTAAAAGTGTGCCACATGGTTCATATTATATTATGGGCAGTCAACGAAGTTTTACTGGATAAACATAAATAGAAAGGATTAATCGCACAACACATAGCGGTAAAAATTTTAGATGCAGAGGACGACTTTGGATGCAGTTGATGCAGAGGGCTCTAGTTACCCAATATAACTCAATTGTTTGGGCCCATTAACCGCATGGATGTTTACCCAACCCTCGATGGATATATGTACAAAAAATCAGCTTGACTGATAATTTATAGCCATTGGATTAAATATCCAAAAAATATGTAAAAAACATGTTTGAATCCAACGGCTATAATTAATCCTTAAAAAGTGCTAAAATCTATGGCTAGAGAAAACCAAGCAGACTGATGTTTTGTATGTATATCTAGCAAGGGGTGGGCTAAACATCCATGCGGTTAGTGGGCCCAAAAACGGAGCCATGTAGGGCCACTAGAGCCCTCTGCATCGACTGCATCCAAAGTCCTCTGCATCTAAAATTTAGCCCTCTGTACACCTCTATATATCAACCGTGTAATCAACAGCTGCAACTCTCCATGCAGTTAGAGGGAGAAAGTAGAGTGGAATGAGAGAATATTTTGGCAAACAAGAAACCAAAGACCCTCACACAAGCACCGGAATCATAAGGAGAGTGAGACAAGGGAGATGTATAAGAAGAGTGAGATTGGCATGGAGAAGAAGAAAACGTCATGCAAGCAACTGCAACGACTTTTGGACTGCAAGTACTTGCGTCCAACCAATCGTTCGGATTCCTGAACCCCGCTGCACTTGGGTGCATTGCACTCAATTTGCAGTGAACCAAGCAGGGCCATACTCTTTCAATTCCATTATAGATTTGACAAATTTTACGTGATTCACATGGATCAAAATCAAACTAGGCTGCAAGGTACTACGCACGGGCGGAACTTGCTATTAATCCTCATGTAAAATAGACAGTTGATTAGAGATAATTGATTAAAGTGGTTTTCGAGAAACCTGAAATTCAACGCTCTTCTTTGTCAAAGGTCAAGCACCATATATAGGAGACAGAGAATTTAGGATGACATCGGCTTGCTTCTTGAGGCTGCTTGCTGGAGGTTCTTTTACTTTTCCAATAGAAAGTTAGGCACACGGCAATATTACATTTTTACTTTTCTAATAGAAAGTTGAAAGACATGGGAGTACTATGGGCGCACACAATTACACAACAGACTTCCATCCTTCTAAGGCAAGCTTTTGGGCCATGGCAGGGATGTAAATTTGGCCCCCAGTCCGGCCCGGCTTGGCTAGGTTTGGGCTTGTGAGTTGAGTCCGAGGTGAAATTCTACTGGTCCGTTCTCTTTAACTTAATATACCTAGAAGGAGGGGGGTTGATTAGGTATTTAAATTTAATAATACTTATACAGTTTTACTGGTCTATGGTATGGGGATAAATCCTCATGCATTGGTTGTTTGAAACGTATTATTACAACCGACTCAAATCAAATATACCTCCGTGGTATATTGTCTTTTTGTCGTTTAATCTAATCAAGATATAATACGGAACACAAACAAACAATCACACAAGACAAGATATTTTTACGTGGAAATCTTAGCCAAGAAAAAACCACAGGACCACGTCTAGACGGAAAGTATCACTAACTGAAAAGTTAAATAAAACAAAGATTACCTACGCAACATCGTTGCAAATACAGCATACAACCTTAGCCAAGGCCTACTGTCGATGCGTCCACATCCTCTGAATCAACACCACGATCCACGCGCGTCCTTCCAGCCAAGAAGCTTATCCGCTTGTTCAGTTTGGTACACCCCAAACTTACCTTCGACCGGCTCCTCCGATCTTAATTCTCAACACTCCCGCCTTTGCAGAAGGTGAAGGATTCAGTACACCCTAAACCCCAAGTTGCACAAAATGTGTTTGAGTCACACTAGTACTCTCAGGCTTACTAGGTTGAATATAGAAGTGGAAAACCTAGGCTGAGTAAAAATCAAGCTCTTAGCTTTGATCAAGAAGATAACAAGTTTACAAGATGTGAATGGAAAAACTAGCTTCTTGCTCTTCAAAATGAACACTCTAATAAATATAGCATTTGCTTATCTCTCTTAAAGATTGAGTCAATCTATGTCTTTGTGTGTGTTTAGAAAATGCATAGAAGGGTTCTATTTATAGAATTTCAAGACCCTGAGTCGTGTGGAACGAGGGATAATAGAACTATGAATTTCGAATCTGATAAAATCGATTCTGTTCAAGGTCCAATCGATTGGGCTCAATAAGCTTTCTGTTCCGAAGGCACCAATCGATTGCACAAGGTTCTCCAATCTATTTGACATTTATAACTTTCTGTTCCGTAGGCTCCAATCGATTAATCAGAGTCTCCAATCGATTTGACATTTATATAACTTTTTGTCATGAAATTTACAATCGATTAATCAGAGTCTCCAATCGATTATACTCAGAAAGATTTCTATCCCATAGTCTCCAATTGATTACACAGTGTTTCCAATCGATTGGGCTCAATTATGTTTCTGCCTCGAAGTGTCCAATCGATTACACAGTGTCTCAAATCGATTGTGCTATGTCCAATCGATTGGGGACACATGTCCAATCGATTGGACTTTCCCATTAGTCAATAAAATTGACTTTAACTCGGGTCCGTCCAATGACTAAGTCTGACCATTATATTTTGTTCATTTTAATCAACACCTATGACCACTAAGTCACTTACCTTCCTAATCGAGCATACACGATCGTTAACTGACAAATCGACAGTTACTCAAATGACTCCTGTCGTCAACTGTCTGATTCTTACTGTCTCTATCTTTTAGTCTTCACGTAGTTGGCAAGATATGCGTACCACGACATCTTCACGCTACACTTGTGCTCGTAGAAACGGTTACAAAAATATTTTTATGTCAAATGAAATATTTGCCAATTTAAATATGAAAATATTCCTTACACGAGGTCCGGCCCTTGAAGACACAGCTTTGAGCCTTTGAGACTGGGCTGAGCTGGGCTGGGCCAGCTAATCCCACCCTCCCTAGGGCTACAACTTGGGTGGGCTCAACCCGACGTTGGGCTAGGTTGGGGTTAGCCTCTTTAGTACTTGGGTCGGGTTCGGGCCTGAATTTTGACAACCCGATCAAATTGCATTGGGCTAGGGTTGAGGCTATATGTATACTTTAATTATGTATGAGAAGGTGAGCAGAAAGTTCATTGCTATGATGCTAACAATGGAAATGCTTTTGAGTAACGGCTGAACCCGTGGGTTTCGCCAATGTGTGTGTGGCATTTGTAGGAGCAAGAATATTGTGTGGAGAATTATGAACTTGTAATTCTTATATAAATAAACCTGTAAAAATGACGAATATATATATTTTGTTACTGTGGTCCTATTTAACAAGATGTAGAAATGGAACTATTATTTAATGGGTAGCATAATGGTCATTGTATTTTCCAATAAACAGTTTTAATATAAAAATTAAAACATTTAACAACCTTTCGAACGAGAAATTTTTTAAAGCACCATATTTTTGAAGTGGCAAAGCAGTGGCCAATCACACCGCGCCACAATCCGATGATGCTTTTGAATAAACCCAAAAATGCTTTTTGATTAACGGATTGTGGCAGTGCTTCACCACTTCGAAACTCCGGTGCTTCAAAAAATTTCTTCTATCCAACCAATAAAAAAATTTTAAAAATTGACCAACCCAATGCTCGGGCTTGAAAATCTAGGCCCGACATTGGGTTTGGTCGGGCTTAGGTTCACAGCCTTAAAGGTCGGGTTGGGCTAGGGCTGACCCCCAACCCAACCCGCCTGAGTTGCAGCCATGGTGCATTTCGACGATAAACCCATCAATCAGATTACTAACGCCCTAGCTGCAATAAAGACGCTGCTTAGTAGCACTACAACTGTTTTGCACCATGTTTGAGGCATTTGCGTGTGCTCAGTGTCGCAAATATCTAACAAATATTTGCATTAGACCCTATCATTTTTTACCAAAAAGTGGTCTAATTAATGTTTGCAGCAACAAATAATTGTAAAGCAAATGACTGCCTGATCCCCCAACAGCTCTCCCGGCTTCAACCATACGAACATTTTCCCAACAATAAATACAATTTATTAATGCTCACACCGATTTTGAAATAATAAAAGAATTTCTCTCTTGTGTTGATATATAATTAACAGATGAACATCGGTTGGTATATGAAGAAACATATACAACACAAGCCCGCTGCCCGCCCTTACTCTTTGGGCCTCACTTCAATCCCTTCAATTATAAGCCCTCCTTTTAAATGTTCACCCTTAACCTCCACCAAACTCATCTTCACTTCCCCTTCATCTCCACCCTCGATGTAGAACTCCCCCAACTCAATCTCCATCCATCCGTCGTTTCTATCATGTGGGACCCGTCCATCTCCCTTGATCACCCTAGATTTCAACACTTCCTTGCGATTCAAGAAATAAAGGCGTTCCAACCGTTGTTTTTTACTGTCTTGGCGTTGTAGATATGCAGTGCTGGTTGACACTTGGTTCCCAACTTCTACTGATATCTCTGATGGAATTGAGTCGAGTCCGTACGCACGATCCGCAATTTGTAGAACGAGATAAGCTGCGTAAGTTGTCTTTGGGGACAGCATTCGAGCGTTGATCTTGCCATGGATTTCCAACCAACAAACGGTTCGGAGCTCAGCCACCTCCGAGAACCTGTAGATATAAAAAAGAAAAAGATGGGGCCTACATGAGCATTTGGTCCAACCACTTAACGGTTAAGATATACCGAATCAATGCGATAGTAGTAAAATGATGGAGATTTACAACAAACCTTGATTGAGGTAGTGATTTCCAGCTCCAATACATTGGATAATTTCCCCATGGGATCGAAAGCTCTCTTGCACTCAACATGTAGCATTTCTTACCAGTCGATTTCTCCACTGAGAAGCTCTGCCATTAAAAATTAAAATATCATATGATCATCATCATCATCGTGATGTTATTCCTATTTTGCTTTGGGCCTATAAAAATGTATATTTACCGTATTGCCACCGTTGATGAGAATGGAATCACAGAGACGGAAATAGAGCTCTTTATATGACGAGAACTGCACCGGAGAAACCGAACTTGATAAAATTTTCTGATAATTGGACGGCAGAAATCTTTCCCAGGTAACGTTGCACTCTGCCGCAGATCTTAAGGTCGAAGAGACAAGCGATGAGCGACACACATCTCGAGGAGATGTGAACGAGAGAATGGTAGAAATGCAGCCTTCCGGCAAGCTGTTAAAATCCACGCGGTCCATCTCCATCCACAAATTTATCTAACCATAAAACGTTCACGCCTCTCCTACTCTATTTATAGGGTCGAGACTCGAGACAATTAATTAATTAAGCTTTGACGCCAAGCTTTTGTACAGCAGTCATAGATAAACCACGATGAGAGATGACCACATGCGCGTCCGTCGAGCCCGACCGGAAGATTAGACCTAAAGACTTTATTGACTGGGGATGGTCAGAGCACTGACGCTGACCGTATGGATGCTTGGAGTCTTGGACCAAGGTTTAAAGGAGGCCATTTTAACGGTTAAACGGACTGGGGGTGTTACCGTTTAAACCGTTTAAACAGGGTCAAAATGGGAAAAAAAAAGGGAATTAAACGGTTTTTAACGATTTTAATGGAAAGGGGGGGGGGGGGGGGGGGGGGGGGATGGCTCTGAAATTCAAATTTTGAAATTTGAAAATTACAAAAAAATAGATTTTAACGGAAATTAAACAGATTTAACAGCCGTTTTTTTCATGAAAATTTTCAGAATTAAATGGCTGTTTAAACGATTTTAACGGCCATTAAAACAAAAAAATGGCCATTTTTTTAAAACATTTTTAAACTGTTTTAACAGAAACGGGCTTGGGGCGTTACCGTTTAAACGGTGGGGGGATGGCTCTGAAATTCAAATTTTGAAATTTGAAAATTACAAAAAAATAGATTTTAACGGAAATTAAAAAGATTTAACAGCCGTTTTTTTCATGAAATTTTTCAGAATTAAATGGCTGTTTAAACGATTTTAACGGCCATTAAAACAAAAAAATGGCCATTTTTTTAAAACAGTTAAAACATTTTTAAACGGTTTTAACAGAAACGGGCTTGGGGCGTTACCGTTTAAACGGCCGTTAAAACCGTTTTTAAAACCATGGCTTGGACAATCACTAGGTCTAGGTGGAACTACAAACCAAAAATCAGCCTGATTAGTAATTTCAAATATTTCGAACTTGTAGCCCAAATAATGGTCACTAACAAGGTTTAAAGGAGGCCGTTTTAATAGTTAAACGGACTGGGGCTTTACCATTTAAACGGCCGTTAAAACGGATTGAAACGGCCAAGGTTAAAAATGAGAAAGAAACAGAAAAAATGGATTTTAACGGAAAAACAGAAAAAATTGCGCTGAAATTCAAATTTTGAAATTTGAAAATTAAAAAAAAATGAAATTTAACAGATTTTAAAGGAAATTAAACGGATTTAACAGCCGTTTTTTAACAAAATTTTTCAGAATTAAACGGCCATTAAAACAAAAAAATAAAACATGTTTAAACGGTTTTAACGGAAACAGGCTTGGGGCGTTAACGTTTAAATAAACAGCCGTTTTTAAAACCATGGTTAATAATGCTCAAATTCACACGGTGAAAAGGGTCGGGCTCAAGGGACTCCCATTTCTGACCCCCATCTTGGCGTACCCACATAGAAAATGAATCAATGGCTGATTTTTGGTGGGATGATAACCTCACCATATAGATCACCCCAACAAAAAATCAGCCCATTCTGAAATTTCTAACCCCGTCAAATGTGGTTTTAAAGTTACACTATAAAATTGACGGTCCATAATGCTTCAGCTTCTAAACCAGTCTATGAATATGTGAATGATTTGAATTTTTTAAAATCACCCCATGAAAGGACTCTAATCCAATGCTTATAAATCACTAATCAGGTTGATTTTTGGTTTTTAGGTTCACCTAGGGAATGGCCAAACATCCATACAGTCAGTGTCCTCTAAAATGTGCCACGTGGCTCATATTGTGCTTGACCATTGCGGGTCAGCCAAGTTTTACTCTATTCTAACGGAATCATGTTGAGTAAAACTTGCCTGACCACCGACCTACCAAACCACACACAAGTTGTTTGCCACGTGGATTTTGTACGGTACCAAGTAACATCGGCCGAGGGACAAACTCTCCTCTCCTCCTTAGTTAACCTACCCAGGTTTAGTATTTTAAAAGAAAAAGGTGAAAAAAATAAAAGGGTAATATAAAACATGTGACAATTTCTTACATGACATTGACTAGACATGCTTGGCCCAAGGTTTTAAAAGGGTCTGTTATAACGGTATAATGGTCTGGGGCGTTACTCCCATTATAACGAGAGAAAAAAACGCCAAGGGCAAAATCGAAAAAAAATTAAAATGAAAAAATAGAAAATAACAGAAAAAAGTGCGTTAAAATTCAAATTTTGAATTTTAAAATTTTAAATTTTCAAAAACAAAAAATAATGGAGACTAACAGTAAAATGAAAAAAATGGCCGTTATTTTTCACAAATTTTTTTCAGAAAATAACGGTTGTTATTTTCTTTATAACGGAAAATAATGGCCGCTATTTTTGTTATAACAGCTGTTATTTTCTGGGCATTTTAACGGTACGTACCGTAACGGGGTAGGTCCGAATCCGTTATAAAGGCCGTTTTTAAATCTTGGTTTGGCCCATGGTTTAAAAAAATGCCATTTAAACTCTAACACCCCAAGCCCGGTCCGTTAAAAATCATACCCGTTTTGACACTTACAAAAATTTTGTGGGAAAAAAATGCCATTGTTTCCGTTGAATCCCGTTTTCATTTTACAAATTCAAATTTTGAATGTTAAATATCAGCACAATTTTTCTTTTTTTCCATTTGTTTTTCAATTTTGCCCATCCGCTGCAATCCATTTTAACGTTAACGCCCCAGTCCATTATACCGTTAAAACGGTCTCCTGGCCTATACTTAGTGGATGCTGACCGTATGGATGTTTGGCCAATCACTATGTGAACTTACAAACCAAAAATAAACTCGATCAGTGATTTCTAAGCGTGGGATTGAAGTTATTTTTATGGGTTGATTTTAACGGTATGAATTGAGCATTATTGAGGATTATTTGGGTGCAAAGGTTGTAAATCACTTCTCAGGCTCATTTGTGGTTTGGAAGTCTACAGAGGGACTGGTCAAACATCCATACGGTCAGCGTCCACCAAGAGTGTGCCACGTGGTTCGTATTGTGCCTGTTTGACCAAAATCAAGGTGATGCGTGAGTTCTTATTTTTTTTGCAGAGAAAAATATGAAATTAATTTTTGTTAACCAGAGTAGGAGAGGAGAGTTTGTCCGTGCGTGCCGATGTGACTCGGTACCGTACAAAATCCACGCGGCAGGCAGCTTTTGTGTGGTCTGATAGGCTACCAGACCACAGGTGGCCAGGCAAGTTTTACTCTTTGGGGCACATTTGCCTCATGGATGTTCGGCCCACCTATTGGCGGATAAACGCACTAAAAATCAGTTTGATTGATGATTTATAGCCATTAGATTTGGCAAATCGTGACTCACGTGATAAATGTAATCAACTCTAACAGACTGTTACTCTTTCAATTCCATGATAGATCGTGACTCACATGGGTCAAAGTCAAACCAGGCTGCAAGTAACTACGGTGGGAACTGGGAACCTGCTGTTATTCCTCGTGTTAAATAGACACTTGAGATCGAGGGATCACAGTCATCCCATCTCTTACATTCTGTTGGATGAGTAGGGATATTTGATCGATGTGGCTTTCGAGCAACCTGAAATCCAACGCGCTACATTGGACGTCAAAGGTCAAACAGCATATGTGGAGGAAAGGGCAAGGGCTACCTAAAGAGTAGATTACATTTACAAAAGTGTCATAAAAAAGAATCAGGCTCGAGGGACTAACCGTTTGCACTCATCTTTTCACTCGTGCTCTCACCCGGAATTTTGAGAATCCAACGGTGGTGGTTGGATTCTCGGAATCCACGTCTCCAAATACACAGCCGAGAGCAAGTAAAAAGGCGAGTGCAAAAAGGCCATCCCTTGATCTCGACCCAAAAAAAAGTTAGCTTGAACCAAAATTAATTCTCCCGGACGACGGTTACCGTTGACCTCATCTCCACATGTCACAACAGGATAGGGGTTGAGGCATCTCCTCAACCAAATGGACGAGGAAATGTTTTTCGTATTTACAATGGGTGGGACTCCAGTTACCACCCTAAATGACAGGCACCGATTACAGGACATAATATGAGCCACGTGGTACACTCTTAGAGGACTCTGACCGTATGGATGTTTGGCCAATCCCCATATGGACCTCCAAACCAAAAATCAGACAGATTAGTGATTTCTAGGCGTTGGATCTTTGTACCTCAAATACTGGTCAAATTCAAACAGTTGAGATTAACCCATGAAAATAAGTCCAACCCAGCGCCTATAAATTACTAATTAGGCTGATTTTTGGCTTGTAGGTCCACTTATGGATTGGCCAAACATCCATACGGTCAGAGTCCTCTAAGAGTGTACCACGTGGCTCATATTGTGTCCTGAAACTGGAGCCTGAGCCATTAACAACGATAAAATATCAATTTTACACTTGGTTTAACAAATCACTACTATTTTTAAGATCTTAAAAGCAATACAAAGGGGTGGTTTGATCTCAATATGCACGTAAATCAGCTGCCATCAGATGTAGACAATTTTCAAGGTTTGAGATGACATTCCGTTGGGCAAATCGTCTCAAATAATGGGGTCCCACCAAAAATCGATGAGTCTCTCAATCAAATGACAGATGATCTATGTGCTTATTTGAGATAACCCAACTTCCCCTGATACTATAATTTCTCTTAGTGGTAGGAAACAGGTTGTGTTTTACTGTAATAGCACCAGTACTATCATATCATGTCCCTCCCTTGTACAACCGGAGAAAGATAAGAACCTTTGAAGTCTTTGAATCACAAAAAGTAAAGCAAGTGGATGCCAAGTTGAGGGAAGACTTCTAAGGATTTAAGTCTCTTGCGGCTGCTTGCTGGAGGTTGTGATATATGGTTAGAGACACGGCAGTACTATTTGCTGGAGGTTGTTTGTCTTTTCCATTAGAAATTAATTTAGAGGCACGAGTGTCGTATGGGCTGACAAAATTGACTTCAATGAGTAAAACCTGGCTGACTGGTCAGCGAAACTGTGACCGCCTACAATGTGTCACGTGGCACATTTTTAGAGGACGCTGACGGTATGGACGTTGACCAATTCCTAGATGGACCTACAAACTTAAAATCAGCCTGATTAGTGATTTCAAACCTTTCCATCCTCGTACCCAAATAATAATACTCAATAATGCTCAAATTCAAACGGTTAAAATATTCAACAAAAATGACTCCAGTCCAACACTTTAAAATCACTAATCAGGTTGATTTTGGGTTTCTAGGTCCACCTAAGGATTGGCCAAACATCTATACGGTTAGTCTTCTTTAAAAAATGTGCCACATGGCTGTTATTGTTGGCAGTCAACGGCCGTCACCGGTCTGCCAGATTTTACTCGACTTCAATTCCTTTTAAGGCAAGGTTTTGAACCAAGGTTTAAAAATTGGCCGTTATAACGAAAATAACAGCCATTATAACCGATTCGGACCTACCCCATTACGTTACATACTGTTAAAATGCCACGAAAATAACGACAACTATACCGGAAAAAACGGTAACGCCCCCAGCCCATTACACCGTTATAACAGTCCCTTTTAAACCTTTATTGAACCATGGCACCTGTGGGGGTGTGAACTGCCTGTTGGACCACCTCACCCCTCCTCCAGTTGGCGAAATTACCTCCACATTGTAGAATTTTTTAAAGTTTCGTTTATTAAAAAATTCAAAGTCAGGGAAAAAGTGCAATACATGGTATAATATCTATATAATAAGGAGGCTCAGTTGTCTCCCCTCTTATAGGCTTCAACAAAGAATGGCCGAGATCTTTTCCCCCAACTAGACAATGTATCTCAGCCACTCACACTCAATTTTGGCAAGTGTGTTATCGGGGAGTGTCGTTAAAGTGATTAGATGCTTCTTGCTCGGTAAGAACTTCATTACTTTAAGCACAAAAATTGAAAAATAGAATCCACTGTGAACGAACTCTTAATTGAAAATAAGAGAGAAGGATTCATTTTTTTTGTATTTCACCCTAACGGAAAGTTTCCTTGTATAGAACAACGAATATAACCGTCTTAACCTATAGGGCTGGCAATGGATCAATTTTGAGCCAGATTGGTATTCATCTGGTACTGATCTTATAAGAAATCCAATCAATTTGGGCAAGATCGGATTTATAAAATTCAATTCCGAAATTGATCCGATATGATTAGATCGGTTCTGAGTCCAATTTTATCCTATCCAATATGATATACACACTAGTAAATAGCCCGTGCCCACGGCACTTTCTGATGAAAGCGTTTGCAACAATTGAGTGCCTTCGGCACTCAAATGGTATAATGGACTGGAGGCGTGACCGTTCTTTTCCATTATAACAGCTGTTATAACGGATTGCAATAGAAAAAATAGAAAAATAATGAAAATAACAAAAAAATTTAGAAAATAATGGCGCTAAATTTTAAGTTTTCAATAAATTTTCAATCTGTTGCGCAGGGTCAAATGAGTGGGAGTAACCGAATACATGAGGATGATTGAGTGGCTGAAATCTAACCGTCCACATTAGATAAATGGATTTGATCTCAACCACTCTTTATCTTATGAAGCAGAATAAGATAAGAGATGAGGCAACTGAGTTGTTTTGTTATATAGATGAACAAGAAAAAAGTATATGAAAACAATTTGTATATTACCGTTTGAATACGAAAACAAAGGATCGCCTATACATTATCAGCACTTTTTAAGTTGGATATTATATCCAATGGCAAGATCCTCATCAATCAAGCATTTCCATCTGCATCGTAGACTTGGAATTGGTGACGTCTATAACGGTATAACCAATAAAAGTCCAATTTTGGTCACTTGCATTAGTGACCCATCTCAATCACTAAAGCCTGTACACTTGAGACGTACCCATGACAAGAGTAAAACTTCTGTCACAATGGGATTGCAAATCACACAAACACAGCCAATGAGTTCTCGGCACGTACACCTAAAAACAAAAGCCCATGGGTACGTTGCAAAGCACATGTGTACGTGCCGAGAACTCATTGGCTTGTGATTGTGTGATTTACAATTTCGTGTGATAGAAGTTTTACTCCCCATGACAACACATTCTTTGAAAAATAAAAAATGAACTTTTTAAGAGACAGTCTTGTCAAGTTCACAGGCTTTATTAATTGAGATGATTAACAAAGCTCGTGATCAAAAGTGGACCCAACCAATCAGACTAGGACAAACATTCACGAGTTCAATGGGCCCAAAAAAGTGTGCCACATGGCATTTTGGGGGACGTCTATCTATATCAAACTTTTGATATAGATGATGTATCAAAGTCTAACTCATCCAATCCGTCTCACTATTTTGGATGGTGAGAAAATGCAATGGATTTAATCGATAATTAACAATTAGATCCACAGGTCCAGTTCCAACAAAGACACATATAAGCCCATAAAGGGGCCCATAAAGCACAATGAGTACACATCACAAATTTCTGATCTTCATATGAATAATAACCTACTATACAAACCTCCCTTACTCCTTGGGCCTGACCTCAATTCCTTCCACAATAAGCCCACCTTTAAGGTGCTCACCCTTCACCTCCATCAGACTCATCTTCACCTCCCCATCACCTCCATCATTGAAGAACTCTCCTAATTCAATCTCCATCCACCCATCACTTCTATCACGAGGAACCCGTCCCTCCCCTTCAGTTACACTAGACCTCAGCACTTCTACACGATGCGCTAAGTAAATATGCTTCAGATATTGCTTTTGATTGTCGTGGCGACATAGATAAGCTGTGCCTCTAGACCGATGGTTCCCAATTTCGACTGATAGCTCAGACGGCAGGGAGTCGAGCCCATATGCTCGCTCCGCAAATTTCACTATTAGATAAGCTGCGTAAGTTGTTTTCGGGGACAACATGCGAGTATGGATCTTTCCACGGATTTCTAACCAACAAATAGTCCGGAGCTCAACCACCTCTGAGAACCTGTATGGGGGTGTAATTGTAAACCAAGCAAGATTAATGGGCATGAATGGGCCAACTTACTAGACTAGGCCCAATCCACTAAAAGTCCCATTATATAGCAAACAAAGAATTTGATTTGGTGGATGAAAATGAGGAACAAACCGTGATTGAGGTAGAGATTTCCACGTCCAAAACATTGGATCATTTGCCCATATAATTGAAAGTTCTCTCGCGCACAACATATAGCATTTCTTGCAAGTTGATTTCTCTAATGAGAAGGTCTGCACCATTAGAAAATAAAGTACACTATCATCCCCACTGTGCATTTCGACGACAATTTTGATCAGTTGCGTTGCAGCTAAACTGAGGGGTGTTAATGGACCGGGCTTACGTTTACTCGGTCCCGGACAGCAAACTATTACCATAGGTTCGGGCCCGTTTAAAATAACTACAAACCTGGGCCCATCCCGTTAACTCGTGGCGTGCTCAATGAGACCATAGATTTTGATTTTAGATTTTAAATTTTGTTATGTATACTAGTTACGATTAATATGTTATCACCAATTGGGTTTCTAATAAAAGATCTAACCAAAAGAACAAGAGATCTCAAAAGGGTAGAGTCAGCCTAACACTCTTAACTACATACTAAGGGCCCATTGGGCCTAGCTGGCTTAGCTTGTCAGACTGAGCCCGATTAGTTATTGGGCCAAAGAATCAAGCCTAGGCATAGCCCACTGGCTTATAAATGCAACCCACCCGAGTTGAACAGTTTTCTTGTTTTTTTTTTTTTTTTTTTTTAATATTTGATTGCATTATTGATTTAACCCGGTTGACCCGATGGTTGAACTGGCTCATGGGCCAGTGAGCCTGAATTTGAAAGAATTTGACATGTAGCTTTGTGTGATAATAATAGTAATAATAATTCTGGTTCTGGTTCTGGGTACATTGATATTCAAATGGAACCAAAACCGACCATTGATACGATACACATGGCAAACTTTTGTGGGGGCCCATTGACCCCATTAATGTTTGGCCCACCCCTTTAGGCCTACACACTATAAATCATCCTGATTGATGATTTCTATCCATTAGATTGCAACCTTTTTTCATCATAGAACAAGCGTATGGATGAGTTGAAAACTCATGAAGAAAAAAAAAAGCTCAATTTCATGGGTTAAATCACCAATCAAGCTGATTTTTGGTGTGTGGGTCCACCAAGGGTGGGCCACATTCATCGGGCCAATGGCCCAAGAGAGTGTGCCACATGGCATTTTGCAGGAAGGGATCTATCAAATTTTTGAAATGGATCTTCTCTATCAAGTATTTTTAGTCGGCACAGGACGGACCCACACAAAGGGAGATACGCTGTGGGGCCCACAGTGGCTGCTGCCGAAAACCAAATTCTACGCATTATTGACCCATAGAAGATTAGAAGAAAAAGAAAACGTAAAAATTTACCATTTTACCCCCATCGATGAGAATTGGAGTAGAGAGGTGGAAAAAGAGCTGTTTCTTGGATAAGAACGTCACCGGAAAAACTGATCTCAAAAGAATGTCTTGATAATCGGACGGCAGAAACCTCTCCCACACAAGGTTGGATTTGGCCGGCGATCGGAAGATTGAACAGACTAGAGACAATATACACGCATCTCGAGGAGATGTGAGGGACAGAACGTGCGATATACAATCTTCTGGCAAGAACTCGAAATTAAGCGCCATCTCTTGAGAGAAAAACGAAAACAGGATACCTTCGCGTCTGAGCTTGAGCTTCTGTGTCTCCAAATCCCCACTTAATTTATACAAACCAAAGGTTACGTATGAAACTGGGACTTGTTGGTGCGGGAGACGAGTAAAACTTGTGTCACAACAAAGTTGCAAATCAAACAATCACAGCCAATGAGTTCTCGGCACGTACACCTCAAAGCAAAAGCACATGGGTGTGTTACAAAGCACTTGTGTACGTGCCGAGAACTCATTGGCTTGTGATTGTGTGATTTACAATTTGTTGTGATAGAAGTTTTACTCGCGGGAGACTGGGAGAGTTATTGTTGAAATGACAGATATGACGACATTATCAGAAAACGTGAGGACATACTGATCACCAAACCGATAAAGTGACAAACTATTATTATGCTATCTTAAACTTCCACGTGTCTCAATTGCAGGAGATCTTGTACGCCAAAACCCAATTGATTTTATTCTTTATAGCCGTCCAAGAAAATGCCATAGATCGGATGGTTACAATCATCCAATTCCGGTTTGTTTTTGGTACTACAGATCTCTTACGTGGGACCAATCGGATAAAGTGTCCTACTTCAGTCTTTGTTGAACATTATGAGTGAATGTGAACGGCACACCCTCCCTTGGTCTATTCGATTAGAATATATATTTCTTCCCATGATAACGCACATGTACTATTTATTTATGGGTCAGGATCGGCGACAACCATTTGGCGTACCCACAATGAAGATGAATCAATGGCTGATTTTTGGTGAGGATGATCTCTATGGTGAGGAGATCATCCTCACAAAAATTCAATTCATTCCAATATTGGTAGACTGGTTTAGAAGTTGAAGAATTGTGGACCGTATAAACCACATTTGATGAGGATAGAAATTTCAGAATGGTCTGATTTTTTGTTGGGGTGATCTATATGGTGAGAAGATCATCCTCAACAAAAATCAGCCATTGATTCATCTTCTACGTGGGTACGCCAAAATAATTGTCAAAAATTGTTGTAAAAAATGTTTGTCCCCCCATCCTACCCTTTTTTTTACTCACGCGGCACAATCTGGAGTCCCAATGAATGTTGTCAGCTTGATTGGTGATTTCTAACCATTGGATTTAAGCATTTTTCATGGGTCGATTTTTAACATTCACCTTCAATTGCTAGAAATTAACAATCGGGCACGTTTTTGGTGGAGGTCAGGGTCCGAATACATGGCCCACAATGCTACAACGAGAGTGACTCGAGAAAAGAAAAAAAAGTCATGTGTACATGCGGAGTGCATGCAGAATAAAGAAATGAATGCATATGGAGTGCATGGGTGTGCACATGCAGCACGTGGGAGGGAGAAGCAGACAAGAAAAACTAAGGGTGCGTTCGCGTGCAAATTGGGTGTGCAATCGTTTCCACACATGTTTGGTACGTGTACATTTGGCGATTTGCACATGCACACGAGCAAATGAATGCTCACCCTCTTTAACAATTAAAAATCCATTTCACCCCTAAGCAATCGTTTACACAATCTCCTTGTACAAAAAATTTGCATAAGGTACAAATTAAAATTCAATATTTTCTCAAATCAAGTCTTATCTTTCGAAAAAAAAGTACAGAAATAATGAAAAAAGTGGCCTTAAATTAATTTTAAATTTTAAAAAATGAGAAAAATAGAAAAAAAAATAACGAAAAATAATGGCCCTTTTTTCATAATTTTTTAAAAAAAAATAATAGTCATTATTTTCGTTACAACAGAAAAAGCGATATTTTATTTTTTTGAGCATTTTAACGGTACATAATGTAACGGGGGAGGTTCGAATCCATTACAACAGCCGTTATTTTTGCCATAAGGGATTCGGACCTCCCTCGTTACCTTATATACCATTAAAATGCTGAAAAAATATACCGAAAAATAACGACCATTATTTTCTGAAAAATTTTGTTAAAAGAAAAAATGTTCGCTATTTCTGTTATTACCCATTATTTTTTTATTTTTTTTATGTTTTGTTTTTGAAAATTTAAAATTCATGTTCAACTATGTGGGGCCCACCTATTAAGTACAGAAAATTCGTTATTTTTTTCTGGACTTAATATGTGGGGCCCACATGTTTTGTGTTTTCCTAAGCAAGCATGTGCGTGAACCAAATGATAATAAATATGAAATGCGTAAATTTTGAAACTTGAATGTGCAAAGTTAGTGCGAACCAAACACAAGAAAATAGTATGGGTGCACAAACCATTACACACGCAAACCATTGCACGTGTAATAGTCTGCATGCGTACCAAACAGACCCTAACAGTTCCCTCTTCTAAGAGAAAGTCTTGTGTTATTATAGAATAAGGGTCTCTTTGGCAACTAGATATAGATTTGGAATTGAAAATAGAATTCTGGGAGTTATTATAGAAATTGGATGAATGTGTATTCATTCCCAAGACTTATGATCACGAGCTTTAACTTGCCGAGTTGACAACTAGTTATTCTCTCCTATTGTAATTGACCTTGTCCTCCCGGTTTAAAATATGGAAGATCTTTTGGCAACTTGCTCCAAGTCTTCCCACGTAGCATCTTCTAGAAAGGAATTGGACCAATGAACCAGTATCTGAGTTGTGGCTTGATTATTCTTCTTCACAATTTGTCGGTCCAAGATGGCTATTGGTTCAAGTCTGATACGTCCGTCCTCTCCGGTTGGTGGCAAGGTGGTTTGGGTTGTAGCTTTATCTCCAATTTTCCTCTTTAGGCAACAGTGATGGAAAATCGGGTGTACGCCATGTAGCTGGCAATTCGAGCTTTATGCAACCAGCTTGCCGACCCGTTGGATGACCCGAAACGGCCTAGAATATCGAGGGGAAAGCTTCTAATTTTTTTATGGCCATCGAAGTTTGCTTGTACGGCTGTAGCTTTAAGTAAACTAGGTCACCAACATTAAACTCGGGTTCGGCGCCGTGATTATCCGCAATTTGCTTCATCTGACTTTGAACTTCCACTAAATTCTCTCGTAACAATCAAACCATGGCATCTCTAACCCAACCCTAAGTCACCCGAAACATAGTATTAATACAAGGGAAGAGGTTGCCTATAGACCGCCTCATATGGGGTGATCTTTGTAGACGAGTGGAACACGGTGTTGTGCCACCATTCCGTCAATGGAAGCCATTTGGCCCATTGGTTGGGCAAATTTTCTAAGCACTAGCTTGCAATTTCGGTCTAACTGTCAACTGTATATGCTCCCGCTTCGCATCAGAATCTCAATCAACCAAATCAATCCAATCAATTGGAAAAAGGTAAATAACAGGAACTAGGCAAAGTAGTGGTCCTAGAACCGGATCTGTCGGTTTGCGGTTACGTTGTATGAGGAACAGGGCCATCTCTACCTTAAGGCCATTAACTCAGTCGACTAAGGCCCCTCGATGAGAGAAGGAGCCCAGCCCAAACCCTACATAGCACATTTTGTTCGGGCCCACTAACCATATCGATGTTTAGCCCACCCCCTGTTAGACATATATATATACAAACCAAAAATCAACCTGATTGGTTATCTATAGCCATAGATTTTAGTTTAAGATTGATTCTAGCCGTTGGATTCAGGCTATGTTTTTTAGGTAGTAAATCCAATGTCTAGAAATCATCTATCAAGCTGATTTTAGTGCATTTATCCACCAATAATGCCCCGAGCCCAACCCTTTTATATTTAATATATTAATATATATTGTATTAATTAAAAACTAAACTCTCTATATAATATAAAATCTTTATTTAACAACTATGGTGAGGATGATTCTACAGTGAGGAGATTATCCTCAAAAAAATTCAAATCATTCTGATATTCATAGATTGGTTTAGAAGCTGAAGAACTATGGACCGTCGATTTTTACCGTGTAACTTGAAAACCACATTTGATGGGGTTAGAAATTTCGGAATGGGCTGATTTTTTGTTGGGGGTGATCTATATGGTGAGGATATCATCCCCACCAAAAATCAGCCATTGATTCCGTTCTCCTACCACCTCTTTCTCTCTTTTCAAAAATGTATTTCTTCTCCATATATCAAGCACTCGCATTTTTTAAAAAATTATAATTTTCTTGAAAATTTTCAAAAAATCATTACTTTCAATTTGTAAGGTAATTTGCAGCAAAAATGGATCCATTAGAAACCTCTTGAAGAGATCTTTACAATGATTTCAATACTAACTACTTTTATTCAATTATAAATTTATAATTTATTTTATTTAAAATTATTATTATACCCTTGAAAGCATAACTTTTTATGATAGCAACACTAAACTATAAAAGGATTAATATAGTTACTTAAAGTGTCATTTTAATCAGGCAAAACATCGATCTTGGTTCTAAATGGAGTGTTTTAGTTTATTTCTAATTTTGAGGGTTATAGGTGAAATGAATAAAGAAGATAAATGTACAAGAAGAAGAATGAGGAGGAAGAAGAAGAAAAAGAAGATTCTATGGCAACTCTTTGAATCTTTTCTGTCATTGCACATCAAACAAAAACTAAAGGAAGGCACAAAATCTCAGATTTGGTCTTACTTTTTGGGCCCTATGGGTCTTTCTTGGGTGATGCCTTAGTCGGTTGGAGGTTTATTAGGTGGTTGGCCTAAACTGGGTTTCTCTGGTAAAAGGAAGATCATTTGGAGAATGGTTCCCTACACGATTCTGTGGGGCATTTGGATGGAGAGAAATAATAGAATCTTTAAAGATATAGAAAACCCTTTTTAGAAAGTCAACATCTACATTGAGGCGAGGGTAGGGCTCTTTGTGTTTTTGGGCCGGATCCTTGCATACTTTTCTTTTTTCCTTCTCTTGTATCCTTTGAGATCTTCTCGATCTCCTTTCAATCTACTTTTGACTTATCAAAAAAAATAAAAATAAAAACATACAGAGAATGTTTGTTTATTTATTTCATATATTTTTTATCTTTCTTTCCTTCATTCCATTTCTCTTTATTTTTTTATTTTTTATTTTTTATGTTGGTAGGACTATATTTTAATTCTACTAATATTCACGCGCATCGCGTGTGCCACTCTACTAGTTATGATAGTGGGGTCGTAAAGAGTAGGAACAGTTCCGAGCATATCTTTTAAATAACAAAGATGCTCAAATGACATTTTTACCATTTGTTATTATTATTAAAGGTAAAAAAGAGTGAATGACATATTATCGAAAGAAGTAGCCAAATGTGAACAATCTTTTTGCCCTCGAGTTTCATCGAATAATAGTAAAGATTCGATATGCGCTTGAAATTATATTGTTGGATAATCCTAACCATCTAGACAATTAAGTTGACCAACATTAATTTTGAACAGTTGTCACAATGATTTTTAACCATCAAGAAGGAAAAAAAATTTTGATTGGTTAATATCTCTAACCATTATATTTTAACACTTTTTAAGATGTGATTTTAGCCGTTGGATTCGACAATTTTTTTGGGTACCAAATCCAACAGCTAGAAATCAAGTGTTGTTATGGGAAAGACTTTGCTTGAAATTTCTTTTCCAAATATTGCTTACCATATATTGTATGTGATCTAAAAACTTGGTTCTGCTGTCTTTGTTTGCATTAACCTCTACTCGCCAAGTAAACTAAAGAGGAGTAAAACATATAAGAAAATGAGTCCGTCTAGTGCTACACCCATTTCTTAGATCTAGTTCTTACACCCAGGGATGGGGCCCACATGGAGATTGTCCAACCACAAAATAAGTTTTTCATGCTATGGTTACCCTCCTCACAAAAAATCAGGAAAATTCAACATTCCTAACCTGAAGAAAAATAGACTTTAATTTGAAAAATGCAGACCATCCAATTAAACCATTATTTTGGGTCAATTTTTTATATGGTTGGCAATGTTGAAATGAACTGATTTTTGGCGATGATGATTATCATGCCAAAAACAGATCTATGTGGACCCCGCATCTGGGTGTACGTAGTTCTAGACCGACTATAAGAAATATACATTGATAATAAAAAAAAAAAAAAACAACAACAACAACAAATAATCAAGAAACATAAAATTAAACCTAGTTATTAATCACAACATAACTGTTATGGTTTCCGTGGTATCTTGTGTCATTTCCTTTTCTTCGGTGTCCCATAGGAAATAAGCATATGCTGCGAGTACATCACTGCAAAGATTGAAATACATATATATCACTCCAAAACTCAAGTTCAGTCATATATGTGTGTGTGTGTGTGTGTGCGCGCTCGCACGCTACCTGTTCATGGGGGAGGCTTGTATGGCGCGCTCAAAGTAGTTGGATGCTGTTTCTTCGTCTCCGTGGACTTCCAATCTTAGTTTTGCATACTCTGACAGGACTTCGCCATCATTTGGCTCAGCTAAGATTGCTCTGGAGTAAAACTCCTCTGCTTTCATGTTATCTCTCTTGGTCTTTTTTTTTTATTCAAGAAAAAAAAAAAAAAAGTCATTTTAAGCTCCAATAAAAGAATTTCGAGATGAAATGAGACGAAAAATATATAACTAGTACTGTTCATTTTTGTGCAATAGTATTTTGTCATTGTCGTCCACATCTAGATCACACCACTTCAACCATAGTCTTAGTCAAGGTTTAAAAAACGGCCGTTATAACGGATTCGGACCAACCCCGTTACGTTATGGACCGTTAAAATGCCCAGAAAATAATGGCCGTTATTTTCTGGAAATTTTTGTGAAAAAAAAGGCCTTTATTATCGTTTTTTTTCCGTTATTTTCCATTATATTATATATTTTTTCCTTTATTTTCCATTTTTGAAATTTTGAAATTCAAATTTTAAAATTCAAAATTTGAATTTCAGAGCCATTTTTTCCGTTTTTGCCCCTGAGCGTTTTTTTTCGTTATAACGGAAAAAACGGTAACACCCCCAGTCCGTTATAACATCCCCTTTAAACCTTGTCTTAGTGACAACCTTCTTAACTGTTGTTAGAACAGCGAAGAAGCAGTATAACTGTTAAAACGGTGAAGAAGCATCAAGGCCCCACCACCGTTACCCCTGTTATTTTCGTTATGTAGAACCTTGATTCAAACTATGTTTCGGAGGGCAGATGAAAGCAAGTTGTGTGTAGTCAGTAATATGTTTCGGACATAATTAGTAAGTTTGTGTATTGTATGTGGATTTTACGAATTTTGTAAAAAAAAATTATGAGACTGAATTTTCAAAGATTCAGTAAATTTCAGGAGCTGTATTATTCTCATAATATACACAAATTATCTCCAATTATTGAAAAAAAACCCAAATTATACTTAAACTTTTTTCATATTTTATTTTTGCCATATGCCGAATTGCTAACTATGATCACCCCACCTCGTGTTACTTAATTTCAAGTAAAAACGGGGTGATCGATCTGGCTCTATTTGATCATCAAAGGAACACTAGCTATTATCTATACTATTATAAAGCAACAAATATCAGGCTGATTAGTGATTTCGAACCTTTGGATCTGTGTACCCCAAATAATGCTTGCAATCTACTGTTAAAAAATCAAATCCTTAAAATCACTAATCAGTCTGATTTTTTTGCATGTAGACCCATCTAGGGATGAGCCAAACATGATGATGGTCTCTAAGAGTGTGCCATGTGTAAGGTGCTGCCTAGTAGTAAGTGTTAATGTCACAAAAGTATCACTTTCATGGAGAGAGAGAGAGAGTGTTAAGTTTCACACCTTGTATAGATAGCGAGCATAATTTCCCAATATACGTGGATTGCATGGGTTCTCTTTTACGCTCTTCTCAAAATATTGTTGTTGCATCTGATCATCATCAAACTTGGTTTCCTTGACCGGTGGGCCCATGCCCAACCCTATAGCCATATAAAAGGTCGTAGGTTCCTGTAAGAAGTTGTGACCAAAAATTGATGCCGGAAGAGGACAACTGTTGCTCCTCACGTGCGACGTTAGGTTAAACAAGCCAAACCCTCCATTATTTTCCCTTGTGCTAGCATGATCACCGGGGAAACTAAACTCATCTTCTTTCGTATTGTAACCATCTGTGCTTTCCACTTCTTCATTATCTTCTCCTTCAACCACATTCCTGACATACAATGAGAACGATAGAAAGCGTTCGAGCTTTCTCATGCTCTTGCATTTTACTGGAGAGTCTTCTGCCGTCGTCTTCTCCGTTGATAGCGTGGCTTTTAAATTTCCATCGGAGTAGACACGTCGGGCCTGCTTCAATCGCCATGTACGTGGAGACACGTCGGTTGGGAACAATATTTTACGGTGGTTTCTGGATGTCTTCGAAGGGTTTTGCGAGCTTCCTCTAGCTTCAAGCATGGAAGGCAGGATGGGGGTGGAGGAGCTTCTTAGCAGCATCATGACTGATTTATGATGAATTGCCACAACTCCTTCTAATTGTCTACAAGTAATTGAGATTAAGGTGTCAAATTATTAGCTTAGGGTGTGTTTGAATCTCGTATTTTCTCGGGAAAATCAGATTTTCCCGTCCAAGCCTGGAATTCATTTCTGTTCCATATAGATGAGAATTCGTTTTCATGAAAATTCACCCTTATTTTCTCACATAATTGATAATTGCATATTTTCGATCTTGGGTGCAACAAACAGCCTTATGAGGTGTATTTTTCCAAGAACATTTTCTATAAGAAAATTTAATTTTTCCGAGAAAATACATCTGGGAAATGCCTTAAAATGGCTGATTGATTGCAACTGAGAACACTTATTTCAATCATTAATATATAAGAAAATAAAGACGTATTTTCAGGTGGAAATGAATTCTCACCTATATGGATGAGGAATGAATTCCGGGCTTAGTAGGTAAAATTATCTAGATTATTTAAAAGGCTTGGTAGGGAAAATTATACAGATTTAAAAAGGCTATCTAACAATGAACAGTTTTGTTTTCGCAAGGAAAATGCAATTTTCTCCCTGGCAATCAAACACGCCATTAATTAAATTCAGTGTAATAATTCTAGCAAACAATATCCCAAAGGAGTTGCATTTGCATATTTTAATTCAAGGCGTAGTTTTTGAAGCAGTTTTTCTAATCTTTTACTGGGCAACGCAATTAAGGTGTTGCTCGCTAGGATTTCTCAATTGGTTTGATAGATCCAATAATTTGAAGTAAATCAATAATTAGCATAATACTGAGATGCAGCAAATTCAAAACAAAGGAAAAAAACTGAAACGGGTGCATCGGTTTCACCTGTTTTGTGAAAGAATTCTTGAAAATCTGTTGGATTCAACCTTCAAAAGAGATTCAAAGCTTAAGGTAATCCAAGACAGAAGAAACCGTCTTAAATGGCAGGCCGTGGGAGTATATATTCTTTTTCTTTCTTTTTCACTTTTTTTTAATGGTCAGAATTGGTCAAAACTGTTGAAAATCCCTTCGGTTGGATTAAATTGGGGGTTTTCTCAGCCATGAACTTTTCTAACACATTCTCTTAACATTTGCCCAATCTTAATCACAACAGTTCATTATTACGTGGCGCGTACTCTTTCAGGCCCACTGGTCCATGAATGTTTGGCCCACACCTTAATGGACCTACACACCAAAACTCAGCATGATCGGTGATTCCTAGCTATTCAATTTGAGCACTTTTTTCATCATGGGCTTAGAACCAACCTTTGAGCTTTGTTCATAAAGCCCATGAAGAAAAAGTGCCCAACTCTCCATGGGCTAGAAAGTACCAATCATGCTGATTTTTGGTGTAGGTCCACCAAGGTGTGGGCACACATTCATGATTAGTAGCCACGTGGCACTTTGAGGGATCTGTATAAAAATTTTTATACAGAATTTGTATTATATAGAACGGCTCACTATAAAGGTGACTTTTTGGAGAAATTTGTGTGCATCCGACCCTCCCGTAGGTCTAGATCATACAATACAGTTTGAAGGTGATTTGTGTCACTTAAACCGACGGGCCACGCAAAAATCCAAGGCCTAGGCTCGGGCCCAGTCGGGCTGGGCCCAATTTTTTTAAAAAGGGTCGGGCTCCAATGATCGGCGTTTTATGACAAGCTCACGAGACAGGCCCTGTCGGACATGGATTCCAAGAATCCAACGGTCGTGATAGTGCTGAGCTGGCATTCACTTTTTACCAAAGCAAACCGCTGATGGATTCTGAGAATCCACACCCGCCAAGACCTGTCCCGTGAGCCTGTCATAAAAGGCAGGTCATGGGAGCCTGTACCTTTAAAAAAACGGAAAATTGCATAAAAGAAAACAAACTTTAATCTATTTACAAAAAAGAATACAACTTTTCGCAAATCCCAAAAAAGAAAACGAAACGCCCTTTCAAATGGCGTTTCGTCTGCTGTCAGTCGAATCAGTCATCGACTGACTAACGAATGACTAATGGCTGACACGTCTGACAAACGCCCTTTTAAATGGCGTTTATTCCTGAGAAATGATTTTTTAAAAAACGTTTTTATGAAAAAAAAATGCCCTTTCAAAGGGCGTCTGCCAGGCGACGACTGATTCATCTTCTAGGTCCGCCAAAATGGGCGTAAAAATTGGGGTTCCCTGTTTATCAAAAAACGCCCTTTAAAATAACGTCTGTCAGTTGTCAGAGGTCTGACAGGCGTTTTTTAAAAAGGCGTCTATTACTGAAAAACGCCCTTTAAAATGGCGTTTTTTACTGACAAACGCCCTTTTAAAGGGCGTTTTTTGATAAACATGTGCCACGTAATTTCGTTTTCTTTTTTGGGATTTGCGAAAAGTTGTATTCTTTTTTGTAAATAGATTAAAGTTTATTTTCTTTTTAGAAATTTTCTGTTAAAAAAATGTGCAAACGGCTTTTCGAGCGCAAACTGGGATTGGGCCAGGCCTGGGCCAATTTCAAGCCTGGTTGGGTCATTTCGGCTCATGCTAGTTTTGGGACGGGTCGGGCTTCAAGAGGTAAGTCTGGGCTCGGTCCAAGGACCTAACAGTGCGGATAGGGTGTGGGTCCGTCTTTGGCCCGGACATCGGGCAGGCCGCGGGCCAACGTTACACCCTTCACATTCATAGTCGGATCCAAAGACAGGTCTGGCCGGATCTTACCCGTTTTATGTTATATTTCTTCCTTTTATTGATATAGAAAAAGGCTCAGGCTCCAGTTACCGCCCCAAAATGACAGACTTCGATTACAGGACACAATATGAGCAACGTGGAACACTCTTATAGGACGCAAACCGTATGGATGTTTGGCCAATCCATAAGTGGACCTACAAACCAAAAATCAGCCTGATTAGTGATTTATAGACGTTGGATTGGATTTATTTACATAGGTTAATCTCAAGTGGAATTTGAGCAGTATTTGAGGTACAAAGATCCTATGCCCAGAAATCACTAATAAGGCTGATGTTTGGTTTGTAGGTCCACCCAGGGATTGGAAAAACATCCATACGGTCAGAGTCCTCTAATAGTGTGCCAAATGGCTCATATTGTGTCCTGTAACCGGAGCCCGTCATTTTAGGGCGGTAAATGGAGCCCAACCCGGAAAAACCCTTTATAGTTTTCAAATCTACAATTATGCCACCACAAAACCCTAGAAACAAAAACTCATGGTTGTCTCTCTTTCTCTCTCTCACTTTGCCCTAGCCCTAACCCTAGCTTGCATCGTGATATAAAAACTTCTTTTCTCTCGTTCTAAAATCCTCTAGTTCCGTATCAGCGCGAGAGAGGAGAGGAGAGGAGAGATGGTGTCTCTGAAGCTTCAGAAGCGGCTCGCCGCGAGCGTTCTCAAGTGTGGGAGAGGGAAGGTTTGGCTCGACCCTAATGAAGGCAACGAGATCTCCATGGCCAACTCCAGTACGACCCTCTCTCTTATCTCTATTTCGATCATCTTTTTTCATTAATTTTTAGCTTATCTGATCTAAATTTCTATATCGGAACTTTGTCTAGAAATATACTTTGTATTTTTGTCAAAAAAATGTTTCTTTAAGATTATAAAGGGGGTACTGATCTATCACAGATTCTACAATCCAAATCTGCTCTTGCGACTGCTTTTTTATTATTTTTTGTTCATATTTTTGGCTTCAAGCTCTGGTCTACGGTTAGATCCAGAGACCAAAATGGGTTGCCTTCCAAACTAGTTTAAGAACAGAGAAATTTATAAAGTATCGATGATCAGAGAGTATGGGGTTCCAGTTTGAGCAAAGCAATCTAAAACAAACATGGGATCAACTCTGTAGCTCATTTGATTGACACTCTGTAGCTCAACCATGAAGTTGGGGTTTCGATCCCAGCTTCCCCACCACCCAAAAGAACACAAATGATTGGAAGACACAAAAAAGTAGAAGCTTTGGGGAATGGGATCAAAACCACATCCTCACAGTTACAGTGCCACTGTCGTATCAACTTACTTAATTATCATAAAATAATAGAAAATCAGACTGTAATTTCCACAACCATTTTCCCAGCCATACAAAAAATTTGCTTGGTTTGTTCGGAATGGTACTTTGTTTATTTACAGTTTCGTTACTTCATTTATGCGAAAGGATTTGATATAATTTTTACACCGTCTTGTCAATTTGACGTTATCCTTCTTTTTTTATCCGGGCTTGGGACCGGCAGTTCTGTATATAAGACCTTTCATTGTTCTTCCTACTGGAAAGTAAAGCCGGATTTTCTTCTTGTAGAGGTCTTGTTCGTGACTTATTTTTATAATGGGTTGTTTTTTATTGAGTGCAGGACAAAACATAAGAAAATTAGTGAAAGATGGTTTCATCATCAGGAAACCGACGAAGATCCACTCACGGTCTCGTGCTCGCCGAATGAAGGAGGCTAAGAGGAAGGGTCGCCACTCTGGATATGGTATGTCTATTGTGATGGTTGCAACATTAGATGTCGCCAAGACATATAACTCTAGAAAACTCAGGTGGCTTGGGGCATTTTAAATGCCGAAGTCACCTGACTTGTTTTCCCTTGTCGGTCTCAAATGGGTTTCAGACAAGCCATGTGTAAAGTTTTGTAGTTTTTCAACTATGGTTAAAGTCAAGTAGCAAATTGGTAGTCTATTTTGTGGAATGCACGCAGGTAAACGCAAGGGTACCAGGGAGGCAAGGCTGCCCACGAAGATCCTCTGGATGAGGAGAATGCGTGTGCTCAGGCGCTTGCTCCGTAAGTACAGGGAATCGAAGAAGATTGACAAGCACATGTACCACGACATGTACATGAAGGTCAAGGGTAACGTCTTTAAGAACAAGCGTGTGCTGATGGAGAGTATCCACAAATCAAAGGCTGAGAAGGCGAGAGAGAAGACCTTGTCTGACCAGTTTGAGGCTAAGCGGGCTAAGAACAAGGCTAGCAGGGAAAGGAAGCACGCCAGGAGGGAGGAACGTTTGGCGCAGGTGAGATAAGCCTCACAAACCATCCATTACAGTAGGAATGCGTCCTCTAATTCTTTCAAAACTATCCTTAATCCTAGGATACTGAGAAACAACTTAACATTATTAACTATCATATGACCTTGGCTCTTCTGATGACAGTATCATGGTTGGAACCTCAAATAATCCTTATTAGTTTATCGAAAATGTTGCAGGGTTTACTTTAAAAGCTGAGACTATATCTTGTTTATAGTTGGGAGTCGGGACTGGGAGATTTTTACTCACATTTTTTATAAACTCTTTGGGCTTTTGTTATTTTGTCATATCTGATGGAGGAAAGGAAAAAAGTGGAAGGGGAGAACAATTGCATCGAGAAGATCTACATACAAGATGTGTAGTGGTTTTTTTCTGATTTGGCATATTAGATTGTGATGTTGATTCAAACTGTAACAGGGACCTGTAGAGCGAGCACCACCACCGGCACCTGCAGCTGCACCTGCAACTAAACCAGCCGAGTATGAATTTTTAATGCTCGCATTTCACAATTCTATTTAAACCAAGTGAAGGCCAGGGCAAGATCTAACTAATTGTTGTGTTTTATCTTGTAGGGGAGGTAAGAAAGGCAAGAAATGAGGCAATTGGCGACGAACGTTAAAAGCTTGATGGCTTTCTGTCATCATAGAGTAGGTTTTTGGAAGCCTTGTTTTTTTGTTTATTCCTTTGTTCCTTTACACCCCAGATAAAAGGAGACTTAAATTGCAGAAATCTTTGAACTAGTAGTTTCTTTTGTTCTGTTGAGTGATTTCTTTATACCTTGATTGCGGTGAATGAATGAATTATGTCGGTAAATGTGCTTGCAACGTTGAGAGTATGGCATGCCTTACTATTACTTCATAGTTTTTTAGTCGATGATGTTCTACCTTGAACCATCACTGTGTGTGTGCCAACTAGATGGCTATCAATGCACGTAAGCCATTCATTCGAATTGGTACATAATTCAGATAAATTTTACAGATACTAGAATGAGCCGCAGTCTCCTTTTGCCTGTTGAGATGCACATGGGCATGTCAATGTTGATGAAAGGGGTGTTGATTGGCAGGGCTGGTTCCATGGGCTTGTGCTGTATTAACAGGCCTGTATTATTGTGCCTGTTGGGATGCACATCGACATGGCGATGTTTGAGAGATGGCATGAGTTTTTATTTCCCAATATATTGACTTGGACTGTTCATTTTGTCGAAACCATTTTTGCAGGCCCATATTGGAAAACCATTCATTCAGGGGGAATGGAAGGGGTGTTAATTGGCTTAGCTGGTCCCATGGACGTGCTGTGATGGATCTGGGTTTTAAAGGCATGTTAAATTATTGGTTTTGGGTATGGAATTTAGCGAAAAGAGACTAATGGCATGGCCAGTTAAGTCTATTCTCTGTATGGGTTTGTGCCTAATATGTTAAGACCCGCCATTAGCGAGGCTGGGTTTGGGCAGAGCTTAGACTGAACTCGATCCATTAAAACCCCGAGAGTGAAAAAAAATCCTCTATTTGGCATATTTGATTGTGATATCGCATCGAAAACAATTTTCTGAGTCATGTTTGGATGCACTCTGCAATTACAGAAATTTAGGCTAATGCACGCTCCCATACTTTCATGTTTAAGAGATCTATATCAGTTTTTCTGACTTGTGTTTTGAACCGAATATTGAGCTTGCCAACTCATCAAGCAGTGAAGCAGTGGCCAATCAAATGGCGCCACGATCTGCTGTTCTTTCTGGTTTTTGTTCAAACGCATCAGCGGTTTGTGGCACCATTTGATTGGCCACTGCTTCGCAGCTTCAAAAAAAAAAAATTCTCCAACCTCACTGTACTCTCTTTTAGGGCGTGTTTGATTGTACAGAGTTTTTGCAAGAAAATACATCTGAGAAATGTTTTAAATGGCTGATTGATTGCAAGGGAGAACACATATTTCAATTATGTGAGAAAATAAAGGTATATTTTCAGGTGGAAATGAATTCTCACCTATCTGGATGGGAAATGAATTTTGGACTTAGTGGGGAAAATTATCCAGATTTAAGTACTTTCGTAGGAAAAATTATACAGATTTAAAATGGCTATCTAGCAAGGGATAGTTGATGTTTTCCCAAGGAAAATGCAATTTTCTCACTTGGAAATCAAACACGCCCTTAGGGTTTTAATTCCCCACAAGCCACACGTATTTGATACATACACGTAAGAACTAAATCATGTTAATTGAAATACTAATAATTAATGATTAGTTTCAGGTATATGCTACATATCAATTGTGAATCATAACCCTATCTAAGCATATTCTTATAGGGATTCTTGTTGTAGGTTGTCCCTTACACAACGTAAGGTCATCATCAATCATTATGTTACGGCCCCTCCTTTTGAAACTAAAGAGTAAATGACCAAACTAACCTCAAAATCAAGTCTCCAGTTTGTGATTCTGATTGGGTGTTATACTTAATCAACTTCGATGGGCTGAGAGAAGGTTAGCCCATAGTGCGGGGGGCAGCCCATTATATTGCTTCAAAGGCCCAAGTTTGATAGGGGGTCGCAACAGGGGCAACGTCCGGAGGGAACTGCAGTAAGAAATTGAAAGAGAGAAAGAGAGAGTGGCGGTCTGAGGAAGTTGCAGCAGCAAACGAGATGAGCTGGCTGGAGAGAGGGAGAGGAGGAAGTTGTCCTCCCACGATCGATGGAGGAACAAGGGGAGAGAAAAGGGTTAGGGTTTGAGAAGATACCTGTATTGACGACTTGAGGGAGAAGGACAAGAGAGAGAGACTTCACGGGGAGCGGAAGTCATTTTCCTTTAAAATGCGATAAAGAAAGTAGTTTTCAGTGGAGCCCACTTTTCTGCCCTCAACCAAACACATGTAAACAGCACTTTTATGGGTTTTTATTTTCTTTTCCTAGAAAAGCACTGAACCAAACGCAGCCATTTGTGTTTCAAAGGCCCAAATTTGCTTTCATTCGTTTTGAAGCCCACATAAGTTTGATAGGAAAGCCCAAGGTTGGATGATCCCATCTCCGAGAAACTATGGGAGCGTGCATTGGCCTCAATTTTTGTATTCACAGGGTGCATCCAAACATGCCTCCTCTCTCAGAAAATTGTATTCGATGCAACATTTATGACGGCAAAACAACATGTAAATCTGCAAAAATTTTCAAATGTTAAATCCATAATGCGTCTTATTGACATGCATGTGTGTTTAGGGTTCTGGGAAATGAATAGAAAACATTGTATACCATGTTACCAAGACCCGTCCGCCTTTAATGACAGCGGGTTATCAACGAAACCGCCAACACACACAGAGTACTCGGCATGTGCCATGATTGCTGAGTGCTCAAAAAGAAATCTTTAAAAACACTCACCTGGGTATGTGGCAAACAGCACTCTGAGTACGTGCCGAGAACTCTGTGGTGGTCAACGGCTTCGCTGACAGCCCGCTATCATCAAATTCAATAAGCAAAATTAAAATGGGTAGCAAATCCATGGGCTGGGCCTATTGTCAACCAAATGAAACCCAAAACCTGACCCAACATGTTAGGGAGCTTTTTGTCAATTCACAAAAATTCAGTTAGGGATAGTTTGACAGTTTTGTTTTGGTAGTCATAAAAACTCAACTAACGTAATAGAATCGATTATCAATTTCGGCTCTTCCATGATTAGGAAAAATCTATAAAATCCAAAGGTCGGAGATTCCAGAGAGAGCTTCTAGACTTCGACGTAGTTTTAAAAAAAAAACCAAAAGCAAAACAAAAATCCGCGTCTCCCTCTCCCTCTCCCTCTCCCTCTCATTCAAACAAAACGACATCTGGAACCTGGCCGGAAAAGAAGATGCCAAAACGGTTTTCCGGTTGTTGTCTAAGGATCAGAGGAAGAATTCTTCCTCTCCGTTAATGGCATCAGAGCAATCCATGTCCGGTTGTGGGTCCTGCTATGTTCAGATGCAAACGGAGCCGTCGATATCGTCTTCTCACTCCTCCGCTTGGATTTTCGAAGACTTGCCCAAGGCAACCATCGTCTCCGTCTCTAGACCCGATGCCGCCGATATCAGTCCCATGCTCTCCTACACCATTGACTTCCAATATAAACAGGCACTCATCAATTTCTCCTTATCCGTCTCTGTTTTTTTTTTTTTGGTTAGTTTCTACTGGGAGTTTGAAATTTATGTTTTTAGGAAGAAAATTATGTTGTTTGGGAATTATAGACTTAAAATTACAATTAAACAGCTTCGTTCTAAAGGTTTGGCTTCTGTGAATTACACTGCGAAGAGCCTAATTGAACTCAGTTTTTATCTTTCAGAATATTTAAAGTATTCGCCGAAAGCTAATTTGTTTTATAGGTTTGTGTGAATTGAAATGTGAAATGCTTTACTGCAAGTAGCAAGTATGTCGATTAATTCCGATTCTTCTTGTGTGCCAAACAAGAGGAAGAGAGGAGCGGATTTAGGGTAATGACGATGCTTATCAAGTACTAATAGGTGTGTTGGAAACACTGAAAATTGGCTTATGGAGGTCACTCCCATCTGTTCCTCTTTTCGCGTTTGGTAACATACAAGGCCCCACTTTTTCCATTTTTGCACATATGAGTGCTGAAAAATGAGAACTTTTTCTCTGTTGAACATTCGTCTGGCTGGTTCATGACTTTCCTAAACAGGCTTATAGGGTTTAAAGAGAACTTCAAATTAAATGTTTTTGTTTGATCTGTCTTTCCAAGTCTGAAATGGTATTTTATTGTGAAGGTGTCTTTAGTATTGAGAATGTATCTCCTCTTCGTCAGATACATAATTATTTTCTTTTTGCAGTGGAAAGAAATCTGATAATTGTGGAAAACTAATTGTGTTTTTCTATCCACTAGTTCAACTGGCGCTTACTGAAGAAAGCATCACAAGTTATCTATTTACATTTGGCATTGAAGAAACGGGCAATTGTTGAGGAATTTCACGAGAAACAAGAGCAGGTTTGTCTATTATGTTGATGATGGTCTTATTGCACGTGTTAGTTTTTTGGCACTTTGAGGTTTTCAATTCTATTAAATTTGTATTTGAGGAGTTGTGGGATTTTTAATTACCTTCTCACTTGTACTTCACATTGAAGGTTAAAGAATGGCTTCAAAATCTAGGAATAGGAGATCACACAGCAGTTGTGCAAGATGATGATGAAGCCGATGATGAGGCTGTTCATTTACATCATGACGAAAGTGCTAAAAACAGGTGGCCGCCGGTGCATCACTTAAAAGCTGGTTTGTTGTGTAGAGATGTTCCATCCAGTGCTGCTTTGCCGATCATTCGCCCTGCACTAGGAAGACAGCAGTCCACTTCAGATGCAGCAAAGGTGGCAATGCAAGGGTATTTGAATCACTTTCTAGGAAACCTGGATATTGCAAATTCTCGAGAGGTATGAATAGGATCTTTCACCATGATATATAGCATTTTACCTTGAAAGATGGGCCAAAGCTTCTCGTATTTGACTGTCAACCTGAGTTCGAAATTCAGATCCATCTAAATAGTTATTGGTGTTCTTGTGTTACTAGATACAAACTTACAATCATGTTTGTTATATCTTTGTTTATATTGTATCTAAATTGTTTCAGAGATTGAGTTGATTTTTGAGACTGTTCAAAATGTGGCATATCTGACCTGAGCATAAATATGGATGGCAGTCGGTGTTTCATGTATCTGAAGTACTTACTGAGGAAGATTCTTAGGTTTTGTACAGAGGATTATCTTTTGTTTAATATCGACGCAGCCTTCTTTTAGTCATTGTCCAATTGCCTTATTGCTTTCTATCCGTTCATTTGTTTTTCTTATGTGGGTTGTAACTTAGAACCTTGGGCCTTGGACATCACTTTTTCTCTCACAAAACTGCCACTTCTTTATATTTGGTGTACTTGTGGATTTGATTAGAAGATATGCATGACCAGCTAAGTGTCAAAAAACATATCTCTGAGATGGCTTCCCATAGTCCAATCCAATGTACTTTGATAACCCATTACTAAAAATAGTCTGTATGTTCTTCCATGATTCCCTTCCAATCATAGCTACTCGCAAGCGGCCAAAGCCGGGGCCATGTGTTTTGCTTCAACATTCACTTGTGCAGCTTGGGACAGTTTCTCTCATATTTTTTGCTTCAACATTCACTTTGTTGATATCTTCTAGTAGTTGTCATCTATTGAAATCCCGTCCATGCGTTGTTGTAATGGGCTTGTGATGGTTTACCTTGTTTTCTTGGTGATGATGCTCATTAGATCAATGCAAACAGAGAGAATTTTCCTGCAAGACCCCATTTCAAATATTTGGAGATATTTGATTTTTCACCAGAATTTTGAATCGAATATGACTATGTTATTAAGGCACAATAACATCAGCCACCATTCAGTTTGTGATATGTGAATCTTATGTGATCATTTAACACTTTATTTATTTCGCACTAGGGTACTAAAATTATTTTCCCTAAATGAGTTTTATCCAAGAAATCAGCAACAATATAAAGCTCATTAATGACAAACATCCTCCTCAGTTGTTGAAGCTCCCAGTTCGACAATAACTCTAAGCAAATCTTCTTCAAGTTTAAGAAGATAGATTCGAAAAATATCTGTGCTTTGGGACAGTGGCCTTGGTCTTTGCAACTGCTGCTGCTAAGACACTAAGGTTCTCCAAGATGTTAAACACCTCTAGCTGTACCAGCATGGTGGGTGGCTCTGCCATAGCCATATATGCTATTGTTAGTCCCTTTTCAATTTCAAAATTGTACTTATAAAAATTATTCACAGAGGGGATGAAATATTATAAGGAATGAGATCTTTTGGAAGTCAGAGATCCAAGTTGATACAAAACCCATTAAGGAAGAGCATCCAAGCTAACTCCCTCAAAGTCTGTGGGACATCACAAGTTATATTACTATTAAATTAAGAACTTGAATAGGATCTGAAGTATGTTCTAAAAAATATGCTTAAAATCTATTACTTCCCCATTGTTGGATTACATAGAATAACTTATGACTGTTAAAAGTAGAATCTTACCGTGGATTAACAATTGAGCTCATTTTGATTATTGAATCTTCTTATCATTTGGTAAATAAGGGATTCGTGTCTTCTTAATTTTTTGGCACCCACAAAGCTACTAAAAAATCCTTAAAGTTAGTCATGTATTTTAAGAACCTCATAAAATTCCCAGACCATCCTTAATTTGTCTGTTTTTTATTTTTTTTTCTGTTTATCTGTTTATCTATGAGACAAGTATTATTGAGCCTTTCGTATTAAACCTCTATTTGATTATTTATCGTAGACTTATCTTGTTTAGCTTCCTAGGTCTCCTCTTCCTCTGATTCATATTTCAACTCTGGGACAGTAAATTCAATTCTTCCCTCTAATCACATTGTTTTTAAAAGAGAAATATTGGCGATGAATTTGTGGTATTTGGTTTGGTTACTGATTTTCAATGCTACTATATGTAACTCTAAATTAATTGAAATTTTACTTTGAAGTTTGGACTGGTTGTGCATCTATTTTTATCAACTCTCGGATGATAACACTGAAAGCTCCCTCTAATGAAACGGTCTGTATAAGAGAAAGATTGGCAATCAATTGGTAGTATGTGGGTTTCTTAGTATATATTCAATGCTTGTGCATTTAACTCTGAAGCAGTTGAATTTTTCTTTTGATGTTTAAACTGGTTGTACATCTGTCTTTCGTCATTGTTCCACTTTTTACGCCTATAAGCGGTTCTGGACTGTAGGTTTGTAAGTTCTTGGAGGTTTCCAAGTTATCATTTGTACCAGAGTATGGGCCCAAGTTGAAAGAAGATTATGTAATGGTGAAGCATCTACCAAAAATTTCAAAGGATGATGATGATAGAAAATGCTGTGCATGCCATTGGTTTAGCTGTTGTAATGGCAATTGGCAAAAGGTAATACAACCTTATCCTGAAGCCAAGGTTTATATTCTCTCTCTTTCTCTCTCTAGGATGATTTTGGTGAGGATGATCTTTGTATCATCCTCAGCAAAAATCAGCTCATTCTGACATTTCTAGCGCCATGAAAAGTGGATTCATCTCCATGTGGGCTCCATAGAGCCATGTCAAAATCTTGGTCAGAATATCCTGACCTATATATAGGGCTGGATATCTTGATGCACCATTTGACACATCTATGTGGGGCTCACATGGAGTTGAGTCAAGCAGATATTTTGTGAGGATGATCTTCTCATCATGGAGATTATCCTCACAAAAAATCAGCCCATTCTGACATTTCTAGCAATATTTGTCTTCAATATGTCCCAATTGGCATCAGGTAGACACAAGGAGGGTCTAACATCCGCTTCATTGAACACATGGCTCACGTGCATTAGGGTGTGATTCACCATTTACAGGCTTCATCTAGATCTCCAATGCCAAATGCAACCCGATCAGATGGTCATAAACCATTTGATCTATCGCCCTCTTTGGGGCAGTTGTGAAACATATGATGAAAAGTCCACTAAAAATCGATTGTCATCCAATCAGGTTTGGTTATTATGTAGGTAGTCCCCTCAGTGGGACCCATTGAATGGGGTCCCCCACTCTTCTGAGCGTGAGCCATGCATGTAGATTTTCTGGGTCTAGCAGACAGGATCCTTAGATTTCTTATATTTAACCTTGATCCAAGGACCATAATCTTTTGATCAATCACACTCGTTTGGATGACACTGCCATGTCAGGAGATAATAAGCTCTCATAATTTATCAATGATGCCATATTATATTGCTGATTTAGTTGTTTTTTGTAACATTTGAATTGAAGTATGAACTTTATGTGCTATACTGAATAAGTGATGCTACATTTCTTCGTCATTTCGGAGAACATGAGCAGTGTCTTAAGCATGTGACATTCATGTTTCTTGACATTTGAAAGTTTCTTGTTTACATATTGGAGGTATATGACATGCTTATCATGATATTTACCTTACAGGCTAAGCTTCCTGAATAATGAGCGACATACCCACCAATAACTCTTTAACGTTAACTTAAAACTAACTGCTATGCTCTAGATATCCCTATTCTGTACAAATATCCTACTAGAGAAGCATAACTTAAATGTTCACATATAACTTATCTATGTATACTCCAGTTTATCACATCATAAACCTTAGTTTACAGTATTACTCGGTACTTGAACTGTGTGTAGGTGTGGGCTGTATTGAAACCTGGGTTTTTGGCCTTGCTGGAAGATCCTTTTGATACCAAACTTTTAGATATAATCATTTTCGATGTACTACCTGCCCCAGATGGAAATGGAGAAGGCGGAGTATCTTTAGCAAAAGAGATAAAGGAACGTAACCCTTTACGTTATGCATTTAAGGTAAGCTGCTTATAACCTTTTATATTTTGCGTAAAGCTCAAAGATACTGGTTAATTTCTTTTTGGTCTGATTAGAGAGACTTCAGTTACGTTTCATCTGGCTTCACTATGGTGCTATGTTTTTAGTAATGGTCCTTTTTTCCCTACATAACACTGGATTCTGGACCAACTTATAATAGCGTCTGGTTGCTAAGTTAACATGATCATTTTCATATTTTGAACTCATTGAAACTCAAACAATAAGGCTTTGTAGCATAAAGAAATGGAAAACGTACTACTATATTGCTGATTTCCTTACTAAATTATTGAACTTCATATAGTCATAAGCTTAACAGTATGGTAGTAATAAACATATATTGTACATTTCATCATGAGAAATTTTGCAATGCTCATTTGAATTTTAAAAGCTGCTAGGTATATACAGCAAAATTGATATATTTCTATTATTTTCTTGATAATATTACTCATTTTTGTTCCACTGGTATAAATTGTAAAAGGTAAATTACAGATTGGCTATACAAACATTTAGAGTATATTCTAGAAATTTCTTTTAAGGCTTCAGAGTGGTGGTTGACCAGTCTAAGCATTGTCTACAAAGAGAACTCGTATATATACATAGGGGTTGGGATATTCTGACACGTTAAATGACAGATTTTTGCACGGCCCTGTGGAGCTCGCATTGAGATGAGTCAATGGCTGATTTTTGGTGTGGATGATATCCTCAACATGCAGATCCTCACCAAAAATCAGTCCATTCTGAAACTTCTAACCCTATCAAAAATGGCCTGAAAGTTAACGGTGAAATCGACGGTACAGATCCGTGTCAGAATATCCTAACCCATATACATATATCATGCCCAGATATAATGTTATATAATGTGCTCATAGTATTACCAATACTTTGTAAATGTAAAAACTGAAATCTGCAGATGCAAAACACTCTTAGAAACTTCTGAGAAGTGTTATTTAAGTCTTCTTTCGATATCTACTATACATAACATACATAACTTAAAATTCCACCTTTTCGGTTAAATGTATTGTTTTTGTACAGACATCTTTCAAACCGTTCTGGCAGACTGACAGCATCAATGTGCGAATTAAAATGAGATATGCATTTATTTATAATGTTGTCACGCATCATTCAATAGCCCTTGCATATGTTTAAATGATGTGTTTGTGTGAGATTTGTGATGACAAGATCTGCCGAGCTATTAAAGATTGTTTTGATTTGTGTAGAATATTTTTCAGACTAATCTTTCAATATTTTGAAATGTAGATGAATAAAATAATATAAGAAAAATTGAACATATATGAAAGTGAATGTGAAATATTTTATCTTTTTTTTTGAAGTATTGGTGGGTACTTCTAGTGGTCTTCAACCCTTAATTTTACCTCTTCAACTCTGACATAATTAATGAATGGATGCAATTGTAGTTCTAATGTAGAGAGCCATGTTGTAAGATTGCTATCTAACCATCATTTGAAAATCTCAAAAGGTGTCGTGTGGTAACCGGAGCATAAAGTTAAGAATTAAAACTAAAGCCAAAGTTAGATATTGGGTTGCTGCAATTAATGATGCCGGACTAAAGCCTCCCGAGGGCTGGTGCCATCCTCACCGCTTTGGTTCTTTTGCGCCACCAAGGGGTTTGACTGAAGATGGTAGTCAGGCTCAATGGTTTGTAGATGGGCAAGCTGCATTTGAAGCGATTGCTTCAGCAATCGAGGAAGCAAAATCAGAGGTCTATTGCTTCAGTTACTGTGCAGTCAGAAATTAATTTCAACCCACATTGATCTCCATATAATTTGATAAAAAAGAAATGCTGAAATTATTGAAAGCTCAATGCAGATATTCATTACTGACTGGTGGCTGTGCCCAGAACTGTATCTACGGCGTCCTTTTCACACTCATGGGTCTTCTCGGCTTGATGCTATACTGGAAACAAAAGCTAAGCAAGGGGTTCAGGTGCTTTTCATTTCGTTTTTTTTTTTAATATCCTGGATTCTTTTTCTATTGTTGACATTGTATGTTGCTCACTTGCATCACTGCTTTCATGTTTTAGATAGGGTACTTTAGGCATTGTTTTATATAAGACCCACCTTACGGATCTACCAATATGGATTTCCAGTCTGATGGTACGCTGTGACTGATTTATATTTGTTTTTTTAATTTCCACACAATTTCTTATGGCCTGTCCAGTATTCAAGTTTTTGTGGACGCACTCGGATGGGAAAGTATAGAAGTATACCTCCATTTTCTTCAAAGAACTCATAAATTGAAGGATAGTAACATGTAGTAATGCTTGTTCAACTGCACATGTTATTCATATTTGTTATACTTATATCAAGTAAACTGATGTAAGATTTATGTATGAATTTACTTCAAACTTATACTTCTGCAGATGTATTACCTTAGAGATAGATATGTCTCTAAATCTCACATGAATTTTAGGACAAAATAAGGATTCTATATAACTCAACTATTTATCTATGTTCATCTCAATCTTTATGCTATTAACATGTTGCATCAAGTTGGACAGTCATGCAAAATCCACATTGCAAAGACATTATACATGTTGAACCTTATGGCGCCTTTTTTCTTCTTCCTAATTAACTTCTCTGCGTGTTGAGTTACTGGTTTGATCCAAGCTTACCCATCAACGTTAAAAAATAGATTATGTTGACATGGGTCAATTTTGTTATATCCCTTCCATATAAGGCCACTTGCACACACATATCTTCGTGTTTCTTTGATAACATTTTTCAAATTAGTTGATCTTTCTCTGTATTTATGCATCTGTGCAGGCCTTTCAATAAAGTTATTGTTGTGCGTTAACATCATTAGACTTAATTGCCTACATTTCCAAGATATAATCAACTGAACATTTTTGTAGTTGATTACTGTAATCACACGTTGGACTTATCTATATCATGAATATGAGTGAGGAGATAGCGCTTCATGCCATTGACTCAAGGTTTGGAGTGGTCGCTGGTCCTTTGGCATGCTATCTAGTTGATTAAGCTAGTTCGGTGAGGATCTCCAATTTAGTTGAAGAGCTTTGACCTTGAAAACAGTTTGCATTGGGTCGCCTAGGATTTTAAGTCCTTCGTAAGGAAAATGCACCAATATCTTAACATATATTTGTGTGGACTTTCCAAGTTTTATATTTTGGAGTTGATCCAACATTTGTGCTGAAGTGCCAATATTCTTGCTTGCTAAGCCTCCATTTTTGTGGTAGGAAATACAATAGTCTGATGTGCATGTCTTGTGTGTCTGAATAATGCCATGCAATACGATATGAATAGTAGTAATACATGAAAAAGGACATAAAAAAAAACACCTTCTCAAAGCCTAAATACTGTTATCATGTCTTTGGTGACACTGAACTAGAAAACTGATAGAACATTTGTACACTTTAGTGCACAACTTCTTCTCATATATATAGATTACTGGGCCATTCCCATATGCTTCATGTTTTAGAATTCTACATGGCAGATATCTTTTTTTTTTTTCTTTTTTTTTTTTCGTAAAAAAGTAGCATTACTGGCAGTGTCTTTTTTATTATATATTTTTTTAAATCTGAAATCTATTCTGGGATTGTTTGGATATTCACCAGTTTGATTTAATTAATGACCATTCACAGATATATATTCTTCTCTACAAAGAAGTTGCTCTTGCTTTGAAAATCAACAGTGTCTATAGCAAACAAAGGCTTCTCAACATTCACGAGAATGTGAAAGTATTGCGTTCTCCTGACCATTTCTCAACCGGCATTTATCTATGGTAGGCAATTCATTTGTGAAATCTGCTTAAATTTCTCACCAAGATTGGAATTAGGAGGTGCATTGTTTGTCTGTTTAATCAGTACTCTCTATCAACTTGGATTGTTGCAGATGCTGATGAACATATCTGGTTACATATAGGTCCCACCATGAAAAACTTGTTATTGTTGATTACCGGATTTGCTTTGTTGGAGGACTGGATCTATGCTTTGGCCGTTATGACACATTTGAACACAAAGTGGGTGATTGCCCTCCTATGATATGGCCTGGAAAAGACTATTATAACCCGAGGTGAGTTCCTATGTTTTCTTCCGAGAAAGTCCTTACTTAAAAATTTCAGTAGACAATGGTTTTAAGAGGGAGAATGAAATGAGAGTTTTATTCCTTTATGGTCCCCTGTTAGACATCGTATTAGTACAACTGTCATCAATGTAAATTTTTTCTAATCGATGGATGCTTCATCAAAATCTATTAATAAGATAAGATGACAAATAATGAAGGATGAAATTTTTGCTGGACAGTTGCCTGCGGTTCCGATTACTCCAAAATCAGGTGAGATGGGTAGGATACTCCTACTGATATGAGTTTTGATAAATGGTCCATCTAAGAGATGGGCCAATAATTGGATGGCTTATAGCAGACTTTACAGTTTACGAGTCATGGAAAGCTCTCAGCACAACTTATCTTTTGTCCTGAATAATTTGCCATAAGTTGGTGACCAACACTTAATTCATTCTGTATTTTTATTGGTTGTTCACGACCAAGGTTTTTAATTCTGGTGTAGTCAGAAATAGAATCTATACTAATATAAAGCAACAACCGGTAGTACCACCCACACATGTCACACAATTAAAAGCCTCTCTACGTTCAAAGCAAAACCTTCCCTCATTAAATGCCTCTATTCCAAAGAAAAGACAAACCTGGGTTGGAGTACGCCCTGCACAGTTCAGGATGTCCAGCACACCCACATCCCTCGTCAATGATGATGAGGGACAATAGTATATGCCACGTGACACACTCTTAGGGACCACTGATGACATGGATGTTTGTCCCATCCCGAGGTTGACCTATATAAGCCTGTTTAGTGATCTCAAACCTTTGGATCTGAATACCCATATAATGCTCAAAATCTACGGTTAAAATCAACCCGTGAAAACGACTCCAATCAAATCCTTAAAAATCATTAATAGGCTGATTTTTTGTATGTAGGTCCATCTAGGGATGGGCCAAATATCGATACGGCGAGTGATCTCTACGAGTGTGCTACGTGTAAGGTGCGCGTGCATCGCATGTGGCATTCCCCCTAATCAATATAATGTTGAAATGTTGTAAAGTTTTTGTAAATTATGAAAATATTATGGTTATGGAAATCATGGAAAAACAAAGGAAACATTGATATTTTAGGAAACAATAAGCATGAAAGTGCACTCATAACTCATGAAATTACACATTTAAATGCTCATAATTATGTCATAAGTACATAAAAGCAAAAAATAATTGCCGACCTGAAGAGGACATAGGCATATGATCTACGGATCTTTTTTTATTTTTTTATTTATTTTTTTGTTAATTAAGGCAGTATTTTTATTACAAAAATTAGATTATACATGTAATTAACCCATTGGTGTTCATCTGCGTTTGCCATTACATGTCTTACTTACTACGATACTACTAATTTTTTATTCTACATATGTCATTCACAATTATTAATTATTTTAAATATAAAAAATTTAAAAAAATTGTGGAAATGGAAAGTTAAAGTAATGTTTCCTTTGGGCCCCTGTGCAAAAGGAAATGTTTTGGTAAATGTCGTGGTAATATGTCGAATTTAATATCGTATTCCAAATTTTGTTATTTTAGGGAATCTGAACCAAATTCCTGGGAAGATACAATGAAAGATGAATTGGATCGTGGAAAATATCCTCGCATGCCATGGCATGATGTCCATTGTGCTCTCTGGGGACCACCTTGCCGTGATGTAGCAAGACACTTTGTTCAGCGATGGAACTATGCAAAGGTTGATTTTTGTTACTTTTGGTACAGTCACTACAGTGTACTTGTTAGAACTTAGAAGTTAATTTCCATTGGGATTTTAGTCATTATTATACATTCTTCAGAGAAACAAAGCTCCGAATGAGAAAGCGATTCCACTACTTATACCTCAGCACCACATGGTTATTCCACATTACATGGGAAGAAGCAAAGAAATAGAGGCTGAAAGTAAGAAAGTGGAAGACAATAACAGACATATCAAAAGACAGGATTCCTTTTCTTCTGAATCATCATTACAAGACATCCCATTGATTTTGCCACAAGAAGCTGATGGGCTAGATGCTGCCAATGGAAATTCAAAGTTAAATGGCTTGAACACGTCTCACAATCTTTTCGATCAGCCAAGCAGGGTCAGTCGAAGTCTTTCATTCTCTTTCCGGAAGTCCAAAGTCGAACCTTTAGTTCCAGATTTTCAGATGAAAGGCTTTGTAGATGACCTTGATTCTCTGGATCTTCAAAGGGAAATGTCTCTGGATGTGGTGACGCAGAAAAATATTCACAATTCAAATAAGGAGTGGTGGGAAAAACAAGAGCGGGGTGATCAGGTTGTTTCCGCAGATGAAGCTGGACAAGTTGGTCCTCGTACATCATGTCGTTGTCAGGTTGGTCATATCTCATTAATTTCATTGAAATACTTAAATTTAATTTTTGGGGTTTCCAGCACATTTAGGGTTTTTTTAAATTTGAAGTTGTTATTAAGTTGGTTTTTGCTCCTGGGTCGTTAGTTCCAAGAGTTTTATTTACTTTGACAATCAAATACATAGAGATTTTCTCATCATTCCTCATGAGCTACTGTACAATGAGTATTCTATTTGCAGAAGAGTCTATACCTTTTTGAGTATAGTTAGTCCTTGGAAACTTAAATTATTGTTCATCATTCTTAATTATCCCACTAGCTGCAAGGAGTTAGGAGGTAGGAGTTTGGAGTGAACTTTCCATGTGAACTATGCTAAGAGGATCTTTATGGTGCATTCCTCAACAAAACTGGTTGGTTTGAACTGGGTTATTTAATGACAAAAAAATTGGGGTGCCGACAGTTATTTGATATTCCTGTGGGACTTTTGTGATATGCCGTAAGTACATTTTAAGTGTGAAGGAATAAATTGGATTTAGGTGGTTCTCTATTGGATTTGTAAGTTATGTTCAAGGCTATACAAGTTTGCAAGGTGATGGCATACCTGTGTGTCCTTCCACTATCTGAAGTTCAAATCTATCCCATCCTTTGTGTCAATACAAGATCATTGCTGTAGATCTGGACTGCCAGTTACTAACATGCTCAACGAGAATATGTTTGGTAATTTTGCCAAATGTTCAGAGACCCAACAAACTTTGAATATTGGTGTGTGAACTTGTAAAAATCAACTTGAATATTGGTCAAATAGAATGGATTATTGAAAACTACGTCAAGTGAAATTTGGAAACACTGAAAAACCGAAACTTGTGGGACAGTAACTCGGTATTATATTTGGGAAAAGAAATGGAGGAGTATGTTTGGTAAGCTGTTAATGACTTATTTTTAGTAACTCATCTGGGGAGAAGTTTACTCAAGATATATGAGCATCAATCAATCACTGACCAACACAAACCAGGAACTTGGACTTGGCTTGGCTTCCTAAAATATTTGACTTGGGAGATTCAGCTTGATGTCTTGGATGAGTTTTGTAAACTTTAACCAAGTCCAAATAAAATTAGAGTTATAAATTAAAAAATGGTGAATCTATGTATAGCTTACCAACAAGTAATGACAAGTAAAATCTGCTTAAAATCAATTTTCAGGTTTTGCCTTATTTATGACTACTTGGGAGTCAGCCTTAGAATGCCTTACATATAGCTGGATTATGTTGATATTATCACAATGACATACATGTATATTTGTTTCCCTGTCTTATTATCCTTTTTTCCTCAGTGGGCTATATTTCTACTTTTTATTTTTTATTGCTCATTGTATTAACTACTATCTTTTATGACCTCTGATGTGCAGGTTATTAGAAGTGTCGGACTGTGGTCTGCTGGAACAAGCCAAACTGAAGAGAGCATTCACAATGCTTATCGCTCTCTTATTGAGAAAGCAGAATATTTTGTATACATCGAGGTAACAGTTCTATATAAAATGATCTTTGGATTTTTGCTTTTACGAATCCCATCAGCAAATCTATATTAAAGACAGTTTTTTTAATCCTATCAATGAATCCACAATGATAAACATATTTTGTTTAAACTGAGTTTTGTACGGCTTGAACAGTGTCTTTTGGTAATATTTTCAGGTGCATTTTGGAATAAGTAAAAAAAAAAAGACTTACCATATCATATATACTATTATAAAGCAACAACCGGTAGTGCCACCCATGTGACACAATTAAAAGCCTCTCTACTTTCAAAGGCAAAACCTTCCCTCATAAATGCCTCTATACTAAAGACAAAACCTGGGTTGGAGTACGCCCTGCACAGTTCAGGATGTCCAGCACGCCCACATCCCTCATCATCATTGATGAGGGACAATAATATAATCCACGTGGCACACTCTTAGTGACCACTGACCGCATGGATGTTTGTCCCATCCCTAGGTAGACCTATATAAGCCTGTTTAGTGATTTCAAAGCTTTGGATCTCAAAAGCTACGGTTAAAAATCAACCCGTGAAAATGACTCCAATCAAATCCTAAAAAATCATTAATAGGTTGATTTTTTGAATGTAGGTCCATCTAGGGATGGGCTAAATATAGATACGATGAGTGATCTCTATGAGGGTGCTACGTGTAAGGTGCTGCCACGTGTAAGGTACACGTGCATCGCACATGGCATTCCCCTAGTAATTATAATAAAAGAAAAGGTGACTGAAATAACCTGTGTAATGACTATTAACCAAAGTACATACACCATACATCAAATATTACCAGTTACCACAGTTATGGCTTCTCGGAAACCATAGTAAATATCAGAGAAAAGGGGTAAATAATCAAGTTTTTCTCTCCAACTATTTGGAGTGCTCCACGACTCCTTTTTATGAAAGGATAAAATATCCTCTGTTACTTACAGACAAAAAGAAAATGACTATAATTGAAATAAGCATTAAGAATGAATGATTGCGTTATCATAGACACAGTCAAATAATGGTAAAAGTGAGAATTTCTTATAACAGGCAATCTTTGTTTGAATTGACTGGCACGAACTTTCTGGTATATGCTTAAGTTTTGCAATTTTCAGAAGGAAACTAATACCTTTTCACCATGAAAAACGAGTTCTTTTGAATCAGAAAAAGATTTACTTCTGACGGCAATGCATAATATTTGTTGTATTATGCTAGTTTCTTTACATTGATAAGAAATAATATCCAATAAAATATTTCTTTAAGCTGATGATAGTCTACTCCATAGTTATTTGCACCTTTAAGTTGCACTTTAATATGCAAATGAATATTTCATTTAATGTGATATTTCTGAATTAACTACTCAATATTGAGGATTTGTTCTTTAGTGGGCATAAACTTTGGAGGCAAGGCCAAAATTCCATTTTAAAGTTCATATGTTACTAATCAGTTGTTATCTTCATGGTCACTTGTTCCCAGAATCAATTTTTCATATCAGGTCTTTCAAAAGATGAGAAAATACGTAATCGTGTCTTAGAAGCATTGTACATGCGTATTGTGCGAGCATACAAAGAACAGAAGATTTTCAGGGTTATTATTGTTATACCGCTCATACCTGGTTTCCAGGTACTATTCTTGGGTCAACTTTCCTCTAATTTCAACTTAGAATATCCATTTTTTATATTTTGTTTTGAACATTAATTAACAGGGGGGTATGGATGATGGTGGTGCAGCATCTGTGAGAGCCATAATGCATTGGCAGTATCGAACCATTTGCAGAGGACAATATTCAATATTGCATAATCTTTATGATCTGCTTGGACCTAGAATACATGATTATATTTCTTTCTACAGTCTCAGAGCTTATGGTAGACTTTTTGAAGGTGGTCCCGTGGTTACCAATCAGGTGAAGTGCCTTGCATTAGATGTAGAATGGCACAGTTAGGGATATAATGTTGCATAATCTTTATATGCATCATTGTAAAGTAGAATGGCACAGTTAGTGATATAATGGATAAGCTCTAGTTTGTATTCTATTTCATTTTCTCATAGTTATATTTATTTTCAATGGTAGGTGTACGTGCACAGCAAAGTGATGATAGTTGATGATCGTATGGCCTTGATTGGATCAGCCAATATAAATGATAGGAGTTTGCTTGGATCGAGAGACTCTGAGGTATCATTTCGTGTCTTAACTTGACGTTTCTTTTTGACATATTAGTCCATCGTTATGTATATCAAGGCTGCTTCAAAGTTATAATGAATTAAAATTGATTCTAAACTTGTGGTTTTGGCTGAAATTGAAGCAGTGTCCAAGTTAATCAAAACAGCAAGGATTAAGCTTCTTATTTATCAGTTACTGCAATCATAAACCAGAAACTTAATTTTTAAAATGATGTACTGAGAAAAATTAGAAAATATGTATCAAAGTTCAGAAGCTAGAAATGTGCCAGCCGTGATCATCACAGAAAAGATTTGATTTGTTCCAATAATAACCCAAGAACCAGGAGCTTGGTCTTTACAGGTTGTCCCGAGTCTGGAGTCTGGACCAGCCAAGAGTTAGCCATTTTCTTTTCACATTTAGCAGTAACTCTAGACAGATGCGAATTCCTAAAGAAAAAGAAATATTATTCAAAGCCTTTGCAAAGAGATTAATCAAAAGGCGTGATGAACTATAGGAATTTTCAAAGCCTTCACTTTTCAAAATAAATAAATTATAAGAACTGCTGTTGTCAAGGTTTTTCTGTATGCCATTGCAATGGTTTTTTACATTTTTATTTTATTTACTTATCTTCATCAACATTTTTTATCCCATTATCATTGTTTCACTCATTGTCACATGGATGTTTCGGTTTCAGATTGGTGTACTTGTTGAAGATAAAGAATTTGTTGACTCAAGCATGAATGGGAAACCTTGGAAAGCTGGCAAATTTGCTTTTGGTCTTCGTCTTTCCCTGTGGTCCGAACACCTTGGTCTTCGTGCAGGAGAGGTTAGTATATTTGAAAAAATTCAATATTTCTGCACTGCCTTCTTCTCATTAATTCTTAGATCAAAGAAGCATTATTCAGGTCCTGCTACTCACTGTCACTTGGGGAGGATTTCCCTCTTTCAACACCCATTGCTGCTGGTTCATCTATTTTCCAACCATGCATGGTTGAGAAGGATGGTCGGGGACACGTTGAAGGAGCAATAGAGGATAGATGATCTGACGATGATATGAAGCATCTTAAAATAGTATATATATTTTCTCTGATAGTGGGCTCTTAATTCTTGCAGAAAAATCAAATCATTGACCCTGTGATTGATACAACATACAAAGATTTTTGGATGGCAACTGCAAAGGTGAGAATGAAAGAAATAATGCTGTACTGAAGATTCAATTAGTGATCATTTGTGTAAATATAACCATATTTATGAAAATCTCATGATATTTTCTGAGGTTTTGCGAAATAAAACAATAAAAAAAAAAAAAATTTAGTAGAAATAAGAGGCAGTTATCGTACTTGATTTTTCACAGGAAACGAGATCTTGTGAGAGAGAATTTCAGGAGCTTTTCACAAGATATTTTAAATATATACGGACCAGTATTCATATGCTTGACGCATAAGAAATTCTTTATGCCTGACCTGGATCATGTGACACATCTTCAATTTTGACCTTCCATTTTTTGAAGGCTACCCTTGGGATAGATCACAGCCCAAAACTAGCACCACCTACTGTTCCAAATGGTTCAGTCAAGAGATTTATTTTGGATGGCCAAAATTATTTGTGCACTGGTCCAAAAATGTTTTATCAGCATCAAGGAGAACACACACACACACATTTGTCTTGGAACCATGTAATTCTCTTGTTGTAGGTAGCCCAATGGGTGGCGCTCATGTTTAACGATCTGGGTGATGATGACCAAATGTGCCACATGGCACTCATCCATGTCATACATTATCTTTCCATACACACACAACCCCCTCATGGTCAAGGCAGGAAGCCCTGTCAACTTGATTTACAGGCTCAGTTCTGTAAGTGGTATTAAATTTTGACACATTTCCACAAAATATACTGAATAGTGAATCACGGGGACTGAAACCAAACATGAATGGAATATTTCCATTTCCACAAAATTTTCTTAATTGTCGTATTTAAAAATATAAAATTTTAATTAATAATTAGGTATGATGTCTTGGAAATTGTAAATTATTTTAGTAAATAAGATACGTAATGGGGACTCATTACATTTAATTTTCAATAATTAGTATATACAAACTCCAATATGATTATTCTATTTTTATAATAAAAATTAAAAAATAGAAAAATAGGAGACTCATAGATCGTAGAAACATATGGTTATGACCTCCTCAGGTTGTAAGGCAGCTGTTTTATGCATTTTTTTACTTAAATTACATACTTCTGAACATTTAAATGTAGATCTGACTCTCAAAGTTTGAATCTTAGATACTTGTGTCAGCATGTACTGAATGCTATTGATCTTGTTTTTCAGATTTTCTTACTCTGAGAGATGCCTCTTTATTTTATTTATTTATTTATTTATTAATTAACTGATCCACTAAGACGGGGTTATGTTATTAGTATGTTTTCAAGCGTATTTTCATAATTCCCAAATTTTTCAACTCAAATTTACTATGTTTTTCAATGATTTGTATAATATATCAATTTTACAATATCTATTTCCAAGCTATCCAAAATATATACCAAAATCGAATTTTTTTAAGCCTGGACTCCAACTCTTTCGAGAAAGATTGAACCCTCCAAACCCTATAGCTTTTGCTCAAAAGTGTTGCCAAAAGGTATCTTTTCTTTCCCACATGTGACATGACAAATGACTTCAACCTAAAATGTTTTCCTTGATGTGACATTGCGTGGTTCGATCCCATCAACAACCTAGCATTATATGCATATTTGTCACTCTGACGATTTCTTGCTTAGGATTTATTACCCTTTTGTATGTGTGTTTGTGTTCATTCCAACTAAAGTTTTCATAATCTATTTTTCAGACAAATGCCATGGTATATCAAGATGTCTTTGCATGCATCCCCAATGATCTTATACACTCCAGGTATGATTCAACTGTAATTTGAGGCCTTTCTTATTTTTGTTCTCTTATACGCTCTCGCGCTTTAATTTACTATAATACCATCACATGCAGAGTAGCAATCAGACAGAGCATGACATACTGGAAGGAGAAACTAGGGCACACTACCATTGATTTAGGGATAGCTCCACAGAAGCTAGAATCCTATCAGAATGGAGATATCAAAGCTACTGATCCCATGGAGAGATTAGAGGCTGTGAGGGGGTATCTTGTTTCATTCCCCTTTGATTTCATGTGCCAAGAAGATTTGAGACCAATGTTTAATGAGACTGAGTTTTATGCATCTTCTCAAGTCTTTCATTAAGTATGGTCCTCCTAAGGGATTAAAATATGTAAAGCTCTATAGCTATGAGGACTGTATTGTATTGTCAATTCATTCATGAAGGGGTGGGCCCCCGGTTATTTTTTCAAATTTAAAATTGTAGAATAATTACAAAGAAATAAAAAAAAAATCTCCAAAATCAAAATATTTTCTTTTCTTCTCTGTAGTTGTAATCAAGGTTTAAAGGAGGCTGTTTTAACGGTATAACGGACTGGGGGTGTTACTGTTAAAACGGATTGTAACCACCAGGGGCAAAAATGGCAAAAATATAATTTAATGAATTTTAACAGAAAAATGACGCTGAAATTCAAAATCTGAAATTCAATTTCAAAAACGAAAAAAATGGAATTTAACAGAAAAATAACAGATTTAACGGCCGTTTTTCACCACAAATTTTCCAGAATTTAACGGCTGTTAAAACGACTGTTAAATTCAAAGCGTCAAAATGGGTTTTAACTGTTTTTATGGTAACAAGCTTGGGGCGTACAGCTTAAATGGTCGTTAAAACTGTTTAAACAGCCGTTTTTAAAACCATGGTTGTAATGTTGTCTATGGTTAGAGATGGTGGGTAGATTCATTACTGATTACTGGAATAGATTAAAGGGTGCGTTCGGTTGCTGGTCCAGCTCTATTCTGGCTTAGCTTGAGAGCTTATTTCTAGCTGTTTGGGTAGCAGGGGAGTAAGGGATGAGGGATACCCTATCTGAAAATCAATGTTTCTTTGAATCTTTGCACCTATTTTAGAGAAGGCCTCTCGGAGGCATGTAGGGGAATTTTTCCTGAAAACACACCCCCCACAACTCGAACCCGGACATGGTGCCCCTTTTGATACCAAATGATAAGTACCTTGATCATTACTCATCAAAAGACCAGCCTGTCAAGGGGAAGAGGATCTAATTACTTAACCCAAGCACATAACACAGCAAGAATAAAAATCATGTAGCACAGGTGCCCAACAGTTCTAATGTTCTATTCTATTCCTAGATACTCCATTTTGCCTGATAGAACCTTGGCTTTTAAAAAAAACGTTTACAACACCGTAATAATGGAAAGGAACAGGCTCAACGGACTCTCCTTTTTGCACTCATGATCTCTGACGTGGATTCTGAGAATCCAACGGCAGTTGTAAGTGCTGAGCTGGCATTCACTTTTTGCCAAAGCAAAACCAGAGAATACACGACCGGAGAACACGAGTGAGATTATGAGTGCAAAAAGCTGAGTCCACAGATCCCGGACCGGTAAGGAAATGTTCCAACCTTGTTAACGTTATTGGCAAAAATATTATAGCCAAGGTTAGGTATTTAAATGGTCCGTTATAATGGCTCCATAGGATTACAGGAAGTTGTCTCCCCGCTTATACCCCCTCTTATTGGTTTTAACAAAGAACGGCCGAGATCTTATCCCCCAAATGGACGGCAGATCTCAGTTTCTCTCTCTTTCGCGCGCGCTCTCGAGAATTGGATCGCCATTAGGGATTTTGTCTCTTCGTCTCTCCGCTGCAATCGCCGATCGCAATCTTCCAAACGTCAGATCTCGATCTGAGGTTCCTCGCCGTTGTAATCGCAGCTCGCAACCTCCCAAACGTCAGATCTCGATCTATGCTAACAGCATCACGAACCCTCTGCCAACAGTCGCACCGTTTCCTCGCCTCTGCAACTCTCTTTGGAGTAGACCTGAGAACTGGAGCAACCTTTTATTCTCGGTAATATTTTTTTCCTCAAAAGTCAAATTCCATCTTCGTTAGTAATATTTCTGTTCGATCTTCTGGATTTAGTTCTCGATCCGAAATTTTCTAAAAATTGATTTAGGTCAGATTTATTTCAGCATAATGTTACCAGTGGGACCCTTCAGATTGTATCGATAATGTTCTCGGGAAGTAGATGAGTTAGCATAGATCATGGACCAAGTATTCTAACTTCACATTCCTGGGAGTGGAAACCAACGAATTCATGGACCCAGTATTCCACTTCCACATCAATGTTTTGTCTCAACTTATTGGGGATGAGGCCTATCAAGGGATTATTTATGGCCCAATCTTTGATTTTCCTCATTTCTGAGGTCTTAGTGACTTTCCTCCAGTTTCCACTAACGGACTTGATTAGAGTGAATTTTGTGTGGTAGAAGTTTCCCTTTGTACCCACTGTAATTTCCTATGCACTCTATCAAGGACGTTAGAGAAGGTGCTTCATGTAATCCTCCCTTTAATGAGAACATTCATGTCAGTTCACAAGTTCACTCAATACTTTGCAGTAAGCATTAAGAATCCAAAACACTTCTCTTACAGCTGGGAAGGAAGCTTGCCAAAGATCATGTAGTCTGTTAATAGGAGGTTCATGACATTGGGCACCCTCTACAAGTTTTATGCCTATCTTGGATTTGTTTTCAGACCAAATCAATTTAGAGATTGCTTCGCCATCAGCAATCTGATGGCAAGAGATTACCAATCAGGATGATTTTTGGTGGGGTGGGCTAAACATCCACGTGGTCAGTGGGCCCAGATGGTAGCAGCGAGTACAAAACATTTCTACCTCTCTATATTGGGATTGTCTGATTGTATTTGTATTTTTTGGATCTGTATTGCATATTTCCTCTTTTTCATCTCTCTCTCTCTCTCTCTCTCTCTCTCTCTCTCTCTACTTTGTGAGTTTTTTTTTATCTCTGTCTGAACTGTCATTTGGGTTAGGGTTGAAGGAGAAATAATGATTATGTCTGAACCATCTCAGAGAAACCATTTTGGTTGGATTTGAGCATTATTTTGTATGCATCTTATCTATTGGTTAAGTGCTCTTGGAAAAAAATATTTTCTTTTGATAGAGATGCTACATTTTTGTGAGCTTTATTTTTCCTTGAAGTCATTATATGTTTATAGCATTGATATTTTGGTTTTATGGGTATACAACATAATCATCATTTGTAGATGATCGTGGATTAGGTCATGCACATGTTGAAGGCAGCTGAACCTGTTAAGAAAATATTTTGTCATTTGTAACTGGACCTTTGATCAAAATTAATATATATATAAGAAGACTTTAGTATAGATTTTAGCTTCTTTGCTGGGTAAGGTGGGATTGAACCTGCAACTTGGTTTTGATGCTGAATGTCGACTAATTGAGCTACGAGCCCAAGCCGAATGTAGATATTAGCTGCTACTAATATGAATTGATACGTTTTTCTTTTGTTGATGAACTAGGAGTAGGTATTAGTGATAAAATTAAGTCACCACAGTCGTGCTAATTTTTACCTATCGCTTCATCTAATGCAACATTCACAAAATTAATGTGCTTAAAGTGCATTCTAATCCTAACAAGATCATCTTTACCATCACCACCATCATCATCATCAATTTTCATGTTAGATTGTATAATAAAACGTTTTTGACCCCTCTTTATAACTTTCAGAATTGATTTCAATTTCTCAACTTTCAGATTTGATTTAATTTTTTTTTTAGGTTTTTTGTCAAAGAAAATTGCCCTTCTTTGTTATGTAAGGTATCACATGGCTTGGCCCACCTTAGCACATAGCTTAGTTGGTGTTTCTTTTCATGGTGAAATTTGGTGGTTTTGTTTAACATGAATGTTACTGATATGTTTTACATGAATGGTTTTTTTTTGTTTTTCTTTTATTTTTTTCCTTTCTTTTTTATCTGTTTTACATTAATAGTTTGGGCCAGAGATTGAAGGGGCAAGTGGGGCCGAACAACTACGTTGCAATTTGAGGGACTTCTGCATCAAAATTTTGATACAGAAGTCTGCATCAAAGAACAGCCCAACATCCATACGGTCAACGTCCTCTAAAAGCATGCCACGTGGATTATATTGTGGGCGATCATCAGGGGCGGTTAGCGAAGTTTTACTCCAGATTTTGTACCCAAAACGTAATCACTCCAGTTCTCCAACCAAGTTCTCTCACTTAATAAACCCTCAAGGCCTCAACCACAGGAGTCTTCACCTTCAAACATATTGCAGAATAGGTAGGTGATCAACTTGTCTCCCCAAACACCTAGTTTTTCTCCATTATCTTCATCATTTCAATTTTCGACTAATCTAGGCATTGTATGGTTGCCCTTGGACAAGTTTTCTAGAAATGATTCTTGCCCATGTATGTCCATAAAAGTTTTCTAGATCAACCCTTTTTGGTATACGAATCCTTTTTGTGAAAATTTTTCTGTGGTCACCATAGTCTGTGAGTTGAGGTTCTTGAGTCCTCATAATAAGTGGTGGTATGTAGGGTCTTTAGATTTTGTAAAAGGGATGTTGGGTAGGCTTTGAACTCATGAATAACAAGCTTCAATCGTTCAAAGAGAAATTTATTGAGGAAATAACTGTTATTGATGGTGAAGAATTTAAAAATGAAGTTAGAGTATTGAGGGGAGAGTTAAAAATAACTCTCTAAGTCCTTAAGGAAGAGTATCAATACTCAGTAGCTAGTTGGATATGGGTATGACCGATACCCTTTTCGGAGTTTTTTTAGGGGGAGCATGTGTGGGTGGGAGAAAAACCTTGAGAAGGTGAAAAGAGAAGTCATTTTCCTCAGTGAAAATAGAGCTCTTGGTTGCTGGTTTCTTAATTTGCAGTCATCCAAGTTTGTTGGGATGTTAAGAGGAGATAGTTGATGGAGGTGTTTATGGATTTTCTTCGTAGAGCTCAAATTGATGAAGGAATGAACTTCAGTAACTTGTGTCCAAAATCCGCAGTCGGTGATTTGAAAGACTTCATGGATTAATTCATTTTTTGGTTGGCATTTATAAGATTCTTGCTGAAATCCTTTCTCAAATCTCAATAGATTTGTGAGATTTGGGGAGATTCAAGAGGTTGTCAATGCTGGCCTTTTGGCTCATGAATGCTTAGTTTATACTCGAGATATAAAGAATGAAGACTTGGTATTGTTTTTGTAATGGAATTTATATAACAAATTAAGAGAAAGAGAAAGGGGAAACTTCATTGACCATGAGCTCAAAAATATGGGTTATGGGATCCACAGTCCACTAGAGGAGTTGGATGCAAATTTTATCCACCATATGGTTTAGAAATGGGATTTCACTGTATATATACACAAATTAAGTAGTCTCTTACACTTACCAAAAAAATAGGTGATCTCTTACATCTATAAGCTGTCATTGGATTATTCTTAGTGCTTATCCAGAATTTTTAAATGAATCGGGAGAACTATGAATGATGTGCTCACGTCACAAGTAAATATTGTCTGATTACTTAATTTTGACTTGACAAGTTTGTCATGATTTAAATTACCAAACCAATAACAAACTTGTCAAAACTAGAACATACTCATCCATTGTCAATGGTTCAGAATTAAGTCAACTTCATAGTAGCCAGTACTGGGCCTATATGTCCTACATAAATGAATGTGATAAACTTTATAACTTTGAAAGTTGCTGGTTCTTCTTGTTTTCTTTCAGAAATGAATTTTGTTTGTGTGCCTGATTTAGATCGGACAAAAGCTTCTGTTTTCTGATCACTCTGATAAATCCCATTCTGACCTCTGGCATGTGGTCCTTAATTTGCAGAAGGGTTGCAGGATTCTTTTCCGTGAGTCAATGTTGGTTCAATGGCATCGTCTGCAATAAAACCTGGTGCATTGGTTGCTCTACAAGACCTACACCCATCTTCTCCTTTCTTTAAGCAAGGGGCTTCACTTCGAGTTACTGGAAAGTTGGTAACAGTACCCATTCCACTTATTTGAAGTTGATTCTTTTCAGTTATTTATTTGTGTATTTGTGTGTTTCTTTGATTTTCTTTCCCTTCTGTAAAATTCTCCAATGACATGTACAATAGAAGACTTCAATGTTTAGCATTAGTCATGATTACTATGGCGAGTTTGCGTCCTAAACATAAATTATTAAATTAAAGTTTCAACTCTCAAGGATACAGAAATTGAAGAATCTTGACGTCTCAATTGCATACTGGTAACCATCGAAATAGAACGCGATTTCCTTACGGTTGGGATGATCATATTATGTCTGGTTCTGCATGGATAGCTGTATCCTCTTTAAGCATGAGCATGAGTAATTCCCAAGAAAGCGTTAAAGCATATTAGCATGAATAAAAGCTATTGGTGAAAACAAGGATGTTGTTACGGAGAAGCATAGCATCATAAATGCAGGCAAGTCTGGAACAGAAGGTGATAAGAGCATCATATAAGTGGAGGCAGACCAGATTGGAGCCACTACCCTAACTCTGTTTTAACTATGCACCTAGTACGCTATACTTGCGGCATCCTAGGGATGGAGAAACTCAAGAGAACACCATTTTCAGATTTCACCTTAATCTCTGCAATTGGATCATTGAAAATTAACAATCATCCAATCTGGTTGGTTTTGGACATGGGAGATCTTGTCGGCAGGTGCTATCAAATGCTGGACCTCGACCTGTGCATTTGGCAACATGTATGGTTACTCCCTTAATAGATGGTTATTGCCGTTGACTACTCAGGCCTCATATTTACCCTTTTATCATATGCTAAGTATGGTAGTATATAAGCATACTATTGGTTAATCTCTTTTTATTGTTCTTGGTCTGTACACCCGTCGTCATCATAAGCCTTTTTTCCCAATGGTATGGGGTCGGCTGCACGAATCTTGTTCCTTCATTCAATCTTGTCTAAAGCCATCTCTTCCGTTAATGCAAGTTTCTTAAAATCTCCTCTCAAACCTCACTCCACATCCGTTTTGGCCTTCACCTCGTCCTTTTAGGCCCTTCGACTTATACATTCCTCCTCATCGGTGTTGTCATTGGTCTTCATTGTACATAACCAAACCATCTCAATCGACTTTTCCTCATTTTGTCACTTATTGGGCTACTCCAATATTTTCACGAATGTGTACATTTCTAATTTTGTCTTCCTTGTCTTACCACACGTCCATTTCAACATTCTCACTCGACTATACTCATTTTATGAACATGTTGTTTCTTGATTATCCAACATTCTGCTCCGTAAAGCATTATTGGTCTTATTGCCGTCTTATAGAATTTTCTTTTCGGTCTGATTAGCACGCGCCGATCACATAGCACTCTAGAAGCACATCTCCGCTTTAGCCACCCCGCTATAATTCCATGGGCAACATCCTCCCCAATCTCTCAGTCCTTATGAATAATAAAACTAAAGTAATGAAATTGGTCACTTCGAGGTATCTCTTGGTTGTCAATTTTAATTGGCAGATCATCTTTATGTTCATCCTTACTAAAATTGCATTTCATATACTCTGCCTTGGTTCGACTTATTTTAAAACATTTAGATTCCAAAGCATTCCTGCAGAATTCTAGTTTTGAATTTACCTTGTCCCTAGTCTCGTCAACTAATACAATGTCATTTGCAAATAATGTATACCAGGGGACCTCATCTTGGATATGAATAGTTACTTCATCTATAACTGAAGCAAATAAGTATTGACTTAGGGCTGGTCCTTGGTATAATATCCCACTGTAGTTGAAAACTCATTTGTCTCACCACCAATTTTCCTATCATTAGTTATTGCTCCATCATACAGATCTTTAGTGATGTCAATATATCCATTTGGGGCTCCCTCCTTTCCCAATGCCCGTCAAATTAACTCTCAATTAATTTAATCATACGCTATTTCTAAGTCAATAAAGACCATGTGGAGATTCGTTCTCTTTTCTCTGAACCTTTCCATCATTTGTCTAAGTAATAAGATTTCCTCGATGGTCGACCTTCCTAGCATGAATCCAAATTGGTTTTCAGATATCCATGTCTTTTGCCTTAATTTTTGCTCAATTGCATCTTGCCCATAGTTTTCTAGTGTGGCTCATAAGTTTGATGCTATGGTAATTTGTGTGACTCTTTACATCTCATTTATTCTTGTATATAGGCACTACAATACTTTTTCTCCATTCGTATGGTATTTTTCTTGATTTCTCAAACACTTGGTAAACTTGTATAGATAGAAAAATACATAAAAAGTTCAAAACTACAGCCACATGGAAGCTTACTTTCACTGGTGTTCCTATTAGGCTACACGAGTATTCCGTAGAGACTGCCATTGCTGTAATTGTTGACGGAAATGTCAACCTAAAAATTGACACCCAGCACCTGAGGGACCTCAATTTCCGTGTTGGCTCGGTCTACCAATTCATTGGTGAACTACTCATTAAACCTAATAATGAGGTAAGGAATGTAAACTCTCCCTTTGAGGACTCTCTGCCTTTGGATAGTTTCTCACCTGTGCTGTTTCAGGCTGTCCTGCAGGCACGTGTGGGGAGGAATGTGGATGGCATTGACCTCAATCTCTATTACCAGTCACTGCAGCTCTTGAGACAATTCCAAGCTGATCACATGAATGATCGAACAACTTAATCCAGTATTTTTCTGTTATGCAAGATTCAGCTTGGGAATTAGAATATCAACTTTCTGAGTCTTTTTTTTTTAAGAAAAGGAGGTGTCGAGTTTATAAATATTTGTATGGTTGTGAATAAGTTTTCTAGAAATGATTTTTGCATATAAATGTCAACTTTTTCTGTATCAATACTTTCCAACATACAAATCCTTTTTCTGTAGAACTTTTTGTTGATCACTATACAGAGCCTTAGTTTATCTACTGAATAGATGAAGAATGATAATTGACTTCTCCTCTGGTCTTCAGCCCAAGGTGAGGGTCTTCTTCCGGTGGACCCTGATACATCTTATGGTCAGATCAACAACAATGGGTCACGATCTCCTGAAGTTTCCAAGATACCCGTACTCATTTCAGGGTATTAGATGCGTATGGTGTCTTTTGTTTTTGGGTAACAAAATAAAGCTTAATTTGAATGTCCTCTGCGCTTATTTTTCTGCAAAGTGGAAAAAAATTATAAATACAATATTTTAAATCCTGGACCGGACTAGTCAGTTGAACTCGCTGAACTGTCCCCCAAAACAGCTCCAGTTGATCATATTGGTCAGTTGAACTGGTGAATTGACCCACAAAAGAGCTCCAATTCGAATGTACTGGGTTGACCTGCCCACCCCCTATTCTGCTTCATTAACCGGTCTGGGTTTAAAAACACTTGGATAAAACCATTCTAGCTGCAAGAAATGAATAGCTTCACTTCAACATTCCGGTCAGTTGAACTGGTGATTGACCCACAAGAAGCTCCAAGTTGACATCCATCCACTATTCCTGTTGGATAACCGGTCTGGGTTTAACAAACACTGGTATAAAACCATTCTACTTACAAGATACGTCTGTCGTTAATGGTCTAGAAGGTTTGATTGGAAAAATGAGGACGCTTCAGTCAAATGACCACCTATGTGGGGTTGGGTAATTGAGTTGGGCGCTGGTGAACAAAAAGTTTCCCTTTCTCATGTATGTGCCCGCTGAGAATTTTTTTTTTCTTTGGATCATTTTTTCCTGTGGAGCGCATAAGATGCACCCTTTCACATACTTTCTCGGCCCACTAAATAGGGGTGTCAATTCGACCCATTTAACCGGAGCCGAAAATTGCAGTTCTGGTTCCACATTTTTGGGAATTGACTAAATAAGAATGGGAAACCAACCAATAATAACAGTTCTAGTTCTGGGTAGTTTGATATTGGAACCAAACCGAACCTATATATAATGTTAAAACATATAAATAGTTAAAATTGTCATTTTATCAAGATTGGAACTGATGTACCAGGTACCGAAATCAATCAGAATCAAATAATCTGTTCCTGTTTTTGATCCATTATTTTGAGAACCGGAACCAATATGAACAGGAAACGAAAGAACCGACAATTGACACCCCTACAATTAACCCATGACTGATCACCATTGACACCACAACCCACATAGCAATAATCAGCCTGATTAGTAATTTCTATACATTGGATTCAAAAAAAAAATTCATGGGATGATTTCTAGTCATGGGATTTGAAAAAAAAAATTGGATTCTCAGATTCAATAGCTAGAGATCACCAATCGGGTTGATTGTTGGTGTGCCGACTCCATAGGAAAAATGCTCCAGAAGACTCAATTTTTGTATGATTGTGATACAACCCTAAGAGCCGCACACAAGAAGAACTCACGATTCCCTCCTTAAATTAAAGAAGAATTGACGATTCCAAATTAATTAGATGGTTACATATCAATCTGCTTCCAAATTCCCGCAATAATCAAGACCACATGTATGAAAAGGAGACATTCTAAAAGTGATGTAGACCTCCCTCAACTTGTGGTCTTGACGACTGCATCACATTTGGGAGAAACTAAGTATGCAAATGTGGCCTTTGCATTCTAGTCTTTCCCATCAAATTTGATGCGCTTCACATTCCAGAAACTTTTTCCCACTCTTTTCTCTAGAATACTTTCTACAAGGATTTTGATTGGGTCACATTCTTTCTAAACCAACCAATGAAGTCCTCCGGTATATGTTTGGACGTTCGGGTTCCTAATATTATTTTATTAAAAACATTATTTAATTTTAGTGGTGATCACATGGTCCGGGCTCCATGTGCTGCCCACCAGCTGGCACAATTTGATTGGTGTTGGACGCCTCGGCCGTGCTGTAGTCACTTTAACTAGTCCTTTAGCAGCCCGAGGTGTCCAACACCAATCAAAATTTGCCAGCTGTTGGGCACCACAGAGACCCCGGACCATATGATCACCATTCTTAATTTTATTATAAAAATGACGTGAGTTGCTGGGAGCTTGGATGTCATTTCGAGAGAGAAAAATTCGCTGGTCCCGAGGTCCGTAAAACTTCGATGACAGGGCAGCAGATCACGGCACCTGGATTTTGTACGGTTGGACCACCTCGGCTTCACCGCACACGTACACAGGTGAGTGTTTTGGCAAAAAGAACTCAAGTACTCACCTGGGTACGTGTGGTGAGACGAGGTGACCGGTCCGTACAAAATACACGTGCCGAGATCTGCAGCCCTGTCATCTCCTTCGATGACAGGTCTCGGTCATCAAAGTTTTATCCGGGGTCCCATCCCAAAATGTCTGACACGTACGCTTTGTTAACCACCCTTACCCAAGTAACCAAGGGTTTAACATGGGTTGGATTTAGGCCTCGTCATTTCGAGTCTTCACCGCCCCACATTTGATTCTTTCCTTTAACAAAGTCCTTCGAGATGACGCTTAACACAAAGAAGAAAACTCTTCGAGATGACGTAGCATCTTATTATTGAATTATGAGCAATAATAAAAAATGGGCCCCACACCTGATTCCCTACTTTCGAGTAAAACTTCTGTCACAATGGGATTACAAATCACACAAAACACAGCCAATGAGTTCTCGGCACGTACACCTAAAAAGAAAATACATGGGTACGTTGCAAAAGCACTTGTGTACGTGCCCAGAACTCATTGGCTGTGTTTGTGTGATTTATAATTTCGTGTGATAGAAGTTTTACTCCCTACTTTCATTGTACCGACATCAACATGTGCTTTTATCATGGTCGCAGGCTGCATTTCAAACGTGATGTTATTTTCGTGATGGACATGCCTGCTCGATATTATTAAAATAGATTAAAAGTCTGTTTGGATCTCCATTAGTGCACCAAAATAATTTCTTCATTTTTTAACATTAATTTTTATATTGGCCAGACAAAACAAACAGGCCCCAAATTTAATGAGACCATTCATATTCTTCACCAAGACTTTGTTGGAATCAGCACCGTTCAACCAGGTCCCTTATTTAAAATGATACTGACCATCTGACCTATCATGTGGTTTGGATGGTCAGATTAAACTATATGGTGATCTGTTCAAGGAAAGAAAAATTCTTGAATTGGGTCAATGAGTTACCTAGGAAACTTCCCACATATGTATCACATTCTGAACGTGTGGTACTTATCGAGCGAGTTAGGCACCGGCTTAATCGATCGGTCCGATGTAGAAAATCTTCTTAGGTGGGACCTGATCTAATTACAGGTCACACCAACCTCCAATATGATCCACATCTATACCTATGCTATGATAGAAACGGCCAAACAGGTACCTTAGATGGCTTTAGGTGAAGGCCTGTAATTTAATTGGTTCGTCCCAACAACCCCAAATAGGAAGTTGAGAAAGTGAGTTGTAAGTACTTTTGTGGCCCCACCAAACTACTTTTAGAACAATATGTGTTGATGTAGTGATTTGTAACCCTTCACAATCATAAAGTGGGGATTGAATTAATGAAATTAAAGTTGCAACCTAATAACGTCAAGTTTCCATGATTGAATAAAGACCACTTTCCTCTTTTTCATAGTCTTCCTTCCCTTCTTAGATTTTAATTCTATCCACAAGTTTCAACCGCTTTTTATTCTAGAATTTAGAATAAATTGATCTTGGGTCCCCATACAAGTGTGTATTTAATGCTACAACCTACATGCATGATGCATGTATTCAGTTTGTCAATGCTACCCTGTTACCCATTTTTTAGTTTCAAACCAAGGTTTTAAAAATGACCCCATATAACGTTTCAACGGTCCCATAATGTTACCGTTATGACGGCCGGGATTACGTCAGTCAAATCTAGTAAAAATGGTTCAGAAAATAATATTTATCAAAAAACCTCAATACTAGTAAAAGATTTTTTTTTTCACAATAACGACCGTTATAATGGATATTCCATTTTTTTTTTTTTCAGTTTTGGCCTTAACATGGGAAAAAACTTAACAGGGTTTAGCAGTTACCTTTATAACGGACGTCAAAGTTGATGACGGACCATATTATGAGCTACGTGGCATACTTTTATAGATCACTCACCGTGTTATGACCTACGTATCAAAAAAGGCTCAGGCTCTGCCCCCCCAGCCGTGGATTTCACGGATCCAATTGTGGATGTCAACGCCCCAAAAATTAAAAATAAGTGATGCCAACTCGGCACTGATAACCACCGTTGGATTCTTGAAATCCACTGCCGAGCACACAAACATCAAAAGGGGTCAGAAAAAGGGGGTCCCTTGAGCCCGACCCATAAAAAATAGCATGATTAGCAATTTCAAACCTTTGGAGCTATGAACCCCAAAAATGCTCGAAAAATAACCAATCTAACGCTTATAAATCACTAATTGGGCTAATTTTTTTTTGTCAGTATGTCCACCTAAAGTTGGGGGCAGTGGTCTCTAAGAATATGCCATATGGCTCATAATGTGGTCCGTCGTCAATGGTCAAACAGACATCTGTCAGCAAAGTTCTGACTCAATTTATTTTAGAATCGATTCTATCCATAAATCATTCTAACCACAAATCACTTATTTAATTGTGTATTATAATCTCTTCTCTTGTATACCGACTTTGTGTAGAAAATTAAACAAACAGGATTAACTAATTAACTATTTAATTTCCCACAAAGCTTATCTAAAATGCGCTGTGATACGTGTCTTTGACGGGAGCTCCTCCTCTAATTTTCGCTCACCCAAAATGATCTTATTCCTCGTACAACTCAACGATTAAATAAGGGTATTATGGTAAATTTTCACCGTTTTCATCGGTAAAGTTACTTTTTAGGCTTCTGAGCTGTGAACGTACAGACGCGCAGTGTTGTGTCGAGCAGGAGTAGGAACTTTGTTTTCTTCCCGCAAGTTAAAGAAGATGGAGTGTAAAAAATCTGAAGCTTTTGAACCTCGAAATCTCAGCTCGAATTGCCGGGATTGCGTCAGAATCCGGCCGGGACAGATCTATAACCGCCGGAACAATCAGTTTCCGGCTCTGTAATTTCATTTTTTTTCCGACCAAAGCCGGAAAACGAGGTTTTGTTTCCATCTTTTTAGGTTTAAGTTTCTGTATGAAACACACTGTAATTGTGATAGATTAGAGCTATCTTTCACAAATACAAAAGAAATGTCTCCTTTTCTGTTAACTTCTTTTTTGGTTTCAAATTTTTGGAAAAAAATGGAGTGTAAAGAGCATTTGGTGTCGAAAATCCATGTAAGATTGAATATTCTCTGCTTTTTCTTTTGGTGCTGTGAATGATTGAGCTTGACGTGTTTTTTAAATTCTTGCAGATTTATTGGTTTATAATTTTGGCTTTAAATTCTGAAATTCTTAGCTTTTTGAAGTTGAATTGCACTTTTATTCTATTGAAGAACATTCAATTTGCTTCAGGGAATTCCAGTTTTTTTCTCCTTGTTGATAATTTGAATGTTATTCCCAGTGATATTTGAGTTGGTGAGGCAATGGGACATTTTTCGTCTCTGTTCAATGGGCTGGCGAGGTCTCTTTCCTTCAAAAGAGGGAGGAATTGTGGGAACGACCTTGGAAGAGATGTCTCGCAAGCGATGGCAAAAGAAGCAAAAAAGAACGATTTGATATTGCGTTCCTCTGGCAATGTTAGTGCCAAAGGTTCGAACAATTTTGCCTCACTTTTCTCAAAGAGAGGGAAGAAAGGAGTGAATCAGGATTGCTTCATTGTGTGGGAGGTAATGTTTATCTTGCCTGTGTTTGCAATTATTTTTATTTGATAAGTATAAAAGCTTTATTAGATGGGGACCTTTAAAGGCTGAGGAAGTCTACCAAAAGCCACAAAGAAAACAAAAGCAACAACATTAAAAATGGTAAACAACACCAATCATCCCAACCATCTCCCTCTGCTAATCCCTCCCCCTACTAGCCAAATCTGACCATTTAAAGACGATGTCTTCAAATGTAATGCATTTCCCTTCCTCGTACAACTTCACCCAGAAACAAACCAATGCTTTGACCTCCGAGAAAATCTGCTCCATTTGCTGATTTTTGCTTTCAAACACCCTGTTATTCCTCTCCCTCTACAAGCCCCATATAACAGCTAAGGTGTCAACGCCCACATTCTCCTTCCAAGTCTTCCAAACTCCTTCCCTCTACATGCCTGTGTTTACAATTTGATAAGCTTGCTATGTGGAATTGGGATTTTTGTTTTTGATTGGTAGAATTGGGATTTGAAATTGTTAAAGTATTGTAGCAGTTCTTAACTGAGAAATGTGAGCTTTGTTCGTTTGGTTGGTTGGTAGGAATTTGGATGCCAAGAAGACATGATCTTTTGCGGGGTGTTTGACGGGCATGGTCCATGGGGCCACTTTGTAGCAAAACAGATCAGGGAATCAATGCCATCATCTTTGCTATGCAATTGGCAGGAGACCCTTGCTCTAACTTCCCTTGACCCAGATTTTGACTTGGGATCAGATAAAAAGCTTCATCAATTTGATATATGGAAGCAATCCTACTTAAAGACTTGTGCTGCCATTGATCAGGAGCTCGAGCAACATCGCAGAATTGATTCCTTCAATAGTGGTACCACTGCTTTGACGATTGTCAGACAGGTAATGAGCAATTCTAGTTCTGTAATTGCTCGTAAATTACAGGAGGTGGTTTGTATTAGTAATTTATTTATTTATGTTGGCTGTTGAATTTCTATACTAGTATGTTTTATGTTCTATTTGTTGGTAAGTAATTTCTTTCTGATATTTTTCTTGCTCTCTGTTAATAAAATGACTTGAAGTGTTAAAAATTTGTTTAAGACTAGAGCTTCCAGTGGCACAAGATGCTATATCTTTACTAGCTAAGATGACAAACAAGAAGGCCTAGGCTCCTATAGACAGAATTTGCTTGACTTTTAATGAACATTCTTAGACACTGATATTTTTGGTGGGATTTCCTCTGAACTTAAGGGGAGCCCCTATTATGAAAAATATACAAAGAAAACTGTGTTTATGAAAGCAAAAGTTGTTTCAACTTTCTTATCCAAAAAAAAAAAAAGACAAATGTTGTTTTGTATTATTCTATTTATTGCTAATGGATAAACACTGAAGTGACTGAACAGACTAATTGTTTAGTTGAACAGAAGCCAAAGCTTTTCACTCATAGAGGAATGAGATACAATGTGAAAACTTTTGAACTGTTAATTAACCATGAGATGTTTATTTGGTGCTTGAGTCATGAAAGCCGAGAATAGAAAATGGTTTAAGTGCTCAACACCAAATTAAGTTCTATTTGGCATATTCAAGCCCTTTCAAGATTCTGGAAATTTCAAACAGAAGACAACAGAAAGAGAAAATTGTTAATGCAAAGTACCTCGTTCAAGGTGATCTACTGAAATTAGATTGTTGCAAAACCATTTCTTTGCATTTTGCAGTTTAACTGGATTCTAATGACAGTCCCATTTACTGTGTAAACAAAGCTTGGCATAAGATCCACAATTCCCTTCACCTATCACAACATGTTTTCTCAAACTCTTGAAACATTGGTAGTGATAAGTTCAACCAGGCAATACAAAAATACTCTGTTCATCAAAAGATCTTTGTGTGAATTGCGCCTTCCTACCATTTGAAGCAAGGAACAGATCTCTGACATTTTTCACAAAGGGAGAAATCCCAATGACAGTCCAATACCATTTAGTAAATGGTTTAGTTGGCTATTAGCGTCCCACTGGTACATGTGCTGTCAATTCAAACCATCTACTAAATGGGCCATCCCTTCGATGAACCACAGCCAGATGTCACTCCTCTTGAACTTCTAACTGTCCAACTATTTGCTCAATTTTGCCTGTTCACTAGAGCTCACTGGAGCTATGGGAAGTTGTCCTCAGAAAATTTAATTGATTGGATGATTAATATTGTTTGATTGGAGTATTTTGTTATTATAAAATTTTATAAGTGTCATCTAGAGCCATTTTTGTGGTCTGAAGGTTTTGAACCTTAGACCTATTGGTTTGTTGCCTTTTGAAAATTTTGTCTCTTCTTAGTACACTTTACAAACTTTATAAAAAAAATTGAATGAAATCATGGAGGGAAACTTTAAATCCATTTATTAGTATGTGTGCATATTTTGTTGAAACTTTAGTCCCACATTGCTTAGGAGAAAAAGTTTTTGAGGATATAAAGGTGAAGGTTGGGCCTAAAGGGTGGATCCCTTCAGTCTCCCAATTTTGTGCCCCATGGGCACATCTCTACACAACCAAAAACACATACACTGCACGTGCGCCGAGCTTGGACACGGGTCGTGGGCCGTGGGCCGTGGGTTCTAAAGGACAACCTATCTTCTTTATATAAAAGCGTTTTGAATTCCAGGTGTCTTTTAATAGGATGTTATAATTATTTAATTAAAATGTTAATGCACCTTTTCGAAAACGTCGTTACACCATTTGTTCTTGTCCATACTTCTTTACCTTCTTCAAAAACAGACATAAACACAGATAGAAACAAAGATGGTTACAGAAACTCTTTTACTTTTCTCCCAGACAAAAAACTCTCTTCAAATTTTTTTCTATTTTCAACTAGAGTATGTCAAGTTTGAGATCGTCAGACCCTTCACTATTTGCTGGTAGTTAAAGGGAGAGATCATTAATTCCTAGGTAAATTTTGTCGAAATGGCCGAAATTTCGGTTTCAGGCTCCACCGAGACCAAAACACTAAAATTTTAAATTTTCAGATAAGTATTCCATTTAAGTAGAAAATGAGATAATTAATATGTTTTCTCCAATAATTAAGGCACACATTAAGATTTCCATATCTTAGTGATTGTAGAGAGAGAGAGAGAGATTAGATTTTATTCCTATAAATAAGGGATTTTAGAAATACATTAACGTAAATTGTTTTTTTCCAAAAATTTACCGAAATTTTGAAATTTCATCCGAAATCTCGATTTCAACTTGGGCCGAAGCCTAGTCGAAACCGAAATTTAAAACCCTGCTAGGAAAAGATTATTAATAGCCTGTCAGTATCTTCATTGCAAGGGGCGAATATCACTTTTAGGACAGCGAGCATTGCTCGTGCCTCGATTTACAAACCGATAAGTTCATCCTAATTTTAGTTTCTTGCTGATTATATTATTATATCCTTTTTCATTCCATTTTGGTAATTTTTTTTGTTATTTTATTTGGAGTTTCAAATTCAGCACATAATATTCAACATATTTTGGGGTTATAGATCATCCAAGATATGGCACATTTTATTGGACAGTTTGAATTTTGCACAGGTGGAACTTTGGATCTATTGGATAAATTAATAGCAGACAACACCATACTATATATTAAATGATATAAGAAACTCATCACATAAGAGGTCCTGGAAGAGAGGTTTGACTTCTTAGTTGGTTAGCTTGAAATGCTGGTTTGAAGCTCTCTTGCTTGAGGGTAAATATTAGAAGTCACAAAGCAACTAGAGGTTAAGCGGCTAATCCAATATTCTTAATTGTGTTTAAATAGGATAGTTTAACCTTCCTTTTCCTCATGTTATGTGTGTTCACATTGTTCATTTTCGTGTAATAGAGATCATTTGATCCTATTTTCTTTTTGCCAAGTAAGCAAGAACTCTTTTTTAGAAATGAAACAAGAAATCATATAGGTCTTTACATATAGGCAATCTTATTGGTTTTCCTTGCTAGTTCAGGAGTAATCATAGCAATCTTATTGGTTTTGTTAGGGTGAACTCATTGTTATAGCAAACGTTGGTGACTCTCGCGCTGTGCTGGCTACCACTTCCGATGATGGCAGCTTGGTTCCTGTTCAACTTACTATTGATTTCAAACCAAATTTACCTCGTAAGTTCCTCTCTGTAAGTTCTTCGGATCTCTCTCTTCCATGGATCTTCACGCCACTGTTTATGTTGTTCACAGAGGAGGCTGAGCGGATAATGCAGTGCAAAGGGCGGGTATTCTGTTTACGTGATGAACCAGGGCTGCATAGAGTTTGGCAACCAGATGGGGAAGCACCAGGATTGGCAATGTCAAGAGCCTTTGGGGATTACTGTGTTAAGGACTTTGGGGTTATTTCTGTTCCTGAAGTCACTCAAAGAAGTATAACAAGTAGAGACCAATTTGTTGTGCTGGCAACAGATGGGGTATGTATTGACTTTTGGTACTTGGTAGTGCCAAACTTCTCCTTTATCAGACAATGCACCACTTCTTATTTTTCTTGGGTTTTAGCCTTCAAAGAAAGGATTTAGAAAAAATTCTCTTGATAATTTAGAGGGGGAAAACACCCAAAACATAATTGCAGGCTCAAGTTTTTTTAAATGAAGTATACGGCTAGCTAAAATAATGTACTCATCATCATCAACGCCTTATCCCAAATGTTTGGGGTCAACAACATGAATCCTATTTCTCCATTCAACTCTCTTTAGAGCTATATCTTCTGTCATGGCATGTCTTCATATTTTTTTTCTTACTATTCAGATGTATTTAGTGTAAAAATTTTAAATTTCACAAAATGTTGAAATTTCAATTAATTAAAATAAATAGGAAACCTTCGTTAACTATTGAGTAAACTTTCACGATAGTCAACAAATGGCATACTTGTATATTCGGTGCACATTCAGGGGTTTGAGCAAGGATTTGATGGGTCCTACCTTGGAAGTATTCTATGCTAAAAGATTTCGATCTGATTGCTTGATTAGAACCATCAATTTATGTGAAAAATTCTCTCTTTCCAGAATGCTTTCAATACAAACATTTATTTGGGAAACTACACCAAGTTTGTGTGGGAACTGATAGTTAAACAGCGTAGAACTGAAAATTAATTTAAATTTTACTTGCTCTTTATCTTTCAGGTATGGGATGTTATCTCAAATCAAGAAGCAGTGCAGATTGTTTCTTCAACACCGGAAAGGGGAAAAGCAGCTAAACGACTGGTTGAGTGCTCAGTCCGTGCATGGAAACGTAAGAGACGGGGCATTGCAATGGATGACATGTCAGCCATTTGCCTCTTCTTTCACTGTTCCCCATCCGTTCAGAAGGTTGAACCCACTTAGCTTCCAAAGCAGGCATGAGAAAGAGCAAGGTAATTGCTCCTTGGCTTTTTCAATTCTGCTATTCAGTAATCGTTTTGAAAATGTAAATGACTTTGATGGAACGGCTCCATCTCCTTTTACCTTTTGTTCTAACTTTTTCCTTTTGCTAAGTAAGATGTATATAAACTTCTAAATAAGTAAGAATGACCGAGAAAAATCTACAAAAAAATTTGCCCATCTTGATGAACCATTCTCAAACTTAAAGGAAACAAGAATTAAATTTTAGTGGGGTTAACATGATTATAAACTTTTTAGATAATTTTTTCATTCTAGTTGTTCATTCTATTTCAGAGTTGTGTTCACGTCATACACCTTTAATATACTAAGTGTAGGGTATTAGAAACAGAAGAATTTTTCTCTCGTGGAAGAGCTGAAGCCCTAGAATTCCACCATTGCGTCAATCCTCTCCTTAGCCTTGCTGTTCTTCAGGTGCTTGGTTCCGAACATATTGACACTGGGATGAGGTTATTCCCCTTGGGAAACCAAATATGCACATGTTATTAAATGAGGTTTGTTTGCTCTATGAGTAGTTCTCCAAGTGCTGGAACAAAATATTAAAGAGGAAAGCATTTTTTGGAACAACCAAAAGAGGCAGTTTTTTGGTCATCATAGAGATGCTCTAGCATGATTTGTGGGAGATGGTGGATAATTGGATGTATTTGTTTTTCCTGAGAAGAGCTAGGTTGCTTGTCACTCTCTACGAAAGTGTTACTTCTACTAAGGCTCCTTATGGTTGTCCAGAATAAGTTTTCTAGAAATGAATTTTGCATGTAAAGTAGTAAAATTACTTCTGTATCAACACTTTCTAATGTACAAATCAGTTTTCTTTAAAACTTTTTGTTGATTCCGACACGGAGCCTAAGTATACTTTATTATCCTGTTGCTTGTTTTTCTGGCGCTATTTCTTGGGTTCTAAAACTAAGTTTCTGGGGGTCTAGGTTTACCATCCGCATTTGCTCATCACTTTCTAGAGTTCCTCAACTAGCGACATACCTGCTTAAGATATGCACGATGACTTACTGCTTGTTTCATAGCGGAGTTTGCATCAATTCTTGTCATTGTAAGTGTCTAGGTTCAGAATATCATATTCTCCTATCAAGTGTACTTCTGGCATTTAATTTGTTTCACAAGCAAGCCGGCAGAAGTATACCCTGAGTGGTATCTTGTCAAAGTGAAGGGCTACAAAAGCATGATGGCTCTGGGTTTGACAGAAATGTAGTTCGAAGCAAGGTTTAAAGGAGGCTGTTTTAACGGTTAAACGGACTGGGGGCGTCGTTACCGTTAAAACGGATTGAAACGGCCATTAAAACGGATTGAAACGACCAGGGGCAAAAATGGAAAAAACGGAATTTAATGGATTTTAACGGGAAAAAATGGCTCTGAAATTCAAATTTTGAAATTTGAAAAAAAAATAAAAATAGAATTTAACTAAAATTTAACGGAATTAAACCGATTTAACGGCTGTTAAAACACAAAAAATGGCCGTTTAATTCAAAAACAATAAAACGTGTTTAAACAGTTTTAACTGAAACGGGCTTGGGACGTTACCGTTTAAACGGCCGTTAAAACCGTTTAAACAGCCATTTTTAAAACCGTAGTTCAAAAGGACAAAGAGAAGGAGCCTTCTCCCAATACTTTCAAGAAGTTTGCACTGCTTATAGGAAATATATATATATATATATATATATATATATATATAAGTCAGGATCATGGTACAACATTTTCATACAATATTTTGTACAACAATTTTGGCTTACCCACATGGAAGATGAATCAATAGCTGATTTTTGGTGAGGATGATCTTCTCACTATAGAGACCGTCCACTTAGAGTTTTGGAATGGGATGATTTTTGGCGAGGATGGTCTCTATGGTGAGGAGATCATCCTCACAAAAATTCAAATCATTCCGATATTCGTAGACCGGTTTACAAGTTGAGGAATTATGGACCGTCTATTTTTATCATTAACTTGAAAACCACATTTGAGGGTGTTAGAAATTTCAGAATGTACTGATTTTTTGTTGGAGTGATCTATATAGTGAGGAGATCATCCTCACCAAAAATCAGCTATTGATTCATCTTCCATTTGAGTACGCCAAAAATGTTGTCAAAAATGTTGTATGAAAATGTTGTCCCCCGATCCTAACCCTATATATATATCTATATATATATATATATATATTATCTTGTCAACAAGGATTCGAACATAAACATCATATCAGAAAAGAAAACACCTCTCATATATGGGGATACACTAACCCAACTGTAAAGAGAAGCCTTAATACTAATGATGGTGTCCTATGAGGAGCCATTTTCTCCTTTGAATACCCTCTTATTTCTCTCCCACCAAAGTCTCCAAATAAACGGGAACTGTATCATCTTCCATAAAACCATTCCCCTATCTGATAGGTCAATCTTAAGCCACCCACCCAACAAAGTCCCGATCAACTTTAGCATAACCTAAGAAATACCCGCATGCATGAGAAACTATGAACATATCTGTATAACAAAATCACAATACAAAAGTAGGTGATCTGTATTTTCCCCATTAAACTTACACAGTACAGGAATTTACCAAAATCCACTTTCTAGCAATTAGATTCTAAATAGTGAGTAATTGGTTAATATATGTATATATTAATATCACTTAACTCGAAATAGGCTAAGGGTTTCCTCATTGATTCAAAAATTATTTGAACTCACCTCACTTTGAGGACAAGTGTAAATGGTGATTTGAACACTTACTAAAAATGCCACAAATACTCACATTTCCGTCTCTTTTTGGCAACTATTTTAAATTACCGTTTCACAAAATGTATGTCCTTAGCCGAAAATTGACCCGACTGGAGATTATAATTGTCCAATCGAGACTTTTTAAGATAAATGCATGGATTACATAAATAATTTTACATATTTTTATTACTATTAATTCTGTTGTTCTCTTCTTGCGTCTCCTTGGTCCTACCTCCTACTAGCATCCATAAGTAGCAAAAAATTCGCTGCCCCCAGGGGGCTTCAAACTTTGAAGTACTCCTCCCAAAATGTCTAAGTACCCTTTGTTAACCACTAACCAAGGACTTAATGCGGCTTGGGTTAAGGGATTGGGATACGTGTCAGACTTTTTGGGTGGGGAGACTTCAAAGTTTGAACTTGAAGTCCCCTAGGGCCAGCGAATATTCTCTCGCACGAAGTATGGAACCCATCTACTATACTTAGGTAAGGGATTATACTACATCCCAGAAATTTATGAGTCCGGCTTCTTACCAGCATCCATAAGTAGCACCTAGGATGGGACCCCTCAACCATAGAGGTAAGGAGTTGCACAGTCGGTGTAAATTTGGCCTGGGCAGGATTTTTCAGGCCAAAGCCTGGCCTGTTAGGTCCTTGGTCCGGGCTCGCGCCTGCCCTTGAAACCTATTTTTTACATTTTTTTTAAATTGACTAGGTCGAGGCCCAGCCCGAAGCTCTCGTCCTACGGGCCTCGGGATGGGCTAGGCCCTGAGATTTTGGCCCGACCCAAAAAACATACGGCCCCTAGGTGGCCAGGCCCATCGGGCCAAATTTACACCACTCTTGTAATCCCTAACCTCGTGGGATGTTTATACAAGTCCGAATTCTATGAGACCAAGTCTTATACAAAATTTGATGGGACCCATTCATTTCGGGTACACGACCAATGAATATTTTACCCAGGTGGACCTACACCGAAAATACCAGCTGTTGGATTTGAGTTTTTGGGTTGTGATGTAAAAAGGTATGCCTCGCGCTTTTTGGCGTCAGGTAGCACCATTTTTGTTACTCACCGCTGCCCATCTGGGCCTATTGACCGCATGGATGTGTAGCCCACCCCTTGGTAGCCATTCATACAAAAAATCAGCTTGTTTGATGAATTTTAGCTGTTGTTTTTAGTTCTAAAAGAATGGTTTAATCCAATGGCCCTTAAAAAACACTAAAGTCTAATGTGTAGAGATTACCAATCAGGGTGATTTTTGGTTTGTAGATCCAGCAAGGGGTGGGCTTAGGGGCCTAGGGCTAAACATCGATGCGGTCAGTAGGGCCAGAGGGCAGCGGTGAGTAACAAAAATGGTGCTACGTAACGCAAAAAAAGCGTGAGGTATAGAGAAGAATTTAGAGCTTATTAGGGTTTTTTTGCTTTCGCTAAAAGTAGGGAGAGTTTTGTAATTTTACAAGGTACAGTGACGATTTTAGAGCTTATTAGGGTTTCTCCAGTCTATAAATATATAGGAGGATCCCGTCTCCATCTAAACCAAAGAAAGCAGGCGTGTGCTTCCGTCTCCAAGGCTCCTGCTTTAGGGTTCTCTCATTGTTTTCTGTATTCGTTGTCTTCGATTGATTTGGGTTTCTTCTCTGTTTACTATTTTTTTTTTGTTTTCTCTCTGAAATGAGTTGGGTTTCTCAGTGATGTCAAAGATTGATGACGAGTCTGATACATCCATTCTAAACCGTGATGTGAATTGAGGCATTTGTCTGAGAGAAACCCCTCTTTTCTTTTTATTTTTCTTTTCTTTCAACTCTTATTAATCTTTTTTGATTCGCTCTACTGAAAAAACTAAGAGGATCCCCAAGGTTTTTCATTAGAAAAAAATGTATATAACTCTAGTGATCGAGCAAGCAAGTAAAACAGCAGAGAAATATATGGTGAACACATGTTATGGACAGACTGTTTTTAGTTGTTAGCTAGCCATGATCAGTCCAGTTTAATCCTTGAGTTCAACACTATCAACCACGGTTGGATTTCAAGAATCCATGGGTGCCGTGTCTTCTAATTAAAATAGGACTAGGACTAGTGGGTTTCTTGGATTAGGGTTGGGCTAGGCCCATGAAGACGTGAGATTTCAAACAGACCCCAATTCTATTCTAAAATCATTGTTCTTGGCAACCACCTCTTCATTATTGGGTCCAAAAAAGGCTGCATTTCCCTTGTCAACCTATTAAAAATTTGTTCTTACTTGACCCTCCTAGAGACTTCTATGTAAGCTTAGTGGGTCGTTTGTATCCCAAATAATGCTCTACGGGTAAAATTAACTCAAGAAACTGATTCTAATCCAATGCTTAGAAGTTAACAATTAGATTACTTTTTGGTCTGTAGGTCCACCGACAGTTGAGCCAAAAGTGAAATGAAGAATGGTTGAGCTCACAATCCTAAAAATAAAAGGGGTGGGTCGGGCTCAAGGGACCCCATTTCTGACCCCCATCTTGGCGAACCCACTTAGAGGATGAATCAATGGCTGATTTTTGGTGAGGATGATCTCTATTGTGAGTTGATCATCCTCACAAAAATTCAAATTATTCTGATATTCATAGACTGGTCTAGAAGCTGGAGCATTATGGACCGTCGATTTTTACTGTGTAACTTTAAAACCACATTTGATGGGGTTAGAAATTAGAAAATTCAGAATGGGTTGATTTTTTTGATGGGGTGATCTATATGGTGAGGTTATCGTCTCCTCCAAAATCAGCCATTGATTCATCTTCTACGTGGGTACGTTAAGATGGGGGGTCAGAAATGGGGTCCCTTGAACCCGAATCAAAATAAAATATCAAAAAAATAAATTTTTTGGGGTCAGAAATGGGGTCCCTTGAACCCGAATCAAAATAAAATATCAAAAAAATAAATTTTTTGCTTGTCCCCTTTATTAATGCAATTTGCGTCACACCCAATGTTTTTAAAATATTTGTCTCATCCAAGATCATTATAGTCATTTAAAAAATATTGGGATGTCCATCTGGAGAATGTTAATGGTGAGACGCAAATATTTTAAAAACATTGGGTGAGATGCAAATTGCATCAATAAAGGGGTAAAGCTAAAATGCCCATAAAAAAAAAATTTAAAAATTGGAAAGGAAAGTAACTAAAGAAATTAAACAAGGAGATTGAGAGACTGCAAACTAAAAATCAGCTTGGTTAGTGATTCACAACCTTTGATCTTCGTTGGGAGAGATCGCAAACCAAAAATCAACCTGATTAGTGATTTACAACCTTTTGATCTTTATCCAAACATCTATATAGTCAGTGTCCACTAAGAGTGTGACATGTGGCTCGTATTGTGGGCTATGATCTGATTCACTCACAGCCAGTATACTACCAATTACTTTTGCAAAAAAGGGCCCTTCTTGGACCCAATAATGAAGAGATGAGGCGATTGCTTTGGACCGTAATTTTAAACTTTTGTCCCTGAAGTTAATTTTACGTAAAATTTTCACCTTTACCAAAAGAATACACCTTTACCAAAAGAATACGACATAAAAAGATTTTAAAATAAATTGTGGGTTGTTTTGAAAATTTCAAAAGACAAAAATGATATTTAAAAAAAGTTGAATGGAAGGAAAAAACAATGGAAATCAGAAATGAATTAGTAACCCTTTTGATTATGCAAAAACTCCTTCATATTTGAAGATATAGAGACCGGTTGGAGATGCAATTGGGAGGTCTTATTGCAAAGCATTGTGTTGCCTCATCACTTAATAAATTCCACCATTTGATAATAATAAAAAAGTTGTCATGGATCTATAAGGTGTGTCAACTATAAGTCTAAGAGGTGGGTTATATGTGCTTGTGCTGCAAAAGTTGAGGATCATCTCTACAAATAATGGCAACCACAAAAAACGAAAGGAAAACAATCACATGCATCTGAAAAGAGATTTATATAGTTCACCAATAATTACGAGCTTTCACTAGTAGATATAAAAATAAAATAGTTAGTCTGGAGAGCTACACCCATTTCTTACACCATATTCTTAGAACTGATGGTGGGACTAACATGGGTTCATATTCCACAATCCAACCATACATTGAGTTGTCCTTGCCATGATGATCTTTGTCACCAAAAATCAGTATACAAAAATCAGTAACCATATAGACAGTTGACCTAAAATAATGGTGTAATTGGATGGTCTAGATTTTTCTATTTCATATCCATTTTTCATTGTCTGACACGATTTTTTCATGTTAAAGAAGAAAGTGTTTGTGAGTTTTGATTATTTCCCTACAAAAGTGTGAGTTTTGATTATTTCCCTACAAAGTTCACACTTGATGCTTTATAAGAGTCATCTCCCATGACAAAAAAAAAATTAAAACAAACATATTTGCAACATCTGTATCATCCGGAATACACAAACATATCTGCAACAACTGTATCAACCTGAATACACTATATCCTACCACAACTGTCACCCTGTAGTCTCCGTCGGTTGTAAATTCAAATGACCTCTATATTTTTCTTCTTATTCATCATTTTAGTACAAAATGCATCAGTTCATATATTTATATGCAAATAATTCAAAATTCTGCTTGTTTACGTTTGACTTGATCTAAACTGCTTCTGAGCGCATGAAGTGCAGATCAAACCTCACTTCACTCTCCCTGATCATTACCACAAGACCCCTTGCTGGCTTTTAGCTTCAAACAAAATGAAAAAAAAAAATCTTTCCATGCAAGAGGTTCTGTGATGCTACAACCTTCCCCCTGCTGTCTAAACACTTTTGTATCAAAGTATAGAAGATGCTACCCGATCATCGTCTTTAGGTAGTGGCTTTGGTCCAGTCGAGCTCTAGGTGCAATTTGTTGACCAGATGATTCATTCTGATTGTCACAGATCCCAAGTTTCACAATGAATGTAGCTGTGCTACCCTTTTCCAGGCCATCACTTTCAATCCAAATATGACCATCCATGAGATTAACAAACCTGATTCCATCTTAGAAAGGTGAGACAGTATTCATAAACATTCATCAAGAAAATCCTAAACAGACACAACACAAAAAGTAGTTAACAAGGCCTGATTTGGTAGCTCTGTGCTATGTATAGCTTGCGGGTTCCAAAACCACGGGTACCTCATATTGACATAAGCATGACAATTTTCGGTTGCTTTTATGTCAACAGAGATCCATAACCATGGAGTAACAGGATTGATGGCATTGGTACCAAACTTTTTAAGACTTGTTTTCCCTTAAACTATCATTACCAGATTGCCCGATTATACCTTTTACAGATAGCGAGTCCAAGACCTGCACCACCATTACTTCGATTCGGTCCACTTTGAGAGTAAGCAAATTTGGTAAAAAGATGTTGAATATCTTGTGGACTAATCCCGCTACCAGTATCCTTTACCTGCAGCAATGAATCTGTTAGCATCCCCATTAAGCAGGCAACGAAAAAATTAGCCGAGTGCCTCTAAGCATTTGTTATTTTAATAATAGAGATGCATACAGAACGTCAAGTTGTATCCATAAACCAAGATTCTGATGCTGACATTGATATCCAGTCCAACATAACTATTTGAGGAAAGCATGCGGGCAAGTAAGGTGTTAGATCTCCTCAAATTACATTTGATGTCTGCAACACCCAGTATGCCTTGGCCTCGTAATTGTTTTTTCTTTCTCCAATAAAGTGTGTAGGTATACTACTTCTGAGTCATATAATAGACAGAAAACCCACTTAAGCTAAATGAAATAGTATCCACAATCATCAACCTGTACAAACCTGAACATGTAAGAAGAAGTGGCCATCACTTGACACCGGATAGAATTCAGGTGTTCGCCCATCTCTCAGAGATTCTGGTTTGGCAACAGAAGCTATAATTGAAACATAACCTTCCTTTGTGAACTTCACCGCATTACCCGCAACATTCAAGACAGTCTGCATAAGACGTTTCTCATCACCAACGGCACAGACAGGTAAATCTGGGGCCAACATTATCGTCATTGATAACTTCTTCACGGCTGCAATAGGCTTTACCAAATTAACGGCCTACAATGTAACATAGAAAAAATTTGATAAGATCGCCAAGAAGATGTGTGCAAGGGGGTCTTGTGTGTGTGTGTACGGTCAAGGATTTTGAATCGAATTTGTACATATAGAAAGTATGAAATCCAAGAGAATTACCTCTCTGAAAACCCCATGAAGGTTGAAAGTTCCAATATCTAATTCCAGGCTTCCATCTTCAAGTCTTGAAAGTTCAAGAACATCATTAACAAGTGTTGCCAGAAGGTTGCTACTCTTAAGCACAGTCTCTACCATCACTCTTTGCTCTGGAGTAAGTTCGGTCTCTAGAAGTAGGGAGGACAAGGCAATAATTGCATACATTGGTGTCCGCATTTCATGGTTCATGACAGCTAGGAAATTATTGCGAGCACGGATGGCCATCTCTGCTTCTCGACGAGCTAAATCTAGGGCAACATTTTGCTCCAAGAGCAGATCACGGGCCCGCATAGACTCTTCTAAAATTGCAGCATGTGAAAGAGCAACAGCTACCTAGACCAAGGAGAAAAAGAAATTGAGTATGAAGGAACATGTGCTGGTCACAGTTCTCCTGGATCTCTGTAGCATGCAAATTATGCAAAGAAAAAACAACTTGCACAAAATAATAGAACAAAGAAATAAATGCAAATGAATGAAGAATGATATGCGCTGATTGAAGGTCTTGGGAACTATTGGTGCGGAGATCCAGAATCGAGAATCAATTCAACACAAAATCTTAATCCAGTTTCCACTAAAAGTTGCAAGTTGAAAAACAATCTGTAGATGTTCATTAGTCACATCATATTATTCAATAAGCATCCTACAGTAGCAAATTATGTAAACAGCTTATGGGTGCAAACCATATAAATTAGATAGGGGAATTACCAAAATACCCTTAAATGGACACATGTCCAACAAAGGAGGCGAGTGGGTATTCCACTTGCATGAGTACCAATATCATTCCTCTAAAAGAAATTAATATGACTTAGTGAACAGTTAACCTTATCCCTTGTGTCATGCAAGAAACATAATCTACAAATTACAAGATGAAGCCTGGTAGCCATGCAGCAGCCAATAAATAATAGAAGGGAAAACATGCTTTTTCAGATACACAATATTGTGTTATTTTGAAGTTTAGTTTTGTGTTGATTTGTGTTCCTAGGAAGTTTCGAACCTAGGACACTTTAGTATGGGTTTTAACACGTGCTCTAAAATTCACTTAAATTTTCAAATTTTACATGAAAAATTTGGAGTGAAACTTTGAGAGTCTCTCACATTTTTCACTACTTTTTTGTGTTTTGCTTAGTCCCACATTAGAGGGACAAGAATTTTGTGAACATATATATGTCAATGGTGTGAGGTATTGGTAAAGCTCTAAAAGTAAAAACACACATGCTACCGCACACAAGCGCGTCAAGCATAGCCGCGGGCTCGGATGGGCTTTGAGCTCTAATGAGCCTATCTTTTTGGGCAACATTCCAACTTAGTATTTTACTTTTGACTTGACTGGTTGACTCCTGATTTGACCGTTGGAGACCTTTAATGTCTCGAATTTATTTTTGACCGTTTGAGATCTTTGATCTTCCGGGCTTTTTTGATTGTTGATCTGCTGCAAGGGGCGCTCCTCCTCTGTCAAATACACAGTGCGAGCATTCTCTGAAAGCATTACAATTAAAGTGCAGGAGACGAATCTGCATTAGGAAAACACATACAATGTGTGTCTCAACTCTTAATCTTCTAAATCGATAAGCTCTTCATGTTTTTTAATTTTACAGATCTATAGCTTCTACTCTACTACTCTGGAATTGGATAGTATCTGGAATGTGAATTCCAATTGAAATTGCTCGGGTAATACACTTATATACAAAGCTACGTTTGATTGAATTTATTGTTTTCTCAGTAGTTGTATTTCATTTAACTGCTACTGTAACACAATTCTGAAACTAACACATTGCACTTTTGTGAACATCTTATGGATGGTTGAGACAATCTCCAAAACAAAGAGACCACCATGTGCCCCTGACAAAACATATGCAGTGCTCTTAGAATCAAGCTCAAGAAACACAACCATACTTGTAGGTAAAACAATTCATGATTAAGTACATGCTAGGCAGCAAATGAAAGAGTAAAGAAAATGGAACAACCTGGTCTGCAACGACGTCAACGAGTTCCAATTCATGGTCGTGCCATTTTCTCGCACTATCCGTAGGGAGCATCAAAACCATCACTGCATAGCTTTTTGTAGAGAGCTCAGGCCAATCATTAATTTGGAAATTTGAAAGATGTAAAAGCGGTACACGCACCGCAACAACCCCTGGTGGCACATATCTTCCTGCAAGCGGTCTGATCCTTGCCAATGGGCACGTGTGTGGAATCCTTATTGCTTCATTACTATTGAAAACTTGAGTGACTATAGGAAGGTTAATTGGCAAGGTAGATCCAACAGGTATCTGGTGGCGTAGGGTGTGAGAAAGTTGCAGGTTCAGACCAGTTCGTGATGGCATCCACAGAGCACATTCCTCCAAGCCTAAAGTCTTACCCAGCTCAACAAGGGTCGTCCTCAATATGGTATGCCTGTCAAGCGTGCTCCTAATTTCATGAGTCAGCATTCTGACGTGCCTTCCAGTTTCTTCTTGGGTACGTATAAGGCCCATCTCTCTGTCAAGTTCTTCAGCCTTATTCTTCAAAAATAGCTCCCGAGTTTTAACACTTAATAGATCAGGAATAATGTGAACAAGCATCAAAGCTGTTAAACATGATACAGCAGCAGTAGAAATTTTTGCAACCGTCATAACAATTGCAAGAGTTTTTGAGTGCATTGAGAAAGTCCACAAGTTTATAAGGTGAGTTGCTCCACAGAGAACAATAAACGCACCAAATTGCATTAACACCCATCTATATGGGAAGAAAGCGGATTTCTGCACAAAATAAATAAGCTCCAGAGGGATGGAGAAATATGCAAGCGCAATAAAGAAGTCAGATATATACTGATATTTCACCAACAGTTCATCAGCAGGCCATTGTGTCTCGATGCAGTCACAGGACTCCATGTTCCAGCAACCACATCAACCAAATATAATTGCAATCTACATTCCTGTGCATACCAAAGAAAAGGATAATTAGAACAGCTCACGCTGGGCTTAATCAAACATGATCACTTATAATCTGTTTGCAAAATGTCAAGAAGAATTGTTATTGCTTGATTGAGTCAATGACTTTCTATACACGAAACGTTATTAATCGTGTGCTTTGCTTATTACAGAACAAATTTCAATTGAAGAATCTTGGTGTTATGAATTATTTCTTGTACTCTTTCAAAATCTGATACAGTTATCGTGTAAATGAAACTCATTTGCCTTCCAATAATTGATAGTGAGATTGTTGGCACCCCACTGAAATTGAATGTCAAATAACTAAGGATATGATGATCATCGACTATATGAAGCCATGATGGCAGGAGCATAGCTTACCTGACCATTACAATTTCCCATGCAATTGATATTGGGATCACAGACTGCCTGACCATAACATGCCCAGTTATTTCTTATGCAATTAACGTTGGGAAGCATAGACTGCCTGACCATAACACGACCAGTTATTTCTTATGCAATTAATAGTTTTTCCAGACGACATGACGGTGTTACACTGCATAATTCACCACATTAAGGGAACTTTAAACCATTCATTGTTCTATTCTCGCTTATGCCCCTTGTATCTTATTGAGCACATGGTACGCCCAGGCTGGAATTGGTTATACTGATCCTAGACATTCTACAGTGGGTTTTAATTTGTCTACGAAGGTCATTTATCTCATGGAAGTTAAGAACCAAGACATGACTTCAAAGTCCACCACTGGAATGTAGTACTAGGCTATTTAATCAGCTTGCAAGAAAAAAATGTTCAGTTCCAACGCCTTAACAATCTTGGATTACATCTTCTACTACTACTTTTTAAGCCAGTAACACTAGTGCAATTGTATCTGTTATTTATAAAAAAAGCACTTCTGTAGTATAAAGGTTTTGAACCTTAAGACTTATTGGTCTGTTGCTTTTTGAACTTTTGCATATCTTCCTAATACACTTTTGAAAACTTTATAAAAGATTTGAATGAAGTTACGGAGGGAAACCTTAGAACCCTTTTTTGGTAAGCGTGTGCATAATTCTTGAAACTTTAGTCCCACATTGCTTGGGAGTCTAAAGGTTTCTGAGCTTATATATGTGGAGGTTGAGCCTAAAGGGTGGGTCTCCCAATTTTGTGCCCCATTGGCACAACTCTGCACAACCAAAAACACACGCACACGCCATGCCGGACTGGAAACGGGTTGTGGGTTGTGGGCTCTAAAGAATTACTTATTTTTTTTATACGAATATCTTTTGAAATTCTGGTGGTTCTTAAATAAAAAGTTTTTTAAACATTTTCGCACCTTTTCCAAAAACACTGTTTCCAAAAGACTCCTTTATTGCCTATAAAAATCCTATTAGTGTTCTTCTGAAACATAGACACAGACATAGAGAACATAGACTGAAAAACACTCTATCACCCAAACGAAAACTATCTTCTTGTTTTCTTCTATTTCTCTTACAATTTTTTTGGAGCACGCCAAGTCTAAGTTTGACAAATCCTTCACTATTTGCTGGTAGTAGAAGGGAGAGATCATTGAATCTTGGAAAGTGATCGTCAAGAGCCTGTCAGCATCTACTATAATAGCAAGGGACAAATATCACTTTTAGGACAGCGAGCATTGCTCGTGCCTCGATCCGCAAACCAATAAGTTCAACCTTATACTTCCTTATATTCATTATTTACCTATAACACATTCTATCTCCCTCTTCTTTTCTCTTTTGTTATTTTTCATTGGAATTTCGAATTTAGCAACTTTCCAACAATCTAAAGGTGATATTCTTTGTCGAATCGTCGAATCGAAATGGCCAAAATTAATAACAAGTATGAGAAACGAGATTTGTTTGATGGAACGTACTTCAAGAGATGGCAAAAAGATGAAATTTTATTTAACCACTCTTGAACTTGCTTCCTCGTTGATTGATTCTAAACTGAATGTGTAATCTACAAATCCATAGATTATTAATAAGTGGAAACATCAAGATTATCTCTGCATAAACAGATAAACTTTATATTGAATTGTCTTGTACCATCATAATATGATGTTTATGTAAATTGTGTATCTGCAAATGCAACAGAAAATGCCGGTTCTAAGAAATTTGTTGTAGGAAAATCCCTAGAATATAAGATGGAACACAATAAATCTGTAGTGACCCAAGTCTAGGAAATTCAATTGATCGTTCATGAACTTCTAACTGAGAGTTATAAACTTTGAGGGATTTCAAGTTGCTTCAATCATATAGAAGCTTCCTCCCTTACAGAAAGAATTCAAGAACAACCTTAAACATAAGCAGGAGATGACATTAGAAGACCTGATAATCCGTCTTCCTATAGAAGAGGGCAACCGGCACAGTGAACTCAAGGAAGGCTACTGAGCTTAAATTTAAGGCTAACCTTGTTGAAGGATATCTTGGAACCGGAAACCCCATGGTATCAAAATAAAAATAAAAAAGAACCGGAAACATAGCCTAACTATAAAAAGAATGCTGACAAGAACAAAGAATCTAAGCCCAAGTTCAACAAGTCCAAGGAGAACATTTAGTCTACGACAAACCAGGACACATAGCCAAGTTCTACCATTAAAAAAAGACCCAAGACAAAGAGAAATAGCAGGCCCAAGCCAATGCTTCTGAGGATAGAAATTTCTCTGTTATGATCTCGAAAGTCAATTTTGTAACCCATGTAACAGACTAGTGGGTAAACATTGGTACTACTAAGCATATCTGTGGTGACAGGAATACATTTTCTTTCTATAAACCTGTTGGGGATGGAGAAAGTTTGTACATCGGTAACTCATCGGCTTCCAAGGTGGTAGACAAAGGTACTGTGTGTCTCAAATTCACTTCCAGAAATGTTATCACCTTGAAGGATGTATTGCATGTACCTGATATTAGGAAAATCTAGTGTCGGTTGCACTTCTAAGTAAGAGGGGATTAAAATTGTATTTGAGTTAGACGAATTTGTTTGGACTAAAGGTGGGACATTTGTAGGGAAGAGATATCTAGATGAGAATTTGTTTAAATTGAATGTAACTGTTGTTAATATGAATAAAGTGATCTTTTTTTATCTTAAAAGGATATGTTACTAGAATAGTAAATAAATATTTCATAACTTTTATTGATTACTGTTCACGATATTATACAGTTTATCTTTTAGATAGAAAAGATGAAGCAATAGACAATTTAATAATATTTAAAAATGAAGTTGAAAACTAACTAGGAAAAAGAATGGATTTTTTGAGATTTGATAGAGGTGGAGAACATGATTCAGGACTTCTAACCAAATTCTGTCAAGATAATAGAATAATACATAAAACCACAGTACTTGTAAAAAAAATACATAAAACCATAGTACCTTGTTCTCCTCAGTCTAATAGTAAGGCTGAAAGGAAAACAAAACACTAAAAGACTTTATAAATTCTATGTTAATTAGGTATGGGCTACCTTTGAACATGTGGGAGGAGGCCTTGCATACAGCATGCCACATCTTAAACAAAATACCTTTCAAAGGTTCAGATAAAACACCTTATGAATTATAGTCCCACAAAAGACAAAACTTGGTCCAAAAACAATATCTTGTGTCCTTATAGGCTATGCTCAAAATAGTAGTGCCTACAAATTCTTAGTAATTAGATCTGAAAATAACTTAATGGAAGTAAATTCTATTATTGAATCTAAAGATGTGGAAGTTTTTGAAAATATATTTCATTCTAAGGAAAAATCTAAAATAATAGGAAAATCTATGAATTAAGATGACTCTTCAGGTCCGTTTGGTAACCAAACATGGATTTGGAATTGAAAATAGAATTCCAGGATTTGTGATTTCTGAGAATTTGAATTCCAAGAATTGAAATTTCTTGTGTTTGGTTGCACCGTGGAATTTACTTGGAATTCCCAATGAATTCTAATTTTAGTTGTTTGGATATCTAACAGAATTGAATTTTCTATCTATCTACATAAGATAAATATTATCTCATAAACTTTATGTTATAACGGTTGTTATTATTTTTTTTTTGTCATCCGTCAGTTTACTATTATCAATGTTAATTTTAAAAAAAAATTTAAAAATTATGTTGATAATTTTTTGTACCATGTTTAATCCGTGCCAAAATCTCAATGGCTAAAGCCTAAGTGGTACATAATGCAACAAATACGATGTACATCATCAACATTGAAGATGGACCACAATATGAGCCATGTGGCACATTATTAGAGACAACAGACCGTATTGATGTCTGTCCCATCCCCAAGTGGACCTACATACTAAAAATCAGGCTAATTAGTTATTTCTAACCTTTAGATTTGAGTACCCCCCAAATAATGCTAGATATCCCATGCTTAAAAATCAACTCATAAAAGATACATATCCAATGGTTACAAATCACTAATACCGTATGGATATTTGTCCCGTCCCTATGTGGACCTATATACTAAAAATAAGGCTGATTGATTATTTATAAGCTTTTAATCTCTGTACCCCAACTAATGCTAGATATCTCATGGTTAAAAATCACCCATAAAAGACACCAATGCAATGGTTAGCTACATCTCTAGGTGGACTTACAAACTAAAATCAGGGTGGATGATTAGTTATCTCTCAACTTGGATCTTTGTACCTCAACTAATGATATATATTCCATGGTTAAAAATCAACCCATAAAAAACATCAATCTAACGGTTACAAAATTTGTAATCCATTGATGATGAAACACAGTATGAGCAACATGGCATATTATTAGAGACCACGGACCGTATGTATGTTTTTTCCATCCCTAGGTGGACCTACATGCTAAAAATCAGGCAGATTAAAATTTTCTAACCTTTGGATCTGAGTACCCAAATAATGATAGATATCCTAAGATTAAAAATCAACTAATAAAAAGACACCGATCCAACAGTTGCAAATAACTAATCTTGATGATTTTTTGTTTATAGGTCCACCTAAGGATGAGTGTGAGAGTTGGAGCCCGATAAAAATTCTCTTGAATCTCTCCGCTTGGAAATAGAATTCCAGGAATTAGAAGTTTCTTCTCTCCCCTAAAACTTCTAATTCCAAGAAAATCACAGAATTGGAAATATAATTCCTAGAATTCAATCATCCCAAACACAGATATTTGTGATTCTAAGAATCACAAATCCAAATCTCTTCATGTTTTCTTCCATTTCTCTTCTAATTTTTTTGGAGTACGCCAAGTCTTGAGTTCGACAGACCCTTCACTATTTGCTAGTAGTAGAAGGGAGAGATCATTGAATCCTAGGAACTAATCGTCAAGAGTCTATCAACATCTACTATAACAGCAAGGGGCGAATGTCACTTTTAGGACAATGAGAATCACTCATGCCTCGATCTACAAACTAATAAGTTCAACCCCATACTTCCTTATATTCATTATTTACCTATAATACATTATTTATCCCTCTTCTTTTCTCTTTTGTTATTTTTTCTTTTGAATTTTGAATTTCAACAACATATTTCCAACAGTATCTACCATGACCGGTGAGCATACCAAAGATACAATCATTTTATTCAAGAGAAGTTTCTTCATCAGCATGTTTCACTTACGTTTTTCAGAGTCCAGTGGACCACCTCATTCATCAAAGCCATGACACGTGCCCAGAAGAAATCAGTCTAATTCTCTATAAGGGCATTGTTGTACTGTCAATAGTGTAGTTTCAGTTATTAGTATTATTCTTTTGTATTATTAAGAATTTAAGATCATGTTCCCCTAATTTGATACAATCCTAAAGTGATACAATCCTAAGATCATTCCCGTCGAAATGGATTTTTCTCGCAAGTGGTTGACCTTTAAAACGCCCATTTTGCCATAGTTTAATTATTTCAGTTTCTTGTTTTGTATAATTTCACACACTTATGTCAAGGATTTAAAACCCCTCTAAGAAATACCTAATATGTCTCATATGGACTAACCACATTCTGAAAAGAGCTGTGTCAGTGAAGGACTTAGGACATCCTCTAGGTACAAATTCATTGGATGGTACTTGCAATTTGCAAGACATGAATCCCGAGAACCATCCAACTATGTAAACCAACTGCAGTAGTTTCACTTGGACTGGAGTAAATTTCCAGAACCAAAGAAGTTAATTATAGACCATTTAAAGGCTAAACCAATCAGCTTAATTATCAACTAATTAAAGCTTATTAGTACATAAATGACAAAAATTATGTTTTCCCCCAGCCCTAGTTTGCACAGTCTCCCAACCGGCCAACCCTACCCCCCAAATAAAAATAAACTAAAAAGGAAAAAAAGAAAAAGAGAAAACAACAACCCTAATTCCTGAAAGAAAAAAGAGGCATCAAAACTATCTCAAACTTAAAAAATCTAATACAAATACAATGGATTAATTAGCTACATAAAGGTTAAATCTGCCACTAAAATAGAACTATAAGAACATCAACCCTTCGAATCGACCATAAAAAAATGGAGAAAAGAAAAGAAAAAAAAATTAGATAGAATGGAAGAAATCAGAAGGAAAGATTACCGAATTAAAGAAGAAGTGGAGTGGCAAAGAATTTTTGCAGAGTTTCAGTATCTGATCAGAAAATGCAGAAGAACCCCGTCTCCTCCGTCCATCTCTCAGAGTCAGAGCTCTCTCTCTCTCTCTCTCTATCTGCCTCGGATAACTAGCAAAGAGTAAAGGAAGACAGAATCTAAGCTTCACGGACAAGAAGAGACACGCATTAAGTAAAGTCACACGTGGTTCAACCGCTTCGGATCGAGTAAAACATCTGTCACAATCGGATTGCAAATCACACAATCACAGCCAATGAGTTCTCGGCACGTACACCTAAAAAGACAAAGCACATTGGTACGTTGCAAGCAGTTGTGTACGTGCCGAGAACTCATTGGCCTGTGATTGTGTGATTGACAATTTCTTGTGATAGAAGTTTTACTCCTTCGGATCTAACCAAAACCCCACTTCCACGTGAGTGGATCGTCCACGTCGGAGAGAGAGAGAGAGAGAAAATCATAAAAGTCCAGCCTTCGAAGGAGTGGAAATATTAGGTGGACAACACTCATAACCACCATAGTGTCCATTGCACACTATTTTGATAGTTCGAAAAAGCGGTTCTCAAAAAGGTCTACTAGAGAATGGACGGTTGGATGGTACAGACCTTGGGCTATGATAGTTGGAACAGTGATATTCTAGAGGTGGGGTTTATCAAAGGATGAAGGTCCCACTACCCCGCTGCAACTTTTGAAACCGTACAAGAATGAAAAAGATCGACCGTCATTTTGGATGGGTTTGTGTCCATCCAACGGTCTGGATGTCCTCTTGAGGCTGCGGCGTGATTTTCTGAAGTAAAAAAAAATGGAGATAGATAGTTCTACTGTCTACTTATACCGATTTTGCCTTTATAAAAGGAGGAAAGAGAAACTTTTTGAGTAAGCGGTCCACGAGCTTTTTTGACAAAAAGTGATGCGGACCAAACAAGTCCAAGTACGTCGTTCGTCTGTAAGGGAGGAAGAACGGTGTTGCTGTCATCACGAGGACAATGTCTTCCTTAGGTCGAATCTGTTTGATGGTCCTGCCACGATGTGGACCCTAGACACGTCCTCCCTATAGTTAGCAATTCCAAGTGGGGCAAAATATTTGGATTTTGACATGTTCGGGTACAATTTGGATTTCTAATTAAAAAAAGAAAAGATGTAACAAGGTATGCCTGAAACTTTTTCTTGTTACTCTCCACTGTCATCTGGGCCCACTGACCGCATGGATGTTTATCCCACCCCTTGGTGGATACACACCAAAAATCACCTTGAGTGGTAATCTACGACCATTAGAATTTAGCACTTTTTAAGGCGTTCTTATAGACGTTGAATGTAACCATTGTTTTAATACTGAAACCAACGGCTAAAACTCATCGAACAAGCTAATTTTTGGTATGAATGCCTACTGAGGGGTGGGCTAAACATCCATGCGGTCAGTGGACCCAGATGGCATCGGTGACTACCAAAAATGACACTTCCGCATTTGAAAAGATCTCAGATATATCTTGTTACATCACGACCCATTAAAAAATGCGTTTAAATTTTTTGCGAAAAAAAAAAATGTAACAAAACAAAAAGTAAAATATTGACAATTTTTTGTTTTATAAAATGATTTTCATGTTCAAAACAGAATAATTAGGAAAAGTTCAAGAATAAATCCACCATGTAAATATAGTTTTTCCAACATTAAATAGGAGAGGGGCGGGATATTTGCACCCACAATTTTTGCCTCTAGGCCCACTAACTCTCTTTGCCCACCTTAAATATCAACTTTTTTCTCTACATCCACGTAGAGCTCCATGTATCTCTATGCCCACCAACAAAATAAAATCATTGTAGAGAACTGAAATCTTTTTTCGGTTCTTCTCCTTCTTCCTCCCTTCTACCACCACCTCTCTCTCTCAACCCCCATCATCCTTTCTCTCTCTCTCTATCTGCCTCGATAGTTCAAAGCCGAGGCACCTATGTTTTCAATTTTTTTTTGAAGAACCACCCCACCACCACACCACACGTCCCATCTCCACCGCCACGACTACCACCCCACATGCCCACACGCAGCATTAAATTCTACAAACCCAACCATCAAAGAGAGAGAGAGTCCGTTTGTGTGGTGGGGTGGGGTGGGGTGGGTGGGGAGAGAGAGTGCGGTGGTGGTGGTGGAAGAAGAAGAAGCTGGGCCTCGATGTTGTGTCTTCATTAGCACCATCAGGTTCTACATAACATAACTTGAACAAGCAATATATCTTAACTGAGAAAGAAAGATAATGCTTGATATGTAGAACAATAATTTTCCAACAGTGCAAATGATCACATAATAGATATTAATAAACCTGTAAACAGAAGAAGAAATTAACTTATTGGATAAGCAAATGATTGAGGCATGCATTCAATGCACTATCCTAAGTTAGATTTTGTCATTGTACTTCCACGATGTTATTGATAGTACTTCGGACATCTATCCCCAAATTCAATAGTCGACTGAAGATAGGTAGCACTATAAGACCTCCAATACTTATGAACATACAGTGAGATTACCCTTAAGAAAATAAAATAAGTAGAAGAAAGCACAATAAAGTAGAAGAAATTATGTCTTTGAGAGAAAATTAGTTTATGTTGTGCCTACTTAGTAGACACCCTCAAATCCCTTTATAGAAAGAAATAGAAGAGATAATCATTTAGCACTAATAAATCTCATTAAGGACTAAAAGGTAACAAAACAATCAAAATCACTAAATAGAAAATGTTAAATGAATTAAAAACAAAAACATACAATAACTAGAAATGCTTCTAAATTAATAAAAGAGAGTGAGTAAAGGAAAATTCAAAGATTTTTAGCCCAAAAAAGATAAGTTAGGCTTGCAAAAGCTCACACCACAACTCAACCTAACTTGAGAAGCCCAAGGGCTCCGCTCATTAGGTCCAACCCTCTTATATATATGTTCAAAACTTTTAGTTTCCCAAACAATGTTGAACTAATAAAGATGTATAAATAGTGTTAAGGATATTGAGAAAAGCCTCACTAGGTTTCCCTCCAAAACTTTTATTCAAAATTTCATAAAATTTATTTTCAAAAAGGGAGTGATTAAAAAGCACCTCTTACAAGCAATTAAAAGACTTGGGTTCCAAACCCCTTAGCCTTAAAAATACAAATAAAACTAAAATTTAATGAATTACAATAAGATCTTCCTTTTCATTTCTAGAGCACATTTTATTTATAAAGCACCAATGTCCTTTTTCACGCTTATTTTGCTTCTTTTGGAGTATATTTTGCTTCATTCTTACAGCGAGAAAACATTGATGCTCAAAAGGTATAAACAGTAATTACCTTTGGAGATGACCTTTTTTTCTCGAAAAGTTAGAAAAAATGGCCTGGATCCCCAAGAATCCGTAAGGAAAATGACGTCCACCAAAGGAACATCCTCCTTAGGCAAACAATTCAACTACTAGTACCAAAAATAAATATCTTAAACTCAAAAGACCTAGATCTCCCATGAGACATAAAATAAAAAAAGTGGTGCTATTGTCATCTTGACAAGGACATGGTGGAGATCCGGTCAGCATAAGACATGGTGATTTGGATGCAACCAAGGGATTCCCAATTTGACGAGGGAGACCATTCATGTTGCCAGTGGGTGAGGGTACCTTAGCAGGCTGTACGGCCCGTTAACATGGTTTGGTGGACCGGGCCAGCCAGACCGTGGGTGGACTCTCCAAACCCTCTTAACACCCCTACCCATAGCCCATCCTAGCGATCAGTGATTGAGCGAGTGCATGGGCCATGTCTCCACATTGAATTGAAGTGAGGACATGATTGTCATTCCTTACCAAATCACCAACTAATGTACTCCTTACGTTACAAATCTTTCAAAGGAATGCTACCCATCTAAGGGGCTATTAACGGATCAGGTTTGGATTGGATCAGGGCAACTCAAATAACAATGGTAAAATGTTTTATAAACATACATTTCATTGATATAAGATATCCCATCTATTCTACTATATGATGAGAGAAGGCCCTTCTTGCATTAAAAATTGATGAAATCTCAAAATTGCCCCTACTTTGTGCAAAATGACATTATATTTCTTTTACATTTTTAAGTCTTTTACTTTTTAAGGGTACTTTAGATTTTACACCATTTTCTCTTCTTCAGTCTTTATTAGTAATTGACGTTGGCGTACTCAATTGCAGCTCATTATATTAAAAAAAAAAAAAAGACATTCTTCCTAATATAACCCTCAATGTTTTTAAATTGACAAACATTATATCCTTCTTTTTTGAAATTACTTAATTTATAAGGGTGCTTTGGTCATTCACCCTTTTCACATTTCAACCTAACTCTGAAAGCATTTATGAGCCCCCACGTGGCACCTCTCTCTCTTTAGAAAAAAATTAGATGATAATATCTATCATCTAAGTTGATGATGGACCCACAGTTTGAGCCACGTGGCTCACTATTAGAGGCTACTGAACGTATGGATGTTTGACCCATCCCTAGATAGACATGATTAGTGATTTCTAACCTTTTAGTCCGAGTAACCCAAATAATGCGAGAAATCCACCGTTGTAAATAAGCCATCAAAAGGACTTTAATCCAACGGATATAAATTACTAATTAGAATGAATTTTGGTATATATGTAGGTCTAACTAGGGATGGGCAAAACATTTATACAGTCAGTGGTCTCTAAGAGTGTGCCACGTGACTCATAATGTGGTCCATCGTCAAGGTAGTTGTTTGAAAAAAATAAAAAGATAGTTAAATAAGTTATCCGTACGTACGTAGCTCACTAATGATCACATGGTTAAAGACTATGGATGTTATCATGTTGCATAGTGGTGTCGTTTTGTCATTGGCCAAATAATACTCAAAATCAACGGTTAAAAATAAACCATGAAAAAGACTCAAATCCAACAGATAGAAAGAACTAATCAGGATGAATTTTTGTAGGTAGGTCCACCTAGCGATGGGCGAAACATCTATAAGGTCATCGATCTCTAAGAGTATGCCATGTGTAAGGTGCACGTGCATCGCAAGTGGCCATCCCCTAGTTAATATTTTAAAAAAAAGTGTATACAATATCATACAAGAATATCGGGTCATTATCTAATCAGATCAAGGTCCATTGAACTGATCCAATAACTTATCGGATCACTATTCTTACATGCAAACCAGATGTTCTCGGATCAGATTATTGGGATGATCCGATCCATTAGCAGCCCTATCCATCACTTCGCATGTCTTAGGCTGCCTAGCTATTGTCTTTTCGTTGGGGGATGCTTCCAACGGGAAAATTGGACTTTGGGTCGTAGAAAGGAATTTTCGGGAATTCAGGCCCGTTTGTCGGCAGGGCCGGCTTTACCTTAAGACCATTAAGGCAGTTGCCTAAGGGCCCTTGGTGAGAGAAGGTCCCCAGCCCAGGTCCTACTAACCACATGGATTTTTATCCCACCTTTATTGGATATACAAACCAAAAATCAACCTGATTAATTATCTCTAGGCATAGATTTCAGTATATTTTAGGACAAGATTCTAGCCGTTGGATTCAAGCATGTTTTTTGGGTAGTAAATTCAATGGTTAGAAATCATCAATCAAGCTAATTTTTAGTGTGTTTATCCACCAATAGGTGGGCTGAACATCCACACAGTCATTGGGCCCAAAAATTGATCTATGTAGGGCCACGAGAGTCTTCTGCATCTATTTTTTTTGTAGTTCTTTATTATTCCAATAATGTAGGGAGTTTAATTTTTAATTAATACCATATATACTAATATATTAAATATAAAAAAAGGCCTTATATAGAGATTTCGCCTTAGGCCTCAATTTGTATCGAGACGGCCCTGTTTGTCAGAGCACAAGACTCGGTCGCGGAAGGAACAGAACAACCACCTTTTTGCAAGTTTAATGCCACAGACCAAAAACATCTACGGGTGGTTACCAATAGTACACTGGGGAAGAAAACTATGATGTCCGTCTCCTCCGAAAATGTCACATGGCACTCTTTTGCCCACTGACCCATGGATGTTCGATCACTCCTTGATGGACATACACGTACAAGATCAGCCCGATTGGCGATTTCTGTTAGTTGCATTCAATTGTCTAAAAGTTGCTAAAATCTAACACTAGAAATCACCCTCGAAAAATGCTCGAATCTTAACAGTTCAAAATCATCAACCATGCTAATTTTTGGTAAGTAGATCCATCAAGGGTTTTGCCAAACATCCATATGTTGTGGGCCCAAAGAGTGTGCTACATAGCATTTTTGGGTGGATAATTGAGTTTTTCTCGTAAACTGGGTGACATCCACAGGCATAAAACCCAAAATGCAGTTGGTGCAAACGTGAAAACCAGCCAGCTGTATTTTCAAAGTGCCGCAAATTGGCCCTTTAGTGCTTTTTTCAGGTAGGCAAGATGTTTCTTGCCTGGACCACAAGACCCGTCAACAAGAAAAGGTAGGCTACATCTGCAGGGCAAAGAGACATCAAACCACAGACGTCCCCGGCACGGGTCCTAGCCACCTCCATGCTCTCCCACATGAGAGGGTACACAACTACCAACCAGCCATACCTCCGTGTGCGAGTCAATCTCGGTGAGCATTTGGGACTTTTAATGGAACCATGGGATGCGAAAAGATGTGTCATTCAGATAAAAGCTCCAAACTAACAGTTGTAAATTTCTGGTCAAGATCAGCAAATCCCAGGTCGAATTCAACTTGGTGCGAACATTCACCGAGAGATTTCGGAAGATCGAAGATTCCTTCTAAGATGAATCCTGGCTTGTAAACACAACCAGAATAAATTATAAACAAGAACTTATCCAAAAAAAGGAAAAAAAAATGCCCACATGCGAATCAGTACTACTTCATAGTATACACAATGCAATTGCAATCTATTATTTATTATTATTTTCTTCACATTATACTAGTCCGGACTACATCTTTTCCCAGTTCACTGATTAATAGTTCCATCATCTTCTTATACATGGGCATATAATGATCATTAATCATAGTTCTAGACAGGCGGAGCTTACTGTACAAATCTCGAGGTGTCTCATAGATACCTACATGTTCCTCGGTGGGGCCATCATCGCCCGAATTTGTGTTGTCAGATGGCAAAACAGAAACAATATGCATGATCCGACCAGGGGGATAGAAGTGGTGGATCTCTGAAGCATCCAACGACGTGGCGGGCTTCTTGTTTTCTACAGCATCAGCCAGCACATTCTCCTCTTCGGTGATTTCTTTTGCAGCCGCTGCTTCTTCTTCCCAGGCCTGATCATCAGCTTCAACACCCTGCCTATGAAGCTCCTTTTCCAGCTCATACCACAACTCACCTTCAGTCATGTCTTCGACAGTAGACGTGTCAATAACATCACTGACATGGTCCACTGGAATAAGCTCCTCCTCTTCCTCTGTCTCATCATTCCCCAATTCATCCCTTAAGCAACCATAATCCAAGTCCACCTCTTGGTCTCTCAAGACCACTTCAGTCACATGAGATTCAGAGGTTCGTTTAGATATTAGAGAAGTCTCGGGTTTGTCGTCTTCCTCTTTAGAGTTTGATAATGGGCCCCCATTACGACGACGTGCACCCATGCATGACCATGATGAAAGAGATGAGCGGGTCCTGACAACAGCCTGAGCAACATTCTGTGCACGCTTTACAACCACCTGGGACCCACAACACATTTTGCCAGTTACAATATGGATAAATAGGAGATGTGATAATTCAGAATTGAGGGATTAAGGTACAAGGTGCAAGGGTATGTATATGTATGTATATAAATCAGGTATGTATATGTTGGTTTTGACTCTGCTGAGTGCTGAGTACCATAGACCCCAGGGATGGTCCACAGATTCATCAATGATTACTCTTTGGTCCGGATTGATGAGTCATCCCCTTGTGTACACTGATCAGCACCACAATATATACTATCATCTTTTAACACAAACCATCCTAATTTGTGCAACGTTTCATGGTACTATACCTAGCTTGAAAGAATTTAGCAGCATAAACCACATTAGTAGTTGTTTGTCACTTAGGTTGAGGTTCCTAACTAACAAGGTTATACTAGATCTTACCTGAGTACTGCTGGAGACAGGACGCAGAAGTGCACCAGCACCTGCTACTCTTGCTCTTGCACTAGCTATAGATGGTAGACGAGATCCTAAGGCAGATGCAGAGCGATATACAACATTTAGGAATCTTGTGCGCTCAACTTGATCCCGCAAATCATTTAACCACGATGATGCTGTAACCTGCAGAGAGTTAAAAATGACGATTAAAGTGTCTGCTAAAAAGATGGGGAGAATTGTAGAAAGGATAATGTTTTGAAAAAAAACCCACCAAGGATGGTAGGCCTGAAAATATGGCAACTAGCGATTGTCTTTACACAAATAATTGGGCGTAAGTCTTTTGTCTCTCAAATATACTCTTAATTCCCGTTTTGCCCTTTACTATTAAATTATTCTAAAAGACAAAATACGTTTTGTATAAAAACAAAAAAAAAAAGTAAATATGGTCAAATATCAGCCATAACCATGTTTCGTTTTTTAAACAATGTTTTTTCAACCACGGGTTCCACTTTGGGTTTGGGTATTTCACTATTTCTTATACAAAAAGGTATTTTTTAAACCATATTTTGTTTTCTAGAATAGTTTAAATCAGTAAAAGGGCAAAAACTATTTTAAAGTGAAAACTTGAGGCTTCACCCAAAAGATGTTCAAGAAGCACTTGTCAAAAAATAAAAAAGACGTTCAAGAAGCGTAAGTGTTCAGGATGTTCAACCCTATATATCATAAGCAGTAATTTCCTCAAGCAAAAGAGTTGTTGCACCTCAGAACGAAGATCATCGACAGAAGCAGTTGAGAATGTAGGCACCAGATCAGAACCATTGATTATGGTAGTAATGCACTGCTTCCCTGATTCTGCTAAATCCCATGTCATACAGGCAGCTGCAAAATGCCACGTGTCATCAGAGCAAATCGTGCATGCTACGAAACTGAAGATACAACCTCAAAAAATCCATAGGGATGCATTTCAGGCATAAGCATGTGAAGTATATGAATATTAAATACATGTTAATAATACAAAAAATCAACTATGAAAGGATAAAATGCTAAAACATGGAGATGTTAGCAGGTGTGGCATGAATGTAGCTCATGCAATGATGTGTTCAAGAAAAGGACTGAGAAGTTGCAATTTGATCTAGTGTTTTATATAATCAAAGTATCAACCATGGGAGTGGATTTATTCTCAATTATAAATAATATAAAAAAAAATAGTATGGTTCAGTACCAGATTACAATCCACATTAAACTGATGCCTGACCTCACAAAATCTCTACAAAGTTGAACATTAAAGTTTATTAGCTAATCTTCCCTTTCCCCATTCCAAAGTTGAGTATTCTTTTTTTTTTCTCTTTTTTAATCAAGAACAGTATGTGTCAAGATGATCAGCAACAACTTGTTCTCCAAAATTTCAAATGAATTTCATTGGATATTATTTGCATTACAACACAGAAATTTAGTAATAAAACAGACTTATTTATGTTGAGTTTCTGATCCCATGTTGGAAATGATGAGGCATCAAAATGATTTTATGCAGAATTTCCAGTTCGCTTGGTATAGAACAAGACTGTCACATATGCATGGTCTCCATCTTTGCCTACTAGGATAATAGGCATCAAGGTACAGTTTTCGAAACTGTACCTTAAGTAGCATATAGCACACACACACACACACACACGTGTACCTAAGTAGCATATAGTACCTTAAGTAGCATATAGTGTAATGCATGTTTACTGTGAATATGTGACCGAATCATATTTTTAAGAAAATTTTCTTCCTCGATAATGAAGCTTTCAAAGTAAGATACACCAGAATAACTGTAACTTTACAGCCAGTGTTAAGACTTTACATTTAGTGGTTATATTTTGAAAAAATTTACACTTTTCATCAAAACCCATTTATAATATATTTGCAGCAACAATTGGAAGCTTCTCAAAGAAAAAAGAAGTAAGAATCCAATTGGATGCTAGCCACATAATTATAGAAGACACACAGCAATTTAGTGGTAACATCAAGAAGAATCTTTTGGGCCAAAGGTTAGTGAATAGCTCTTTAAAGATGACTGCCAAGGGTAAGTCCTACGTGACCAAGGAGCATGGAGTGGGAGTGGGTGCAAGCGCAGAAGCGGGAAAATCTAATAAAAGACCCATGGAACCCCCATCGAATAGGTGGTTTACTTGCACAGTTTTTGAGTGGTGATTCTATGGTGAGGCAGTATGAAGTACTTGCATGCTACCTCTTACGCGTTTTTGTATCATTCGTGTATTTATCACTTTAGAATGCTTTCATGGGAGCCATCTCAAGCTTTATAATAAAGGAGGATCCATAACCTCAAAGCCTGTACAAAGTCAAACAAGCCCCTTCTTCTCTACCTCTTGTAATTAAAGCCAGATGTGAAAGCCCATACACGTAATAGAATGTATGAGAGACAGGGAGATTAACATGTGTGAGAGATAAGATATAAAAGAGGTTGTGTTGGGATTTGGCAACCAAGGAGAGAGAGTTGCTTTTGTTTGGGAAACTCATAAAAGTGGAGAGAGAAAGGGAGAGATTAGAGAGAAATTACATTGGATACAATCATTGTCACGCATTCAATGAGTTTTGCATTGAGTTTGACATTGAGGAGCAGTCCACCATCAGAAGCGTGCTCTAAAAAGTTGGGAGTGATATCTCATTTTCTGGGATCATGGTTTGGTCATGAATCTGACTAAAACAGCGAAGTCGCAGTTTGAGAGCGAGACCGCTACCCTATCTCCACGATCCCGGTTACTATGGATAAGCCCATGAAATGTTCAGCTATGTGTAAAGAAAATGAACTTAAAATGCTGTGGGCAAACTGAGTCCTAAGGGTATTGGTGGCATCTTCCGGAATTTGGCTGGAGATATTATGTATATATATTCAGGTCCAATTGGGGACTGAAGCTCTATTGCTTCTTTTTGGCTTAAAATTAGTCAAAAGGTTGGGAATAGAAAAGATTGTTCTTGACAGTGATTCTTCTAAAGCTATTTGTTGGGCTTCCAACAAAAAGGAGGGATCATGGAGAATCTTCTGTATAATTTAAGATCCGGCACCTGGTTTGTCTTTGAACATCTCGTTCCTGTGTGTGCTAAGGTTGGCAAATGACAAAGTGGACCTCCTCACAAAGCATGGCATTTATAAGACATCTATATGCTCCGATCCAATGTAACTTGGCTATTGTAGATGGTCTTGCTTTGCTGTCATATTTATTTTCTTTTGTTCTTTTTCTCGTTCTTAATTTCCCTCTTCTCAATAAAAATTAGGCATATTTGTAACATGCCCCTAAAATTAGAAAGTAATTAGTAATACCTGCCTATATTTTCAAACTTTAGGAATACCTCCCCTTGACCTAGTTTAATCATTTGACTCGCGTTAAAACATGACATGCATCATGTGCCTACTAATGCACCTATGAAAAGACCAAAATGTTGCAAATACAAAATGGTGCATGATTCAAATAGTCACAAAAATCTCCGATCGTCACAAATCTCCAATTTTTCGAATTCACGGATCAATAGCCGATTTTGCCGATTAATCGACTACGACCCATTTTTTCCCCTTCTAATTTCGATTTTGCAATTTTTTGAATTTTGATTATGAATGATGAATCATGTTTATGAGTTTTGACTTATTATTATAGAATTATAAATGTGCTTTTCATCATATAAATGTGTTTTGTTAAAAACAAAATTTCTAACTTGAAATATGCCATGATAACTTTTTATAATTTTGTCGAGTTTTTCCGATTTTTACCAAATTTTCCCGACTGACCTTGCCGATTTATTGCCGAACCCCGACTTTGTGACTTTCAAGTCCATTTAACTTGAGTCAACCACTATTAAAATAGGTCAAGGGGGGTATTCTTAAAGTTTAAAAGTATGGGGGGGGGGGTAGGGGGTATTATTATATACTTTCAACTTTTAGGGGGGTGTTGCAAAGGGGGGTATTATTATATACTTTCAACTTTTAGGGGGGTGTTGCAAAAATACCCTACATTTATTGCTATTGATCAAATAAAAAAAGACATTGCGTATAAAACAAAGTTGAGTTGATGTCTCTATAACACTATGAGATCAAGTGTATCAAATCTAAGGAGAAAGTGACCACCTAATCATCTACAGTTTAATAGTATTCACACAAAATGCAACCACAACATTAAATAGATACGTGCCTGGAGCAAATGTGACACAAGTGCTTGAAGAGAACTCTTTACGTTCTCGAAGAATATATGTTAAGAGTGCTGCAGTACCACCACCCAATGAATGCCCCACGATCTGAAATAAAATAAAATAAGAAGAAAGAGAAAAGAAAAAGACAACATTAGTTAATTAATGCGTAATAAAGTTCTACCATCTTGGTACCCTGAAATTCTAAAGAGAGTTCTTAACGAAAAGTCATAATTTACGTGCAGAACACAAAAGTAACCAGAAAGGGTAAGTATAGTAAATGTATGGGCAAGCGTCGTATATTTCCACCGGTTGAGTCAAATTAGGAGACCTCAAAATATATTGACAACTAAAATAACTTCATTAGTCTCAAAAGACACAGCATCAAGATCTTACAAACTCAATAAAAATCAACAAAAACCTTTTCACTTTATAAGCCCTAAATAGTTTCTAAGGAGTCTTTATGAGGCATGACACTGAGGAATCAAAGTAATAACTGCTTGCTAGCTTTATTTTAACCCATTGTTTTTAAACGTGAAGGCATGGGGCAAGGCTCCTCAATCGTCTAAAGCATGAAGCATAAGCCTCAAGGCCTGGTGCATATGCCTCGCAAACACACCTTTCTAAATGAATACTAAAAGTAAAAAAAAATAAAAATAAATTGAAGCTACTAGTAATCCCGAGGGGACAGCATAGGACAAGTTCTATAAGAAAAAGAAATATAGAAAAAGTATGAAAAAAAATCATCTAATCTGTATGGCAGGAAATAGATATTTTTGTTGTTGTTCTTACCTTATAATAGCTTATTACTGTTAGACTATGGGTCAGGCGAAAAACAAAGAAAAAGTAAATTAATTACATTTTTATGAAAGTACAAACACCTAAAATTGCCACCACCTGCATGTGTGAGGTGTATGCCTCTAAAACAGGCATTAAAAAGGTGTAAATAGCATGGAGATACGCCTTTTTCAAGAATGAGACATATGTCTCACGACCTTTACGCCTTTTTAATAAGCCTCAAGGCATTTTGGGGAAGCCTTGCCCTGAGGCGAGCCTCAATGCGTACGCCTCAAAAGTCTTTTAAAACACTAATTTGGAACCACCAGTGGAGAAACAATCATTATTAAGAACAAAAAAAAAGGGAAATGAAAAGGCACATAAACTATCAGTAAGTGCAGTCATGATATTGAGAAATGAAGAAAAACTGGCAAAACACAAACAGTATTTTCACTTAGATTAGAGACATAATATGTACCTTGACTTTGTAGTCGGGATACTCGCCAAGTGCCTTAAGAAGGCAAGGAGTACTATGCTTCGCAATCCAGCGAGCTGCAGCAACCATACCACAGTGTGCATATCCTAAAACTAAATTGCTGACACCACCTTCATGTAAAACTGAATGGTGAAAAGGTACCACTGCACCCGTTGCTGCTGTTAGTGTGTCCTTAATGCTATGAGTCCCCCGAATCAATAGAAGGAAGCATTTGGAACTTCTATCACATAAAATTGTGAAAGCTGGCTTCAGAAGCTGCAAATATTATACCAGTGATTAGAACCATATAAAGTATAAAATAGATGCCAGAACATGTTAAGTTGTCATTTTCTATCTTTAAATAGAATTGATAAAAAATACTTGAAACCACAGAACTAGTTTACGAGGAAAGCATGAATGTACCAATCAAGAGTATTTTTGACAATTACTTACCCCTGCCTTAGGCTCTTGAAGAAGAACATCTTTTTCGGAGTAGCCGGCAGAATCCAAAAACACTAGAAATGGCTTCTTAGAGAAAAGCATGCAAAAAGTCAATAACCTCAGAAGATGAGTCAACTCAGCCATTATTTCCGGGCCTTTAAGTTGTACACAACTACTTCCACCATATACACTTGCAACTTGTAGATCACCCTGCAACAACATATAACTTAGTAACATCTTCTCAATTTGCACACTGACATAGTCCTACAACTGGATTAAGGCAGACTAAGAAGCAAACACACTGTGCAGACTCATAAGTCAGAGACATATCCATCTCTTAGTTAAGATCGAGGTTATAGTGCTGCTCGCCTGCACCTGGAATACATACCCAAAACACAGCACTACATTACGTTGCCAATACTAGGCTTCTTAAGGAACCTACACTGAGAATTCTTGATAGGTGCATAACTATGTAACAAGGACACTCCATTTTCTGAAAATTTAGTGACGTTATACACCCTTCTCGTACTTGTTGAACACACACCAACACCATTAATCAAACAATTCTAAATTTATCATATATCTCATTTTCAACTATTATGGATATATGGTTTGTACATCTTTCATGTATTTTGGGTAAGCTGGGTTCAGTGTGACACATCAACACAGATGTCCATGTCTAAGTTACGTAGATGTTTAAGAGGTAGAAATGCAGCAAAGGTCCAAATCTAGGAGGTCTATAAAGAGAGTTTGGGTTTATGGGTCTTTTGTTTTGATCGGTAAATATTTTCTGTAATTGAGTAGGCAAATAAACTAGACTACTAGTTCCAGACCAAATGTGAAGTATAAGTAGCTTCGGAAAAACAGGTTTCCGCTACAGAACCAAAGCAAAGGAAGAAAAGAAGTTCATTCATTACCATATAGGTTTCCAGAGAAGAAAGAGTTGAATTTTGGCTACCAAGAAGAAAAAAAAATTCTTGAAAAATCGAATGGTCCCTACAAATTCGAAAGAAAGAAGAAACGCACAAATGCATTCGCAACTAAGCAATATGAAGAATGGACACATCTGTCGACCAAGATCGAAACCCTAGAGGGACAATTATCCGTTTACCTGTCGCCGCATGAGATAATTGATGCCAAAAGCCAAGTCACCGATCGGCCATTTACCAAGGGTTTCCGAGTACGTAAACCTAAGCGTCTCTGACAACGTAGTGATCGCTTCGAACCACGTCGCAGGTGCTTGCGCAGGCCTCCGGGAGATTCTCCTCCTCCCTGACCGACTCGATTTAGAGACATCTCCGTTCCGATCATCTTCTCCGTCCTTCGGCGACAATCTCCGACTCAGAACATAATACAGAAGCATCGCCGCGCCTGCGGCGGTTGCCATTGTCGCCGTCGCCATTAGCTTCTTGAGAGGCCCCGATCTAGACCGAACTCTCGAGAAAATTCTAAAATCGATGACCTTTCAGGGAAAAGCGTCTACAGTCAATCTATGACGCGAAAAAAATACAGCTTTTGATCAAAATTACATGAAAACGGGACTGAAGATCGAAAATGTAAGAGGTTTAAGGGTTGCGACGAATCAGAAAGGGCTGTCTGAAGCTGCGATCGGGAAGATTAGCTGCTGCAGAGACATGGAATGTGTCTAGTTCGAGAGGGGTTTCTTTTCTTTCTTCGATAGCTGAGAGTACGAGACGCGATGAAACGCATTTTTTTTCTTAGAGAAGGTTCTAAATTAGCAAAATTACCAAAAAGTTCCCCATCTTTCAACAAATTGACGAGAACGTCCATATAAATGATCGTAAAATACCCTCAATTGAAGCTTATATGATAGGACTCAGGAGGATTCCGGTAATTTCGGTGGCTAAAAATGTTCGCGTGCAAGTATGCGCTTTAAGGAGAGAGAGAATGCGCACGTTAATCCATACTTCCATAGTTTTAAGCTGGTGCGCGAAAGGCAAAACAGACCACGTGCAGTCTTCCAAATACAAACAAATCAGGTGTGGGTGACAGAGAGACCTAAGACTAGAACCCAGTAACAAAGCAGAGTAAAACTTTGATGACAGGGCGCAATATGAACCACGTGGCACACTCTTAGAGGACTCTGACCGTATGGATTTTTGATGGGTTGATTTTTACCGTGGGAATTTGAGCATTATTGACCATTATTTTAACTACAAAGATCCAAAGGTTTGAAATCACTAATCAAGCTGATTTTTGATTTGTAGGTCTACCTAGGGATTGGCCAAACATCCATACAGTCAGAGTCCTCTAACAGCACGTTGCTCATATTGTGCCCTGTCATCAAAAATTTTACTCAAAGGAGGCGTGGGATCGTTTAATGCTAATTGACGTATTTTGCTCAGTATTCTTAAAATTCACGTACTTTATTAAGCATCTTATTACAACAACTTATGCATGAATTATTCCCCTACTATAAGAATCTGATCTTAAAATATGAAACAATGCAAAAATAATAATTTTGATTGGGTAGTGTTATTTGTTCGCACCATTTCCATAATGGTACACACCTCTTGGCATGGAATGGTGTGTACAAATAAGTTGCACAAAAAAAAGAAAAACCACCGCAAGAAGAAGAAGAGGAGAGGCCAGCCGCTAGGTACCTCTCTCTCTCTCTCGGTTCTGGGCTGCCAACTACTCGTCAGTCTAGAACCAAGAGGGAGAGGGAGAGGGAGAGAGAAGGAGAGAGAAAAGTACCTGATGGTGGCAGCGAGCCGCCTCCTCTTCTTCTTCTTATTATTTTTCTTTTCTTTCTATTTTTTAGGGTATTTTTTTAGGTGGGAGAAAGAGCAAGAGAGAAAGGGAGAGAGAAAGATGTATCAGCATGCTACGGTGGTGGTGGGCTTCCTCCTCATCGTCTTCATCTTTGTTTTTTTAGGGTGTGGTGTAGTGGGTGGTGGTGGAAGAAGAAGGCAGTGGTGGAGATGCGGTTGTGGTGGTGGTGAGGAAGAAGAGGACAATGGTGGTGTGTTGTTCCTCTTCTTCCTCAATTAGTTTGTTTTTTTTTTTGGTGTGTGTGTGTGTGTGGGGGGGGGGGGGGACTTGTTTTGGAACGACAAATTACACACAAACAAACATTTTCACTACCACATTTTTGCCATATGTCGAATTGCTAACTAAAGGTCCTCAAAGTAGGATTGTGTGCGTACAAAAAATGTACACTCAAAGGAAGGCCAAGTATCATCCGACTTTGCTTCGTATTATCATTCCCCTATTTGGGAACACCAAATCAAATTGACCCAAGATGCACATTATCAAAATCAAGACAAAACTCATCCCTATACTCAAACTTGATTAATAAGATTTGTTTCAAAACTAGTTCAGAGTGATTTTATAGATATTTTTATCTATAGACTATGCAGATAGGACCCTATCTACAGGCAACTAGAAACTATTCTTCTCAGTGCCGGAGTCAAAATTTTGTTCAAGGGTGGGCATTCAGCTAGGTTTAAAATAGGGACGGAATGTTGGCACCCGCGTTTTCGCTCATAAAACCCACTTGCTCACCAAACCCACCCAAAAACCCTCATTAGCTCTTTACACCCCAACCAAAACCAAAAAAAAAAAAAAATTGTAGGCACAGGAGGAGGACACTGCTGCCGCTTACAATTTTCCTAGTTTTAAGGATGGGCATTGATTGTACAAATTTTGTTCAAGGATGAGCATTGTACTAGGCAAGGTTTAAAAGGGGCCGTTATAATGGTATAACGGACTGGGGGTGTTTACTATTTTTTTCGGTATAACGGCCATTACATATAATAAATTTTAATGCTCTGGGGCAAAAATGAAAAATAACGGAGAAAAAGGGAAAAAATGGCACTGAAATTCAATAACGACCGTTGGAACGACAAATTACACACAAACAAACATTTTCACTACCACATTTTTGCCATATGTCGAATTGCTAACTAAAGGTCCTCAAAGTAGGATTGTGTGCGTACAAAAAATGTACACTCAAAGGAAGGCCAAGTATCATCCGACTTTGCTTCGTATTATCATTCCCCTATTTGGGAACACCAAATCAAATTGACCCAAGATGCACATTATCAAAATCAAGACAAAACTCATCCCTATCTCAGCTTGATCCAGGTGTGACATACTCAAACTTGATTAATAAGATTTGTTTCAAAACTAGTTCAGAGTGATTTTATAGATATTTTTATCTATAGACTATGCAGATAGGACCCTATCTACAGGCAACTAGAAACTATTCTTCTCAGTGCCGGAGTCAAAATTTTGTTCAAGGGTGGGCATTCAGCTAGGTTTAAAATAGGGACGGAATGTTGGCACCCGCGTTTTCGCTCATAAAACCCACTTGCTCACCAAACCCACCCAAAAACCCTCATTAGCTCTTTACACCCCAACCAAAACCAAAAAAAAAAAAAAATTGTAGGCACAGGAGGAGGACACTGCTGCCGCTTACAATTTTCCTAGTTTTAAGGATGGGCATTGATTGTACAAATTTTGTTCAAGGATGAGCATTGTACTAGGCAAGGTTTAAAAGGGGCCGTTATAATGGTATAACGGACTGGGGGTGTTTACTATTTTTTTCGGTATAACGGCCATTACATATAATAAATTTTAATGCTCTGGGGCAAAAATGAAAAATAACGGAGAAAAAGGGAAAAAATGGCACTGAAATTCAATAACGACCGTTGGAACGACAAATTACACACAAACAAACATTTTCACTACCACATTTTTGCCATATGTCGAATTGCTAACTAAAGGTCCTCAAAGTAGGATTGTGTGCGTACAAAAAATGTACACTCAAAGGAAGGCCAAGTATCATCCGACTTTGCTTCGTATTATCATTCCCCTATTTGGGAACACCAAATCAAATTGACCCAAGATGCACATTATCAAAATCAAGACAAAACTCATCCCTATCTCAGCTTGATCCAGGTGTGACATACTCAAACTTGATTAATAAGATTTGTTTCAAAACTAGTTCAGAGTGATTTTATAGATATTTTTATCTATAGACTATGCAGATAGGACCCTATCTACAGGCAACTAGAAACTATTCTTCTCAGTGCCGGAGTCAAAATTTTGTTCAAGGGTGGGCATTCAGCTAGGTTTAAAATAGGGACGGAATGTTGGCACCCGCGTTTTCGCTCATAAAACCCACTTGCTCACCAAACCCACCCAAAAACCCTCATTAGCTCTTTACACCCCAACCAAAACCAAAAAAAAAAAAAAATTGTAGGCACAGGAGGAGGACACTGCTGCCGCTTACAATTTTCCTAGTTTTAAGGATGGGCATTGATTGTACAAATTTTGTTCAAGGATGAGCATTGTACTAGGCAAGGTTTAAAAGGGGCCGTTATAATGGTATAACGGACTGGGGGTGTTTACTATTTTTTTCGGTATAACGGCCATTACATATAATAAATTTTAATGCTCTGGGGCAAAAATGAAAAATAACGGAGAAAAAGGGAAAAAATGGCACTGAAATTCAATAACGACCGTTGTAACGAAAATAACGGCCATTGTTTTTTGGGCATTTTAACGACACATAACGTAACGGGGGATGTTGAATCCATTATAACGGCCATTTTTTAAACCATATGTGGTACTAGGTTTAAAATGGTATTTTTGATATCATTTTGTAAATAGTTAAAAAGATATCTAGAAACCAGAAATGATAATCGACCATCTTTATTGATAATAATTACTTTAGAACACAAAATAACATGCTTAAAAACAAATCAAAGAGGAATCCATGGCATCCAAGTCTAGGGTTCTGTGGACTAAGCAGTTGTCAAGACCACAAAGAAGGGAGGTTCAGAAGAGAACAAGGTAGGAGATCCGGGTAACACATTGGCTCTGGTTCCTCCTCCTTTTTCTTCAACCCCTCCCTCTATTTATAGTAGAGGGTTGAAGGTTAGGAGGGCATGATTGTAATAAATGGGTCCATTTTCATCACGCATATGTATTATGCCATGTGAATCAAAGGTAACACCGTCGTATATGATTACGACCCTTTGATCAAATATGTGGCATATTACGGTGTCCTTGTGCAACCCGGACGACGGTCGATCAAGCGAGTATCCTATTCCCACATGTTTTAGTGGCTATGCGAATAAGATTGTCCCTGATCGACCTCTCATACACTTGCCCTACCAATCCTACGATTTATCTTTGACTCTCATGCTAGTGCGCGACACCAGATAGCGTGGTTAGAAGTGGAATTCCTATTAACGGGTGCATGACCCTTGTGCGAGCAAGGTTATTGCCTTAGTGCCCTACGCAAGTACTAAATGGGTTCTTCATGAGTGAAGGATATTAGTGTATATCATAGTCTAACGTGCGGGCGCCATCTGGTAGATAATTCCACGTGCGGGTGCCGTCTGATAGATAGTTGCACGTGCGAGTGTCTTCTGGTAGATAATTGCACGTGCCGGGTGCCGTATGATCTTCGTTTGGGATATCTACACATTTTTCTTTACAACTTTCAAACTGTCCAACATTAACGGCACTTGATTGAAGTCCATTTCACCTTGAGTCAACCACTCTTAAACCAAGTTAAATGGGTATTTTTGAAAATATAGAGGGTATTACTATAGGACCAGGATATTCACACCCGCGTTTTCGCTCGGCAAACCCACAATACAAAATTGTCTCTTGTTTTTCATTCACTAAACCCACCCAAAAAAACCACAAAAAAAAAAAAAAAACAACAACAACAATAGAGGACACGACACTACCGCCACCACCGCAGACGTACATCTTCTTCTTCTTATTTTTTTTTGTTTTTTTTGTGTTTATTTTTTTTTGGTGGATGGGTGTGAAGAGTTAGGGATTAATTTTAGGTGGGTTTAGTGAGTAGGTGGGTTTTTTGAGCGAAACCCAGTTGTGAATATCCCAGCCCTTATTGTATACTTTTGCTTTTCAGGGGGTTTTTCAAAAATATCCTAAACTTATATCTAATTGGATAAACAGAAGGTCGGAAACCATTTCATGATATGCCACGTGTACATCAAGTTTTAAAATCTCTCCCGCAAAATATGCACTTTCTTCTCTTTGAAACCTTAACCGCTCCACTTTCTTAGTTTGTTCTTTACAGAAGAAAAGAGACGTTTTACCTTTTGTTTTTTCATTCTCTATTCTCCTTGATCTTCTTCAATTCCATTTTTTTTTTCTCTAAATGGGGAGAGTGGGAGAAGAATCAGATTTTAAATCACAGTTAGTAGCAGAGATCTGCTCCATTTCGGCCCACTCAATCGCCTGCACTCACCGTCGTCTCTACCACCAGATCAAACCGCATTTTATTGATTGGTATCTTCTTCTTCGAGTACGTTTTCAGTCTCTAATACTTGATTTTGAAGCTTTCTTTACTGGGTTTTTATTTCTATTTTAAAGTTATTTGTTGGTGGGTTCGACAGGTCAAAGAAGATGCAGATATAGACATAATTCGCAAGCAATATCGTAAACTCGGTATGTATTGATGATGGAATCATATTCACATTCTCCTTTGTTTGCTATTTGATGAGATCCGTGTTTCTGTGCAGCTTTGCAACTTCATCCAGATAAGAACAGGCACCCCAAGGCTGAAGTTGCATTCAAGCTTGTCTCTGAGGTAAGATTTGATGATTTTGAAAGCCCCCATAAGCTGAAAGTTTTGTTAGATTAATACATAGAGCATTTTTTCTGTAAATTACAGATTAAATCATATTTTTTAGCAATCTATTATTCAACTGGTTGTGTCAGATTTCCCGTAGTAATATCTCCTTATTCATAGTTATGAACTTACGATTATGGTTCAAAATTTTGTTTCGTTGTCTCGTGCCAAAAGTCTAATTTAAGTATTAAAACTGGTTTTAAAGCTTATTTTCATTATATATGTGTACGCCACATAAAATGCTAAAAAAATATAAATTTGTAGTCTAATTAAACATTAAAAAATATTTTAATTTTTTCAAACCATATATATTTTTTTTCCATTCTTTCGTTTCATTTTTGGTTTAGACACATCTCGTTCTGTCACCTTACCGAGACAACGAGATGAAACGGTATTTTAAACCTTGATTAGGATAAGGATTACGATGGTGATGATGATGATTCATGATTCCACCTTCAATAAAATAATTTAATTGCAGGCCTATGCATGCCTAACCGATGAAGCAAGAAGAACAGCCTTCGATTTTGAGAGATGTAACAGCTTCTGCGCAGAATGCAACCGCATCCGATATGAGACCTGCAATTTTCCTACAGGCCGGGCGAGATCTAATAAAATTTTGCAGCGTTTGAAAGAAATTAGAGATAGATTCAGAAAGGAAGTTAGGGTAATAGAGAACTGTTTGAAGGCTCATGAAGCGTCAAGAAAGGAATTTCCTCTTTTTGATCCATCCGATTATTTGTTCAAAGACTACACCCACAGCGTAACCCAGAATCACAGGAAATCTGAAGACTTGCGGTATCTGCGAACAGGAAATACTCGGAACTACGAACACAGAAGAGGAATGTGTGAATCTCCAATCTTCGAAATCAGATCAGAAAGGAGGACATTCCAAAGCAAATCCGCTTGTATCGGTTCCTAATTTGAAGCAGATCCTCTGATTCATAGCACAGCAGGTACTGTTCAACAAATACAAATCGATTTGAAAGACTAGAGATCTCTGTTGAATTTTAATGAGAAAACTGCCTGAAGATGGTCTGACCCAGTCCTAAGGTCTACACTCCATCCATCAAGAATTGGATGGTGTTAGGTTTGCTTATCTCTAGCTTTGCCAATGGTGTTTCACGCGCAATTTGAATGTAAACAGAGGAAAAATGTTAAAGAGGATATTTTCAGCGATTTTAGTAATACTCCCATTTCATAAATTATATTATTCTTCCCTTAATTCTAAAAATATTATAAGATAATATGATGACTTATTTGCATTTCAAGAGATCCGTCTCATGGAAAGTTAGGTCGCATTTAATACAAAATTTTGGTTTTTCCTGCGACAGTCACAGTGCCTTGCTCTTACGTGCTCTCTTAGTTTTACATGAAATCTCCAATGGACTACCATACTATAATCCACGCAGAATGGATGTACTAAGCTAGTGATTCTCTGCTTAACGGGAAAAAAAATTCTCCAGAACCGATGCTCGTTTCATCATTTGAGCGGACCCCTCGTTCAACCACCCTGTGCAACGAATCCCTACTTCACAGACAGATTGTCGGGGATTTTGAGAATCCCACCATCTATCAAGGGCTGCAGCTCGGGTTTTGCCAGAATTTGCACCTTAGAGTCTGAAGATTCCAAGAAAGCACAAACCACCTTACAACAGCAATAGAACCCAAAAATTAAACATAAGTTGCTGCACTGACTTGGTGAGGTTAATGCGTCTGCTTGAAAGTAGGAAGCTAATGTGATCTCTAACGGTCTAACCTGTGACCTTGGGCCCACATTTCACACTTCCCTTCCAGAGCTATCTTCCATAAAGTGGAAGCAAAGGTTGGGCAGTCCAAGCCTAGTTTTCTAATGGTCCTGTTGGAATGGAAAGCTTCAAGGACATGCTCCTCTTGTGATTCCTCTGTTTTAGGCAAGGAAGCAAGAGATGCTATGGTTCTATGTAAGACATCCAACTTGTCAGCCAAAGTCAGTTGGAGAACACCACCAGCAGCTACCTGTGTACATTAACAACAGAAACTTGGGTAATGATTTAATGGGTATCTATACAGTAGGTTTTACAAAGAGAAGGTAGATAATATTGGTGAGAGGGAATGGAAAGAGCATCATCTGATATCTGAGAACCTACTAAAAAGCTGTTTCTGTATCAACTCCAAGTTAGAAAGGAAAGGAAATGGGATCGCATAGATTTTTCCTTAAATAAAACAATAATTGTAATAAAATGCAGCAAGACTTTAAATCAGTAGGGATATATGCGAAGAGAAGAAGATACAACAGAAAGGAAGCAGTAAAACAATGATAGTAAGATGATGGTTCTTTTCTTTTTGCTAAATACCAAGTTTTATGGAGAGATTATTAGCAGGAAGGAAAATTTACTGAAAGAAAAGCATAAAATGAAATTACAGAAGGGTAACAAAATCATAATGAAGAAAAAAGAGCACACCCTGTCTGATCCCAAACCCCAATAGGGTGTCAGATGTTATTAGAAACCTCCAAACTCCATCGTGGCACTGTCTGACAGACCATCCATATACTAATGTTGTGAGCCCAAATGGAAGGACCGCATCGTCGTTAGTTCCCACAAAAGAACCAGTGCATTAGGAATGAACTTGACAACAATTCCTTCCCCACCATAGTGAGCAAACTGAAGTACAGCATCTGACATAAAGCAATTGATTCTTTTAAGTTTAAACAGCATGGTTTCCTCCCCAAGTTATTTTTGGAATTTCCAAACAAAAAGAGCTCTGCTGACAAACATAAATCTAACTACAAGAAAAAGCAACTATATTTTCAGTAAAATATTGGAAGAAGCCTTGTGTTAATGGAACAGTCGTTCAAATAGCTTCAGCTTTGTACGTTAAATCTATAAGGATAATCCATAAGAAGCTGCTGAAGGCCTTCTTCTCCTTATCAGTTTTCTGCTTATGAAACTGAGGTTGGAGAGTAAGGACTAGGTCTACAGAAATTCATAGTACATGGTATCAAATTAACCAGATGCAGCTAACAAAACATGGAAATAGCTTCACGTTGAAAATTATAATTTTCACTAAGATAAAAGAATCAACAATATTGGGATGAACAAAAGAATAACCTCATATATGACTTCTTTGCCAACATTTGATCGAAGTAATTCTCCTGCACTCTCAATACACGTGTCGATGAGATTCTACAAAACAAATACCAGAATACAGTACTCTCACAACAAAAATATGCATGGCTAAAAGAGCAAACAAATTAAGGTTTACTTCTAAAACATTATAGCTCTAAATCTTTGTCGCCAACACTTTCACGGAACTTAGTTAAGAAACAAAAGAAAAAAGAAGCACAATATATTGTATCTCTTCTATAGTTTAAGAAAATAGAAGAAAAAGAACAGGCAATAATATAACTGATGAATAATCTGCTTGTTAGATGCCGAAGCAGAATACAGTGAAGCAACAAACCTCAGCAAGCCCACTATTCACCAACAATTCAAGTCTTCTTAAAGAAGGATCCTTTTTCCCACCATCCACTAACTACAGATTCTCACTAGGACTTGTACTATTATCTGTATTAGCTACAATGGCCTCCGCATCCTTGTCATCAGATTCACCAACTTCCGAAGATTCTAGTTGCTTCTCCCAGTCTGAATTTACTTCGGACCCTTTGACCTGAAATGGAAAACAACAAATTTTACTCATTAAGTTTCCAATTCAACAAAACACCAATAGCTTAGGAATTGCCTCATTACAAAGAGAAGGAACAGAGAGATTTAGAGAAGCCAAATCATCTGGACCATAATAGCGGTGAGAATTTGGATGAAGTAGCTGCAATAGCGGGCGCCTTCCATTCTGATAGATATAAACAGGAAAAAAGAAAGCACTTGTAATTTGATTAGAAATTAAAAAAGAAGCAGAATTAACAGCATAGCAGGATGACCTACCAACACCATAGCAGTAGCACAAATGCAGAGCGGAGCCATCCAGGAGATCTTCTAGGACAAGAATTAACCCAAGTGTATGACCTTAACCAACCAATTTATTGAGTCTCTTCAGGACCAATTGCCATATTTTTCTGACAGTTCAAAGAATTTGAGAGACCAGATGGTTAGGGTCCATTGGGTTGATTTTTTGTCTTAGGAGATCTCATAGGGTGGAACCATCAAATGGCGGATCGTAGAGACACCTCAATGTGTGCTACATTCACCACAAAACTTGGTGGACCATCCTTGTCGTCCATCGACTCCATCCAAAAATTATCTTAGGCTTTCTCTGGAATTAAGTAGTATGTGATATACAAGCACGGCTTCAGTAGCTACCTTATCTAAAACGAGCTCCTTTAGAATTTTCTGTAGCTCACGAATGGCGATCTGTACTTGAAAGAGTTAAATTTGGAAACCCCATAAATAAGTCAAATTGCATAAATTATGGAGAACTATTCATAATCCAAAAACTAAAAATCATGAAAAGAGCAAGTACTGGTACTAACCTTTGTTATAAGCTTTGTATCGTCAACTACGGAAAGGATGCAGACAAGTACCTGAAGGGTAATAATATAAGATGAAGCATATGAAAAAGGATTACTTAGTCATAGAAATTCATATTAACCTCTAAGGAAATTACTAAAAGAATGTTTAAGACAAATAGTTGAATCTCAACCATAGAGGGAATCAAGAAAACAAGACTCTACAATCCTTTTAAACCTGTATAAGCAATCAGGAAGGCATGATAAAATGCGTAAGATGGAATGGCACTTTAAGGTTGTATGAACTCAATTACCACTGCAAGTGTTCAAAAGTGCGGAAACCAACAAAGGAAAATATGCACAGATGGAAAGGGAGTCTGCCCTGAGTTCAAGCATCTATCAAAAGTATAAATGACTCTGCAGCAGCAAAGCTTCAAGCATCTGTCGTCTTCTTTTTTTTCAAATTGGTAAGCTCAAGGATCTATGTAGGATGGCAGGTTACACATCATAGTTACGTAGAAACCCACATTGTTAACAAATATTCATTTTTCACTAATTATTCTTAGGGCTGGGATAAGTTGACTAATGATTTTGTGACTAATATAATGGCTAATAGCCATAAGCCCACACACAGATGGGTCAAGGGCTGATTTTTGGTGTGGATGTTCTTCTAAGCATGGATATCAACTTCACAAAAAACTAGTCAGTTCCAATATTTTTAGCTTTACACAAAGTGGATTATATGTTGAAATGTTATGAACCGTCCATTTTTATCATTAACTCTAGCTCCACTTTTCATAGGGTTAGAAGTTTCAGAGAGTGCTGATTTTTCGTGAGGATGATCTCCATGGTGACGAGATCGTCCTTTCCACAAATCAGCCCTTAACTCATCCTTGTGTGGGCCCCACAGCCATTAGTCATTATATAAGTCAGAAAAGCATTAGTCAACTAATCCCAGCCCTTATTCTTATATTTTAATCACCATCATTTATGCCTTATCCCAAACGTTTGGGGTTGCAACATGAATCCTATTTTGCCATTCGAATTTGTTTACAGCAATGTGATGCAAGACATTTAACCAATACTCCTAAAAGCCGTGACTGTTGGTAGCGTGAGATTAAATTCTTTTATCTCATAGCCCAAATCCAGGCCCTCAGTGAAACCCTCATTTGTGGGTCCCATTTCACACGAGTCATCCCACCCCAAGTGTACCCTATTTACGCAGGCTACCCCACTCAAGCCCAGTGTCAAAATGCCCCTGCATTAATCAACCCCAATGAGAAGTCTCGAACACGAGACCTCCCCACTCTGATACCACTTTGATGCAAGACATTTAACCAATACTCCCCAAAAGCCGTGACTGTTGGTAGCGTGAGATTAAATTCATTTATCTCATGGCCCAAATCCAGGCCCTCAGTCTTTACGCAGGCTGCTCCACTCAAGCCCGGTGTGAAAATGCCCCTGCATTACAAGCTCTTTGAATAATTGCTTTGTATATTGAGGTTCTCCCCGCTTTATCAATACATACGACCAACAAAAAGTACAACAGTTTGGAACTACTGAGGCTGCTAAGTATAGGGTATCTAAAATTTGGAAGAACGTCTAGAAAACGTGGGATGGAGGGAACAATTGCTGGCATTCGCTCCCAAATGAGAATGGAGAAATTAAGTAAAGCTTGAGCTGACAGAATCCCAAAAGCAATCCTTACCATGCTTCCACATTGATCATGAGCTATCTTCCCTATGTAGCCCTTCATGCCTTTGATAATTTTCTTTCTTTCCTGAAACCCAAAAAAAAAAACAACGTTGAAAATTTTAACCATTCACAAATTACTAGGAAAAGTTAAAGTCCAGCTTCTGGTTAGATGAAGAAACCATGGTTTTAAAAACGGTCGTTTAAACGGTAACGCCCCAAGCCCGTTTCCGTTCAAACCGTTTAAACGCATTTTATCGATTTTGAAAAAAAACGGCCGTTTTTTTGTTTTAACGGCCGTTAAAATCGTTTAAACAGCCGTTTAATTTTGAAAAATTTTGTGAAAAAAACGGCCGTTAAAACCGTTTAATTCCGTTTAAATCCGTTAAATTCCATTTTTTTTTTTAATTTTTCAAATTTCAAAATTTGAATTTCAGCGCCACTTTTTCCGTTAAAATCGTTAAAACCGTTAAAATCCGTTTAATTCCGTTTTTTCCCGTTTTTTTCCATTTTTGCCCCTGACCGTTTCAATCCGTTTAAACGGTAACGCCCCAGTCCGTTTAACCGTTAAAACGGCCTCCTTTAAACCTTGGAAGAAACAACCCTTCAATAATTGCAGCACACCTTTGCACTTCCATGCTTGACACAGAGCATGCCAACCTTCAATCCATCTCATGTATGGATCATTCGAACAAGAAGCAGGCCCGACAATATCACATCTGCAGCAGAGGACTTTGCTAGTTCTTGCAATAAAATCAAAAACCCAAAACTATTTCTGTAGCTTCAAGAATTAAACTTCCCAGTAAAATTCAAATCCACCACGTAAGATAACTGAATCTCCACTGCTGAGAAAAAAATTCACAAATTCCAACAAGTACCAAAGGATAATATCATACGAGGTTTTGCTTTTGCTTTGTGCCTAGCTCTCGTCCGGTCTGTCGTTGTACAGTTTTGGGGGCCTCTCAGCCCCGTTTTAATTAATTTACATATTTTACCAATCAAAAAAAATATATATCATTCGAGGTTTAAAATTCCGGTTTCGCGAAATTTCGCACGCCATTTCGGTGAGGGTCGAAATTTTAAGCTGGACCTACACCCACAATTGGTTAGATTCATGCCGAAATTTCGGATGAATTTCACGGAATGAAATTCGAAATTTCGAAAATATCCAAAATTTGGGTTCAAAATTTTGGCTTTTCTGAAGAAAAAACAAATTATGGGTTTTGGTTACAGCGTAGTAGCCTGAAACCGAAATTTCGGGCATTTCGTCCAAATTTAAAACCCTAATCGACGCCACAACATTGTTATCTCCTAATTGTGAGAGTGGAAAACTCCGACAAAATCAGAGACACGTATTGGGTTTTCAACCAAAATCTTCAAGTCGTTGCTCACCCATAGATCGCAAAGAAAATTGGATATGAACAAACTCAAATGCCAGTAAATAAAATGACATTTGAAGATAATAATCTAGTTGTTTCTTACTAAGAATATTACTTAATCAATAAAAAGCCAATTCAACCACGAAAAGGACGCAAAAATGGCCCTTTGTGACCAAAACAGAAATTCAATCTACGATACCATCCCGTTTTCTTCAGATACAGATCAATTGTTCTGGGGGGGAAAAACAAAAAAATAAATAAAAAGCACTGTAAAAATTAAATAAGATAACGACCTTCGCATGAAGACGACGTTCTCTCTTCGAATTGGGTTCCTTTTTCTCTCGAACATAGTTCGCTTTCTCGGATTGAGGTTTAACTAGGTTTTGCTTGGAGGATTTAAAGGGATTCTTCAATCCCTTATTTGTGGGTTTTGGTCGAACGAAATTTGGCTTCTCCGATGTGGATTTCTCTTCTTCTATCCGTCTGCCTGGAAGGCGTTTTCTTTTCTTGGATTGGTTGTTCTGCTCCTTCGACGCCATTAAGTTTTTCTTTCTCTAAGTTGCTTCGTTCCTGTTTACCTCCATCCCGCTGGGGATTGCAGGGGTTTTGTAAGGGTTTTAGTAGGTTGAGCCTGCTCTCGTTGGCGGCATGGGCATATAGTTTCGGTTCCATTACTTATTACTAGGGGGCGCCACGTACATCATACGTGGCATATTCTTAGAGGTGATGGTCGGTATAGATGTTTGGCCCATCCCTGGGAGGACTTAAATGCAAAAAAGAAACCCTCGTACTCAGTGATTTCTAAGCATTTGATTGGAGTCGTTTTCATGAGTTGATTTTTAATGGTGGAGTTTGAGCATCACTATTTAGTATATTACATTTTTGGCCAATGACAAAACAGCACCACCATCGTGCACGGTGCATTGGCCTTGCCCTACCGATGACTTGCTACAAAGAAGGGGGATCACAACAGCCTCTAGATGTGGGTTGTGCAAAGCCAATACTGAATCTCAACACCATTTGTTCATTGAGTGTTTATTTTTTTAGATGGTGTGGAATGGATTATTGAGTTTATTCCTTATGTCTAATTTTATTCATGATTGGCCTGATTTTATTACTATCAATAACAAATGCAGTCCACTTAAGAGCCGTCTTTGGAGAGCCGGAGTGATTTATGGGTTGGCTGCCATTTGGAAAGTCCGGAACAACGTTCTATTTGATAATGAGATAGCCAACGTAGCACTAGTTTTGAAATGGATCATTAAGTGCATCAAGGAAGGTGTGATGAATTCTAAAAGCTACCCTCCTAGCGTTCCTTCGGACCTTTCCATAACTAGTAAGTTTGGGTTGTCTCCCATTCTTTGGAAAGCTCCTACCATTCTACCCTGTACTTGGCGACTCCCCCTTGCGGGTATCATTAAAATTAATTGCAAGGGTTCTTCACAAGGCAACTAAGGTAAAGGAGGCTTGGGAGTGTATTACAGGGATTCCACGGGTGAATCTCTTGGTGTGCTCATTGCAAGCTTGGGTATTGTTATTAGCTACATTGCAAAATGTAATGCAATTGTGGAAGGGGCAGCAAAGGCGATATAACTTGGGTGGCTGAATGTTTGGGTTGAATCTGATTCACAGTCAGCAATTAAAGCTTTCAAAGAGGATGAGGTTCCGTGGGTGGTTCGCGCCAAATGGGATTCAATCAAAATGCAGTTTGACAATATTTTTTTCTCCTCGATTTGGCGTGAAGCCAATTTCAGTGCAGACCGCTGCTCAAAATTTGGAGCTAGCCTTCTATCTGGTTTATTTTAGTGGTGGGATGATCGTCTACCTTTCCTTTTAGTGGCCGAGGATCCATTTCAAATCTATTACAGATTCGATGACTGACCTTGGCCACCTTTTCCTTTTTTCTCTTTTTTTTTTTGCCTGTTTTCTATTTTGTTATCTTTTTGGAGGTTGTAACCTTTTGTTCCCTTTTCAATATATTTTCACTCAGCAAAAAAAAAAAAAAGTGCATTGGCCATGGACCATGTGATCATTATTTTTTAATATAGGTTTAAGGGGCGTTCGGCCACACAAAAATAAGTAATTTATTGACTTTGATAAGCCAAAAAGTTAGTTTGGATGTGTTTCATATTTTAACTTTTGAAAAGTTAAAAACTAACTTAAAATTAAAGCTAAATTTTTTAGCTTTTAACTTCTAAGAGAATTACTTCTCAAAAATTAGAAAGCCTCTTAACGCTTTTGATTTCTATGATTTTTTTAGACGTAAAAAATCAACTAGTAACAGCTATTACAAGTAGAAGTGCTTTTACTTCGCGTTCCCAAACACCCCTTTAGTTTGCCTACGACAAGTTATCCCCACACCCAAACACTTTAGGGTCTGATCCAGTTACCGCCCTAAATTGACAAGCTCCTGTTACAGGACACAATATGAGCCACGTAGAACAATCTTAGAGGACTCCGGACTCTAACCGTATGGATGTTTGGCAAATCCCGCTACAAACCAAAAATCAGCCTGATTAGTGATTTCTAGGCGTTGGATCTTTGTACCTCAAATACTGCTCAAATTCCCACAGTTGAGATCAACCCATGAAATAAGTCCAATCCAACGCCTATAAATCACTAATCAGGCTGATTTTTGGTTTGTAGGTCCACTTAGGTATTGGCCAAACACCCATATGGTCATAGTCCTCTGAGAGGGTACCACGTGGCTCAAATTGTGTCATGTAACGGGAGCTTGTCATTTTAGGGCGGTAAGTTAACTGGAGCCCAACCCTAAGGTGTTTGGGTGTGGGGATAACTTGTCGTGGGCAAACTAAACCTATATTAGGGGTTCATCTAGTGTTTAGTTGGGAGTTAGGACTTAGGAGGGATGTCAGGGATATGGACATGTTGTAACCTTCGTTATCGGGCTGTTCTTTGATACCGACTTTGGTTTCAAAATTTTGATGCCGAAGTCCCTCAATTTGCCATGTAGTAGACTCTTTCGGGCCCACTGACTCCATGAATATTTGGCCCACATCTTGGTGGACCCACACACCAAAAATAAGCGTGATTGGTTTATAGCCATAGGATTTGAGCACTTTTCATCATGGGCTAAATGAACAGGCATGTGAAGCGGTTCCAAGCCCATGTTGAAAAAGTGCTCAAATTCAATAGCTAGAAATCACTAATCACTCTGATTTTTGGCGTGTGGGTCCACCAAGATGTTGGCCAAATAGTCATGGAGTCAGTGGGCCCGAAAGAGTCTACTACGTGGCAAATTTAGGGACTTCGGCATCAAAATTTTGATACCGAAGTCGGTATCATAGATTTTTCCTCGCTATCCATGAAAAGAGACTTTTTGACCAAACACTTTTTTTTGGTCGATCGATGACCATACACGTCTTCATTGGAATAGTCGTTTTTAGATGCACTGATGTAACTCTGATCTTTGACCAAAATATCACATCAAAACGAGAATCAAATCACTTCAACACGTGGAGTAGAAGACTCTAATCTATAGCATTTCTTTTTGGGATTCTAAGGCTAAGAATTCCATCTTTTTATCGGAACACTTTTTTCCGGTACCATCATTGGAACCTAATAATCCGAAATTCCTTACCACCTTCAAGTTATAGTGGTCCTGAGGAATACACTAGGGGATTGTGGTCCGTCAATCCACAACCGTTAAGAGTGGTCATGGCCCATGGGTATCTTGGTTGTCTCTTGCGTTCGTATCCTTTGATCCCAAATTCTTGAAATGCGATTCATTTCAAATTTCAAATTAATACAGCGGCCCATACATGAACCTAAGGACCACACCTTCTATCGTGGCCCTTGCGAGTCAGGAGTCAGGACCACTCAACACATGTACAATAGGAGAAGGGTGTACGTACACATCTGCAATTAAGGAAAGGTCACGAGAAAACGATTTTTTTTTTGGCTGTTGGTGGCAATTATCTGTGGGGCCGTGGGATGCATAAAAATGAGTAAAACTTGTGTCACAAGATGTTGTGACTGAACACGGTCACAGCACTCAATATGAGCCACGTGGTGTACTATTAGAGGACGATTACTGTATGGATGTTTGGACAGTCCCTCGGTGGACCGGTACACAAAAAATCAGCTTGATTAGTGATTTCTAACTGATACTATTGAAGTTATTTTCATGTGTTGATTGTAACGGTAGGATTATTGAGCGTTATTTGGGTGCAAAAATCCAAAGGTTTTAAGTCACTAATCAGGCTGATTTTTGGTTTGTAGGCCTAGCGAGGGACTGGTCAAACATCCATACGGTCAAAGACCTCTGATCGTATGCCACGTGTCTCATATTGAGTGCTGTGACCGTGTTCCGTCACAACATCTTGTGACACAAGTTTGCTCCATAAAAATGTATCACGTGACAGACACTTACGCGCTCATTGACCCATGAATGATTGGACCTACACACAAAAGATCAGCATGGGTGATCTCTAACCATTCAATCTGAGTAACCCAAAAAGTACTCCGATCCAATGGATACCTGACTAAAATGAACTGCAAAAAATAATCTTGAAATTTAGATTATTTTAGATAATATTGAAATTTAATTCATGGGTGTTTAAAAGCATGATTTATAAAATGACCGTTGTAACTGTAACGCCCCAATCCCGTTATGTTTTTTCCAATTATAAAGCCGAAGACCAAAAAAGGGATATCTGTTATAACGGCTGTTATTTGAAAAAAAAAAAACATATTTTTTTCTACGAGTTTTTTTTTTTGAAAAAATAATAGAATATTAATATTCTAACCTTATTTCACTCAGATGTGACGCCGTTATAACAATTATATATAATAATAATGTTAAGGGACTTCTACACCGTTATAACGGACAATTTAAACCTTATGTTGAAGTGACCGGAAAATATATAAACACACAAATATAGAGAGAGACCTTAGCAAAATAAAAGAAAGGTGTTCTTGCATTACGCATTCCAATCTCCAATATTCTCAAAAATGCCCCTGATTTGCTTCTTTCAAAAATTTCTTTTTAGGGGCTTTATTGTCATCTCACAACTTTTATCTTTTAACTCATTGTAAATGCAATAAATGTGTTCACATGAACTCCTTTCAAGAATAAAACATTTGATGATGCCACGTAGCAAATTATTAGAGTCCACTAACCGTATGAATGTTTGGCCCATACCAAGGTAGACTTACACAACAAAAATCAGCCTGAGTAATTATTTCTAACCTTTGGATCATGATGCTCAAAATTTACAGTTAAAAATAAATTAAGAAAAAGACTCTAATCCAATGGATACAAATTATTAATCATGGTGGTTTTTAGTATGTAGGTCCATCTAGAGATGGGCCAAACATGTTGAGAAGAAAGAACAATTAACAAAACAAAAGGCAAAGATGCAAACAACCACAACACAAAGATTTACTTGGTTCTCTCTAGATTGAGGTACGTCCATGGATCCATACTGATTCTATTATGCTCTAAGGAAAAATAAGCACTCACAATACAATGGGATACTCGTCTCTAATGAACCGAGGTATATATAACCTAAGATGAAATTAAGGTTTTCCGTATCTCTATGTAAAAGTACAAAAATACCCTCAAGGAAAATAGACCTCCAAAAAAAATTTTGGTAGGTGCTGCCCTCGAACCCCCCCTTTGGACAGGGGGCACATTGCCACCTGAAACCCCCAGCTAACTCAGCACAAACTAAGCCGTAGAGTTGTACTTTCATTTACAGTACACTAGCACCACTGGTCTCTACATAACATAACAAAACGTACATACAGTACTAGTCTTTAATAGTGTGTCACGTGGCATTAACATGGTACCAAATATTTTGTGTCAAAATTCAATGTTTACAAAAAAAAAATTAGTTAATTAAACGTTACATGTAACAACCTCATTATTAAAAGAGTAATAATCACATGGTCCATGGACCTGTTTGGTGGTGTCGTTCTGTCATTAGCCAAAAAGTGTACCTCAAGTTGCATGTTAAATAGTTATGCTCGAATTCCACGATTAAAAATCAATTCATGAAAACGACTTCAATTGAATGGTTGGAAATTACTAACCAGGCTGAGTTTTTGCATGCAGGTGTAGGGATGGGCCAAACATCCGTACCGTCAATGCTCTCTAATAGTGTGCCACTTCTTCCAAATAATACACAAAATTCACGGTTAAAACAAATTATGAAAAGGACTTTAATCCAATGGATAGAAATTACTAATCAATATGAATTTTAGTATATAATTCCACTTATGGATGAGCCAAATATTTATACGGTCAATGTTCTCTAAGAGTTTGCCACGTGTAAAATGCTGCCACACATATGCGTCCCCCTAATCTATAGGAGGAGGGAGAGACATTCTTCCACATAACAGGAGAATCCCAAAATGCAAGAATAAAGTAAGACATGAAGGAGTAAAACTTTGATGACCAGGGCAGCAGATCACGGCACTTGGATTTTGTACAGTTGGACCACATATATAGGCCTCACCGCACACGTACAAATGTGAGTGTTTTGGCAAAAGCATTCAAGTACTCACCTGTGTACGTGTATGGTGAGGCCGAGGTGACCAGTCCGTACAAAATACACGTTCCAAGATCTGCTGCCCTGTCATCTCCTTCGATGATAGGCCCCGATCATCAAAGTTTTATCCGACACGACGAGGAGATAAAACTCCCTCCAACCATAAACCAAGGCAAGAAATTACACGTACCATCAGGGCCGTCTTAATACAAGTTGAGGCCTTAGGTGAAAACTCTAAATGGGGCCTCTTTTGTTTTATTTTTTTTCAGAAATACCCCAAAACCTAAGTGAGAAGATGTCATTTGAAAAATGTGTTATTTCAATGTTTTCAAAAAAATATTTTATAAATTAAAAACACGTTTTTCAAGGAGAATTCAATGGTGGATACGATGTTTGCATACTTTTAAGTCTGTAAACAATTGCAGACTAGATTTGTCCGGTTGTAGCATAGTCTTGTGTGATAGGAGGGAGTAAACCTTCGCTCACTGCATGATGTGAGTGAAGCCGATCACAACACAAAATTTGAGCCACGTGGCACCCTCTTAGAGAGCGCAGACCGTATGGATATTTGGCCGAATCACTAGGTGGACCTACTAACCAAAAATAAACCCTATCAGTTATTTCTAAGCGTTGGATTGAAGTTATTTTCATGGGTTGATATTAACCGTAGGAATTTGAGCATTATTGAGCGTTATTTGGGAATAAAGATCCAAAGGTTGTAAATCACTAATCAGGCAGATTTTTGGTTCGCAAGTCTACCGAGGGACTGACCAAACATCAATATGGCCAGCGCTCTCTAAGAGTGTCACGTGGCTCGTATTGTGTGCTGTGATCGGCTTCGCTCACATCATGCAGTGAGCAAAGGTTTACTCGATTGGAGGGGCCTAACGTAAATGGACAGGTGGGGGCCTTTACATAAAAAAAATTTTAAAAACACTTAAAAGTTTCTGAAATTTGGGGGCCTTACCAATGGGGTCCGCCTCATCTGCCTAATGGTCAAGCCTGGCCTGCGTACCATAAGACGTGGTATGTGGTCTCTAATCTAATGGTCTACGGACTATGGTCCACGTACTTGAGTCTATTCCACAAAAGTAATGTTTTTGGATTGGCTTATCTTCATTTGCTTCTTAGATTTCTCATGGAGAAATGATTCGATAGTATTGATATGACCGATCACCGGTGATGTAGACAACGTGTCTCCTTTTAGTTGGAGTACATAGGTGGGACCAGGGGTGAAGGGGCTGTTCTTTGATACCGACTTCGGTATCAAATGTTTGATGACGCAGTTCCTCAATTTGCCACGTAGTAGACTCTTTCGGGGCCACTGACTCCACGAATATTTAGCCCACATCTTGGTGGATCCACACACCAAAAATCAGCATGATCGGTGATTTCTAGCCGTAGGATTTGAGCACTTTTCATCATGGGCTTTATGAGCAGGCCTATGAGTTGGTTCCAAGCCCATGATGATAAAGTACTCAAATCCAATGGCCAGAAATCACTAATCATACTGATTTTTGGTGTGTGGGTCCACCAAGATGTGGGCCAAATAGTCATGGAGTCAGTGGGCCCTAAAAAGTCTACTACGTGGCAAATTGAGGGACTTCGGCATCAAAATTTTGATGCCGAAGTCGGTATCATAGATTTTTCCAGGGTGAAGTGATGCACAAGCTGGACCCACCTTCGGCACCAATAAGAAGGAAAGGTGTCAGTGTCAAGTAATGTCTATATCATGTACTCGTTCTTCTTTCGGTGGTTTCAACTTTCAACTTTCAAATTCACACTTTCATTCCTACACGATCGGCCCGTGAAACCGACCCGTTATCTCCGTCCACAAAGGTTTAACAAGTCAATAGTGATGTCTAAGCGACCTTCAGTGCCCAATGACAAGTGGCTTGTTGACAACCGTTTAAAGTCGCTGCGTCTCACAAATGGTTGGAAATGTTGTCGCTAGCGTCTTGTGTGTCCCCTAAAAAATGAGGAACAAAGTGTAGCACGCTCGTACTAAAGTATCATTAGAAATTCGGCCAACCGTCGATCCTTGGACTGGTCCTACCACATGATTTCTGTAAATACAGTCGTCCCAAGTCTGACCGAGACAGTTCTATATATTTTAAGATTGGCTCGGGATCGACTCAATATCGGCGGTTGGATTTTGGTTGATAGTGCTCAGCTGGCATTCACTTTACTAAAGCAAAACTACCATTCGATTTCATGAAATCCACGGCGAGAATTCTGATTTCATGAAAATTTTCAGTTCTTGTGTTTGCACGGATGAGATAAATTTCTAAAAAATTCATTATCTATATAATAAGGGAGCTCAGTTGTCTCCCCTCTTATAGGCTTCAATATAGAAGGGCCAAGATCTCATCCCCAACTGGATGGTGGATCTAAGCCACTCATACCATTTCTCGCAAATGCTTTGTTGGGAGTGCCGTAGGTACGGGCTACCCACTAGTCTCTTATAATGGGGCTCCTACCCGTTCTTGAACTAATTCTAAAATTACCATTTTATATGTATTGGCTATTTGGTACCACAGATGAGCATTTTTTAATAAAAATTACTTTTTGTTGTTAAAGTTGAGTGGCTTGCAAGGAGAGATCGCTTGATCGAGGCCAACTCTTGTTCTCCAAACCACCCACTTCTCTCTTTCTTCTCAACTTTTGTTCTCTTTCTTCGCTTGATTGAGGCCAACTTTTGTTCTCCAAACCACCCATGTTTCTCATTATCCAAAACGAATTTTTTCTTTATGATTTTTAAATTTCATAATTTTTAATTTCTAAGTTAGTTTACGGTAAAAATGAATCCATTAGAATGCTATATCTAGTTCTAACCAAGGTTTAAAGGGGACCGTTATAACGGTATAACAGACTGGGAGCGTTACCATTTTTTTCTTTATAACGAAAAAAACACTCATGGGCAAAAATGGAATATAACGGAAAATAATGGAAATAACGGAAAAAATGGTGCTGAAATTCAAATGGAAAATAATGGAAAAAATAGAATATAACGGAAAATAACGACCGTTTTTTTCAAAAAACTTTCCAGAAAATAACGGTGGTTATTTTCGTTATATCGGAAAAATAACGGAAAATAACGGCCGTTATTTCTTTTATCTGGACGTACTCCCCCATTATTAAAGTCAATATTTTAGTTTCAAGAAGCTTACCAACTATTAAAAAAATAATTATATTTAACTTTTTTAATTACTTATTATGCCATTAATTATATTTTCAATACACCAACTTCATAATTACTAAACGAGAGGTACGCATTGAAATTCGAAGAGGAGGGAGTTCAAAGTTAACGAGAAATTTTTTTCTCCACTCTTTGAGATAAGTCGTGGCTTCAATCGCGTGCCAGGGCAGATGTCCCCAGTTGTGCAATGTCCTTGGATTGACGTCCCCACTGCTGCTTATGGGTTTTGCATTGCCTATAATGACCCTATCCAATAGTTAGAGCTCTGGCATTATCCAATAGGACCAAGAAGAGGGAATAGACTGAACTACAAGTGCAGACCATCTACATATTAGAGTAAACGTGAACACGAACAAATTTGGAAATGAGATCAAACACATGCATTGTGATGCCGACGAGAAAATGTATGCCTTAATAGATAATAGCCCTTGACAAGGTTGAATGGCAAAATCAAATTCATATTTCTAACCCTAAGTGGTCGGCATGAGTCATAAATGATGATATGATCATTGATTGAATGATGACGATGAATGGTTCAACTACATGCTCGAAATTTATGTAGCCCATCCAAGCAATTCTCCAACTGTAACGGATGCGCTAGACATGTGGAGAGATTTTAGGATTGTGTTGTTGGAGAAAGAAGGAAAATGGAGAGAAGTATATGGGTTGACTAGTTGAGAGATTTTTAGAGAGAATAAAGATGGAGAGAAAATAAAGATGCTGAGAGAGAAACGTGTTGGGATAGAGAGAGACATATCAATTGGAATTTAAATAGTGTAGGAAATTTAATTAGGGTCGGGCTCAGGGACCGTTGGATTCTTGAAATCCACAGCCCGAGCACGCGAACTACCAAGAGGGGTAAGAAAAAGGGGGTCCTCGGAGCATTAGCCATTTAATAAATGTGTAAGGTGTTTTTTGGAATAGTTTAAAAAGATGGAGAGAGTGCCACTTCAACACGTATCTGCTTTAGTATAGATACAAATAAATAGATAGATTGCTTACCATGCAATTTTATCCATATTTTAAAAAATGATCAGGTTCAAGGGACCTCTTTTTTTTTTACCCTTTTCGGGAGTCGTGTGCTCAGTTGTAGATTCCCAGAATCCAATGGTGGTTGATTGTGCTAAGGTGGCATTCAATTTTTCACTTTTATTTTGCCCACGCTCAACTATCATTGGATTTCCAGAATCCAACGGCCGAACAAACGACTCCCGAGAAGGGTTAGAAAAAAGGGGTCCTTGGAGCATGAGCCTTTCAAAAATCCTTTTTAAACCACTTAATTTTTTCTAATACTATTTCTCCGGCATTTCTAAAATAATTCCTTATAACTACTTAAATCAAGATTAACCAAACAACTATTCCTCACTCAACTACAAGTCGTCCTTCACTCGTCCTAGATAAATAAGAAACTACTACATAACCTTTGCAGTCCGACTTTGATGTCCCCCATGACTTCAATGACTGAAGTCCCCTCCCATAATTTTACATGGAACACTTGTTAACCTAATGGATGTTTGGTCCACCTCTTCATGGATTTACACATCAAAAATCAATTTAATTGATAATTTTAACTGTTGGATTTGATCGGTTTAATGCCATAATTTCTGACCGTTGATTTGAACACTTTTTTCAGATGCTAAATATATCTGTTAGAAATCGTTGATCAAGCTGATTTTTTGGATATGTAGGTCCCCCTAACAGGTTGAGCAAACATCCGTAAGGGTCATAGTGGGCCCAATAGATGTTCACCTGACATTTTTGGGAGTGGAAGACTTTAAATTTTGAAGTCCCCGTGGGACAGTAAATATTTTCTCTAACCTGTGCATACAACCCCGGCGGACGTCTTTCCACTCAATCACGTGCATTGAGTAAAACTTGCATGACCTCAACGATCATATAAGCCCTGACTGCCCTCAATATGAGCCAACGTAACACATTTTTAGAGGACGCTGACCGTATGGATGTTTGGCCAATCCCTAGGTGGACCTACAAATCAAAACTCAGCCTGACTTGTGATTTCAAACCTTTAGATCTTGTACACGGCGAAAATCAGCCGATGGAAATGACTCCAATCCAACGCTTAAAAATCATTAATCAAGTTGAGTTTTGGTGTGTAAGTCCACCTAGGATTGCCCAAACATTCATACGGTCAGTGTCCTCTAAAAATGTGTCATCGTGGTTCATATTGTAACCGGTCACAAGCAAGTTTAACTCTCCCGCTAGTACCTGTAAAGTCGAGCAAAACTTCTGTGACAACGGGTTGTGACGGAAGCCGGTCACACACCACAATACGAGCCAAGTAGCACACTATTAGACGGCGTGACCGTATGGATGTTTCGCCAGTCCCTCGATGACCTATAAACCAAAAATCAGCCATTTAGAACCTTTGGATCTTTGCACCCAAATAACGCTCAATAATGTTCAAATTCCTACTGTTAAAATCAACCCATGAAAAATAACTAACGCTAGAAATCACTAATCAGGCTGATTTTTGGTTTGCAGTCCACTTAGGGACTGGTCAAACATCCATAGGGTCAGCACCCTCTAATAGTGCCACGTTGCTTGTATTGTGGGTTATGACTGGCTTCGATAACAGACCGAAGTTTTACTCCGTAAAGTCTAGTCATCGTGTCATTTTACCGACAAAGTTTAATATATAACAATCTTTTCACGAGATGAATATTTTATCGCTATAATATAAAAGTAAATTCCCGATAAAATCACTTTCTTGTCATTATTCCCAACAACGTGCACATCTGATCAGACTACGCAGACAAGCTGGGCTCCAAAAGGCCACTGTTAGCATCGTCCCTAGGTGGAGGTCGCTATGGTCTTGATAAATGATAACCCTCCACACGTATCTTTAGAGACTGCCGTACAAATTTCGAAGAACATCCGATGGTAAAAATATAAGGACGACATTATTACAATATCGTCCACTCGAGGATATTTAATTTCCTAAATGAATAATCCCTTGTGTGGGCCCTACTCGCCAGTCACCACTCACCAGACACAATGTTTGTCCAGTCCAGCAGTTATCTTAGTCAAGGCTTTGTTCATAGAACTCTTTTCAAAATACCGCATTATTTTCGCGAGAAATTCAGAATATCTTACTCATTTTAGATCTCAATTATTACTTAATTGCCCATTTACGTTGATAATCCGTTCCCCCACGCCAAGTCGTGCTGTTCTGAGTAGGAACATGATGGTGACGTCGTCCTCATATCCAGACCGTTAGTAGTCTACAAGATTTGTGTGGTGTATCCCGACGACCATCAGGAGTATAGAGGGAGGCCACCTAGCTAGGGATGATGGTTACACTACTTTTTCAAGAAAACTTTGCTGCTTACCACTGGGCTGTTCTTTGATACCGGAAGTCCCTCAATTTGCCACGTAGTAGACTCATTTGGGCCCACTGACTCCATGAATATTTGACCCACATCTTGGTGGACCCACACACCAAAAATCAGCGTGATTGGTGATTTCTAGCCGTAGAATTTGAGCTCTTTTCATCATGGGCTTATGAACATGCCTATTACGTGGTTCCAAGCCCATGATGAAAAAGTGCTCAAATTCAATGGCTAGAAATCACTAATAACGCTGATTTTGGTGTGTGGGTCCACCAAGATGTGGGCCAAATATTCATGGAGTCAGTGGACCCGAAAGAGTCTACTATGTGGCAAATTGAGGGACTTCGGCATCAAAATTTTGATACCAATTTCGGTATCATAGATTTTTCCCTTACCACTTAGCAATAAGTGGCTGTCCACTCGACACCTACTCCCTATATGAGTATATTTTTGCCCAGCACCTTTTCCAACCGACATGTCTCTTGCGAAAACTGTTTCTAAAGAAGAATTAAAATTTTAAAAATCGGAAATCAAGTTTTAGCAGATAACAGCATCCTTGCTACCGAGTGCTTAGCTAAAAAAAAGGACAGTGGTCCTAACTGAAGTTTAAATGGGTAGAAGGGATAATTAATAGCGGTATAACAGGTAGGTAACGTTATCTTTATAACTGTTATCACAGCCGTTATTAACTGCTTAATATGTTATAATGTTTTTACTGTTAAATATCAAATGATGTTATGTTACCATTTTAACGATGTTATAACTGTTTTTTTAAACCATGGCCCAATTCCTATGTAACCACCCAACTAATTGCAACCATTTTTTACAGCCACAAATATAAAGGGAAATAATTTAATTTAATCAAATTTAATTTTTAAATGGCATGTTGAGACTAATATGAATATGGAAATTTTGTGTTAACGGAAAATGTTGCCATCCTAACAAATCTTCGGTCGGTACTTGTGAGCCACCATATTGAATGGTCATTAAGATTCAAGGACCATCCAATGGTGTAAACCGACTACAAAAGAACCGGAACCGTAATCAAACCGAAAATAAAAATTTCGATTATGAGTAGTTAGATTTGTACTCGAAATCGATAGGAACCAAAATCAATATATAAATAGTGTTCAAATTATAATATTGTCAAGATTGGAACCGATATACTTGGAACCGAAACCAAATAATTGGTTCCGTTCCGGACCTATATATCATTTTGAGAATTGGAACCAAGTAAGAACTGACAATAGTGGTTTCGGTTTTGGGTACTTTAGGAATCGAACCAGAACCCATCCGTTGACACCCTTATCTAGAACCCTAAGGGCATGTTTGATTGCAAAGAAAATTTTCCTGAAAAAGTAAATTGGGAAAATATCTTAAATGGCTGTTTTGATTGCAACTGAGAACAAATATTTCAATCATGTGAGAAAATAAAGACATTTTCAGGTGGAAGTGAATTCTCACTTATCTAGATAGAAAATGAATCAAGGGCTTGGTAGGAAAAATTATCCAGATTTAAATGGCTTGGTTGAGAAAATTATATAGATTTAAAATGACTATCTAACGATGGACAGTTGTGTTTTTCCAAGGAAAATGCAACTTGGCAATCAAACACGCCCTAAGTTATCCCTATTTACATAAAAAAAAAAAAACCACTGATATGGACAACTCTAGCATTTTTTAAGCGTTATTAAAAGTTTAGAACGAAAATATGATTCTTAATGTATCGTTTGAGAAATTGAAGTATTTAAATATTATCGCGAGAAGTTAGATATGTTCTTCGAACTGGAGAAAGCGACACGTCATCTCCGACAGAGTTATCAATGTGGTGGACGTTATAAAGAATATTCATTAGATTGAGTTAGTGGCTTCGAATCCGGAAAAAACATGCCTTTTTCTCGCCATATACGAAGTATAATCCAACAACTACTTATCTGATAAGTGATAGTACTTATTGTGATAGGTCGGTGGGAAATCAAAGACTCCTGCAAAACGCATCGAAGAAAGCGAGACAAAGTCTGCTGCTTCCTCTCTCTCCTTTATCTTTTTTCTTCTCCGCAGCTTTTCTTCTCGAGCTCTCGTTCAAGATGGGAGCAGAAACCCTAGAAGATTATCGAAATACGAGCCTTAATATCTCTTTTCCGCCTTAAAATCAAGAAATATTGGGCCCAACATTCTTTGTTCTCGATCTTCTGCGAGTTTTATCTTATATTTCAAGTTCAATTCGATAAAAAAAAATCATTTTTCTTTGTTCTGTTCTTGTTTATTCGTCTGAATCGTAACCCTAGCTTGTGTTATTTGGTTTTCATGCTGATCTGCATAATCTGAGTATCTCACCGAATGTTTTAACTAGTTTTTCCCTTCGTTCTTCGTTCTGAGGTTCGAAACGCTTGAGAAATCGAGTTTCCTTTAGGTAAAAATGTCGTCTTTGAGCAGAGAATTGGTGTTTCTTATACTCCAATTCCTAGAAGAGGAGAAGTTTAAGGAGTCTGTGCACAAGTAAGCTCTCTCTCTCTCTCTCTCTATCTCTCTCTCTCTGGGTGTTTTGGTGATGATTTGATGTGTTTGGATGTGGTGATGAGATAGGCTGGAGCAAGAATCAGCCTTTTTCTTCAACATGAAATACTTCGAGGAGAAAGCGCACGCAGGAGAATGGGATGAAGTCGAGAAGTACCTTTCCGGATTTACCAAAGTCGACGATAACAGATACTCCATGAAAATCTTCTTTGAGATCAGGAAGCAGAAGTATCTCGAAGCGCTCGACCGGTAAATAGGATTTTACGTTTTTTATTTATCAGCTAAAATTTATGATTTTTATTTGTTGGTTTTTTGAGAGTTCGTCTTATACTCAGGCACGACAGAGCGAAGGCTGTCGAGATATTAGTGAAGGATTTGAAAATATTTTCGACGTTCAATGAAGAGCTGTACAAAGAAATCACTCAGCTTTTAACACTCGAAAATTTCAGGTAATTTTAGGTTTCTTAGTCCATATAAGGTATATACATGCTTGAATCCAAATTACTTGGCTAATTAGAAAGACAAATGGAAAAAAGTTGGTTAAATGTTCCAATTGGGAAAGTTATTTTAAGGTACTAAGAAAAAAGTTAGTTAAATGTTCCAATTGGGAAAGTTATTTAAGGTACTAATTTTTTTTACATGCAGGGAAAATGAACAATTGTCTAAGTATGGTGATACTAAATCAGCTCGAAGCATAATGCTTATAGAGCTTAAAAAACTAATAGAAGCCAATCCTCTGTTTCGGGATAAGCTGGCTTTTCCCACTCTAAAGACATCAAGATTGCGAACTCTAATCAACCAAAGGTAAACTTCCACGTTATAATTTCTTATATGTAACCACTCCCATTTTCTCTTTCCTGGAAGATAGTCAGTTACTTTTATGTCTGATCTAGACTTTGAGTTTGGACAATGTTTGGCTCTTAAAGTATGGGTTGATGTTTTATGTAGTTTGAACTGGCAGCACCAGCTCTGTAAGAATCCAAGGCCAAACCCAGACATTAAGACCTTATTCACAGACCACACGTGTGCACCTCCAAATGGGGCTCGTGCACCTACACCAGTCACTCTTCCAGTTGCAGCAGTTGCAAAGCCTGCTACATATGCACCCCTCGGAGCACATGGAGTATGATGTTTTTCAGCGTAGAGGTTTTGATTTGTTTAGAGGGAGGACCTCTGGTTTAGACTTTAGAATGCTAACCGATGGATGTTTTGTATGATTTTATTGGATGCAGCCCTTTCCAGCCACTGCAGCAGCTGCGAATGCTAATGCATTGGCAGGCTGGATGGCGAATGCCACTGCTTCCTCATCTGTTCAGTCAGCAGTTGTTGCTGCATCAACAATACCTGTACCACCAAATCAAGGTCAGAACGTCGTTACAGATGGTATTCTAGCAGTTGCATTGATTTTCAGGACACTTTAGTCCAAAAAATGGCAAGAAGAGTTCATTTTGGCAAAATTATGCTTATCTACAATTTTCTTTTTCTTCATCCCGTCATATACATCATTTCATGATGATATGTTTTTTTATGCAAAAAAATGTCTAGACTGAGGCAGACCTATTAACTTGTTTTCTTTTTCTGTTAAAAAAGAACCGAGAAATCAGAAAAATATTTAATTCTATGTTTCCAATGCATGGCTGTTTCTTGAACCTGTCAATATGTATTTTTTTTTACACTGGAGACAAATTCTTTTATTTGATGAAATTGGAAATATTGTAAAGTTTAGAGTCTTCGACAATCCACCTCCATAAATGCTTTCCTTCTTGTGGTATGTGTTTGAGATCTTCCACTCTTGTTCACAAACTGGTGGTGGCGTTAAAATTGACAACAGTGTGATATTTAGGTTCTAACCCCAATTTTTAGTAAAATAGGATTTCCAAGCTTGTCCTGCTTTGGCCTTATTGAAGAAGCTGTTGTCATTCATGTCGAAGTTTTCTTTTTTCAAAATCTCCAGTCTGCATTTCTCTCAAACTGAAGGATCTGTGATATTCATTATTTGGAATTCCCCAACTCTATAATTAAAGACATTGCCAGGCAACCTGCCAAATATGTGCTGCTCGAAAGAACAATGTAATTGCCATTCCAAGTTTTATTCATGAGTATGAGCTGACTTCTCCTTCCTTCTGAACAGTTTCAATTTTGAAGCGTCCTAGAACACCTCCAAATGTTCTAGGTATGGTTGATTACCAAAGCACTGATCACGAACAACTGCTGAAACGTTTGCGGTCTGCTGCACAATCTGTTGATGAGGTAATCTTGAAGAGTAATCTTCATATTAACAATTCTGGGATTTCATTTTGTTTTTAATGGTTATGCTACTGAACTATTTATATTCTGTTGCTAGTTTCCGTGGCTTGATACAATACACACTGTGGTTAGTTGCTTTTCTTTCATTTCATATTCAGGTCACATATCTACCACCACTCCAACAAGCTTCAAGGTCACAAGACGACCTGCCAAAAGTAGTAGCTTGTACCATTCATCAGGGATCCAATGTCACAAGCATGGACTTCCATCCTTCTCATCACACATTACTTCTCGGTATGGAAGTCGTATGATCTTGCTGCACCCGTGTCCTCAGTGAATATAGAGAAGCTCCTAACTTCTTTATGATTAAATTATCATAGGAAAACTTTGTTCTCTTTGCTGACTTCGATTATCTTTCTGCTAGTTGGTTCTGGCAATGGTGAAGTTACGCTATGGGAAATTGGGTTGCGAGAGAGGTTGGTTTCAAAGCCGTTCAAGATATGGGACCTGGCAGCTTGTTCATTGCCTTTTCAGGTTTGTATGAGGAGATCTTTGAGTCAAAGATTCATAAAAAAAAAATTTCAACAATTTTAGTTTTAAGTTGACAAATTTTTATATTTCTGAGAACATATTTGAGATTAATTTATCCCTTATAATTATTATGCAAATTTCTTTCTCTGGATGGAAATTCTTATTTAAGAACTTAAGTTTTGACAATGAATTCGGTGCTTACTGGTTTTGGACCTCTTGGTTTTGGTAATGAATATGGTATAGAAAAACAATTTAACAAGAATTACAAGTTGCAGCCCAGTACTCATAATCTGAAATTCTTGAAACAGTACTCTGAATGTTGAGAAACTAAGCTTCTTTAAACATGACATTGGTTCAACTATGTTGAATTTTGTTGTACAACCTGTATTCCAAAATTTGGGACTTGAAGAAAACTCATTTCTGAATCTTACAACTGAGTGTCCTTTGCAGAATGCCGTTGTCAAAGATTCATCAATATCTATCACTTGTGTAACATGGAGTCCAGATGGAACTTTGATGGGTATGTGTGGCTAAATGGAGGACCAGGATCAATTGATTGCTTGTTACTATTCTGTTACAGTTGCTTTTCTTGCTGCAGGGGTTGCATTTTCAAAACATATGATTCACCTGTATGCTTATCAAGGACCCACTGAACTACGCCAACATTTAGAGGTCTGTTGTGAGTTTGTGCCGCCCTGTCCTACAAGGCAAAAACTGTAACTACAGCTTGACTTTTTCCCCTCCACTGGCAGATTGATGCTCATGTTGGTGGTGTAAATGATCTAGCATTCTCTCATCCAAACAAACAACTGTGTGTAGTAACTTGCGGAGATGATAAGCTGATAAAGGTAAGAGCAAAAAAATGCATCTCTTCGTGTTTAATTTTGCTTAAACTTGACGTGTGTTTTCACCTTTGCTAAGTGAAAAACATGCATAATAGGTGTGGGATTTGACTGGCCGGAAGATTTATAACTTCGAAGGCCATGAGGCACCCATTTATTCTGTATGCCCTCATCACAAGGAGAACATTCAGGTACATAAATAACAGTTCTCTGTTGCTAAGTTTGTAATACATATTGGTTTGGATCTTCCTCATTCACTTATGAATTCAGGTTTTCGTACCATGTAAAATAATTGCATCAGGGAGATTTTTTTTAGAGAAAGCTGTATTGATTATTGACCAACACGATTGGGTGTTATTTCATGAACAATTGTGTTGGATGTCAATGCAATATATGGACACAAAATAAACAGAAATAACAGTAAAAAAATTTATGTTAAGAGTTACAACACTTGAAGTTTTAATTTGTGGAAGTTGTTTTTTCGGTTATCTAGCATAGGAGTTGATCAGTTTGCAGTTTCCATAATCCCAAGTTTTATTTCTCCAACTCTACTTGGAAATGCCCAAAAGCATCTATAGAATGACAAATGACATCACCAGTTAAAGTTGGAAAATGTTGCAAGAGCTGCCAGAAATTATTCTGTAAATTCCTTTGTTTGGATTATTATGAAATAGTAATCAAGCTAGGTTTGTTACACATATTTGCAATGAACTAATTTGAAGAATATTACATGCACTCCAATCTCCAGGTTGCAGGCCCAACTTTGTAGTTTATCACAAGGCTGAAACCTAAACCTTCACAATACTAATTGTTGAAATTGTTGCAGGATAAGATCTCAGTGAGATATAAAACCAAGATATTATAATCTTAGCCCTGAAACATAACAATAAAGGGTGGAACTTCTGTTCTGATAAATTTGAGTTATATGTGGAACTTCTTATTCTAGTGTAGATATGCCCAAGTGACTTATTGGTTCTCTTTGTAAATTTGCAGTTTATTTTTTCAACTGCTATTGATGGGAAAATTAAGGCTTGGCTGTATGATAACGTGGGTTCCAGAGTTGACTATGATGCTCCTGGACACTGGTGTACTACAATGCTTTACAGCGCTGATGGCAGTAGGTAAGAGAAGTGAAGTCCAGACTGTGGAACATAATAAATTAAGAATCTTAATTTGACTCTTTTCAAAATATATACTTTTTTATATTCATTCTTAGATACGTATATTCACTAAGTATTCAATGATACATATTGTCCATTAAGTGATACATATCTTACAGTTAATCCTTTCTATCTTTTAGGTTGTTCTCTTGTGGGACAAGTAAAGACGGGGACTCATTCCTGGTTGAATGGAATGAGAGTGAAGGAGCAATAAAGAGGACATATTCTGGTTTTAGGAAGAAATCGGCTGGTGTTGTGCAATTTGACACGACACAGAATCACTTTTTGGCTGCTGGTGAAGATAATCAGATAAAATTTTGGGATATGGACAATATCAATGTTCTCACGAGCACAGAGGCTGAGGGTGGACTCCCGGTCAGCATTCATTAATTAATTCTTTTAGGTTTCATTTCCTAGATGACTTCATATATTCATCAGATCCTTGACATAATGTGTTGATTGCTTCAGAGTCTTCCCCGATTGAGATTCAACAAGGAAGGAAATCTTCTTGCTGTTACTACAGCAGACAATGGTTTCAAGATCCTTGCAAACAACGAAGGTTTCAGAGCTCTAAGAGCACTTGAAACCCGATCTTTTGAAGCATTGAGAGCACCCGCTGAATCTGCTGCAATTAAGGTTGTGATTTTTCGATGACATTATGGGATTTAAGATAGACTCTTTCCTAATCACTTGGGTGTTCATTGAACAGGTTTCTGGTGCTGCCGTGGTTGCAAACATCAATCCAGTCATTAGTAGAGTGGAACGCTCAGACACAAGCTCTCCTGCAAGGCCTTCTGCTATACTTGTATGTCAGACAGATGAATTGAACTACATTGTAGTTCCTCTTTTGGAAGGATTATATGCCACCTGCAATAATGACTGTGAATAGTGACTATTGCTTGGCCAAGCAAGAGCTTGGCATAACGGTAGCATGCACTGTGCCAAGCCTCTGATTTCCAATGTTGAGTCCAGACAGTTCCCATTGTGGTTGTGTCAAAAGATAAATTTATTTCTACCAGAATGTCCCTCTTGTTTCTAGTCTAGGATTTGTTAGCCACTCCAGCCTGGCTACTGCTTAGCTAAGTTGTTTGCTGGCTAGTGAACATTTTTGATGTACTGGCATTTACTTCTACTAATTTTGTAGAATGGAGTTGATCCTACGACTAGAAGCATAGAAAAGCCTAGAACTCTGGAAGATGTACCTGATAAAGCCAAACCCTGGGAATTGGCTGAAATTGTGGATTCTGTTCAGTGCCGAGTAGTTACCATGCCGGACAGCACAGATCATGCAGGCAAGGTGTGTTGCTGTTAAATTTTTTTCAAATCTCTTGCTGATTTACTCATCAACTTTATAATGGTAAATGACTCCCATCATATCCAGGTTGCTCGACTTCTTTATACAAATTCTGGTTTTGGCATTTTGTCTCTTGGGTCAAATGGGATTCAGAAGCTATGGAAGTGGAGCCGCAGCGAACAAAATCCTAGTGGCAAGGTAATGGTTAGCATGAAATTTTATTCCTGTTTGTGATTTCTGATGGAATTTTTACATGAATATTTTATTGAAGAAGAGGTTTCTGAAACCTGTGAGGGTTGAAGGCCACTGCCAGTGTTGTTCCACAGCATTGGCAACCAAACAGTGGTCTTCTTATGGCTAATGATGTCTCAGATGTCAACGTTGAAGAAGCAGTCCCATGCATAGCACTCTCAAAGAATGACTCGTATGTGATGTCTGCTTCTGGTGGAAAGGTTTCACTATTCAACATGATGACTTTCAAGGTAAGTTGGAAAGGATCACGCATATATGTGTTTGTGTGCATGTTAAAAACTTTGTCAAGTTGACTCTCTTTATATGTTTGTGCATGGAATTACATTGATCTGCAGGTAATGACAACATTCATGCCACCTCCACCAGCTTCAACCTTCCTAGCATTTCATCCACAAGATAATAACATCATAGCAATTGGAATGGAGGATTCAACCATTCATATCTACAATGTTAGGGTGGATGAGGTAGTTACTTCCATCATCAGAAACAAGGTCTTATATCAGTATTTTGAACTACTCTCTCAATAGCAAGTGATTGATTTTACCATTGTCAGGTAAAAACAAAATTGAAAGGTCACCAGAAGCACATAACTGGTTTAGCTTTTTCGACCAACCTTAACATCCTGGTTTCATCAGGTGCTGATGCTCAGGTAGGTTGCACCAATGCTTATCGTGATAATTTGTTTTCCTGTCTTGTATTGCATTAATCTATGTAATCATCTTAGCTATGATAGTTTATCTTGAAATGTTTCTCCATTGCCTGAACTTTCTTTAATTTTTAATTGTTTTGATCTTTTCTATCAATCAGGGTAGTGACCTTTGCTTTCTTTTCCCTTTTACTTTCTCCACTTGCTTATAAGATGAAAGGCAACATGGAATATCCAGGTGCATCTTATGAATCAGTTAATACCAAACACGTATAGGATGCTTGAATATATTCATTTTTCTCCTGAGAACCACTTGAATTTCTTAGTTGTGTTTGGGCTGAGAGTTACTCAACTCTTTTCCTACACGAGTAAAGGGTCTCTTTTCTCCACATATTCCTCGTTCTTAGTAACTGAATTCCCTGCGCAAAGAACAATCTATCCTCTTCCTCCCCTCTTGTTCTCATTCCAGTAAGCTATTTAGATCATACATAAGTTGTGCTAATTTAAGTAATTCAAACCTTGTTTTTTATTGTATTTATGACACATGGAATATAACAACATATTTTAGTTTAATTTAGCATTAAAAATCATTTAATGTAATGGATTTTTTTGTATCTTTGTGTGGCGAGGCAATTTGTTTTTCTCTAATTTGATCCATCAATTTACTGAGGCGCTGAACGAGACCAAGATTTTAAACTTTGCGTGCATTTACACCGCTTCAGTTTGTTACTATGTCTTCTACACTTTTATTCTTTTTTTTTCTTGTGTTGCCCTCCTTCGTTTTACTCTTGCACTCTTTGTCTTTCATTTTTTTTTTATAAATATATCTATAACAATATAAGCCTATTGGAATTCAGATCCATCCAAAATTAACTTCCTTTAGTGAGGATTAACACAAATATACATAAGGAGTAAATCCAGGATGGCAAGCATTGTCAATTATAAAATTCATGCATCAGACCAATTCATTACTTAGTTGTAGGAAACTCCTATGTAGGGTATCACTCCCACTCTAGAACTGCATTCCATGCTTCTTACTTGGGAGCTTTTTGGACTCGTGGTTTTAAGTTGATGGAAATCTGAACTTGTTTGAGACGGATTCTTAATTTGCCGAACAATAATGTCTTTGACAAGAAATTTCGAAAAACAAAGCTCAATTATTCTCTTATGTTGTGAAGAACTTAAGAATTTATGAAGATCATGTATTCAACATCAAAATAACATTATAAACTTCAAATAGAATCTATAAATCACTAATTTATCATATTATTTGGACTTATGATAAAATATGTATGTCCTTTTAAAAATAAAACATAACAATTTTATTTCTATTATATTATATATCTATAAATTGTACGGACGCTTCCTAGGAGTTCCAAAGCCTAGGGCTTCCTTAAAAGTTAAAACATCGGCTTCGTCACTCCCGCTCCCGCATCTACTCCCACAGTCGCTCCCGCTTCGTGCAACTAAGGTTCACTGTGGGCTCATGTTTGGGATCTGCACAGTGTAAAAAAGTTTAACACATTAGAAATTTATCAGTATCCAAGCTTTACTAATTTGGACCATCCAATTGATGGGTCATAACTCAAAAATCAATTTGATGCTATTGCCACATACATTGCCGCGTGTTCTTTGATCCATACTTTCCAAATGTTAGGCCGACTTTTGGATTGGACACTGCCTAAAATTCCCATCAATTGAAGGATCTTAACTGTCTAAATAATGTGCTTTTGCCACATTGATTTTGCACCATTGCCCAAACAATTTTTTGACTGTCAAACGAAGGCACTTTGTCACTTAGAATCGTCTGAAAAGTTGCAAATTCTGGGTTGTAGTCAATTAAAGGGGTGAAACTGTTTGAATGGTTTGGAGTAATGACTAATGGTCATGTTTATGGTATCCACCTCATTATTGTTTGATAGTCCAAAGTTGACATTATTGATTACATGGTTAGAATCTTTCCAAACAATATGAGTTTTAGACAGCAGCCGATACAAGGTGTGCCCTCATATATGGATGTTCCTGGTGATGTATAACACCTTGCACATGCAAGCCACATGCATAAAAAAAATAGTGCATATGCATGAGCATAAAATATTTTGAACTTATTTTTGTAAGTATTGCATAGTATAATTGTATTAGCATCATACATATTGCATACTTATTGTAAAAAAAGTCATTAAAGCATTATGTTTTTTTATGTTTAAACTTAATTTTTATAAGTATTGTGCATAGAGCATAGTATAATTGTATTAGCATCATATATATTGCATACTTATTGTAGAAATGTCATTAATGCATAATAAATAACGTCATCATCATAAATGGCTTGTCCCACCTATTTGGTAGGTAACACATATCTTATTCCTCCATTCAACTTTTCTCGAGCTCTTCCTTCAATTAAAGCACGTTGTCTTTAAATCTTATGTGACCACTTAAATCAACATACTTTTTGGCCTTCCCATACATGTTCCTTCTCATTACTGCCATCATTGATATAATTTCCTGGTATTTCCACTCAGCCATATCTACATCATCTCAATGCTCATTTTATGAGTATGGTATTTGTTCCATAAGGCAGGGCTGGTCTTATTGCCATGTTATAATTCCATGTGCATCTTCCTCTTCAATCCCTTATTCCTTATGGATACTCAAGCCTGACATAATGGAATTGGTAAATCCGAGGTATCTCTTGGCCATCATTTTTAATTAGCGGCACATCTCTATCCGTGTTTGTGCTAAGTTGCGCCCCGTATGCTCCTCTTGGTTCAACTTATTTTAAACGCTTCAATTCCAAGGTGACTTTCCATAGGCAGACACGTTGGTTTTTCAAGTTGACTTAGACCCAGGTGCTTGCCGTTGGCCAAGGTTCCTTGTTACCTAGGTTTGTGTTCTTGCCTAGGTGTCTTCTAACCAAGGTGGCCTTCCATAGGGTTGATTTTTCAGGTTAACTGGACCCAAGTGATTACCGTACTTGGTTGGCCGAGGTGCCTTGTTACCTGGGTTCTGGTTCTTGCCTAGTCGCCTATGTGACCATGGGAGTTCGTTTGATAGCACTGAAAATGTCAAAAAGTTGATACTGGCTTGCATCTGGGCTAGGAGTTTCTTGACTGCATGATCTCTGTTCCAGCATTGGGATTCTTTTATCCTTAGGTTGCTCAGTCTTACAGTTATGGTCTGACCCACAAGCCTGCCTTCTTCTATCATGCTCTCTGAAACACTATAACCATACCTCAACCCATGAAATCCATCCATGCCAAATTATTGTGAACAAATTATGCTGAATTGTATAACAAAAACCAACTTGGAATTTTATTTGGTCTTGAGTAGTTCTGTATCATGTCTAAGTTGTGGAGGAACGTTTAGCTTGAAACGGAGCTTCATCTTCTGTGGTGGTAGTTTAGCTATCTTGATATATAAGCTGCTCGTAGTATTGTCCGTACGGTCCCTGTCACACCACCACCCCCCCACCAAAACACACACACAACATATGCTAACTAATCCTGTCTCCTCTTGTTCTTCCTACCCTTGCTACAGAGAGAGATCTCTTCATCTCCAACATATCTTCCAGCCTTTGGTTTCAGTTCTATTTTTTTTTTCCTGTTTGTTCATTAAAGGTTAACCATTCATATGAACCCCAGTGCATACTTAGTGCAATAGGAACTTCCAGGTCTCTTGGTGGATCATAGAGTGAGTGAATTGCCGTCCTTTAATTTTCTTTTCTTTTCCTTTTCCTTTTTATCTTTTAAAGCTCTAAGCTCCTTGTTCCAATATGAAGTTTGTGCGATGAGAACTTGCAATTCTCTTGGCAGTTCAATCTGTGATCAGCTCAGTTGTTCTCTTGTTTTCTAATTTTTTATTGCTTCATCTGATTTTCAATATACATAGTCTTCAAATTTCTCTGTCTTTTAAAGTTTGTGTCAAATTGATTTATTTTCTTTCTTCAACTTGGACTAAAAGCGGACAATGATGCATTTGCACATTGATTTGGATTTGCTGGTAAAAATATATAACAGTTGCCTTCTGCAGCTTTGCACATGGAACACCGATACATGGGACAAGAAGAAATCAGTTTCCATCCAACTGCCTGCTGGGAAGGCGCCTATTGGTGACACCAGAGTTCAGTTTCACTCTGATCAAATCCGCTTGTTGGTGTTCCATGAAACACAACTAGCCATATATGATGCCTCCAAGATCGAACGCATTCGGCAGGTAGAAAGTTAGTCCTCAAATAAACATTATTCCTCAAAGATGTGTCATTTTTTATGACTGATAACAGATTTCTAATGCATTCTTTGATTGCAGTGGGTGCCACAAGATGTACTGTCTGCACCCATCTCTTATGCAGCATACTCCTGCAACAGCCAACTAGTTTATGCTTCTTTCTGTGATGGTAATCTTGGTATTTTTGATGCGGATAGCCTGAGACTAAGATGCCGTATTGCCCCATCAGCATACATGTCCCAGGCAGTGGCAACTAGGTAAGTTATGGCATCTAGGCTAACTCCACATTATTTCACGAATTCTTTGTAATCCTTGGATATAAATAACTTCAATTTCTAAAATTTGTTACCAATTACGCACAATCATAATTAATAGTGTACATATTTCCTGGATTTGCTTGACAGAATTGAAATTGTCGTTGAGTTTCTGTTTATGAGATCAACTTCACTAAATTCTTTTTGCCCAATTTTTACATTGATGATTGGATTTGATTAATTTTATATGCAAGCTTGAGAAGTAAGTCCTGTCCAGTCACATCATTTTGTATTTATATTCCTGTTTCGTTTGCTGATTGATATACTTTCATATCCCTATCTATTTTTCTTCTTCTAGTTGACTAGATGGTAATTCTCACTCAATATTGAAGGCACAGAAACAAATACTGGCGTTTTCGGAATTTCTAGTTATAATTTACCTGAGAAGTTGAAAATGTTAAAACTTCCATTTTCATGATATTTTTAAAATACCATGAGATAAATAGTGATAGAAACCCAAAAGAAGTTGCGAGAAATCGTTGTTTAGGAGTAGCCCCAATATGGGATTAAACAATGAAAGTCAATTGAGATGGTTTGGTTGATCATGTACAACGAAACCTAATGGTGATGAGCAGCGCTTCAGTGCAGGTTGAAGGCAATAATAGGGCCAGAGAACGGATGAAAAGGATGTTGATCGTGGTAGTAAGAAAGCATTTGAACACACATGCTTTAGCAGAGGATATGATTTTAGAGAGAATTGAATGGCATTTATGTTGCTGACTCCAAATAGTGGAATAAAGCACTGATGATGACAATGATGATTTAGTTTTTTCTGAAAGCTTACAAGCATTTAGTTCTGTTGAATTTAATATTCACCATTTATCCTGTGATTTTCTATTTTGTTGCAGCCAACCCGCGTACCCACTTGTTGTTGCGGCACATCCACAGGAACCAAATCAATTGGCTGTTGGGTTGACAGATGGGACTGTTAAAGTGATAGAGCCCTCAGAATCAGAGGGGAAGTGGGGAGTTGCAGTGCCTGTTGATAATGGAGTACCCAATGGCAGGACAGTGTCATCATCTGTTTCTAGCAACCCAGCTCCTGACCAGCCCCAAAGATGAGTATTCATGTATGTTACTATCCCGATTTATCATATTCTGTATTTTATGCACTGTACAATAGTAGGTTTTTAACCTTCCATATGTGTCTCTTGAAAGCTAATCACAGAAAGAAAATATTAGGGCAAGATTAATTTTGTGTATACTGTAGTCTGTATCTCATTGGCTTTATTTAATACCAGATTTAAATCTTTGTTATGATCTTTTCTCTTTTTTAATTCTTTGAGATGTATGTTCCAAGCTAGTAAATTTTGATTATTGTGGCTCTTGGGTTGTTTCCTTTCATGACATTGCTCTTCAAATTGCCAGTCAATGGTAGATATTACCTCCTAACCTATGTAACAATGACACAGACACGTGTCGATGTCCGACACAGATACGAGGTGTCTGACACGGCGCCTTTAAGAAGCCCAACACGCGGACATGTATGCACACATGTATAATAATATAATATTTTAGTTTATTCAAATTAAAAAAAATTTAATAACAAGGGAAGAAATATATGAAAAGTGAAAGAGATTTCTATCTGCGATGGAGCTATCCAATAACATAATAATTATAAGTAGATTTAGACAAGGAAAGACTGTAAAAGAACTATAATTGTGTTTAACAACTTAACAAATTATTTTATGGAGGATGGAACATATTTTCGAAATCATTTATTAAACAAAAATTCATTAAACTAAAGGGTGACATTGGAGTACATGCTAGGACATGTGTCGGGATGTGTCCGACACAGAAAAAAAAAACAACTAAGTGTGCTGTGTCCTCATTACATAGAGTCCTAAAACTGAAATCTAGTGGTTTGATCTTCTAGCAAGGAACACTACTTCCTCCACATCTGGCCTTAATTTAGACACTTGTAAATAGTATTTTCAATTGTACTAAAATCGTTAACTTTATGTTATTCACAATTTGATACATCTATTTAATTATTTTGAGCCAAACAGGAATTTTGAACAGTTTTCATATTGACTGTGGCTTAGTGCATTCTCTCTTAATGAACCTAATTAATCAATGGCAAACATTCTTTGAGACAAAATTAAACACTACAATTTTCAAAAGATAAGATGTATTCTCCAAGTGGTAAGGAGAGAGTTTACCTTCCGCAATAACTATGGAACTAGACTATGAAATATCTATGCCATAAGCAATAAAACTTTGAAGAGCTTAAATCCAGTTAGAGTGAGCAGGTTTGGTACCCTGTTCGAGTCTTTGTAAAATTTTGGTATACATTTGTCTCATGTTCATTTATCTTAAGTGCATCCAAATTTGATCTAGTGAAGAACAAGCAAGTTGAGGAATTGTTAGAATCCGTCAAACCTGGTTTATGGTGTTGAATAGGATGCTGAAGTTATTGCTTCTAAATGTACGCTTCCTACAAAAAAAAACTTCTGTATCCAAATGAATTTCCTAGTGACGTCACTGCCAGAGGTTGCTAGTGGGGTTGTTAAATATCAATGATTGTAAATATTGTTTTAAAATTTTGGAGAGGGCTTCTGCCAAATCCTAGCTTAAAGAGAAGAAGAAAAAAAAAGAAGGGTCTTCTTCCTTATGTATCCTCTTGGTACCCTACCGGAACGAGACGTCTCAGCATCATCTCGGTACTCTACCGGAACGAGACATCTTGGCTGAGATGGAACGAGATTTGAACCATGATTAAAATCTTGCCAAAGATCCTTGTCAGTCACACTGTTGTTAAAGAACATTAAATTATGAGAAATTGAGAATAACTCAGTTCACATTAAAAATTCTGCCTTAGTCAATGTATTGCACCATCTCGAAAATCATAGAAGACTTTGGGTTAAATCAGAGAATTATTGCAAAACCTTGACCCTCTTTTATCTCAATTCTGACTTTCTGTTGTTCGATTATGATATTTTGATTTGATATAAGGTTTTGGGGGGGGTTTGGGAACACAAAAAGTAACTTCTTGAATTAAAAAGTCAAGAAGTAGAAAAAGATAATTTGAACTTGTGTTATTTTTTAAATTCTTAGTTAAAAATAGACCAAAAACACTAGCAAAAAAATTTGGCTTCAAACTTCTTAGAGAGACTACTTCTCAAAAAGGCAACAATTTAAGCATATGTTAAATTAGGTTTTTAATTGAAACTTTCATATTACCATGCTTGCCCCTCTAATCCTTCTAGATGAATTATAAATGACCACTTAAACTTTTTAATGACCATCCCTCTAAGCTTTTAATACGAATTATAAATAACCACTCCCTCCATCCATACTAGACGAGTTTGTCCTTCCAAAAAAACCTTTGATCTCAAATAAATCAGAAGTCGACTAGTAACTTCCACTAGAAGTAGAAGTGCTTTTGCTCTTCAATCCCAAACGGGGCCTTAAAAATGCTCTGCCACCCTTTTCAACAGCATTTTAAGTTTCCCCGCTCTCACAATTCCCCTTATCGTTGTAATGACCAATATCCCTTTACAAAAATTGGTCTCCCAACATAAAGCATTCATTTTTCCACCTTGCTATAAGTAGGCGATCTTAAAACAAGGTTTTTGATGTTAAGCTACCAAGAAATAGAGCTGTCAGCAAGGTTGGTAGAGCGAATTCGATAAGTCAAAACAGTCCCAACAGCTTGTGAGCGAGCTTTGGATAAGGATCAGATCTGCTGAATCGAGATTTGGGAGGAGGGGGTTCTGAGCAGTAAGGTTTGACATTCTACACTCTACACTGCAACCACGAGGTTGCAGGTCTATTAGCAGCTTTCATACCCAAAAAATTATTACAAACTCATTCAAAATTTAATGAAGGCAATTAATGGTCAAAATTTTGAAATTTGAGCAGAAATCTGATTTGATAATTAAAAATATGTAGCTAAAATTTCATAATAGAAAATTCAGTTATGGGCTTTTGGCACACCTGATTGGTGGCACCAGTAGCCTTTATGACTTATTTTAGCTAAAATCAATATCAGTAACAGCCAAGAATGCCATTCGTTACTTCACATTCTGCCTCATTTATTTAAATCCCATTATTATCTATTATTAGGCTGTGTAAGCACAAGGACTTTGACTCTCATTCCAACTCCTTGAATCTCGAGTTTTGTCTCTGCTTATAAAAGTCCTCTGGCTTGCTTCTGCTTTATTTGTGCTTCTTGGAGATATTTTAGCTATATTCTTGAGAAGGTCTAACCTATACTCTGATGACTTACCGGAAGGTTTTGCTCCCTTTCAGTGGAATCTAGAATCTCTTCTCTGTTCGATCTATTCGTCTCAAGGTCATGACAACTTGAGTGACAAGATCACATGCCTCTTCCCCTTCTTTTCTAGGTTATTATAACACATTTCCTAAAGTTATTATAAGATATACAAATGTAGATAATCATACGTTCTCTTTTATTTAATAGACAAAACACATTTCTGTGCATTCCGTTACTCAACATTTCTGTGCATTCTGTTACTCACGGCCTTACTGGTTATGCTAACACTCTGTGTATACATTTAAAGCTACTTTTTCCCCTTTAAAGTTACTTTTCCCCACCTTTTTTTAACTAAATGGATATAAACGTTTTTTTAAATACGCCACACTTTTTTGGTAAGCACGAAAATTGATATAAACACAACCACTTAACAAGCATGTTATGCTACATCCTCCGTGTACATAATCTGATAATGTCATGTAAATAATGTGGCCCTATGAAGATGTTTTACTGTGCACGTAATGATAGCTAATTAAATGTTGACACTACATAACTGCCAGCAAACTCTTGATTACCAGGATATCGAAATATTGGCAGACTATGTGGTCTTATAAGATCAATTATTGCTTCCTCTCTTTTCATGTTATAAAATTTTCCTTTTAAGTAGCACGGATAGAGATTATCCAGGTCAGTCCATGGATTGCATCCACGTTAATGGACACTTTCTCATTAAGACTAGTGATACCTTTTGAGAAAACCATGCCCAAGTGCTTCTACTTTGCTCCCCTAATGGAGTAGCAGTTCGCTAATTTATTCAGATGGGTGAGGATATCTGGGATTGAAAGGTGTGTATGAAATTCATGGTGGATTAATGGTGTGATGGTGAAAGATGTAACTACATGAATTTAAGGTTAACCAACTTCCCTACCATTCCAGGCAGGGAAAGTGATGCCCATTAATTGGTCTTTTTATGTCTCACCATCTCTGGTTTCCTGCAATGAAGTCATCTGTACTGATCCGAAATCCACCTATCATCAACTGCTTTAGTGGGCTTAGTTCATAAAGCATATTGAAGCACTCCAACAGTATGTCAACATTGAACCAAATTCCCGACACTGTCTTAGTGTATGTCCCACGACCTGTGGTGCTGGCAGTAGGTGGAATCATCAACTTTATCGATCTCGGCGGGTCGCTTACACGGAGGTAGAGTCAGCTGACCGTTAGCGCTTTTATTTCAAGTTCAAAAATAAATTAGTTGACTGCAACTGATTTGCAGTTCACCTGGGGTAACTAATCTCTAATCTAAGTGAATACTTCTGTCAACTTGATTTTTTAACTCTTCTAGGAACTGCAAACATTAACTGCTGCCCAGAAATTTAGGTCTACTGTTTTCTCCCATACCTTCATTTGAAGCTGAACCTGACTGATCTCTTGGTACTGTAAATGTTGAGCAAAATGATGAAAGATATCATGTGGATCTTTGCCTTGCACACAAAGGAATTAATTGCAGTAGGAATGTGTGTAGCATTTTCCTGTTCTTAAGGAGCAAATTTGATCCTCTGTATATATTCCGTTTTCAGAATAGAAACTGATTTAGGTGCAAGCTGTCCGCAAGTTATCACTACCCATTTAATCCAGCAGGTCGTAGAAGATGATCTGAATAAAATTCTAGTAATTGGACAATCAGGATCGCTGGATTTATGTGACTTTGAACCATGACATGTCTACTGGAAGGTTCAGATGGATGATAAACAACCGGTGGAATGTAGGTAACCTGAATGTACCAGGTTCAAGTGATGCTCATTCTTATCAACCGTTTTTTTTTATTTGGATGAGCACATTCTTAGCGACATGTGACTCCAATTTGCGGACCAAAACTGATTGAGCGATCCTGACTGTCCAATAGTCTAATTTCTAGGGAACAAATGTCCAGTTTCAGGCTGCTTTGGGTTACATGATTCAACAATTAATGGTCTGAATTCAACAGTTCACCAGCCATATATTTAATATTTGCCATCACATTTGTATTTCCTACGGAAGACAACGACTTCAGGAAATTGATCAAAATCTAAATAAATCAACGGAAGTAGAATAAAGGACTTGATGACACCCTGTCTCTCTCTCACACACACGTCTTCTCTGGATAACTTTAGATGGCGCAATGTATTAGGAAAAAGTGATGGTACAATGTTCAGAACCCCGTGAATGTGAGAGCTACATGATTTGGCTGGAGAACATTGGACCCTACTTCCACTTGTGGTCCTAAACATCGCGGCCACACCTTTTCCAGGCACGAGAAGTGTTATTGCGCCAGCAAAAGTGTTATTTTCCTCCTCTCCCTGCAAGTTCGAATACAACTCTTTGGTGAGTTTCAAGATCCCATTTCAAAGAGAAACTAAATGAATAAGAAATAGAATGATTTTTGCATCGTGGCCTATGAGCCATCATTCCAGAGAAAAGATTGATCAAGCTCCACAATATCATAGACGTATGCTTGTATGAGTCTTGAGTAGTTAAATAGGCTTAGAACGTTGTTCTGAGAAAAGAATAAAAAAATAATTAAAGGTTGGAAGAAGGATTCCCTTGAAGTAAATTCACATCTGGTATCAGAGCTAGGGCACCGAGTCCTCCTTGCTAGTTCTTTGAGGGACTTAAACTACTATGCAATCTAGGGTTCTCCAAACATTTCATAATTCTTCCAACATTATCACATATATAACAAGAACATAACATGACATATTTTTGGAAAACAAAGTGTGCATCGATAAACTAAAAATCATGTCAGAAGATCAAGTTGAAGATATCAAATAACATAATTCAACATGGTAGAAAAGCAAAAGTAAAAGTTATGAATAATAAATTAAGTTAAAGAGGAAAGTGAACCTACGTCCAAAATCTTTCAACCTCTCTTTAACGGTGCTTGTTTTTCTCTTAATTTGATACCCATTTTCTCTCTCTCTTGGTGCTCGCTCTCTCAAAAGAGGTTGGGATCACTCGCTGCCAAGGGTTAAGTATGGATTTTTTTTGGGTTACTATATGCAAAATAAAAGGAGGGGCGATTTTGACTCATGGGAGCTCTCTCTTCTCATAAGGTTATATAATTAAGTGGCTAGGGATAGATTTTCCGAGGGGGAGGTTCACCTTCTCCAACACAAATTTGGTTTGCATATGTGTTTGCTTTAATTCTATTGGTTTTTTTTGTTTCCAACCCTAATCAATCTAGATTGTTTACATGTTAACTTAAATTCTATTGGTTATCTTGCATTCAATGGCTCATAATCTAAGTATCAAATTAATTTCATTGGTTATCAACTCTCTCCTCCTTCCCATGCTCTTAATACTTTTGCTAGTGGTGGGGTACACCTCACCCCAATTGGTACTCCCTAATTTTATTGAATTAAGTGAGTTCACACTATCCTACTACGCCCAATGATTTTGGCATTTATTTAATTAATTATTATTCTCGTATTGTGCACTCAGTCATTAAGCCCACTAATGTTACTAATGGGCCCCCATATAGAGCCCATAAAACCAGACCCTAACCCATATCAAGAAGCAATGGTCGATCATTAGACCTACAGTCAAATTTACATTAATGAATGATATCTACATTATGATTTCTAAAGAATCCGAATTTGACCGACAGATATCAAGAAACAATGGTTAATATATATGCGAGTAATTGGTATAAGGCCATGGAATTGGAAATGGACACTATATACTCAAATGGTGTCTGTACTTTGTTAGACAAACCGATTGGATTTAAACCTATTGATTGTAAATGAGTATACAAAATAAAAATAAAAAAAAGGACCTAATGGAAAGTTAGAGACCTATAAGGCAAGGTTACTGGCAAAAGGGTAAACTCAGCATGAGGAAACCTAAACCTTCTCACTAGTAGCAGTGTTGAAGTACATGAAGATTCTTTTGGCGATAGCTGCACACCATGACTATGAGATATGGCAAATGTCTGTCAAGACCGCCCAGTTGAATAGAAACGTTAAAGATGAGATTTATATGGATCAATTTGAGGGTTTTGTATTCCATGGCCATGATAACAAAGTGTGTAAATTGGCGAAGTCTATGTATACAAACTTAAGCAAACATCTCAGAATTAAGGATGTTGGGATTGTCCCAAGTCAATTATGTTGATAAATATGCTAAAGTTCTAAACAAATTTATCGTACGTGAGTCCAAGAAAGGTCTTCTATCTTTTAGACATGAAATCAATCTTTCAAAGTCCTTCACTTAAGACACGCAAAGATAAAGGCAAGATGATGAGATGTTCATATGCTTCGTCTGTAGGAAACTGGATATTATACATAATCGTGTTGTGAGCAGCTGTCGGTCTAATTTTGGTCCGAGTATTAGATAGCTGTAAAACACATATTGAAGTATTTGAGAAGAACCGAACATCACTATCTCATTCATTGTGGTGAAGATCTGAACGTGATTGAATACACATTCTGATTTTCAATCAGATGTGGATGATAGGAAATCCACTTCTAGGTTTGTGTTCACACTTAGCAATGGAGTGATAACTCGGAGGAGCTATAAGCAAGAAACCATTGCTTACTCTACAATAGAGATAGAATATATAGGTGCAAGTAAAGCCCTAAAGGAAACTTTATTGATTGAAAAAAATTATATAAGAGTTTGGTGTGGGTCATCTGTGGAATCACCAATCACTCTTTATTGTGATAAATGTGGTGCGGTAGATCAAATTGTTGAGCCTAGATTTCATCAAAGGACCAAGCACATAGAGCCCAGATGGCAGCGGTGAGTAACAAGAATGGGCACAAAACTTAAACTTAGATAAAGGGTCGCGATGTAACAAGCTATAACTCAAAACTTTTGGTTTGAGCTATCACCATTTTGTAACTCACTACTGCCATTTGGGCCCACTGACCGCATGGATGTTTAGCCAACCCCATGATTGGTAAGCTCTAGCCATCACAATAAAGAGTGTTTCTAGCCGTTGGATTCAACCATTCTTTAGTGTACTTAAACCAACGGCTAAAAATCATCAAATAAGCTGATTTTTGGTATCGAATGTCTACCAAGGGGTTGGCTAAACATGCATGCGGTCAGTGGGCTCAGATGGCAGCGCGCGGTGAATTAAAGAAAAAATGATGCTAGCTCAAAGCCTCAGACCACAACTTGCTATATCGCGACCCTAGACAAAAAACCTGAACGATGCTTGGAAAAGTTGTCAAAACCAGAACCAATCAAGTTATGTCTGGGACATTGGAAAAGCTTATTTCTGAGAATCCGATGAGCTTTCCTTCCTGCTGCAATGGAGTGAAAGAAGATAGAGATGAGGACAGGTTTTTTATTTTTATCTTTTTTGGGGGGTTCGGGATTTGATCGATTTAGAATAAAAATAATATAAAAATCAGTTGGTGTCGTAGCTCCATAAAAGTTGCCTCCCCATATACAATGAATCATTTAAAAGTTAAAAACGGTTGGTTTACCGCAAACTAGTTGTTAACTGTTCCTCTGAAATGTCTTCCCACGAATCTTTCAATTCCTACTTTGCGATGCTGTAGATTCTCTGTAGCATAGCGAATATCACTCTCACTACTCATTGTCAATCAAGAGGTGAGGATATCTGAGTAAAACATCTGTCACAGCGTTGACGCACAATACAAGCCACGTGGCACAATATTAGTGGACTATGTACGTATGGATGTTTGGCCAGTTCCTCTGTGGACCTGCAAACGAAAAATCAGCCTGATTAATGATTTACAACCTTTGGATCTTCGCTCCCAAATAACGCTCAAATTCCTACCGTTAAAATCAATCCATAAAAATAACTTCAATCAAATCGCTTAGAAATCACTAAGCAGGCTGATTTTTGGTCCGCTAAGCATGTACCACGTGGCTTGTATTGTGCGTTGTGACAGAAGCATCTGTCACAACGCTGTGACAGAAGTTTTCCTCGGGACATCTCACACATTCGAGTAAAACTTGCCTGATCAGCAACGGTCAAGGAATCCCTGACCGCCCACAATATGAGCCATGTGGCTTATTTTTTAGGATGCTGACCGTATGGATGTTTGGCCAATCCCTAGGTGGACTCAAAAAATGTTAAAAACTAACACCCTGATTAGTGATTTAAAACCTTGAGATAATGCTCAAATTCCCACAGTTAAAATGATCAAGTCATGAAAATGGTCCCAATCCAACACTTAGAAATCACTAATGAGGTTAATTTTTGATTTGTAGGTCCACCTAGTGATTGGCCAAACATCCATACAGTCAGTGTCCACTAAAAATGTGCCACGTGGCTCAAACTGTAGGTGACAGTCACTGACTAGTGTTCAGACAAGTTTAACTCACATTCGACTCCAGTTCGGCTCGCGTACCTGGGTACGTCTTGGCTGACGCCATACGAGAACTGAGAACACATGGCAAACTCTTCGAGACCACTGACGGTATGGATGATAGTCCCCCAAAAATCTGCCTGATTGGTGAGTTCTAACCGTTTGTATTCAGTCTTTCAACCATAGGATTGGATCATTACTTGGAGTACTCAGATCAACGGCTAGAAATGGAAACTAATGCTGACTTCCACAGGGATGGTGGTCTCGAAGAGTGTTCGATACTTCAACGTGGCTCATGTGGACGTAGGCAAAACTGGAGTCCTCACATTCCACCGCATTACAATCCACGTGCTTCACATGTAGCCACATGCATGATGCATCCCAGGTTTGGATCCTTCTAGTGATGGACCCCACTTAACGTGGTTAATTAGGATTAGCAGTCAAATTTTTTCATTTAAGCCTTAACAAAACTAATTACCTGTCTCTTCAAAATTTCAAATCTGAACAATATACCCTTACTAGATAAAGTAAGACTCCAGTTTTAGTTCCTCATCCTCACAAGATCTGTCCACAAACAAAACAGACTCTCATCTCGAAGGATCCTTACTGTACAATGAGTTGACAGACTTCTCTTTTGGACTGACCAAACACTGACAGCAGGAGTAAAACTTGCCTGACAGCCGACGGTGAGGGAATCCCTGACCACCCACATTATGAGCCAAGTGGCACACTTTTTTAGAGGACGCTGATCGTATGGATGTTTATCCAATCCCTACGTGGACATACAAACCAAAAATCAGCCTGATTAGTGATTTCAAACCTTTGGATATTTGTAACCAAATAATGCTCAAATTCCTACTGTTAAAATCAACCTAAGAAAATAACATCAATCCAACGCTTAGAAATCATTGATCAGGTTTATTTTTGGTTCGTAGGTACACATAGGGATTGTCCAAACATCCATACGGTTAGTGTCCTCTTAAGAATGTTTCACTTGGCTCATATTGGCTGCAGTCAGTCAACGAAGGTTTACTCATCAGCCGCACATTAAAAAAGTTAATGAGGAAGCTGACGAACGCTAGCGGACGTCCTATGAGCCACGTGGCAACAATTAGAGACCGAAAAATTAACCTTAATGGTAATTTATAACCGTTGGAAATGATTACCCCTAAGATAACGCTCGAATCCACTGTTGTAAATCAACTCGCTGAAAAGGCTAAAATCCAACGGTTAGAAATCACCAATTAGGCCGAGTTTTGGTCTGTAGGTCCACTTAGGTAATCGGCCAAACATGCAGAAGGTGAGTGGTCTCCAAGAGTGTACCACATGGCCCCATACTGACGTACGTGAGGGTCTGTCATAAAAGATTTGTTCTCACCCCCATGATGTTAAAGGGTATTTTCGTCACTTTAAGCTCCATCCGGCATGAATGACGCAAAACAAGTCGTGTAAATGTGTGTTGTCAAGTGAATGAAGCCAGGCTAGCATTTGAAACATGATTGATATGGGTCCCACCTTAGTCCTGGCAACCACATGCCGACTCGAAACCCCATGCATTCTCTCTCCTTCACTTTTTTTTTTCGAGTAAAACTCTATCACAGCGTTCTGACAGATGCGTCTGTCACAATGCAAAACACAGGCCACGTGGCAGTCTTAGTGAAATCTGACCGTAAGGATGTTTGACCTGTCCATCGATGCATCTCTAAAGTCTAAACCAACAATCAGTCTGATTAGGGGGTTTCTAAGAGATTCTATCGAAGTTATTTTCATGGGTTGCTTTTAACGGTAATAATTCGAGACTTATTGAGCGTTATTTGGGTGCAAATATCCAGAGGTTTTAAATCACTAATCAGGATGATGTTCGCTGTATAGGTCCACCGAGGGACTGGCCAAACATCCATACGGTCTGAATCCATTAATATTGTGCCACGTGTCCTGTGATTTGCATTGTGACAGAAGCATCTGTCAGAACGCTGTGATAGAAGTTTTGCTCTTTTTTTTGCTAGCCGTATTATAGTCAGCCAAAGGACAATCGTTCTCCTTAGGTCCTACCCATTAGATGATCCTTGAGATTCCCTCCAACATACTCTTCGAGCATCCAACGGTTTACAACTAACAAAGACGTTCTCCTCAACCGGACACCAACATTTTCCACTATTTCTCATTAACAAAATCTAACAAGCACATACAAAGCTAAAAAAAGCACCTTCTAGTGTTTCTCACGGACTACATGGCCACGTGGCACATGCTTAGAGATCAAGGACCGTATGGATGCTTGACCCATTCCTAAGTGGATCTACATCCCAAAAATCAACCAGATTAGTGATCATTAACCTTGGTTCTTTGTACCCCAAATTTTGCTTAAATGCACGGTTAAAAATTAACCCATGAAAAAGACTCCAATTGAATGCTTGGGAATTGAATCACTAATCAGGCTGATTTTTGATATGTAGGTCCACGTAGGGATGGGCCAAACATCTATACGGTCAGTGGTCTCTAAGAGTATGCCGCTTGGCTTATACTGTGATCCGTCATCAACGATGATGACGGACGTCCGAAAAGTTCTATGAGAGAGAGAGAGAGAGAGAGAGAGAAATGGAGCCGTTTTAAACAAATTTAGTGTCGACATTAAACGATAATTAAAGAGAGGGTAATTAATATTTTAATTATTATTCTGTTTGCGCATTCTAATTTTGATTTGGTTATGCGCATGAGCTGAAGAGCTAGCTGTCTTTTCTTTGAATTATTTCTCTTACCGTTTTCTTACTTATTAATAATAATTCACACAAAGAAATAATAATTCACACATATATACACCAGACTCTGTTTTTAGCTTCTTCTTCTTCTTCTTATTGTTCCTCTTTGGGTTGCAGCGCCTGTTGTTATTCTTGTCTTTTGGCTGGGCTTGAAGAAGGAGCAGAGGCTCATGAAGAGGCCAGTAAGTACGTTGTTATATGTATATTTATATTTTTTTTCTGCTGATTCTGAGATTTTCAGAACTTGGGTGTTTGAAATTTTGTTTTTTAAGGGGTATTTTTGCATTTTTCCCCTTTTAAATGTGATTGTAGTATCCAGATTTTGCTATTGGATTTCAAAATATATTTTTTGGGGGTGTTTTGAAATCTATTTTTGTGGGTCTTGTAGATTTTTGCAATTGGGAAGTGACTTTCGAAGTGGGTAGGTTTGCTTTTTGGATTTCTTCTTCTTTGATTGGGTTGTGTTGGTTTTACTAATTTAGAGTGATCTTCTCGAGATGGGTATCCCTGGCTTTAATCAAGTTTGTGTTTTTTCTTGTTGTTTGACTGTGTTCACTTATTCTTTTTTTCGTTTCCTTCTAAAACAGATGGTCTTCTGTTTAGGGAGTTCTGCGAGTTTTTTTTTTTAACCCCATGATGGATCAGTAAAAAAATTTTCCTTTTTCCTGTTTTGGTTTTGTTTGTGGCGTCACTTCTTCTCTTTTGGAATCATGTAAGTACCTATGTAAGTGCTCAATTTTTCATTTTATTTTAACAATTTCAATTGTTCTTTGGTTTCATCAGTCCTACTATCTGTGTTTTAGTTCTTCTAATCTTTTAAGTCAAAATGTCTTGTTTTCATTTGGGATCATATCTTCTGCTTTACATTCAAAGGTGGTAGAGTTTTCCATTTCTAGGCTTTGATTATCAGGAAGTTCAGCTAAATTGGATACTTTGTTTGGTCCTTTCAACCATGGAACGCTCTGTTGCTCAATTTCCGGTGATTTCTTTTTTATTCGAATTTCCTTGAATTGCCTGTGCTTGTTCATAATTATATAAGTTCTATACAGATATCTTATGGTAGTTCTTGCTATTTCACCAAACAAACCTCTGTTTCATCTATGTACAGGAGTTTAGTTGTCTAAGTTTTCAGAAAATTTATAAAAAAAATTGCTTATGTCAAACTATTGTTTGATCTTATAATGTATCAGTCTCAAATCGATTGTAGAATTGGCTCTTTTTTTAGTCTTTCCCAGATTGCATTTCTGGGAATATCCTCCCAGTTCCTTTGATTTCAATAATTTACTAAAATTGTGTTGATCGGCCTCTCTTTCTGATAATGGGAGGAGATTGCACTAGAAAAGTTTGTTATAATTGTTGGTTTCTGGGAGTTGTCCTTTTTCTTCATTCAATTTCCTTATGGACTACTTATCTGCATTAATGGATTGTAGAATATAGAAATTCATTTGTTGTTTCTTTTTTCCCCACTTGTCGCATTACTCTTCAGGTGGCATTGCTATTGCTTCTGGCACTTTGCAATGCTGTTGATATAAATGAAGAAGGGAGCGATGGATGCAAATACAAGATGGGTTTGGAGCCCAGACCTCATAGTGTGTCCATCTTAGAGTTTGGAGCAGTTGGGGATGGGAAAACTCTGAACACAATTGCATTTCAGAATGCCATCTTCTATCTCAATTCTTTTGCTGACAAGGGCGGTGCTCAGCTCTACGTGCCATCAGGGAGGTGGCTCACTGGAAGCTTCAACCTCACCAACCACCTCACACTCTTCTTGGAAAGAGGTGCCATCATTCTTGGATCTCAGGTTTTTATCCTGTCTCTGTTCATCTCTTTCTTTTAGTGTTTCTTTCTTTATTTGCCTCTATGAGAAAAAATGGTAGATAAAAAGGTTGTAATGTTGTATTCCTAATAATACAGTGTTAGTAAAATTCTGTGGAGACATTTTATGAGCTTTTGGACCATTGGCTAAGTGAACCCTGTTTTAAAAAGGATTTCTGCATTAGGAAGTTCCACATATTAGCAAGGATATCCATTTTATCAACTTCATAATCCTTCATTCCCTACTGGTGGAGTCTCTGTTTTTCTTCAACTTAGGTGTTCCTTTATATCCACTGGTACCTCAACACTTATTTAGTCTAACTGTTGGACCTGTGGTTGGTCCTCTCATTTCTCTTGTTGGATAGTAGTTGCTGGGTCTCAAGTTTAACTTTAGCAACATTTGCTCCATGCGGCCCCTCATGTTCTGTGTAGGTAAGCAAGTGCTGAACTCCCAACCTCAAGGTTGCAACCCAAAGCACCGATTCAATTGATCTATGAGTGTGAACTGAAAAAGGCTTTGTTTTTTCCATGTTCAACATCTCCAAGGCTATCATCATCAGCTGTCTTATCTTAATATTCATGTTGAAGAGTTTGGTATCAAATTATCGTGACAATCTGAGTGAAACCAAAACTCATTTTTAATTAAGTGTTTTCATATTAAAAGACTTTCTTTTTCTTGCTTCTACAGGACCCCTCTCACTGGGAACTCATTGAACCCTTACCATCATATGGTCGAGGGATTGAACTCCCTGGTGGAAGATATCACAGCTTGATAACTGGATATAAGTTGACAGATGTTGTTATAACAGGCAAGCATATCTCCAAATTTCTAGTTTTCCAATCAACCTTGAGTTTTCTTTGTAAGCATCTTTATTCTGTCCCGCTCACATAACATGTTGGCATTCGTTGATTGCATCAGGTGATAATGGAACCATCGATGGCCAAGGTTCCGTTTGGTGGGAGTGGTTCAGCTCCCATTCCCTAAATTACAGCCGACCTCATCTTGTGGAATTTATCAGTTCCAATGATGTCATAATTTCAAACCTTACCTTTTTAAATTCCCCCGCCTGGAACATTCATCCAGTCTATTGCAGGTATGTTGGTTAAACCCTTCTGGTGCATTTGCTAATCTGTCCAATTTGTAAACTCAAAAACTTATTTCTACAAGGAAAGCTTGAACGTAAGGAGTTAAATTCGTATTTATTTTAATATAATGCAGCAACGTGCTAGTTCAAAACATAACGGTCCATGCTCCATCTGATTCTCCTTATACCAATGGTATAGTCCCAGGTTTGTGACTGTCCACCCACTTCCCATGTTTTTAACACATTCTGAAAACCTTACTATACCTTTTATCGTTTTTATTCGCCTTCTGTTATATATTTAATGTTTTGGAGTTGTTTATATAAGTTTACCCCAAATATAAGTTTCCACTCTGAACGAGACTGTAATTCAACTGGGATTTGAAAACAGTGGTTGGCAAATCCCATGTTCTCACTGTACTATTAGACAACTTAGGCTGTGTGTTGTTTACTGAGAACTACACTTTGCGCGTGATCGAAACGAGTGCAAGGTTGGAGTTGGGCAATAACAAACTTGCTAAAATATACGTTTAAAGTGTTTGGTTGAAAATGAATAGTTTTAGATAGGAATGTATTACATACATCGCACATGTATGAGAGCTTGTTCCACCGTGCTCTAAAATAAACACGGAGCGCACTCGTTTAGGCCCTACATCAAGTCACTTGTTCCACGTGTCAATGTACGAAGGCTTAACATATCATGTGTGTCCCACATGTTATGTGGTTCAAGATGTGTCCCCACATACCAAGTGGGTCTAACGTTTTATGTGATCAACATATTAGGTGCATATACATGTGAGGGTGGGAAAGGTTTTCTAGGGAAGGTGCAAGAACACGATTCTAAAGAAGGTGCTATTTTTTTACTTCCCAAGCAACAATGAAACTTGCGCGACTTCATGAAACAAACGTGCAAAAAGGTAAAGTTTCGTTATCGCGCACCATTTTCTCAGTAAACAATCGCAGCCTTAAAGGTACAGGTCCTTTCAGATCAGAGACTTGTAATCTGCAGAACCAGTTTTTGGATGATAGTATGAGAAAGTTGAATAGTTGGGGAAGAGGAGAGCGCGTATGAACAGAACAGCTCTTCTGATGAAAAATTGTGTGAACTTCATTTAGCATGACTAATGTGAAAATCAGTGGAGATTAGCAAAGGGACCGAATTATCTTCAGGCCCATATGCAATTGCTTGGTTAAAAACAAATAAGAAACAGACGTTGAAGTAAGATAGAACGGCCACCATAGTCCACAGGTCAGTGTGTCTATAACACTGAAACATGTACCGGACCCAATCCATCAATCTTGTCCTCAGCTTAATTCATAAACCCAAACTTCCCAAGTAGTGTTTAAATTCAACCCCATATCCAAATCCCTGAGAATCTCACTTTTAGCTTTAGAACTCTGGTTATTACTTCTAAACTGTCAGTCAAACAGTATTAATCTCTTATTTAACCTTGTATCGTAAGTCTTGAACTAAACAATAAATATTGCCAACTTCCAATTTGCATAATTTTTTAGTACAAGTGATCTAGAGCCTAAATTATATATTACATGATTTTATCTCCAAACTGCATAAGCAGAAGCTACCTTGTATTTGAATTTGGTTATTACTCGTAAAGTGTGGTCAATCCCATGATGGTTGCTTGATTCACAAAATTATCCTTCTATGCATTTTAGTTCTTTCCTTAGCAACAAGAGTATGTTTTCTACCACAGTTTTTTTTTATATAACACACATAAGCTGTCTTTTCAGATTCATCGTATGATGTATGCATAGAGAACTGCACCATTAGCGTGGGTCATGATGCCATTGTGCTCAAGAGCGGTTGGGATGAGTATGGCATTGCATATGGAAGACCCACCACAGGCGTCTGGATCAAGGGGGTCCACCTTCAAGCAGCTTTGGGCGCTGGCCTCGCATTCGGCAGCGAGATGTCCGGTGGCATCTCCAACGTACATGCGGAGCGCCTCCATGTACACGCCTCTTCGACTGGCATCAAACTCAAGACTACGAGGGGCAGAGGTGGTTATATAAAAGACATCCTCATATCAGATGTGGAGATGGAAAATGTTCACATGGCACTCAGTGCCACAGGTCAATGTGGATCCCACCCAGATGACAATTTTGATCCCAATGCGCTCCCAGTCGTGGATCACATCACCTTGAAGAATGTGGTTGGTACAAACATCACCATAGCTGGAGACCTTGCTGGAATCCAAGAATCTCCTTTCACCAATATCTGCCTATCCAATATCTCCTTGTCTGTCACTTCAGAACCTTCCACTTCGTGGGTCTGTTCGAACATAATGGGATTTTCTCAGTCAGTGTTACCTGAACCATGTTCCGACCTCCAGCGTCCGGATTCGAATTCTTCCTCTTCCTGTTTCTCCCTCCTATATTCCAATGGTCGTGCTGCAGTCCTGTGATATCATCTCACAATACAAGTACTTGTTTTATCCCCTCTGTACAATGAGAGAGTCTAAAGCTTCTTCCATTTCCAATTCGAATTTATCGGATTCTTTTCAAATAAAGCGCAGATCTCAAACATTCATAATTCAGTTCCCAATCCATATACGCCGAGTTTAGCACTGATCTTCCGATCAAGTGGCATCGTGCCCAATCAGCTGCTTATGTGTACAGCCTCATTCCTTCATTCATGTACAAGGAAAATTTTGGTAAAGAGACTCAGATCGATGGTAGTGCGTTTTCTTTCATTTCTTTTTAAAACTTTAAATCAATTATTGTTTCATTGTATATTTTATCTGACGTGGACTGCCATGTCAGATGGGTATTGGTAGATGGGCAAGCAGAGAGAGATGTATTCACATGGAGCCATGTAATTGGAATAAAGAGTCGTCTTTGTTCAAATAAATGATAAAACAGGGGTGTCTTTGTGCTTTCCCTTGTCTGTGATGGTTACTTTTTTTTTTTGACAAGTCAATATGTATAAATAAAGGAGATCGAGAAGATCTCTAGAAAACAAGGAGGGCAGAAACCTCGGAAGGAGGAAAAAGAGAGAAAAAGAGAACAAAAGAGAAAACAAACAGAGCTAACTCGTCAACAAGGTATCATACCTGAAAACCATATCACTAAAGAAAGTACTTGTCATATCTTAGGATATACTCCCCCAACTGAATAGAGAAGCCTTTATACTATTGATGGTGTCCTGAATGGAACCTTCTTCTCCTCTGAAAACGATTCCTATTTCTCTCCCACTGAAGTTTCTAAATAACCGCGTACGGTACCATACTCCAAAGAAGCCTCCCCCTACCTGATAGATCAATCTTGGGCCACCCGCCCAGCAAAGCCCCAATTGTCTATGATGGTTAATATTACAAGATCATTAAGTATACTTCAGCCGGAGATAAATTTGTTCTTTGTTTGCGTCACATAGGGCTGTCAATGGATTAATGGGTGAGGTCAGGTTGATCTAGAACCGATTTAGTAGCCTAATCGGTCATGGTTTTCAAATCCACAACCTATCAGATAAGGTTGAGGCAACCTAACATTGAGCCAATCTCATCAATTAAACTATTATTTTGTGTCAATTTTTTATATGCTTAGCAATTTTCAAATGAACTGATTTTTGGTGATGATGATCATGGCAAGGACAACTCAATGTATGGTTAGATTGTCCAACTTGTGGGCCCCACCGCGGGGTGTAAGAATTGATGTAAAAAATGGTTGTAGCTCTAGACGGACTCTTTATCAATATACATTTAGTAATATATTGCATTTCATAAATAATATAGGACACTAATATTATATATAATTCTATTACGAAAAAAATTATTATATATAATTCATTAATAATATTGGATCAGGTCAACATATCAAATCGAATAAATCCAGAACTCATCAGAGAGCTTACCGGAGTGAGTAAAACTCTAATGACAACGAGCTGTCAGCGAAGCCGTTGACTACCACAAAGTTCTCGGCACGTACCCGAGTGCTTTTTGCTACGTACCCAAGTGGGTTTCTTAAGAATTTTTTTAATTTTTTATTTTAAAAGCAACTAGGACTCACTTAGTATGCAATTAGTGTCATAACGGTTGGATGTCCCTTGGAAAATGTGTTATTTCAATGTTTTCAAAAAAAAAATATTATAAATTAAAAACACATTTTTCAAGCACCATTCAATGGTGGATACACTGTTTGCATGTTGCATACTAGATTTGTCCGCAAGATTATGTGGAGAATTTTGAATATGTAATTCTTGTATAAATAAACCTGTAAAGATGATGAATATTATATATTGTTAATGTAGTCCTATTTAAGAGGATGTGGAAGTGAAGCTATTATTTAATGGTTAGCATTACGGTCATTGTATTGACCAATAAAAAAATTTAATATGAAAAAAAATTAGCAACCTTTCCAACTAATAAAAAAATTAAGAAATTGAGTTAGGCTTGGGCTGGGAAATCTAAGCCCAACCTTAGGTTGGGTTGGGCTTGGTTTTACAGCCTTGAAGGCCGAGATGGGCTAGGGTTGACTCCGGACCCACCCGAGTTGCAGCCCTACGATACAATCTAGTGCGCCAAATTGTGAGCTGCCTGATTCCCACAACGATGAACATGTGTACAAGTAATAGACTTGAGAAGTTACTAAATAAGAGAGATAGTTATCCAAAATAAGAGTATGATGATGGCTTTGGCATCTCCTTCCAGCTAGGGGTGACCAACCTATGACCGGGCTTGGGAGGGGTCCAAGACTCGTAATAAAATGGGGGAGGGGCCCAAGAGGGGGTGGTGGGGTCGGGATTCAGGTAGGGCTTTGGGTCCATCAAACTTTTGATAATCTGTCCATGAAACTTTTTCTCCTATGCTTTCAAGAAATGCAGATCAAAGGAAGCTTTTATATGGCATCCCCACTCATTTGATTGCACAAAGGAATGAAGGGCGAAATATACGAAGCACAGTAAAAGCAAAGCAAGAGGCATCCATGCAACAAGAAAATATTTAGTAGATAAATACCGAAAGAAAGTCTACTCAACAAGAAAGGAAGAAAACCCAAATCAAAGTTCAAACAAACAAAACAAATTACATGAGCACTTGCCCATCGACGACCTTAGCAGGGAGCTCTGTTATTGGATCCCCATTCTCATCATAGTGAAGAGAACCAGAGAAATTCAGAGGTCGGCATCTTTCTCCCATTAGAATCCTCTTCTTGCATAGCTCCTTGTTGTCATCTTCCTCTTTCTCATCTGTATTTTCCCCCCGTCTGCTCACTTTCTTTCTTGAACAATTTTCCTTCCTTGCCTTAAAATTAATCGAGAACCTCTTTGAAGTTCGAGAAGCTTTACAACCTACTTCTTCTTCAATCGAAGGATTCCTGCGTCTACCTTTAATAAATTTCAAAGAAGTTTTCTTATTTAAGAAACCCATGAAAGACAATGGCGCTTTCAAAGGTTTCTTACTACCCTTTTTGATCTCCAAGTTTTCCTCCGACCTATTCAAACTGTTGGTGCTGCTCATACTTGTACTTCTCAGTGACTCCCAATCCTCCAATCCAGTCTTCTTTCCGGTGAATCGACTGCTATCATCACTACTACTATAGTGGGGACTACCATTTGGATCAGAAACAGAGGTAATATCTGAGTTCTTACCACCAAAAGCATTAGAGAAGAGAGATGTAACTTTATTTGGAAAAAGAATTCTTGCATTAAACCCTTTCTTCTTTACATTTTCTTTTTTCTTGACAGTCTTCAGCAGTGATATAGGGATCTTGATCCTTACCTTTGGAATTGGAAATGCTTCATTGAGAACTCTAGAGTTCCTGGTGGTGATGCCGATGTTGGGAAAGTAAGACATTAGAGTCTTTGTTGAACCCCTCTTAGAGATGAGAGACCTGCAACTTCTTTTGATGCTAATGATAGAATTCTTCTCTCCTGCCATTCTTTGTTGGTGAAGAAGGAATTTGATTGAGGAGATGGAGGAGTTGAGATATTTAAGGTTTTTATGGGCGGGAACTGCGACGAGATCGGATGAGTTAGTTATACAGACAGTTTAGGACTTAGCTTTCTCCCTCTAGCGCGTTATTATTGGAGCACGCACACACGTAGATACTTGAGAGTGCTGGACAGCGTACATCATACGATTCATACTCATGGTTTAAAAAAACGGCCGTTAGACGGAAAGGTACTTCACCGTTACGTTACATAACTTTTTAAAGTTCATAAATAACGGCCATTATTTCCATTTAACGGTCTTTTAAAAAATAACGGCCGTTATTTATGAAAACATTTGTTAAAGTAACGCCTGTTATTTCCATTATTTTTCGTTATTTTTTTCCTTTATAAATTTTACTGAAAATTTGAACTTCATTTTTGGAATTTTGAATTTTAGAATCTAGATTCGTTTTTTTTTTCTGTTTTATTTCCAGTAATTCTGTTTTTTTTTTTTTTCATTTTTGGTCCTGTGCGTTACAATCCATTATAACGGTCAGTCATTATAACGGAAAAAAATGATAACGCCCGTTAAAACTTGCATCGTAGTACCATATACGCAACCATTAAATCAGCACTGTTAATCTGGTGATCATCAGATCACGGACTTGAGTATAACCAGGAATCATATTGATTGGTCAATCTTAACCGTTTAAGAAAATTAGCCCCTGCATTTAATGACGAGAGATCGTTGGGCTGCTGCAGCCCATCAAAAGAAGTAACACACTGAACGGCCGGATAATATGCCACTATGCTTGCTACGTGTAGGATCAGTTACACCGAACCACCATAGATCAGCAATTCTTTATGATAAACTTTCATCAATACAGAGAGAAAAGATTATCCCGACCAAAATGCCACGTGGCACAGTTTCGCGCCCACTGAACAATGTCTGATCCACTCTTTGGGGGACATACAATCAGCCTGGTTGGTGATTTATAGCCGTTGGATTTGAGCACTTTTTCATCATCGACTTTAAACTCACCCATACATAACCTCTTTATGAAGCCCATGGTGAATAAGCTCTCGAATCCAAAGGCTAGAAATACCAATCTGAATTGTGAATTCTTGTACAAACATTCATGGGTCCAGTGGGCCCCAAAATGTGCCAGCTGGCAAGTTGGAGGAGTTTTGTATCAAATTTTTGATAACGTAGAACAGCTCAGAATCAATGGGCTAAAGCATAATCATGGAAATCGGTTCAGAATTGAGACTGCCAAATGTTGGGACACCGTTGGATTTGACAAGATCCCAATACAATCTAGGAGCCCAGTAAAACCTCAACCGTCCTATTCAATGATAATATGGCATTGACCAATGGTTAGATTGCAAGAATGATTTGAATTTTGGACCGGGTAACACATGATGAGGACCCAAATTTTTTTTTGATTTTCTTAATTTCTGTTTCGCTTGGGCAGCTTATAAATATGCTGAATTGTGTCTCAAAAGAGCTGCACGTTTATCCCATCAAGAACTCTAACCAGATCACCCTCTACCTTGGCTTGTTGCCACATTATGCTCGGAAACTCCATCCAAGCCCGAATGTAATGTCTTTTATTTTGTAAATAAATTGATTTGCCCGTGTGCCATCTCCATGTCAAAACCAGGCTTTGCCTACAGAGCCCCAACCCACTTCCTACCCCCAAAAAAAGGAAAGGATGATTTAACTGTAGAAAAAACACACAAATTGTGTTTCTCATCACAACCTTTCTTTGTAATCTTAGGCTCTGTATGGTGACCCAAAAGTTTTCTAAGATGGGATTCACAAGTCATAATGCGCTGATCTAGAAAGCTTTTATGGGTACAAATCATTCTAACGGCTACCATACAATAAATATTTTCCTATTGGTGGAAAATCTGTAATACTATAATGGAGAAAAAGTCTGATTAACAGACATTTTCCCAGAGAGAACAGGCCTAAACTACAAAATCTGGTAAGAAACTGCTCAGACAAACATAGAAGTATCGTTATGGTACCACAGCAGATGGAGAAGAGAGCTGAACCCAAGCAAATTCCTCTTTGTAAGCAATGCTTGCTTCGCAGGAAGCACTACATGCGTACACAATGATGGTGGCCCAGTCAAGAGAGTCTAAATCGTTCTTCACCCCAAAGTAAAAAAGCAGCTGGGGCAAGATCTGTAGCCAACACAAAACAGAAAATTAGTGTGATAAGAAGTTGTTGTAAGTAATAACAGGGCATGGATTGGGGATCTGTAGGGACATACAAAAGGGTCTCAGAGAGAGAAACCATGCAAATGTAGATGGGTTAAGCCAAATGAGTGCTATCAGTTAAAAGGTAATAGCACAAAAGAAGAGAAAGAAACTGATATAGAGTAGGTGAACCACAGAAATGGGATCCCAAACTAGAACACATAAAACTGTGAAGTAAGAAGAGATTCCAAACCTGGAATTCGTAACATAGAGGGCCATCACAGTAGTTGCATTTAGGAATATCCGCCTTAGATAGGTGGCCACTTGACATGGGCCACAGTGGTTTTGCCTTCGCATCCCTAGAATATCTGTTACAGTTGAATGAAGAGAATCATAGGTGAGACCACCCAGCCAGCCAATAATAAAAATAGAATATATATAGGTCAGGATTGGGAGACAACAATTTACACAACATTTTCTACAACAAAAAATTGGTGTGGGCCAATATATAAATTATAAGTTTTGGAATTGGATGATTTTTGGCGAAGATGGTTTCTATGGCGAGGAGATCATCCTCACAAAAGTTCAAATCATTCTGACATTCGTAGACTGATTTAGAAGTTGAAGAATTATGGACCGTCTATTTTTACCGTTAACTTGAAGACTACACTTGATGGGGTTAGAAATTTCAGAATGGGCTGATTTTTTGTAGGAGTGATCTATATGGAGAGAGAGACTACACTTGATGGGGTTAGAAATTTCAGAATGGGCTGATTTTTCGTAGGAGTGATCTATATGGAGAGAGAGAGAGAGAGAGAGAGAGAGAGAGAGAGAGAGAGTATTGTTGGCTTTGAAACTACAGAATAATGACCAACTGCTCAATTTCGAAATGTTATTTGGTCAGCAAAGGAACTGAGTCAACAAAGTAAATTCAGTGTCCATTATGACACGGCACAATACTGTCAGGACAACAACATCTTAAGTTTTACATATTTAATAACAATGAAGTATGGGAATCTTTAGTTTATACCATTGACAAATTATGCAACATAAGTAGAGCAGATATTGAATATCAAACTTTATACATAGCATAAACTCAAACCAATTCTTGAGCCATTGAGTGATTTGATTCAGTAGCCCAAGAAACTGAGCCAGTTAACCCAAGTTTGTAATAGAGCTTATTGGGCAAACGGACAATTTATCAACGGCCGGGAGTGGGGTGGAGGGTGATAAGGTGGACTTTAACGCCCAACGATTTTACCAACTTAGCAAGCTGGCATCCTTGCAGTCTTTCATGTTGTACAAAAAAGAAAATAACCACTGCATACTTGTAGTGTTATACATAAGCACTCACCTTATTACTTGCTCAGGAGCTTTAGCAATGCGCACTTGAAAAGAGGCCCAACTTTTTTTATCATCATCTCCCTGGTACCAGATCCAAACAGGCAAGGGTAAGAGATCCCAGCAGATAGAACCATTATAAGAAAATCATCTGTGGGGCGTGGGCTCACCCTTACCTCAAAATTGTCCAACAGTGACTTAACTGTGTCATCCATTTGGTCCTTAGAAACCAATGAATTTGAGTACTCATTGTCTTCAGATGCTTCTGTATCAAATTCATGCTCATCCTCACTTATGATCTCAAATTCTGGCCACAGAGCATTGCTAGCAACTGCTATCAAACAAAATTCATAAGAAGAGAATCAATAGAGTGTTTTAAGGAAACCTATAGTATTCAGGTTGAATACGGCTCAGATATATTCCAGGATGTATGACATACAGATATATTTCACATGGGCTCATGAATCGTGACTGCACATAAGCCACCCGTTCAATGGTTCTTTTCACTGGTCAAACAATCCTATCAAATGCATGGACTTCTTCTCTAATCATTTCACTTACTGTTTGCTTAGACATCCAAATTTTAGGTCTTAAGTAAATTGTTAGGATAATCCGTTTGAGCAGTTTTTATCCCATTGCCCATGCAGATGTGGCCTAAATTTGGGGGTGGTTTGAATCGATGAGCCCGTGTGACGCATCTGTGAAACATGTCTGTAATACACTGAGAGTACTCCACCCAATTACCCCAGGCTTACTCTCTCTCTCCCCTCTTGAAGTGGTTCAGCCATTACTGGGGCTAGGGTCAGAAGATTGAGAAGAGATGCTCATCCTTTGACAGTCAACTTTATGCCCTGAACGCCAATGCATGACCTACGAGAGAAAAGACAACAGATTTTTGGCAATGTTGACTTGAAGAACTAAAACAGCATGGGAACCTCATTACTCCTAATTACCTGGTGTTTTGCAGAGCAATAGCGTGCACTCCTGCAACTACTGCAGACCTTGTCTCCTTTCCACGTACCACACCAACAACAAAGCGCGGCTAAAACAAGCCATCAACAGAGAGATGAGATCATTAGGAAGCATTAAGCCTTTTCTAGATTTTTATGATGATGATGGCCACAAAAAAGTTTTATGCCCTCGACAAACACTCAGCCCACCTATGCATTGATCATGACTATTCATTTGGTGGGTCCCCTCTTGGACTGGCCATAGCCCAAAGATTACATCACTAGATAATCTTAAATCCATCCAAAAGCAATATTCTTGGGCTATGGCCATCCAAAGAGTGGCTAATCAAAGAAGAGTATGAAGTATGCATATTTAAGCCATGTAGATTGTGAAGCCTGCGGATGTAAATTTTTTGTCTTTCGCAAACACATCCGATTCTTTCTTTTTCTATTGATTCTTTTCAATAAGACATTTCATCCATAGGTGCATGGTTCACGTGTGTGTTGCAGTTCATTTTTATTTTTTTTATCAGTAAAAGGGATAATATATTAAAAGGAGGGCTGAGGAAGCCCTGAAAAACTATACAACCAAAGAGAGCCGAACCCAAAACAGCAAGACGAAGCCCTACAACCCGAACGAGGAGGCTGATCTCAAAGGATTAAACGGTCCCACCGGACAACAAAATCATCAAATCTGAACTTCTTAAACATAGGAAAAGCAGAGACCCAGTAGTAGAGGGTTGCTTTAACATTCATGAGAATCTCCTCCATGTCGGCCATTTTATCTTCAAACGTCCTGTGATTTCTGTCCTTCCAAATCTCCCAGCAGATGGCAAACGGTATGACCCTCCAAAGGGTACGACCGATAGAAGAGAATGCCTTGGCTTTCCATCCCACGAATGTATCATAAACCGAACAAGGTAAAATCCAAAGAATCTTGAAAAGCTGCAGAAAACGCTCCCAAATTTCTTTGGATACGCTACAATGGATGAGAAGGTGGTTTGTGGACTCCTCTTCTTGCCAGCACATGATGCAACGATTCGGGAGTTGAAAACCGCGCTTTTTAAGATTCTCCACGGACATGATCTTGTCTTGCATGGCGCACCAAAAGAAAAATATAACTTTGAAAGGAATGGGAGTATTCCACAAATTCTTGCCTGGGAATACCCTCTGAGGGGGGTGAAGAAGAGAGTTATAGAAAGATTTGACCGAGTCTCCCCTTGGAATCATGCTTCCACCACCTACTATCATCTGCACCTTCAATCAGTTGAAACCCTTCTAACCAACTAACCAAGGAAGCAACAATATCCACCTCCCAGTCATTGATTCTTCTTCTCAACCCCAAATCCCAAGAGACAGATCAGTTCCCACTAAAAACAACTTCGCTAACAACCCCACCTTTGCGATTGGATAAGGAATAGATGGGGAACTCCTCAACAAAAGAGGACACCCCACACCAGGCATCTTCCCAAAATCTAACTTTTGATCCGGTTCCCACCTTAAACTTACTCTTGTTTCTGATTTCTCCCCCAACTTAGATATCCCTTTCCAAACTCTTGTGCCATATGATGTTGTAGTGCCGCATTCCCACCCATGGTTTTCCGAACACTGTTTACTCAAAATAACCTTTCTCCACAAACTTTCCCTATCCTCCCCGAATCTCCAATGCCACTTTCCAAGCAAAGCTTGATTCATCAACTTGATAATCCGAATCCCAAGACTCCCTTCTTCTTTAGGTTTGCAAATGTAATCCCAATTGACAAGATGAAACCGGTGCTTCTCTTCTTTGTCATCCCACAAAAAGTTCCTGATAAGCTTTTCTATACACTTCGACACTTCCTTGGGCATGGAGAAGAGAGACATATAAGATATGGGCAAATTTGAAAGATTGCTCCTAACTAGGGTGATTCTTCCTCCTTTAGATAAGAAACCTTTCTTCCATGCTGCCAATCTTCTCTGAATGCGTTCCAGGACCGGATCCCAGATATTCTTCGATCTGCTATTTGCCCCTAGCGGAAGACCGAGATACTTAGTAGGAAGCTCTCCTGTTTTACATGACAAGCAAGCTGCAATCTCATCCAAGTTCCCCACATTCCCCATCCCAAGCACTTCACTTTTGATTTTAAGGCCCGACACTACTTCAAAGCAGCGCAAGACCCCTCGTAATCCTTGAGCTTGACTGCGTGAGGCCTCGAAGAAAAAGATAGAATCATCCGCGAACTGTAAATGGGAAATGATAGGACTCTCTTCGCCGACATTGAATCCAGTCAAGAACCCCTCATCCACCGCTTTAGAGACCATCCAACTCAACCCCTCCGCAACAATAATGAAGAGATATGGCGATAATGGGTCCCCCTAACGAAGGCCCTAGAACTTTTAAAGAAACCAGCTGGGGACCCGTTGATAAGGACCGAGAAACGAATTGTCAAGATGCAAATACGGATCCATCTTCTCCATCTGACCCCAAATCCCAAACGACCCAATATGTCATCGAGGAAGGACCAACTCACGTGGTTGTAAACCTTCTCCAAATCCACTTCACAGATGATTCCCAAATTGCTCTCATGTTGGCTGGAATCAATAACTTCATTGGCAATGAGAACTCCATCTAAGATCTGACGACCTTGCAAAGGAGAAATGATGCTTCCCAGAACTCCTCTCAACCTGGTAGCCATAACTTTTGCAATGATCTTATACATGCTCCCTATCAAACTGATAGGCCGGAAATCCGCAAGGGATTCCGCACCTTCTTTCTTGGGAATGAGGGAGATGAAAGTAGTGTTGACCCTCCAATTAAGCCACGCCTCCTGTTAAAATTCCTCCACTACCCTCATGAAATCCTTGCCTATAATGTGCCAGCACAAAGAGAAAAAAGCCAAATGGAAACCATCTGGGCCTGTGGCCTTTTCCCCCCCAAAAGATTTAATGGCATCCATCACTTCTGTCTCATCAAAGTGTCTTTCCATCCATCTGCTCTGGCTGTCATCAATTGGTTAAAAGTAATGCCATCAAGCTTGGGTCTCTCAGCTACTAACTCAAAATAGAGGTGGGAATAGTAATTGACAATGGCTTCTCTGATACTCTCCTCTTCATCCACGGTTACTCCCTCAACCTTAATGGTGGATATGTTATTGGCTCTTCTTCTTGCATTAGCAATCCTGTGAAAGAAGTCGGTATTCCTATCGCCTTCCTTTAGCCATTTTACTCTAGACTTCTGCCTCTAACTAATCTCCTCCTGGTGGTCTAGAGATAATCTCTCTTCATATCCGTCCTACCAAATTCCTCTCTGGACAGGGATTCCTCCTCTTCCTTCTTATCGAGACGCCCGATCTCCTAAAGCAAATCCCCCATCTTCTTGTCAATTCTGTCGACCACCTCTACATTCCACACCTTCAAAAAAATTTTGAGGGCATTCAGTTTGTTCTAGAAGGTGAACCCCGCTCTTCCATTGAACTCAAAGGAATTACATCTAAACTCCACTTCACGAAAGAAGGCTCCTGCAACCACATCAGTTCAAAACGAAACGGAGATCGTCTACGACTGGTCCCACCAAAATCTAGAATCAACGGACAATGACAGTGCTCAAAGTGAGGAACTCAAGGATCTTCAAAGGGAAGAGGAAGGAATTGCCAAGATAGTGCTCAAAGTGAAAGCCCTTCTTCTTTGGTCTTCTGTTTCTCCCCTTTTTAAATGATGTTTTTTTTATTCCTTCGTGTATAGATGGATGATTTGCTTGTGGATGTCCCTTCTCGTGTGAAGGGGTAACCCGCTTTTTGTGTAGCTCTTTGGGGCTTTCCCCTCGTTAAAACATACATACTTATAAAAAAAAAAAGGACAATGATCAGTCACCGGATTGGTAATGGCCGATTGAATGATATCCGAAAAGTGAGCCTCCCAACTGCTGGTAATAAGAAATCTGTCCAGTCTGCAAAGAGTAGGGTTTTGCAGATGATTGGACCACGTGAATTTAGTTCCAGCTAAAGGGAGATCTACCAACTCATTCCTAACAACAAAATCCGAGAAGTCCCTCATACTTGAGGTAATCCTATTCCTTCTACCCCCTTTCTTCTCATGAAGGAATCTGATGACGTTGAAATCCCCTCCGATACACCAAGGATAGTTCCACCTACTATGGATCCTATCAAGCTCCTCCCAAAAAAGACCACAGATCCCACTGTCATTAGGACCATCTTCCCCACTTCTACAAAGAATGGAAATAGAAAAAGAACCCAACAAAGCGTCTTTCACCTTCAAAGCCTCTAGATTCCAGACAACCAGAACACCCCCCCCCCCCCAGCAGTACCCACCGCCGGGGTAGCAATCCACCCTAGACCTCTTTTCCTACATATCTCCTCAACTATTCTATCTTCCATGCTGGCCAACTTCATTTCCTAGATCACCATTAAGATCGGATTCCGCCTTTTAAACAAGCTCCGCACTGAAGCCCTCCTATCCATGTTGCCCAGACCCCTAACATTCCAGGATACTATATTGAGCTTCATTTGGAACAAGAGTAAGCCATGGACTTCCAGTTGCTCCTCTTCTCTTGTAATTTCCCATCGTAGTTGATATGACTGATTAACTTATTCAACTCCTTGCTGATTTTCCCCTTCTAACTACCCACCTTCCCTAACTGCTCTCCAGATGTACTGTGGGAGGTCCTAGCACCCTCGAATCCCTCCTTGGGGTTGGGTGGGATGTTCTCCTGAGCTGCCGTCATTCTACCATCTGATTCCCCTGGTATTGAACTCTTCTTACCCATCTTCTCTACTCTACTGAAGAGCCTTCTGGTTTGGTCTCCCATTCCCTCAAATGTAACTCCAATGGCTTTACCAAAATGCATGTAACCCCCTGTCAACCAATCCCCTTCGCCATCCGTCTGATTACCTCTTGCTGGTAATTTAGTCAACGTAATAGGCAATCCCACCACAGACGAGTCATCAGCTCTAAAAGATGATTCATATTCCCCCAGGCTATCGCTGAGAGCCCCAACTTCAGAAACCTCCCATGCAGCTCTACCAGTCTCTTAGTCCGATGATGAGTCTTCCACTCCGATGCTAGGGGAATCGTCAATGTCTCCTATCAAACTACCTCTCCTAGCTCTACCACTATCAGGGTCATCAGATAGGCCGTAATCAACTAACCTACCTTCCCTAAGAATCTCCACCACAGCTGATGGTGTCGTGGCCGCACTGGAGAAAGGGCCGCAAGATAGGATGGGAACCGAAGAAAAGAGATTAGCTTGCAAAGGTGAAACTGTCGAGAATCCATGAGGCTGTAAGAATCCCTTAGCCTTCATCTTTACGCTCCAGAGAGACACCCCTTCTCTCCCGCGGGCCGCCTCAAGGCCAAAACTCCTCCGACCGTTGCACTGAGGAGAAAAATCCATTTGGGATTCACTTCGGTGTGAGGCACTACTATCGCACTCAGTACCGCCTAAAGCTTTACTTGGCGAAGAAATGATAAGCTACTTCGCGGGAGCTTGCAGCGACTTATCTCTAACCTTCGTGGCTGCCACGTGTAATATACCAACTGCATTAGGCTGTGATGCCTCTCTCTTGTTAAGATCACCATGTGGCCACGATGAAGAAATCAACTTTCTGCCCTTCTCGCCACTTGTACTTGTCCCCCTCCTGACAAGCTTCTCCAGGCTTGACATCTATCCTGAGATGGCAGCAAAAGGCTGATGATGGGTTTGCTCCATGCAATCGCCACTGAACACGTCTCTCTGCCTGAAAGTGATCTCAACTAAAGACGCATGTTGTGACATGATCCCAGTCCACTGACAAGGCTCCACGCATCCCATCCCACCCCATGGCTCTCCTCGATAATCTCACTCGCGGGTTTCAAATTTGAAAAAGCTGGGGGAAGAGCCGTCGCCACCTCTTTGTCCCACCTAGACATCGTTGTTGGCTTGTTGACTCTCCCATGGGTCCTCGCCTTGCCACCTGGCCCGATGGCCCCACCCCTTTTGGTCTGCACCTCACTTCTCTCGCCAACTGGCGGACGTTGCTATACCGCCTTTTCTGCCAAGAACACGTTTTGGACGCCGTCTGAGTTCCCAGCCTCCAGCCTCACCGGCGCTATGGGGGTTGCTTCAACCTCAATCACAATCGGAAAGAGCACTCTGTCTAGGAGCTGGATAACTCTTGGGATTTGCCTTAACCCACCTACCGCCACTTTCATACGGATGAAATCCAAATTTTCGAGAGACGAAATACCACCTACAACTCGGACGCCCCCGCATAAGCCCCCAATGGCCTTCAGAACGTTAAGATTGCGTAAATGGAAGGGAATACCTCTGATGTTCAACCACCTTTCTCTAATGAGCGATTCGCACAGGTAGGTATGCACTGATGGCCACCACCTATGAAGACTTGCTACCCCGAACCTAGATCAATGGGTCCTATGTTACATATCTTGCCAATCTCTTCCTCTATCTTGACAAAGAACACAAATCTCTGATACCGAATTCGAAGGACAATATGCCAAACAATCTTAACTGAGAAAGAATAGCTCGTTTAATGTTGGTCGTCACATCACGGACAATGGCCCTACACCATCTCCCAGAGCAACCCGTCGTCGTGTTATAGTCCGTGAAGATACAAGGTTCTCTGCCCATCGTCCCGACCTTGGTCGAAATTGAAATTGACGCGTTTGCTCCAGCAAGGACCAGGAAAGAGTCATCTCTCGACATCAAGGCTCCAGATGATTTTGAGCTAGGCTCAAGGAACGATCTGTTAATCACGTACTCTAGGCTGCACACCTTCTGGGATAAAAACTATTGATGAAGAGGCAACACCGTAGAATTCCGTCACTTTTAGGTAAGTGCCTCTAGGATTAGAGCCCCAAATCGCTAGCCACGTTCTGCCGCTATCATGGCATTTACGGATGAAACTACATGTCTTTGCCTTTGCACAGATCCCTCAAAACCTGACTAAGCCATAGAATACCTATGTTGCTGAGAAGTATGGCTTTCCAAAATCCTTTACCTCTTTCTACTAGCTTCACAAAATGGCGTTTCCCAACAGTGGTGTCCTCCAAGTCAAAAGAATTGGCTTCGATCAGCAGAGTCTTCTTCATACCTCGATCTGAAACTTGCGAAGGTGCCGAACTCTCCACCACTCTCACAAGCATTTCGTTGATCGATCAGATCTCAAACAAATCAAGGTCCCATCTGCTTTCCGGAGCTCTTCTTTTTCTCAAAACCGGCCAAAGTGGGAGGTTGACCGTGTATCGACCGATTTAGCTGGTAAAATCGATCGGTCGAGAAATAAACTCACAAACAAAACCCGCTTCCCTTAAACTAACCGGTTCATCCAGTTAAACTTCGACGGCCTATAAACAAGCAAACCGGCTATCACGTCACTTCGCACATTCAAACCATGTTTGTGTGTGACACGTGTGGGTAAATACATACATACATGTTCATGTGTGTGTTTCAGTTGTTGATCATGTCGCTTCACACATTCAAGCTGCTCATATTGATTCATGTAATAATTAGAGACCAAATTTTATTTCATATTACTTGCCAAACCATAACCTACAGACACAAGAATAAAATTGTACCAAAGGGAAGCCCTGAGCATTGCATATTCGATTAAACAGCAACACCCCCTTGCTTATTTGAGGACCTAAAGTTCTTTCTTCATTTTACTAGATATCTTGAGTAGTAACCAACCATTTGAGTTTTTCACAAAACAATTAAAATTCAAAATCATGAACTATGAAAATACGATTACAAGCTACCTCCAATCCCAAATGATTTGTCAGTCGTGTCATGTCTCGGAGGCTCACTTGAGTAATAAGGATTTGAGCGAGACAGCTGGCAACGGAAAACCTTGACACTTTAAGAATCATTTTAGCGTTAGCACACAATGAGATATAAAGGAAGAGAAATGACTTTGATTCAAAAGAATGGTGGTTTCCATAAAAAAAACCTTCGAGATTGCTTTTCTGGCCGGCGTTTCCATTGCTCGTGTTGGTCTTGTAGAAGACATGCCATTGATGGGCACATGAACACAAAGAGTGTCCGGTGGAATGTGGATGCCTTCTCGGAGATTGGTGCATAAACCTAGCAATCAATGATCATGAAGAACTCTATAAAGATAACAATTTTTTTATGAAATATGAATACAACTTTTTTCTTTTGTTCTTCTCTTGGAATGTTTACATGGACGATTATTCATGTCAATTAGGAAGGTCAAGAATAAGCATTCATACCCACCTCTGGCTCTACTACATATGGCACATATCCAGGGCGGTGGAACTCATTTGATGAGTTCGTTCCAACATGGAGAGTTATAGCATCCTATCCATGGATATTTTTATTTTTCTTGGTTGTTGGCCATATTTTATCTGACATCCAAAGATATTAAAATCATTGTTCGGGTCAATTTGGACACAAACGATATCCCTCATAGAGCCATCAAATGTGGTGGGTCCTAATCCCTACATACTAGGCAGAATTGGGGAGATGAGTTTTTTCCATATACCCCTAGACTTGACTATTCCACTTCTGTGAAACAGCCGTCATAAGTTAGAAATCTTTTATGTCCAAAAGGTACAGATTTACAAGCGGTGATAATCCAATACCATAAATTAGTCCTCTTGTTGAGGCTATTAGTACCACCGATTAATGCTAATTAATTTATTGAAATTGAACTAAAAAAACGACAGAAGAAGAAACAAATAACCTAAAAGTTGCAAAGAACTCGGAATTGAACCTACACCAGAAAAATTAAGTGAAATCGGCAATTATTTGTGTTCAGTAGGTGAAAATTCTCTCAAACTCAGGTTGCAGGGGAAAAACAATTGCATTTGGAAAATATAAAAAAGAGAATGATAATATTACCTGAAGCAAGAACTGCAGCGGCTCTCCACAGATGCCACAGGTATGCGATTTTTCTGATGGTAAATCAACTGGATCCAACCAAGCCTACACGTAGAGAAAAGGAATTTTCAAAATCAAAAGAAAATTCTCCATCAACCAAAAAGCAGAGACTGAAAAGCATAGGTTTCTGACATACAGGCACACCTCCAGCCTTGCTAGGAAATAGGTGACGGAGAAGGGAATGAGGATTTTTAGGTTTTTCAACGAAACCTAGGGTTACAGGTTCTTGCTCTTCATCTTCATCATCATCGTCATCGTCAACTTCTTCTTCCTCTTCTTCTTCTTCTTCTACTTCTTCTTCTTCAAGGGAGGAGATTTGGAGAGAGCTGAAGTTTTCTATAGAATGCTCTTTTACCATTTCTCCAGCCATTTTTGCTTCGGCTGTATGGGAAAAAAGAAATATTAATAACAGTGACAAAAATGTAAACATCGTTACACTTAAGTCAATTTGACTGGAGTATTTTACTTGCCAAATACTCACGGGAATGTGTTCTTCTTTACAACACAATCTGGATTGTCAAAAATCTGGATTGTGTTCTTCGTTGGGTTTGTGCAGTAATTGCTCTTCAAGAATTCAATCCAGATTTTCTATCAAACTAGCTCAAAAATAGGGTATTCTAATTTATCCCACTCAAACTTCATGTTCAAACAAAGCCCATTTAAAAAACCAGTCTGAGATCCATAAATAAAGAAAAAAATCAGCAACTATATTTCTGAATGTCAGATTATTCAACAATCAGCAACTTCGATTTACAAACTAAAAACTTTGAACTTCAAACTTTAATCAACAACTTTGATCAACAATCAGCAACTATACTTTCGAATGTCAGATTATTCAAAAAAAAATTCTATTTCTGAGAAATCAAGTAAAATCCTAACCTAACTAGGGGTTTTTCTAAACCCTAACGTTGGAGTCTTCGATTCTGTCTTTGGCGTTGGGTTTTCTAAACCCTAACCAGGGGTGTTTGGCCTGCTAAGAGACTTCGGTATGTTGTTTGCCAAATTGAAGTCTCATTAGGGCTGCAACTTGGGCGTACCAACCTGACCTCAGGTCGGGCTTGGCCCAATTAAAAGTCGGGTTGAGCTCGGTTTGAGGCCTTAGAAAACTCGACCCAACCCGAGCCCGATTTCGCCGCCCCACCCCCCCAATCCCCAATTTCCGCTCTCCTTCCTTTCCCAAACCCTAAATACCCTCTTCCCTCCCATCCTCTCATTCTCTCTCTATCCCTTTAAATGCCCCCCTCGCTATTTGGCGTTCTCACCTCGTCATCACTCAACAACTGGAGTTATTGGTTTCATCTCCTATTGCAACCAATAGTAAACGATGTGATGCTCTAAATTCTCCATGACCCTCTGACTTTGTTGGCTGCATCCCAACGAAACCGAATGGGACGGTTTCTACAGGGATTTTCTCATCCCAAAGAATTGTAATATGCATTTGATTTCTGCAACATTGGACAACAGTATTCTTAGAGTTAAACTGCCAATGTATAGTAGTCGCCGTAGAAGATCAAACCACACCAACACAAAAAGGTCTAACTAGTCAAAAAATTGTAAGCGAGAGAGAATCCAAGGACCAAGTAATGAATAATGTCGATGGTGCAGAGAAAATAAATGGATCCATGGAAAATGCAAGGACCAATATTGATGTAACCAACCGATAAAGATTTCGAGCATCGGCCAGGTACCCTCATTCCTCGTTTCCCTTCTTTCAACTTTCTTTCTACCTACCTGATGAACCTGACCAAACCAATCGGGTTGGGCTTGGGCTCGGGTTTGAAGGTCGGGTTGGGCTTGAGTTGAGCCCCAACTTGCCTGAGTTGCAACCCTAAGGTGGCGTTTGGTAAAACTTTGATTTCAGTGATTTCAGTGATTAAGTGGCGTTTGGTGAACAACTTAAAGTCTGAAGAAAAGTGAAATTCAGACATAAGCAAAAAGTGATGAACTGGGGGTCACTTGATGCAATAAGTGCTTTCGGTGAAAAGCGTCTCTAAAAGAGATTCTAAGATTCTCTCTTAAATATCCACAATGCCCTTTTCTTACAACTTTCTCTTTTAAAAACTCACAAAGTGTCCTAATAAACATTTCAAAATACCCACAATGCCCGGGACTTAATTTTAAGACTTAAGACATTTACCAAACAATCCAATTCAGACATAAGTCCTTAAGCTATCAGACCTTAAGCACTTTAAGCTTTTAGATCTGATAACTTAATTTACCAAACACCACCTAAATCTCATGGTTGGTCACCTTCTACTCTATGAAATAATTTACAAAGCTAACCTAAAAAACATATAAGACGAGTTTATAATTAGAATTGTTTGCCGGAGCAGTGGTAGGCTAGCCACGAGACTCCGATAAATTGATTGCTAGTTGATATTCGCTTAAAAGTGCGTATTTTTCACTATTATTTTCTAAGCGTTTTCACACTCTCCTACGTTAAAATGCTCTATTTATCTACTTTTCTACGTAAGAGTCTCTTTTATTCCGTAGAACACACTTTTCTAGACGAAATGGTATATTTGCATGCATTAAACACATTTTCGAAAGTCTAGACATTGAGTCGTTCTGATAAAGTCTCATTACGCGCTTCTTCTGTCGCAGGAAACCCCGATGGGACAATTCTCGAGACTTGCAGGCCAAAATCGATCATGAAAGCCCATTATCAAAGCTTAAAGAGCCCACAGGCTATGACTAGAAGATATGGGCCAAATATGGGCTGAATAAGATGACCAAAGAGCCGGCCCAAAGAACGAAGAGAGAAGGAGAGCCAATGACCAAGAGACGGACCAAAGCGTTCAGAGCCACATGAATCAACAAGGAATGATGGTCTACTCTACTGTAGAAGCGTGAGGATGGTCACAGTGAAAACTAGGGTTCCAGACCCTCCGCCAATACTTTTATCTCCATTTTCTGATATTTTCTCACTCCTCCCCCAAATTTTCTCTCATCTCTCCTTATTCTCTTTTTCTTCATCTCTCGGTCCTCTGTTCTACTGACCTAACCCCAGAACTCCTGCCCGTTGGCTCTGGCCCATCTCCCTAAGCTATCGGACAGTTGGTTCTTCCATCGGACCGTTGGATCGTCCATCAGACCGTCAGATTTCTCTAAATCCGTCAGCTTGCCAATCTGGATCCTAATCCAGTCATCTTCAGTCTGATCATCAGCAAATCACGCATCATATCATATTATGAGACGATAGACTTCATTAGTCCTTGAGGGCCAATAGTCGGGCCCATCATCATCGACCCGTGGCCCGGCCATTTAGTGGACCCCATGATTTTAACATGCTTTAAATTAATTATTTTAAAATAAAAAAGGGGGGTCCACTAAATGGGGAAATTCTCCAAAGAAAAATAAGATTTTACTTAAAATATATATATATATATATATATATATTTATTTCCTAAAATTCTTAATTTCCATTAATGGAAATTAGGAGCTTATATAAAGGGGGAAGGAGGGGGACGAACCCTAATTTTAAAACCCATTTTCTCCTCTCCTTCCCCCCACATCATCTCTCCTTCTTCATCTCCACTGCAGCCACCACCATTAACGGAGGAGCCGCTGCCTCCTCTCACGATCTCCACGTTTCTCTCTTGGAGAAAACTCTCAAACCACCACCGTTTCATCTTCACACCGCCCAGCACTCCCTCCACGACCTGCAACTTCGAGTTGCAGGTCTGAAACGGTGCCTGTCGGACTTCTTTGCTCATCACCGTCCGAAACGGCAATGCCTTGGCCACCCAAGATCATTTCTGCTCCCTTTTTCCTCACCATCATCGTCCTTTATCTTCTCCGGGCAGACCTGCAACTCCGGCAAGTCTGCAACACCACAGCACAAGTCGTTCTCTTTCTTGCTGTCCAAGCCCTCAACCTTAAGCTCTTCATCTCCTTCACCGTTTCTTGAAGAGAAACCAGAAAAAGACAAAAAAGAAAAAGAAAAGAAAGAGGAAAAGAAGCCGTTTATCTTGTTGCTGCTAGCAGCCACCTTCACCACCGTTGGATCCACCATAAGGCATCTCCTTGCTGTTGGTTTGAGCACGCCCAGCACCGTCTCCATCAAAGACTGCCGCCCTCTCATCTTGCTCCACCTGCTGCCTCTTGGCAGCACCAACCAGCCACCACATCACGCTTGCAACACATGCAAGCCATCACCTTCATCTCCACCGAACCAGTCACCACCATCCTCTCCGGCCAGCAACCACTTGAAGCTTTTCATCACATGGCTCCCACCAAGGATCGAACCTCCATTCTCCCATGCTAGCCTGCATTACCCCCACTACATCACCGCCTCTCTACCACTGCCGTTAGCTCCTCCATCCGATAGCATCATCTCTTGCCACGGCTTGTTGCCTTCACATGTGGAACACCACGCTTCAAGAGGCCGTTTGCACCGTTTTTCCTTCTCCTCCCCCCTTGGAGATCCCACGAGCAGATCATCTTCGTCATGCATCATTCCCAAGGTCTAATCCTCCCATCTAATGGCCGAAAGGTAAGCATGAAAACTCCTCGCTCTAGAACCTCTTCTATCTAGGTCAGTCCCTAGTTTTCTCTCTCTGAAAATCTCTTATTTCTCTATCTACTATCTATCTTACTCTTTCTCTCTCTTATTTCTCTCTCTACTACTCTCTTTATCTTGCTTTTTAGAATTAATTTCTTGTTATTTGCTTAAGTAGTGGATTTTAGCATTGTAAACTTTATTTCGTTGAAAGAATAAAAAATTTGATTTTAGCATGTTTGTTCTCTCTCAATCTTCTTTCATGTTTGTTGATTAAGTGTGTAGTTTTGATAAATTCTCTCTCTAAAATGAAGCTGCTTTAAATCAATCCACTATTCGCACCTCATCCATCAATTTTTGTAATATTTTCCGTCATTTCATATTCGTTATTGGGCTCATCTAACTAATCCCGAGTGCGGATCGACATCCAACACTGTCCACTGTACAAGCTTGAATATTTTGCAGAAATAAACAGTGAAATAGAATGATCAAATCAAAAAATGTGTTGAAATCGGGGTTTCCGATTCGACGACACGGAAAAACCCAACTTTCACTAGTAATGGGTGACTAACCTATCAGAGTCTCATGGTTGCTCGACCACCGTAGTCGTATGATTTGAAGTTAGAATTTATGTCCATCGTTCTTATTTTAATTTTAAAAAGGGATATTTCGTCCTCTCAAAAAAATTGATAGTTAGCTTTTTCAAATCGAATAATTAAAAAAAAATACGAAACTAATTCAATTTATAAAAAAATACCCATTTTAAAATTTTAAAAAATAATAGAAACACCATATCAATTGGCGTCAGTGCGTTGAAGCCAATTGAACTGGCGTCAAATCCAATTTATCTAAAAATGGCCAAAAATACCCTAACCGAAATGATGCCATTTGAAATGGCTTCAAAATTGTTTTGACGCCAATTGAAATGGCGTCAAAACTATTCTGACGCCATTTCAATTGTGTCAAAACCATTTTGAAAAAGATGTAACAAGTCATACTCGGCATTTTTAGCTGGAGGAAGCAAGATTTTTGTTACTCAACACAGCCATCTGGGCTCATTGACCGCATGGATGTTTAGCACACACCTTGTGGATATACACAAAAAATCACTTTGATTGGTAATCTCTAACCCTTGGATTTTAGACCAAATCTAATGCCAATTGAAATGGCATTAGATTTGATCCGACGCCAAGTCAAATGACTTTCACGAATGATATTTTGCGGATTAACTATTGGAAAAGTTGACACCAATTGAAATGGCGTTTTGTATTCCTTTTTAAAACATATAAAAATAAGTATTATGTTTATAAATTGATTTAATTTCTTAGTTTTTTTTTATTTCCATTTTCAAATTCATGGGAGGGTATCTCAAATTCCAAATATATTAATAATTAGTTGACATGCCCAATGGAGAAATTTGCCCCTCAATAAGGAGATTTTTCTCTTTTTCATAATTTTTTGCCCTTGCATTTAGTTAAAAATTTTATCTAGTTTTTTCAAACATTGAGGTTATTTATGTGATTCAAATTTGTGTTTTCTTTTGGATTGTTTTATTGGGGGAACGCCAGGTGTGATGCACGTGCACCTTACACGTGGTGGTACTTTACATGTGGCACACTCATAGAGATCACTGGACGAATCGATGTTTGGCCCATTCCTGGGTGGACCTACATGCAAAAATTTAGTCTAATTGGAATTTTTAAGGATTTGATTAGTCATTTTTATGGTTTGATTTTTAATCGTAGATTTTGAGCATTATTTGGGGTACTGGGATCCAAAGGTTTGAAATCACTAATCATGCTAATATTTGGTATACAGATCCACCTAGGGATGGGACAAACATCCATACGGACATCGGTCTCTAAGAACGTGCCATGTGGCTTATACTATCGTCCCTTGTCATCATTGATGGGATGCGTTGACATGTTGGACAACCTGAACTGTGAAGGGGCATTTAATGAGGGAGGATTTTGCTTTTTAAAGCAGAGAGGCCTTTAATTGTCACAATCGTGGGTGGCAACCCCCCTGTTTGCTTTGTTATAGTATAGAATAATACAGATATATAGATTTTCAAATATTATCATTTTCGTAATTCCAAATAAAAACATGGGCACGCAATCAACTGGAGGTTTTTTATTCAATCGGGTCTCTCTTGTGAACCCATTTTACTGACAAGTCAGTTACAAAAATTTTAACAATTTTTTTATTTATTTCAATTTTTTTCTTTCATTTTTTAAATAGAACCTATGCTATATTACTTTACAGAAAAAATAATAAATTTTGAGTACTATGAAAATGCATATATCGTTTGTTAGATTTTGTTTTGAATTGACATCCTAACCATTCAATTAAGTTAAAAAAAAATTAATCAATTGAGTTTTGTCGATCACTTTTAAGGTACAACGAATACTTGTAAAATCACTAAAACAATTATAAAACATCATTTTTGACAAAAGTTCATTTATAAAAGTTGTTTATCTTTATTTAAATAACAAAACCCTTGAATGAAATAATTTTTTGAAGTTATTTAAAGCTTGACCAAAAAGTAATCGTTCTCTACCGAATCGTGAAAATTTAATTCAAAAAACAAATCAAACGGTTGAATTAATCAAAGTGCCTTTACAAAAGTTTATTGTTTTGATTTACAAGGAATATTGGTAATCTAAAAAAATATTTTAGAATGATAAAAATTTTATTTTATTTTTATCACACCTTGGATTTTGGGTAAACGGGTCGATCCATGTGGATTCGGGTCAGGTTCGGGTGCTAAAATTAGGAACGTGACAGCTGATGCCTCGCGATGCAAAGTCATTAGCATCCCGTCGAAGATCTTGTGCCCTCCATTGGGACTTCATGCCTCGTGACATGAGGTTCTTTTTTAGAGATACCTCTACTAGGGTCGAATCTACACCAGTTCCCAGTAGGGCATTGCCGTCACGGTCCATGTTCTCAAGGCAAGCATGCCAAGAGGGTTTAAAGTACCTCAACCTATTAGAATAGGACTTTTGCCTCGTGACGCGAGGTCCTTTTAGTAGAGATCTGTCTACCCAAGGCAGGTATGCCGAGAGCATAAGGTTCTCTGGCCTGTCTTGCAGGACTTTTGCCTTCATGGGGTCTTGTGCTTCCTGTGGAAGGTCTTGCGTCCTTGTGGGGTCTTATTGGTGATGGAGAGCGATCGTTGACGAAGCCCCCAATGTAGGATGTTCGTACATGTAGCCCCCAGTCTGAAGGTTGTTGTTACGAATGTGTGGTACTCATCAGTTGATGATTGTTGATTGGCTGAGAGCTTTGTCCGGTTGAAATGGTGGCGGAGATGGTCAAGGTGGTAGCAATTGTGAAGCGGAGAACATAGGAGGAGAAGGCATAGGTTTGACTATAGGGTTTAGGGTGTTTAGTTGTATTTATGAATGGCCCAAGCTCCGAGGATGATTCTCGGAATCCACGATTGAGAGCCCGACTCCCAAGGGGAGTCAGAAAAAAGGGGGGGGGGCTCTTGAGCTCAGCCCTTTATGAATTGTGCTATTCATAAATTGTTGGGAATTTTTGACATACCCCCCCATGTTATTTTGAAAATTTGACAGACCCTCCATGATTTGAAAAAGCTGACATACCCCCTTATGACTCGGTCCATTGTCATTTGACCAGTGTTGACCACCAAATTTTATATTAAATGACAGAAACGCCATTGTCTTCAACTTTGGAACAAGGGTTTGGGCTAAAACCTAAACCCCAAATCGAACGGATGTGGAGGACGACCAGCCAGGAGACTCCAATAGGTTGGTCGCCCATCACCGACGACCAACCCACCGGAGTCTCATGGCCGGCCGACCACTACTTCGGCAATAATTTAAAATTCAAGATTTTGAAAAAAATAAAAATAAAGCATATAATTATATTTCTAAAAAATTCATTAGCAAAAATGAAAAATAAGAATAAAAGCAATTTAAATTTTAAGCTTTTGAGACATGGATTTTGGAAAGGGTTTCTTTCAATTTTTAAAAGAAATCGCATTCCCTCGTGAGTTTTATCTATTTTTTTGATTTTTTATTTACAATATTTGTTTAATTCATAAAAAAAAAAATCTCAAGTTTACCAACAATGATTTTTATTTTTATTTTTAATCTCCTCTTTTCATGTTTGATTTGGGGTTTGGGAATTGGCCCAAACCCAAACCATTGTTCTAAGGTTCAAGACAAGGGCACTTTGTCCATTAATACAGGATTTGGTAGTCAACTCGGGTCAAATGGTAGTGGACCGAGTCATAAGGGGTACGTCTTTTTCAAATGGGGGGGGGGGGGGTATGTCAAAAATTCCCTAAATTGTTTAGACTGTTGTGAATCTGATTCTGATGATATTTCTATTGATCAACACACATATATATAGCCCTTGATCAGGACGTTACAAAGTAAATGCCGAACCGTTACAAAGTAAATGTCGATAGTGTAACTGACGCCACATAAGCGGCGGTCAGCCATCGGTTACAACCGTTACGTTTACAACACTCCCCCTTGGATGCCCGCCGCTTTATGAAAACTGCCTCGTTAAAACCTTGTTAGAAAAACCCTGTGGGATAAAACCTGATCGAAGGAAAAAGAGTACAGTGTATCGGCGAATCAGGGTGGTGGTAATGGACGCGCTTGATACTGCCTCATTAAAACCTTACCTAGAAAAAACCCTGTGAGAAAAAATCTAGGTGAAGGAAAAATAGTACAATGCGCAAAGGTCCTTATAGGATATGATCATTTTCTTTCATTGATGCTCCCCCTGATTTGAGCATGTCAACTGAAAAAGTCTTGGAGCTGATGCATAGCGATGTCGAAAACCAAATTTCTTGAATGTTGACATTGGTAGCGTCTTGATGAATAGATCTGCAAGATTATTATTGGAATGTATCTATTGGATGTCAATGTTACAGCTCTACTAGAACGTGTGAGTGTAAAAGAATTTTGGTGAAATATACTTGGTTATTTCACTCTTGATATATCTACTTTTCATCTGCATGATACAAACATTATTCATATTGAAGTGCTTCAGGACTTTTCAGTGTATGGATTGATGAACAAGGATCCCACTAGGGAGATGTTCGATTTGTAAGCCAAAATAAAAATTATATTTTTCTAAGATCCTTATTCAGGTATACAGATATTTTTGTGAGCTCTTCAAGAGTTCATACAATACAACGATGATAGCAAATCTAGTTTCTGATTTCTTAATCAAAATGCATAGGTATATCGGAATGTTTAATCTATAAAATGATCATAGTAGTTTGATTGCATACAGGCTATTTACTGTAGGCAATATATAAGTCATTTTATAATTTCAGGTGTTAGGACTACAGGCCCTTTTTACAGCTTCGGATGTTAAAACTACATGTCCCTTTTTACAACTTTGGGTGTTAGGACTATATGTCCTTTTTATAACTTTAAGTGTTTAGGACTACTGGTCCTTTTTACAACTTCGGGTGTTAGGACTACAAGTCCTTTTACAACTTCGGGTTTACTAGCGAATCTCACTCTATTTAGATTACTTTTGTTCATTTTGGCCAATTATTTTTATGTCAACATTCTTTGACAATGCGTGGATCAAGACCCTCATCATTCTTTATGATGGTAAAAGCCACTGGAAAATATATTATCGGTAATAATTTTCTCACGATCCTACTTTGCTCTCGTACAGACATAATTTATTGAGATATCTTCATTTACAGGTACCTGTACCTCTTCGGGGGTTGTCTGTTCGGAAATGGTGGATCGATCTGTTAGCTTTTTTTCTATTTATAAATGTGTTCTCTTCAAGAGTGTTGACTTCTGTAGAAGTTATATTTCTCTTATTCTGTATGTTTTATCCTTTCTTGTAGGTGTGGCCTCTTCAGGAGCGCCGACTTCTGCTGGGGTTATATTTCTTCTATTCTATAGGTGTGGCCTCTTCAAGAGCTCCGACTTCTGCTGGAGTTATATGTATTCGTTCATGTGTCCTCAACGTCCTGAGAATCGCATATTTTGCACCAAAGGGTCGACCACGCTTCAAGCGTACCGTTGATGATTAATTCGTTGTTATGTCAACAAATTGTCTTATAAGGATGGTAATCCTTCTTAATTGTCCGACAGGGACATTAATTTTCTTTCTTTTGTTGATTGCCATACATGGACGTCAATCCTTATTGGAGCATTCCAAGTAAGTTCTCGCCGTTCTACCTAGAGCTTTCCTCCCCCTAGCGGCGGGAAGACCGGTCCAAATAAAGTGGTAACATAATAAAATGCCAACAATAGCTAAGACAATAAATAAAAGATAATAAGTTCAAGACACATGGTTGGTACTTTGCACTCCTCTTAAATGAGTCTTATCTACCTTCAAGGTAGAGTAGTTGATGTAATTCATTTCATCATTCGTCCCCCTTTGCCTGGATTATTTATTCAAGGTTCTTGGCATCGAGGTGGATCTTATTCAAACATTTGCAACATAATATTCCAATTAAATAACAATAAGATTTTACCTAATCTTTTATGTCTGACCTCTATTACTTACGCCAAGCCCAAGGTTAAATGTTAGAGGACCAGTTCGGCACATACCCCAAACCCATGCGAGTTGGGCATACATAAATCCCAAGGCATGAAGTTGATGTCCAAGAGCAGCCACGCCATAGGCATACTGTGGGTACGGGCAACCCACTAGTCCATAAACAAAATGCAATACTAATGAAACATAGTCAAGCCAACAATTCAATTGTTTTCAATAAATATAATTCCAAATGGTCATCAAAAGTTTGACAAGGAAGTGGAATACGTGATTATTATCTTCAAGAAACTAAGTTACAAGTGAAAATAGAGATAAACCAATGGTCATTAACCGCTTATACTACCATACCAAACAAAAAAACTTACACCACAATTCAAGTATCATAAATGTGGAAGTCAAGACTATTTTGTATACGCATAACATATGGCTTCGGTGGCTCAGTCCCAACTTTAAGTTTGAACCATTCTTTCAATCATTTATACAACAATTATGTATCTCATGAAAACCTCTATGCCACGTGGCTCATATTATGGGCTGTCATCAGCCTCGATGACAATCCGTCATCATCAAAGTTCTACTCGCACATTATGATAAAACTCATCAGTCTGTACATAACCCGTTCTGATCATGGGCCCTGATCGTGCAAGTGTGCCCACGTGTCTAATATCATGTGGTCAAGATATATAAGATCTTTAGGTGGGGCCAATAGTGGGTCCCTATCTCTTGGAATATATGTTTTTTTTTTTTTTCTTCTCACATGTTATTAGCATACGTGGTCCCATTGATTGAACGGTTCGGATTGAGGGGTAATTAAACAGTATGTTCCCAAAATTTGACTACCAACATATCAATAAGAGTATCAAGTTGAGAAAATCTACTAAATGGAGATATAAAGATCTAAACAAATTAGGAATTGTCATCCATTAAAAGATAAATACAAATTAACTCTATTCTTACCTCTTCCATGAGCAATTAATGAAAATTCTGAGATCTCACTATTGTGGATATGATGAATAGAGAAATAAGGAAAGTGTTTAGGATATAAATGAGTATACAATCCTATACACCGTTTAATACCCATGAGTTGCCAATAAATATTAATGTTATCATTAAGGACAAAGAGAAACAAATTCAATTTAAAAAAAAACCCAACTAATAAGGAAACCAAGTGAAACAAAATGGAAAGAATTCATCAATGTCCTTAAATTCAGATTTTTGTTTAGAAACATTTAATATGGGAATAATTCATCACCATCCTTAAAAACGAATCATCTTATGACTTTTGAATGGAAACAATTTGTGAAAATCATCATAGTTGCTGGGTTTCCATTCTTTACACAAATATAATTAAAGTCGAAGAAAGAGCAATTATCCACGTATAGCCCTTGATCAACACACAACAGGTATATATCCACACATTACAAGCATGTGATCTAAAAACAAAATGGTCATCTATCAAGCATGCTTGTTAATCGTTGAATCCAAAAAAAAAATACCTGGTGTGGATAGATGATGTTGAGCACCACGGATTCACGCCTACCGCTCAACACTTGATGGAATACGAGAGAATAGAGCGTGCTGATAACGTGTTGTGAATCTGATTCTGATGATATTTCTATTGATCAACACACATATATATAGCCCTTGATCAGGACGTTACAAAGTAAATGCCGAACTGTTATAAAGTAAATGTCGATAGTGTAACTGACGCCACATAAGCGGCGGTCAGCCATCGGTTACAACCGTTACGTTTACAACATAGACTTCTTTTTCTAACCCCTCTCTAGCTTTCTATTACATAAAATGGCAAAATTATATACACTGTATAATTATCAACCAAACAGCTTGTAAACCAGAACCGGAATACGGGACAAGTCAATCATGAATCCACAACATGGAAATAAAAACTAGTTCAAGGTTCCAGTTAAGAGCTAGTCTTGAATTGGACCAAGGCTGGACTAGGTCCTGAAACATGATGTTCCCAAACAGGGCCTAAAGAGGGTACTTACGGAAGATAGACAATAGAAACATATCAGTGACTCCCTCGACGAGAAGGCCAAAGGGTTCTGCTAGGGTTTTAGTTCAGAAGATTTCAGACACTAGACTGCAAAGGAGAACTTTGCTGTCACCGTTTGGTCCCCGTTTTTGCCTTAAATTCATTCTCTCCAGGAGAGATTTGAATCTCAGAGTTGATTCCCGGCACTTCTCCTAGCGTTTAAGCTCAAAATATTTGTTTTCCCCCTTTTTCCTGGCAAAAGAAGGGGTCCAATATTTCAAGGTTTGACAACAAAAGGGAAAATTTCAGGTATGTTGTAGGAAACCCTATGGAAAGGTATTTTATTTTTTTTTTTGAGTTCAAGTTCAACGATCAGGAAAAATTCTTACATGTTTTTGGGTTTCTTAGATGCTTTAATGTGTGTAAATATGTATATTTTTTCAATATATTTCATTTCTAGTTTATAATTGAAATATTATTTTCGAGATGTTGGAAGCATCTCATTTCTGGTGATTGTTTTGGTTTCTTTTGAATGAATGACTCAGAATTGTTTGTTTTGGCATTTTAGCAGCTTTGATGTATAATATATAAATGGTTTATAATATTCTGTTTGCAGGATTATGGGCTCACGAAATATCAGAGATCTCTTGACGTCGTTTAGTTCTTCTCTGGACTTCTTCTCTGTTAGTTCAGGAGATGGTCGAATTAAGGTAATTTCTGAAGATTCTAGGAATTTAAATAGAAGCAGCAGAGCCGATAGATTTAAATTTTCCAAACTTGTTTGCTTGTAAAATGTCACTAATAGCACTGGTCCTATAAAGCCATGGTTCACAAAGAATGCATAATACCTGCTCTGATTGTCTTTGCGCAGACTCTGGTAATGGTTACTTGTTTCTTGAATATCAACTGTGAAATGAAGTACACATTCGTTCCTTAGTAATAGTTTGTTTTTTATATGGTTTTCTTTGAATACCTTAGTGCAATTACTGGGGAGTAATTGGGGCACACCCTATGTTTGATAAATGGAGCATCCTCTCACATTTATATGGCAGTTTGGTTATCTAGGAAAAAAGTGCACTAAATTGGTGTGAGGGGTGCCCTATCGTCAAAATAGGGAGCGCACCAATCACTCCCCCATTTATATGTGAGTTATTTTACAGAAGGAAATACATATGGGTCTTTTTTCCCTTGGGATTGTCTCTCGTGAGCGTGGATCAAAGTCAAACATGTAAACGGGTTATTTTGCCATTTTCAGATTTGGGACACTTTGAGGGGACATGTCCAGACTGAGTTTGCAGACATCACTTCAACTGATGGCACAGACTTGTCCACAAAAGCAGAAAGCGGGCACCTTTCGCTTGATTACACATGCATGAAGTGGTTACCTTTAGAGAGAAAGGTTTGCTATAAACTTACATAGGGAATTATTAGGTCGTTAGCCTTCTTGAATTTGTTACCCATGCCTTGTGTTTTTGGTCTAACTTGGTGGGAATGTGATTTGCAGAGGAAAAGAAAGGTTGGTTCTTCATTGTTGGTGTTAGGAACAGGTAGTGGTGATGTTTTAGCATTGGATGTGTCTGCTGGTCAGTTGAAGTGGAGAGTTAGTGACTGCCACCCTGGGTGAGTTTCTTGCTAAAAGCTTCACGTTCCTTTGAATTGCACAATTCTATGTGGAAAAAGCTTTGCTTGACATCAACCATATTTTTCTCGTTTTGATCATTTTGTTTATTGTATATGGTTAATTGGTGATTACCACTCGGGTCACGGTAAAAAAGTTTGTAGGCTATTCAGTGCTTTGAGTCGTTTCTTGTTTCTTTAGTGGAAATTCTTGTTGATAGCAAATAATAAAATTACTGAGTCTCATGGAGCTTTTCTTTGTTTTAAACCATGGGCTGTATATCGTAGAGATTAGAGACACAAAGGCAGGAAAAACTGTGTGAACTGTTTTTTTTATTTTTTTTAATTTTTTTAATATGGATATAACATTGACGTCCTGCACCCTTTCTGCATTATCCTGTTCATTTATGCTTTATAGGGAGACCGCTTTTGGATCGTCTAATCAATCACGTCATTTTTAATAATGGGCAGGGGTGTCAACGGCATTTCATTTTCTACCCACAGTTCATGCATATACACTGCAGGTGTTGATGGTATGGTTTGCCAAATTGATTACATCACAGGGAGCCTATTGGGGAAATTTAGAGCTTCTACAAAAGCAATATCCTCCATGGCCATCTCACCAGGTATGTAATTTTTCTGCTTACTCATGTTTTGTATTTTAAAAGAGGTAAATTAATTATTTTGCCATAACTTGATGTTGAATTATCTGGAAACCATATCATTTTTGATAAGAAAAATTTCATGATTTGTACAATGTACTGTAGGACTGATCAGCACCAATATTTCTTTTGATTGGCAAAAATCCATTGCTGTGTGTCTAATCTGGTGCCCAGAGAATGACAGAAGCTCATATATCTAGAATACCTGTTATGATGATGACTAATACAGGATATGGACATACTTATCACACAAATAAAATAAAAAAATACAGGATATGGATATCGCCATATGGGTAATGTAAACAATGATGGGATTTCAAAAGATGGCAGTGATTATGAAATTCATATCAGATAAAAATATATTATATAATGTAATAAGTTGGCAGAACTATACTGATGGTGGCTGCGGCAGTTTATTCTTGTGGCTAGGACTACTGTTTGAGTAATGTGCCTTGCTGCCTCAAGAAAGACCTGTTCTTGCATTGTTTGAAAACACCATCCTTCCTTGAATGATTAGACTGATTTTTAATGAATCATTTTGTGGGTTGTAATTCTCCTTGGTATAGTAAGAAACTAGAATGATTAGATTGAAAAGTCCTTTGAGGATGACTAGTCAGTTCAATGAATTTTTTGAATTTCATGCTGAAGGAAGCTTCTACCCATGGCACCAATTCCTGTTCAGAATCCTTCCTACTACTACTTTCTAAGCTCCTATTGCTCCCACCATTACTCTATATTATGAAGCCACTGTTAATTCAACTATTATTCCACAACAGTAATTTTTCTCTGTTTTTAATATTGACATTTTAAGTTTCTATATTTAGTAGCTACTCACTAAATTAGTTAATTTTCTATATGTTATTAAAGAACATAAATGCATAATTTTTTTTTTATTTTAAAACATTTTATTTGGTACAGATGCTTCCTATACACCGTGACTTGCCAAATTTTATGAGATGGCTCCCACTCTTGCTCTTGCTTTGTGTAACTAATGTTGTGAGCTGGGGATCAGTCAAGCCGATCTCGAGGATATTCTTTTGGATAATCTGCTTATGAGGAGTTTCCTATACTCATATGTGCGATTTCTAACCACAAAGAATCCTGTATGTTCTGATCAAACAGATTGCCATTTTTCTTCTTGTGTTTGCTTGTGTCCAACACAAAAAGCATGAATGGATCAGACAATATACACATAAAATGAAATAGGGGCGATGTTATAGATTTATGACATGTCATTGCTGATAGATGCCTTCCTTTTGTTCTCCATTTCATGTTGTCCTATGGTAATGTGGATTGGGTTTGCCTGCTTTGATGATTGAATCCACTGCCTTTTTCTTTCTATATTTTATAAATGTTTTTCTCCGATGATTTTTTTTTTTTTAATTATGAGTTGATTTCCTGTATTTGAAATTTTTGGTTGCTTCAGTGATAATGCTACTATCTTATCAGATGGGAAAATATTAGCAACTGCCGCTGCTCGGTTGAAGATTTTCAATTGTTCAGATAATAAAAAGATACAGAAGCTATCTGGCCATCCTGTGAGTAGAAACTGAGTTAATGTCATAATTTATATGGATCTTTACACGTTTTTCATTTCATCTTTCCTCTCATGCACAAATATTACTCTTTGGTCTAGTTGGCATCTGACCATTTTCTGACTTTTGCTTCCATCATTTAACTTAAGTTCTATACTGTTGAATAGGTGGCTGTTCGTTGTATGACCTTCACTGAAGATGGTAAATACGTGCTCTCTTCTGCTGTTGGTGAAAGATATATTGCTGTTTGGAAAATAGATGGTAGCAAAAAACAGTCTGCCAGCTGTGTGCTTTCTATGGAGCATCCAGCTGTATTTTTGGATTGTAAGTGCACAGACAATGAGGGCACAGATGTTGATGGTTTATACGTTCTAGCCATTTCAGAATTGGGTCTTTGTTATTTTTGGTATGGAAGAAATATTGAGGAATTGCGCAATACCAAGCCCACAAAAATCTCATTATCTACTGAGCCTCACCTATCAAAGAGTCACAAGGGTTCATTACCTATGATATTTGCTGCAAAATTACAAGGTGCCGTGAAACCTGGCTCTGGACAAGTGTTTGTTGCGTATGGTTCACTAATAAAGCCATCATTTGAGAAAATCTTAGTGCATCATGGTATAGACATAAAGTTAAATAGCACCCAGGATGGGGTTCTGCTGGCAATGAGTCACTCACGCAAGTCTCAGAAAGGCCAAGGCATACACACCGAAGGTATGTTCTACATTACCATAATAATTACCCCCTCAAATGTGTTCCATTTGACTAGGTGATAATAGATATATAGAGATGGTAATGCTTAGGGATCCTGCTTGAAGGATAGAATATTACAATCTTTATGCACTGTCTTTAAAAGTTTTTCAACCTTTACCCTGCTATTTAAGTCCACATATCTGAATAGTGGAGACCTTGCTATTCGTGAGAAGGGAATTCCCTTCTCTATCCTTGTGTTATATTTGTGACACTGACATATACAATGGGTCCAGGAATGATTTGGCTGTGACACCATTTAATGGTTTACATATAGGAGATCTCCTAGGTGAAAAATCTGCCCAGTGGGTGACCATAACCTTCCATCTACGAGCTTTTTTTTGGACATTTCTCCATATCTTTTCTAAACTGTAAATAAAAAAATGCTATAAATGAGATGGTTAATAACGTGATTGGGATGTCACTTCATCTGGGATATCTAATAGGTGGAACCCATCAAATGATGGGGCTTGTTGCCACTAGCTAACAATGTGGATGGTATAGGTAGGGAAGATAGGAAGTCCTGTTTTCTCATGACTATCTTAGGTTTCCTCTTATACTTATGGTTTCCTTATTTGAGAATTCTTCATTTGAACGTGCGATCCAATTGAAATTTGTTTACTGTTTGCATTTCAGATCTTTCATGGTCACTAACTACGTGTCTACTGATTTAACAGTCACTGCTTTAGACCGCGCAAATGCAGAAGATGCCATACTCCCAATTCCAAAGCTTAATGATTTTAATGACAAAAAGAGAAGGCACCAACAATCAAGTATTGATCATGAGGAAGTAATGGCTGATGATCTGATCAACAGCAGGAGTAAAGCTAAGCCTGTGGATACTAAAGGTAGGCTCAACATAACTCAGGAGGGTAGTTGAAGCTTAGCTTTCAAGTATACAGGGTCTTCTTATAGTGTCTTAAAAGATGGAATAATTATCAATTGCTTTAGTGATACAGAAACACATACGTTTTGAGACTGTTTGTGACAGTTTCTTGAATATTTCACTGAAATAATTATCAACTTCTCTAGTGATACAGAAACACCTACTATTTGAGACTCTGTTTGTGACAGTTTCTTGAATATTTCACTGCATCAATGAATTGTCTTTTTATTTTTCATGCAAACTTATTTAACTGAGATTGACCACGGAGATTTATGAGTGCTTGGAATTTGGGTTGGTTTCTTTCTCGGGTTTGGTTGTAAGTTACCTTCCATGATATGTTCTCTATTACGTTATAAGATGTATTCTTGTAGGTATTATAAATTTATATACAGGTAACTTTTGTCTTGACCAGTAGAGTGGATGCAAGGTAATAAAGGGTGCAAGGCACACTTAAGGCGCTAGGATCCCTGGCGGTTGAGGTGCAAGGTGTAAGGCGAGGCACGCGCCTGACCAAAGCGAGGTTCAATATTAAAAGTTATAATTATAAATATAAGAAATATAAAAAAAATTAAGAAAAATAACATCATAAAATAATAAAACAGGTAATCATTAGGCCATAGAAAAGAAAAAAAACATAAAAGATAGCAAATGTCCAAAATCTCAAGTAACCCAAAAGCAGTTCTAGTTAACATTGTCATTATCTAAATACAAAACAAGTAATCAAAACAAATGTCCAACATCTCAAATAGTTCTCTATTAGTTCTAGTTAACATTGTCATCATCTAAAACTCTGTAGTCAAGGCGCGTTCCTGAGGCGCAAGGTGCACCTAATGCGCCTTGAAATGGTCAAGGCGAGGCGCCTTAAGATCAAGGCGCGTGCCTCAGCCAAGGCACAAGGTGCACCAAGGCGCGCGCCTCACTAAAATAACTATTTTTTTTAATATTAAAAAAAAATATTAAAAATAAAAAAATCCTTATTCCTAATATGACCCTCAAATCCCTTAACTAATTTTCTTTTATTTTTTGAATTTTTTATACTTAGGGGTGTTTCAGTGATTCAACATTTTAACATTTCAACTTGTGAAAGAAAAAAATTGATGATGGTGTACATTATAAAAGTTGATGACTAACCAACAGTGTAAGCCACGTGGCATACTATTAGAGGCTATTGACCGTACGCATGTTTGGCCTATTCCTAGATGGGCTTACAGGACAAAAATGGGTATGATTAGTGATTCTTAACCTTTGAATATGAGTACCCCAATAAATGATAGAAATCCACAGTTGAAAATAATCCATGAAAAAGACTAATACAACGAACATAAATTACTAATCAGGACGAATTTTGGTATGTAGGTCCAACCAGGGATGGGCAAATTTTATGGCTTTTTGATTACTTGTTTTGTATTTAGATAATGACAATATTAACTAGTACCTATGATACTCGAATAACCGTATCCCCCATCGTACCAGTGCCGATACGGATACATGTATGGGACACAGTACCGACATGTATTCCGAACATATCTATCACATATGCTGATATTTCTTAAAAAAATAAAATTTAAGTAATAAATGAACGCACTAGGTGCGTCGTTTTCTGGTTAATTTTTGAAAAAAAATAGAAAAAAATGTCAAGTTCTTTATATTATATTTATGTGGCCTAATGATTACTTGTTTTGTTATTTTATGATGTTATTTTTCTTAATTTTTTAATATATTTTATTATAATTTTTAATATTGCGCCTGCCTCGCCTTGCGCCTCAGGCTCCAAGGGTCCTAGCACCTTAAGTGCACCTTGCGCCCTTAACTACCTTGATCTAAAATATAATCAATAGCTTCATCCCCATCATCATCGGATGTGTTTGCCCCCTCAATATATTCTTATTCTTCTGTCTCCTTCGAATTAGCCTCTTTCTCTTTTGGTTCACTTATTGAAGCCCTTGTCCTTACTCTTGACCTTGACTGTGATCTGGTATTTGATGTTGATTCACCAGCTCCAATAGTTCTCGCAACAACACCCTATGTCAAGCTATCATCCTCAAACACCAATTCATTTTGTGCTTCTCCACCTTCTATTTACTCCCCAAGTAGCCATTCATTGTTTTCATCAATGTCTTTCAATGAGATAGGGTCAATTGTATCTCGCCTATCATAATGTTGCTTAAGATTTTGGTTGTATTTCACATACGTTAAATCATTCAAACGTTTTTGCTCTAGTCTATTTCTCTTCTTGGAATGGAACAAAGAACAACTTATTATGTTGCAACAAATTAATATAATAGGCCAAAGTACATAATTTTTACAAAAAAAGATGTATTTTAGTGAGGTGAACGCTTTACTAAACACGCATCGCCCTGACCATTCTAAGGCGCTTTAGGTGCGCCTTGACTATAGAGAGTGGATGTGGTAAATAAATAGTTAATACCTTTTCCTTTTACTGAGAATCCAGTGAGAGTTTTATCTTGAGGAGATTGATGAAGTACAATAAAAAATGATTAAAAATGTATGACAATGAAATGTTATCAGGCAAAACTGTTCCTAAAATTCGGGTAGTGATTGATAGTCAGGTAATTGATGTGGAAGACTTAGTCAAAACCTAAGGGGAATTTGCTCCTCCATTTAGTAGAGACTCGACATTGCATTAAAATTTAAAGGTGCAAGTCAGAGGGATCTACCCATATTTTTAAAGAAGCCAATCTGTCAACAGCTTCGCAAATAGGGTATCGCATATTTACCATTGGTGATGTAGACTTATGGTTGGTCAGAGGAGCACTTCTTCTCAATTAAAACCTTTGCATTCGCTTTTCTTCATAATGATGATATCTGCATATTACTTAATAAAGAATGAAGGTTTCTAGGGTAAAAAATAGAGCGCCTAGCCGCCTAGCCTACCCCATGTGGGTGCAAATACTTTACCATTGCTAGTACTGGATGCTGCACGGATACTTTTAGGATGCACGTTTCTTAGCTATTTTGGGTGGGGAAGCCATTCTTTTTTGGTAATTAAATTGAAACATTGTTAAAGAGAAAAGAGAAGAAGGCCAGGGAAGGACATTATTATGCACAGATAACTGTCTGTGTCCCACATTAAGCCGATGCATCTGCATTATTGGTGGTATGGATTGCATGGCATGACTATACAACATTTTTTTTTTTAATTTTTTGGGATAATTTCATGACTATACAATAATGTCTGTGTCAGATTATATTTCTAATGTGGACATGATATTTTCTGGTTTTCAATGGTCTTCTGCTACTAGAGGCCTGGGAAATAATTTAGCAGAATTGTATTTGATCACAAGAGGATCTAAAAGGAACGGAAGCTTTTCCAATTCTCCACAAGAATACAAGCATCCGCCTCGTTTGAAGTTCGCACCTCACTGGCTAGAGAGAACTTTTTAGCTTTGAAATCTGTTCATCCTTGCGATATCTTCAACCTCGGCTCAACTGGGGTTACCTAGGGAGTTTCCATCAGTTTGAACTTGATTCTCTTTATTCCTATCTTCTCGAAATCGGGCATGTTTCCATCTTTCATCAAAATGTGCATTAACCACTCACTGGTCAAAATTGGCAATTCTCAAATTATGGAGTTACTCCAAAATAGACACCTATTTGAGATAGTGAATCTAATGACTCAAATTTTGGTTTAAGAATCTCTTCGTGTCTTGAGAAAGGATGTCAAATTCTGGGTTTGTTTGTGCATGTCTACACATATATTCCTCCATCCATTCAATATATGTATGCAGTCTCTATGTTTGTATGCACTCATTGGAAATTCTGTGTGTAATCACACTTTTGGATTTTTACATACATATATATTTATTGTATATATTCATAGTTGATTTTCTTTGATTATTGATGGATGGTTGCCTCATTCTTTTATTCATTCAAAGGTTGTTATTCATCATAATGTTACATGCTTCTAGTTTTTTGTGTTGGTAAGTAATATTTCTATGGATTATTGATCAGGCTCATGCCTTGTTTTATTTGTTTATGATGTTTGTGCAGATGACCAGGAAAAATTTGAAGAGGATACTGTTACAGTATGCATGGAGGATCGGCTTAGATCATTAGGAATTCTTAGTAATGAAGATGATTTTAATAGAGATAGTTATCCATGGATACCCAACAACTTAACCCTGAGTTCTACCATGTTTAGTGATGCCCATTTTGAAACTAATATCACACAAAAGAAGGTTTGTTTTTTCAGATAACATGCATATGATAATTTTAGATAGATCTGCATCACGATTTCTGTATTTATTAAAGATGGCAGTATTTGTAGTACCACATGCACATTTTTCTGGTTTCAGTAACCATGGACTATTTTGTTATCTTCTCTATCAGATAAAGGCAGCTATTTTGTCTATGAAATCTCGGGATGCGCACAAGTTGCTGACAGTCTTGGTGGCCATATGGAATACAAGGTGTGCTAATTTATTTCTCCTCCCGACCCCCCACTCAGAATACACAAGCCCCATTTGTTCCACCGAATAAAAAGCGGTCATACTTTCTTATGAGATTAGAAGGCCACACTGACGTATCGACTTATGTGCCGTTCTCTTTAGAAACTTTCACGCCTGCAAGATAGATCACTTTGCATAAACTAGTTAAACATCAATTTTCAGATATTATGATTAAAATATTGTCTTTGACAGGCCAGGCAGTGGAGAATATGTTCTTCCCTGGATTTTTAGTATACTAGTGAATCACAGTTGCTACGTCAAAGCTCAGGAACTGTCTACCCAATTGCTTGATTCCTTATACAAGGTAAAAATGTTATAATAGTTATATTGTCTTGCTTCTTAAGGGAAATGGTTCGTTCTTTTTATCTTCATTTGTACAATGTAGATGCTTTGCACTTAAAGATGGCTCTTTTGTTTTATTTATTTTTATGGTATTAGAAACATAAAAATTAGAAATTTTGGGTGCATGGAACAGTCAAATAGTGGAAAGCTTCTCTCAAGACTGAAATATACCTGTGAAACAGGAGCCGTATAGGGTGGTCCAGAAGGGGGGTAGTTGTTTTGTTTATGAAGGGATGTCCTTGTTATTAGATGTCCCCTCAAACAGGGTCCCATCATCCAAAATCCCTTACACTAGCAATCATGGGCATGGTGCTAAAATACCAAACTACCTGTTTGTCTTTCTTGAGTATACTTTATGAGTTGTTTCTGTGTTGCTGTATGTTGCTGGGCGTTTTGATCATTTTATGTTACAGTTAGTGGCCAGAATCTCCGAGGTTAATCATACCTCTAACCTATTAATCTGTGTACTTTTCACCCGAAATTGTTAGATCTGAGCGATCTTGTTTGAATGGTAAATGGCATGGAAATTTCAGGAAAAAGATTAATGATTTCTGTCACAGGGGCTGAACCAAGAAGGCTTAGCCTAATCATAAGCACATTGTATCCCATTTTGGAGGCCTGGATCCAGCACAATAGTGGGCCCCACAAGATATTCAATAATTTTGTTTCTATTTTAATAGGGTTTGTTGTCTTTCTTTAGTTCCAATTGCAGTAGTATAAGTATCATAAACATGGAGTTGCAATGGTGATTAGGGTTAGGGTTAGGGTTAGAGATTCAAAGAGAGAAGAGAGAAGAGAGAAGAGAAATGGATGTCATATGTGTGTCACATGACTCCAATAATATATATTATATATGTAAAACATTACAAAAGATAAATATACCTCTCTAAGGAGGTATTTACAGAACTACCCCTTATACATGAAAATATGTAAATACGTATATGATAACACCCCGTTCAAGTTGGTGCATAGATATCTCTCATGCCCAACTTGCGTAGACACCGGTGGAGTTGCCAGCTAGGAACTCCCTTAGTGAAGACATCAATAACTTGCTCATTTATCTTCACAAAAGGAGTACATACTTCCCTAGATACAATCTTTTCCCTGATGAAGTGGCGGTCCACTTCATTATGTTGAGCCCGATCATGTTGAACTGGATTGTGAGCAATGCTGATGGCGGCTTTGTCATAGTACAAGTTCACAGACCTCAAAACAAGGAAGCTTAGTTCAAGTTCAATAACCAACATCTTCAACCAAAGCATCTCACACGAGCCATGGGCCATTGCCCTAAACTGTCTTTGCACTGGATCTGGCAACTATAGGTTGCTTCTTGGTCCTCTAAGTAACTAGATTGCTCTCAACAAATGTGCAATAACCTGAAGTAGATCTCCTGTCATCCTTGGCACCTGCTCAGTTTGCATCAGTGTACAACTCTACTCTCATATAGCCATTCTTTTTGAAGAGAAGGCCTCGACCAGGAGCATACTTGAGGTACCTCAGAATCTTCTGTGCTGCCTCTAATTGAATCTTCCTGAGTGAGTGCATGTATTGGCTGATAATGCTAACAACATAGGCAATGTCTGGTCGAGTCAAGGAGAGATAGACCAATCCCCCAAACAGCTTCTGAAAACCCTCACATCCTGTAGAAGCTCACTTGCTACACCAATCAGCTAGCTCGTGGTTCTGCTCTATAGGAGTCTTCATTGGTTTGGCTCTTAGCTTGCCTGAATCCTTCAACAGATCTAGGACATACTTCTTTTGTGAGATGAAGATCCCTTGGTTGGATCTTGCAACTTCTATACCTAGAAAGTATTTGAGAAATTATAGATCTTGAGTTTCAAACTCCCTTGCTAGATGACTCTTTAGCTTGGTCAACTCTTCTGCATCATTCCTTGTCAGAATGATGTCATCAACATAGACAATAAGAGCCGTAGTGCTCTTCCCCTTGTGCTTCACAAACAGGGTGTGATCGGCATGTTTTAGTAGATTTTACCCCCTCAAAAGGTAAGAGATTTTGATTTTTCGTACTGACATGTTTGCCAAACCAAGACTAGGTTGACATGTGCTGGCCTAGATCAAGCTTGCTTTTATAAAGGGGACCAAGGCTTAACCTTGGGTTGACTCGTGCTGACTAGTGGTTGGTCCCTTTTTTATTTATACAAGGGGACCTTGACCCGTCATTCCCTTGTTCACTATGAGTGCCACATGTCATCTGTGGATTGGATGATGCTACCTTGCGGAGAAGGCTCTCTGTGGGGTGATGTCAAACTTGTGGTGGTCATCGCGGGTGCCACATCATCACCGCGGGGTAGGGTGAATCCACCCACGGTGTGGCCACGATAGGTGCCACGTGTCAGGCCCTTATTAGGTTTGATCAAATTTATCTTGAATTTAAAATGGTAGTCTTTGATGGGGTGTAGGTCTAGTCACAAAAATCTCCGAATTTTTTAAAAAATCTGCAAAAATCTCCGATTTTTTAAATTCACGAATCAATCGCTGATTAATCGGCAAAATCTCCGATTAATCAAAAAATTTGGCCAATTAATCAGCGATTTTGCCGAATAATTGACTGAGACCCGTTTTTTTCCCATTTTGAGTTCGATTTTGCCGATTTTGCAATTATGAATGATATATCATGCTTATGAGTTATGAGTTATTATTATGGAATTATAGATGTGTTTTTTTATCATATAAATGTGTTTTTGTTAAAAACAACATTTCTAACTTAAAAATGCCATGATATATTTATTTATTTATGCCGATTTATGTCGATTTTTACCAAATTTATCTGAATTTTTCCGACATGACCCCTTGCCGATTTATTGCCGAATTCCGACTTTGTGACTATGGGTGTAGGCGAGGTGCATCAATGTTGATGCTCCTCACCTCTACTTTTTCTGCTGCCAACAATGTGTTATATGTCGATGTGGAATTAACACTGTTTGTATTACATTTACATCTGTATAACACATTAATTTGTTATGGTGTGAATCCATTCTTTAGACATTACGTTGCTCATAAGTACATTAACTTACAAAACTAACAGAGATAAACATGATGAGCATGATCTGATTTGTCAAGAGAGATGAGCTCCTGGCTCGATATAACTGGTTTTATACGCTGAGAGAATTGATACCTTGAGCTGCTTTTCTAAAACTTTCCCTTTATCATGTCAAAAGCATGTTGATTCTCAGTTATGTACACTTTTTTTAAATCTTTCATCTTTATTTCTAAATTCTGTAGTCTGACACCCTTCCTACCTCATAATTTGTCATGTAGTGATGGGCACTAAGATCATGTTTTCCTTGTTCCAGATGGCAGAACCTAAATGTGTAGCTGTTCAACCTTTATTACAGTTATCTGGTCGTTTGCAGCTTCTAATGGCACAGGTTAGGAACTTCACTTTCTTAGATTAAATCATTCGTGTTGCATGACTTAGTTGACATCCAATCCTATTTTCTCAGATTGACAAGGTTGGGCAGAACAAGACCCAAACATTATCAAATGATCACCAATTCTATGAAACTGAAGGCGAAGATGAAGATGAAGATGAAGATGTTGATGATTTTGTTTATGGGGAAGACGAAGATGAATCCCAAGGTGGTAGTGATGATGATAACTAGGAACATCACTAAAAGAGGTAGTTAGCCATGACACGTTAATTTTGTTTCATTATCTATTAGTTTTAAATGGGATTACTTTGATTGCTTAATTGATCTCTATTATGAGGAAAACTCCAAAATTAGGTAGGTACATACGTGAAAGTATTATTTGTTTATCTTTGAAGTGGAGTATTACTGAAGTCAGAATGGGAGGATGGAAAGAGTCTTCTGTACATGTGCCACACATCTAACCATTGACAGGGTTCAGATATCCCATTCGATGGGTGCCTCCAAGGTGATCTCAGTGGCCAATAGTTGACCTGATTGGGTGAAAGGCCAATTGAAGGACTCCCCCCCCCCCCTTGGATTGCTTGCCAAATTCTTTTAAACTGTCCAGAAGAATACAATAGATGAATAGTTAGCATCATTCGATTTGTCCAATGTTTGGCCTAGGGACTGTGGTAGGAGGCCATCAAATGATGGGTCCCAACCCCACTGGATGTGCACATGTACAAAAGAGGTGGACGCTACTCTTCAAAAATGATTTATACATGATATAAAATTTTTCTGGGATGTTGGACCCTTGAAATATTCTGGGCTTCCTTGTATTAATGCAGCTATTCTTTTGTTTCTTCCTTTTTTGATTTTTTGCTAAAATCTGTTTACCATTCTGTGATTTTGCATCAGGCATATAATTGTATCAACTACGTTTTGTGCTTCACAGTTTAAAAGTCGTGGCCTCCAGTGAATCCAAGACAGAGACTTTTTCTGCAGCAGCTTACTCATTTGTTTGCAAGAGAAACCATTTTCAGGTTCAGCCCTACCCTTTTGGTTGGTTCCACTGGTGTATCCTCACAAATTGTTTAGGATCTATTCTTTTTAATTTAATTGGTTTGCTTACCAAGTAGAAAATGATGGTTTTTTACTTGGATGTCCTTGAGAGATGCCTACGGTTTCAGGTTTTTGACCTAGGCAAGTATCTGTAAAATTTTCAGGGAAGCACTGGTCTATGAGTGTAGATGTGCGACATGATTCTGTTTGGTAAAATTGGATGGCTTTTAGTTTCTTTTTTCTGCTTGGACAATTCACTTTGCTGCTATTAACTCGGAAGTGCCTGTCTCAACCTGGCTAGAGGGAGATCTGTTCATGTGAAGTGGAGTATTAGTCCCCGATCTTGTCAGGATTGGACGAAGAATTCTTTGGATTGCATAGGCTCTAATTCATTTATTTGTTTGTTTTTGGCTAGGGGTGCTATGTTAACACGAAACCTTAGATGCCTTCACTTAAACTCTCATGGACTTTGGCTTGCTCGAATCTTCTTGTTGGTCAAGTGGGTGAGCACCTTGGTAAAATTCTTTATGGGAGAGAGTTCATGGGAGAGAGTTCCAATGGGTAATAACCCATCTGATTTGTAACATAAAATTCCCAGGACTTTTTGACCACCCATATACCTAATAGGTCAATTGGTTCTCTTTTTGTTCTGTGGAATTTCTTTGATAGGTCCCATCAGAAGGTGGAAGACAGCTCACTGAATGTGCTTAATACATGGGCAAAATGTCTACTGTTTGATTCAGTCGTTCCAAAGCTCCCTAAATTTGCTTCTATTCCAGCTTTTTGTGCATCTAAGGTTGAATTGTCCTCGCAGCTTGTGGTCTACCAAGTTAAAATGGTCTTGCAGACTCTTGCTGCAGATCCCAATATTCATTGTGTTTAGATATGCGTAATGTTAGTAATATGCTTTTTTCAGGCTTATATCAATGATGCTAGAATCTGTGAGCGCATTTATTTTGTTAGCGACTGCAATAATGAATGCAGGGATCATATGTCTACCAGTCTAACTCAATGTTGAGATAGCGCGATCTGCTTTCAATTCATTATTTCTGTTTCTCAGACATCTGCGACAATGTCAGCTAGCCCTCAGTACCTCAATAAAAATCAATTTCTTGTTTTTGATAGGCAGTAAAAATTGACTCCATGGACCATGTAATTGCTCATAAATTGTTAAAATGCTAGAGGAGTTAAAGAAGAACGTTTAATTTAGTACCTCAGGCGCATATCTTTCTACTCAGGACAACAATCCGGCTTCAGAATCAAGACGGCAACAAAATTAATTATCTTGATTTTCATTTGATTGGGACCAAGTAATGGTGGATACCACCTGAGTGATCTAGGTTCAAAATCAGTCTGATTGGATAATTTTTAAATTTAAATTTTTTTTGAACTGGATGTTCATAACCACTCAGTCTTTCTTGTTCTCTTAGATGGAAACTGTATCTGGTCCAAAAAAATAAAAAATTAATTGATGGATGTGATCATATAATGACTGCTGAATTTTGACAAATTTAGATAATCTATGTGGGACCCACAAATGACAACTGCTTATTCAGCATGATCAGTAGTTGAAATCTAGAAGTCCAACAATAATAATGGTAAGTGAGAATGTGTGTTTGGAAAAACTGAAGATCTGATTTCTAGAAATGAAGGAAATAATAATTAAAAAAAGCTTTCTGTCATGTCTCTTATCATAAAAAAATCAATATTCTTTTGAGGTTCTAAGGTAATAATGTAAAATAATGATAGATATTTTCCAAAAATGGGAGGCTGAGGACTGGGGACTGTAGTAATGGAATAATATAGCTTTAAATGATTCTGACATAAAAAATGAACACCAGGCAGTATTAATCTCCTTAGTAGTGGAATGCAGGATCAATTCTTCCTGCACCCACAAAGCTAAGAATCTCATTCTCTTCCTTATACTCACACATCCTTATTAATCACTACTGCCACCAATAATATTATTAATTAGCTAATTATACTCCATTAACTTTAGCTAAGACTCTTTTTTGGAGGCAAAAAAAAAAAAGAGCGCTTTTTTTCATACTGACCTCTCTCCTCACATTCTACACTATTCTACATGCATTCGGATTTTCGTCGCTAAACATCGAAGTAATGTTGTTGTTCCCATCGCCATTACTGCTGCGGTTGTGATACTCGTCACTGATATGTTCCACCCTACTGTAATGGTTGTGTTGAGGAGGTGACCGGACATACTCGTACTCAGTGATGGAAGGGGATGGTTTGTAGGTGTTGTAGTTCTGAGTAATATAAACGGGAGGCTGAGGTCGGGATCCATGATCATTAGGATAATTGTTCCAGTAACCATGACTATTAGGATGATTGTTCCAGTAACCTTGACTATTAGGATGATTGTTCCAATGGCCACTGTACCCGTGGCCATAGTCATGTGGATGGTGCTTTTCTTCAACATCCTTGGGTCCGGACGGGTGAAATGGTTGGTTCGCTGCAGTTTCGGTGGCTATAGGTGATGGTGTCACCTCTGGAGGTGGATTTTCCGGTGGTGGTGGGTCTTTGGGAGGTTCTGCTGGTGGGTTGGCTTCAGTAGGTGGAGTTTCTGTAGGAGGAGGATTTGATGCATCGGGTGCTGGTGGCCCACCTTCAGGTGTTGGTTCTGTGGACTGAGAGGCGGTATGTTCGTAGTGGCTGCAAATGGTGGCTATCTTCCTTGTCTTCTTGATGGCTTTAATGATCTTCTCAGGATCAGCCCACCCGACCACTGTCAATCTTTGTTGAGGAAAATCAATATATATATTATATATTCCTGTAAAAATTCAGACAACCCGAAGATTATGTCTTGAAGCACAATAAAAAAAAAAGCAGAGTGAAATGGTAATACGAATAACAACGATTAATTAATTACCATTAATGCCATGCAATGCTTTCTTGATCTTCTGTACGCATCCATTACAGTCCATCCGCACCTGTATCTCTGTCACCCGAGCTTTCTGTAGCATCGATAAGACGACACCCTATTAGAAAGATCACACTCATACAATAAAATAGATATAAACGCAACACCGGTGCAAGGTGGTTGGTGCTCAATTTTCGCTACGGATTCGATCCCGGATGAAGATTAAACACCAAATACTAACAGCGATAAATATTAATAATACGAATCAGATAGTTGGAATTTATTATTATATATATAATGTGAGAGAAGAAATGGAGGGAGAATGGCATACCTCTAATTCGGGAACCATGAGTGAGAGAAGAAATGGAGGGAGAATGAAGAGAAGAACAGGGTTTTTTTTTGTACGTGATTGGGAAATAGAAGTGTGTGAATGAAGAATCAGCATGCAAGTGGTATTCATTTGTACCAGACGAGAGGAATATATTTGAAAGGTGAAATGTGTGGGTCATGAAGGAATCTCATTTCTCTGTGTTGAGAGAGAGAGAGAGAGAGTTTGTCATGTACTTAAAAGAAGATGGAGCAAAAAGGAATTTGCTTTAGAATGGATGGCCATGTATAATTGAGATGTGTATCTGTGGGAAGTGGGAATATCCATAGCCGGCCATAAAAACAAAAGTGACGGCTGGATCATGGCTCCTTAGTCAACAAAGTAGCTTTTGGTGAAGGAATCAGAAGGATATATATATCCACTCCCTAGGCATACTTTTTGTTAGAAAGAACGAACAAAATATTTCAGAAAAAATGTGGCTCTTACGGTTCTAGCTAATGAAATATTTATGTTTCAACGGCCAGTTTTCTTTCATTTCTTTTTTCATAAAGATGGATGGAACCTTGATGCCGTTTTGATTGAGATGGGCTCGAGAGCTGATGTAAACAGATAGAATGAGAGACAATATTAGCCGTTGAGATGCGTCGGCATCTGAATACGATTAGGATACTGTCTGATTGCTATCTACTTATGGTTGCAAATAAAGGTAAAAGGCCTATTACATACTCTCTTCATCTTCGTTACTTCCAGAAATTGCCCTCTAAAAAGTTTAAATACTTCACTTTTGCACGTCTGGGACAACTTTGAGTAGTGTTTTTCCACCTAGCAAAGCCTGATAAGTCATAACCCTTTTTCCAAAAATCATCCGTTACTTGTCCCGAGAGAAATGGATACTTGACTTTAAGACCATCAGGATCAGGGATTGTTTGGCTGTGGTTCTGTGGGGATTCCTCTCATCAACCTAACTTTTTATGGTAAAACCCAACTTCGTCTTTTGTCGCTGTGAGAGGTTAACACGAGAGAGAGAGAGAGAGAGAGAGAGAGAGAGGGGCAAAGGCACTGTCTCTCAAATTTATTTCAAGAAATGTTCTTACCTTGAAGGATGTGTTGTGTATGTATCTAATATTAGGAAAAAACCTAGTGCCGGGAACACTTTTAAGCTATGTTTTAAAACTCGCCGAGTCGACTCGGGACTCGGAAACTCATCCGAGTTGACTCAAAATTCAGCCGAGTCACCCGTTTAATGGTCGAGTCCAGTCAAAACTCAAATTTTTTTTTTTTTTTTTTCTGATTTTCTAAATATTTTTTGTATTTTCTTTTCCTATTTTCAAAGTTTTTCTTAATAAATATGATTTTTTTTTATATATTTAAATAAATAATAATCAATTTAATGACTTGCCGAGTTGACTCCCAAGTCATCGAGGTGACTCGACCCAATGGACTTCCGAGTCGAGTCCGAGTTTCGAGTTTTAGAACATAGCTTTCAAGTAAGGACTTCAAACTTGTATTTGAGTCAAAGAAATTTGTCTTGACTAAGGCCGTAATATTTGTAGAGCAGGAATATATGGATGAAGGTTAATGTAAATTAAATGTAATTGTTACTAATATAAATAAAGATTATAATTCTACTTCCTTCCTGTTCTTCGGTGAAGGCATTTCCGTCAATGCTCTGATCCGCTCGGGATTAGCTTCAATTCCTCGCCTTGTAATGAGATAACCTAGAAACTTCCCAGAGGTCACTCAAAGACGCATTTGGTAGGATTGAGCTTCATTTGATACTCCCGTAGACGGTCGAATATTTTCCCGAGATTTTTTAGATGAAGTTCCCGAGTTCGTGTTTTAACCATCATATCATCTATATATATTTCCATTGTCACGTCAATCATGTCATGTAACATTCTATTGACGAGACGCTGATAAGTGGCTCCTGCGTTTTTGAGGCCAAAAGCATCACTTTGTAACAAAAGACGTCCCTATCAATCGTGAAGGCCGTCATTTCCTGATCTGGCTCATACAACGGAATCTGATTGTAGCCCGAGTACCCATTCATGAAAGACAAGATTTTATACCCTGAGGTAGCGTCGACAAGTTGATCAATCATTGGCAAGGGATATGGATCTTTAGGACATGCCTTATTCAAATGGGTGAAGTCTATGCAAACTTTGATCTTCCCATTCTTTTTCGGAACAACCACTATGTTGGCTAACCATTGAGCATTGTTGACTTCACGGATGAACCCAGCCTCCAGGAGTTTATCAATCTCCTCTTGGATTGCCTGTTGCTTTTCGGGAGCAATCCTTCGAGGTCTCTGCTTCACAGGTAAATGCTTACTATTTAACTGTAAACGATGACAAGAAATGTCGGGAGGAATACCCGGCATATCGTTGAATGACCATGCGAAAACATCCATATAAGATTTCAGAAAATCAGTGTAGGATATCTTCTCTTCGATAGATAAACCAGCCCCGGTAAAAGTATACTTTGGATCTTCCTCACTTCCGAGGTTGATCTGATCAGTTTCTTCCACTGTAGGAATGGTCCCTCGCTCAAATATAACATTATCACATTCCCGGCTCGGCGCAGCCTGCTCCAGACTTGCCGGGATGCGCTCTGATTGCTATTGCTCAGCAATCACAGATGATGTCCCCTCTCCATGATGATCCTCCTGGTCTGGGACACTCTTCGGTCTAAGGGCGATGGCATAACATTTTGTCGAGATGGCTTGATCTCCCTTAAGCTCCATAATCCCGTGATCAGTCGGGAATCGAAATAATTGATGATATGTGGATGGTACGCCCTTTACCTCATGTATCCATCCTCTTCCCAAAATGCCATTATAGGGGGATGGTGTATTTAGAACAAGAAATTCCACCATAGACGTGATCGGTCCCGTCTTTACCAGCAGAATTACCTTTCCCAGAGCATACTCTCTCTGGCCATTAAACCCGACCAGGGGAATATTGCTCTGGATAAGATCTGATGGGTTAAAACCCATCCTCCTGTAAGCCTCTGCAAACAGAATCTCGGCTGAGCTACCTGGATCTATCAACAGACGCTTCACCTCGTAATTGCCCATAGGCAAAGTGAACACTAATGCATCCGAATGCGGATGATCTACTCCCACGAGATCTTTGTTGGAGAAGAAAATAGCTGCATCAGTACTCTCCATCATCTCCACTGGGTCTGCCATTCTAGGACCCGTTGATAGGTGCAGGATCTCATTTAGGTGTTCAACCTTCCTGATTTTGATCCTGTCTACCCTCTCCGTTTTCCCACAAGATAGTTGTCGTCCTCCCCCGTGTATAACGTCAATCACCAACCCGCGTTCTTGCTGCTTAACGGGGTTCTTGTCTTTCTTGGGGACCTCGGCTCCAGCTATTGCCCCAGTCGTGCTGGCAGTAAACTGTTGCAAGGAGCCTTGGTTAATTAGATCCTCAATCTTGTGCCTCAGCGCTCAGTATTTATCTGTTATGTGCCCAGCTTCTTGGTGGAAGGCACAGAACTTCGTCATAGCTCTATCTCCCTTCAAGTCCGGCCTCATTGGTCTGGGATATTGGAGATATTTCTCATTTTTAATCAGATCAAAGATCTGACTGTGAGTTTTGTTCAACGCTGTAAAAATCCTCTTCTCCCGACGAGGGTACTGACCAGTACTTCCCGACTTCTCTGGTTTCTTCTCGGAAATATCTGTTGTCGAAACCTCAGTAGCAACCTTCTGCTTTCCCTTAGAAATTTTGCTGGACGCCGGAGCCTTCTTCACTTCATTCACTGATATGGCCACTCCTTGACCCCGTTGGAGTGCGTCATCTTCGAGTTTAGAGTACTTTTCAACTCGAAGGAACAAGGCTTCCATACTTACCGGCCTATTCTTGGTTAAGGACGTATATAGCCCAGAACCTGTAGGCAATGCCTTTCGAAAGGCTGTAACGGCATGCTTATCATCACAATCTTCCACTGTGGTCATGAGAGTACAGAATCTTTTTATGAAATCCCGCAATGTCTCCTTCTGATCACAGCGTACATTAAACAACACGTCGACGTCATTCTTATGCAATCTGTTGCAAGAATACCGAGTGATGAAGAGGGTGCTCAACTTGGTGAAATCAGAGATGGTCCGGGGGACTATCTGGTTAAACCAGATCAGTGCATCATCACTCAAAGTAGAGGGGAATATTCTGCGAAGGAGTTCGTCATGGAACTCCCACATCGTCATCGCTTTCCTAAAACGAAGTACATGGTTCATGGGATCTGTAGTTCCTGTGAATATTAAAAATTTGGGATATGAGAAAGATTTTGGGGCACAATATCCCTGTATCTCTTCTGTAAAAGGAGAATCTTTGGGAACTCTCGTCGCCATTGCAGTCATCTTATCAGCCAATGTTTATTTCTTTCCCATCATCTCAGCTACCAGATCAGCAATCTGCTTCCTGGTTTTGGGTTGAATATGATCCGAGCTTCGTTGACAAGAAGACTCGGCCTTATGACGCTTCTCCCGAAGTGGGATTTGAGAATCCCCATGTCTGCTCCTTGGATTCCGTATGACAGATTCCTCTGAATTTGACCTGTCTGACAATGACTCTTCTGATGATGACTATGTCTGACTGTACCAGATATATAGCTACCAGTTCATTGAACTGTCATCCGCTGCTTCAACTCTTCATTCTCTTCGCGCAACTGGGCAATCATCTTCTGCTGATTGTCCAGTTCTCTCGCCCTTCTGCCCTCGGTGATAGCATCTTTGAGATCGCTGGGAGGATTCTTCTCTCTTCCACTCCTGAGGCCAGTGCGTCTGGTATCCACCATTGCTCGAATCGAATCTCACTTAGAACGAAAAATTTCTCATCGTTTCCCACAGACGGTGCCAAAAGATGTGGGGGAAAAATATCTGATCTAACCCACACAATCTTCGAGGTCAGACGATTCGAATTTTGGTGATGATCGAACGACTCTGATGCTCTAGGATGAAACTGCTTTCTCCTCTGAGAAGGATAGGATGATCTCTAGATGAAATATGGTTGTACCTGTTGACAAGACTCCGACGCTCAAGTCAGCTTAGGAATGGTAACAGGATTCACGAAAATAGTAAAGTGTTTCAGAGTTTTGGCTATATGGATTTGGAGAGCAAGATCCTTTCTTCAGTTCTGAGGGTCTCATATTTATACCCTTAGAACTGGCGTGACTCACCTTCCACGTGTCTAGTCATTATCAGTCAACGATGACTCGGATGGATTCTGTTATAAAATAGAATCTTCTGGTTAGATCTTGACTACCTTGATTCGATTATACCTGAAATAACTGAAGTGACACTGAGATGGCATCCTTCGTGTCAGGTATTTGGACAAGGGGATGTCGAATTCGTGATAGTTCAACTAGCTGCCATGTGGCTAATATTCATTGGTTAAGAAATCGATTGTGTTCAGAATACTTACCTCGTACGTAGGAGATCTCGCCACGTAAATCATTTGACCTCATCTGGCTTTGCCGGGATGAGATGGAAATAGATCCGTCAAGTAAATCTGTTGACCTTGTCGGGATATATGCATCAGCAAGTCATATGACCTTGCCGGGATAAGATAGAAATAGATCCCGTCAAGTAAGTCTGTTGACCTCGTTTGACATTGCCGGGATGTATGCATCAGCAAGTCAGATGACCTTGTCGGGATAAGATGAAAATAGATCCCGTCAAGTAAGTCATTTGATTTTGTCGAGATGAATGGGATTTCAAACCATATGGGTTGCTGGATTTTGCCGGGATTGATTGAATAGAAATCCCGTTAAGATCTACTATCAATATGTTAAGCAAGATTGAATGCTTTCCGATATATTTAATGTTTGAGATGTTAATGCATTATGTTATTAACTCCGCCTTGAGATATTCCTCCCTGATTGTCTCACTTGACACGTGGCATTTCCATTAATGGAAGTTGCTTGGCAGCGAAAAGATGGCTATGGCCTCTGTCGATGTCTCCGACGCATTTACTTACGCACGATAATAATACCACGTGTCAAGCTTCTAATACCGCACGTGTGTAGAAAGCACACGTGTCATCATATCATTTGCCAGAAAATACGGCACCCACAGACTTCCATCACATAATTTTTTTTTATGGAAGGACTTCACGTAATGACAAAAAAGGGGGTGAGGACACGTTGACGTCAATTGCTAAGAGGGAAGAAAAAGAAAAGCTATTTAAAGACTAAATCATAATAATATAGATAATTTAGGTCCTCAGTGAGAAACAAATAAGATATGCATGCATTAATGCTTATGCTTCTTAAGATATGCATGCATTTATCATGTCGTGTGTTTTCAAATTTTGGATTTGGGTATCTAGCTTTCCATGTGCTTGAAGGTTTTCTTGTTTGTAACTTTGAATGTGAGTGTTGTTGTTATGGTTTTGAGACATTCAGAATGTTTTTTGCTAATTAAATGTTTCTATTCTTATGGGTTGAACTAGAGATATGTCTCCATTTTTTGTGTTCTTGGTTATTAATTGTTAATTTCTCTTAACTTTATGTTATATATACATATGAATTGTGCATACACACACACACATCATGCATATACACGCATTAAACCTTAGATCTTCCGTTCAAAAATTACTTTGCGACAATTTCGTTCAAATGCGCAACTCCGTATGTGATTGTTCGATAAATTTCTTTGTATTCTGAATTTAAGGATCATAGTGAACAAATCATGGGTGGAGGAGTGGTAGAGGGAGGAAGAGGGTGAATTTTGTTTACTAGTAGCTCCCATTGATTTTTTTTAGAGGAAGAGAGTTAATTTTCCATGTGATGACTATCCGAAACGTATGTAATTTTGTCCTATAGTGAAACCGAAATGAAACATACGAAACATTTTTGTTTCGGCCGAAACTTTGAACCAAGTGTAAACCTGATGCGTACACTGCATATTTGAGAGAGAGAGAGAGATCAGGTATATTGTTTAATTTTAACTAATTTTTTGAATTTTTGAACTTGAATCATGAAAACTTTATTCTGTCCCAGTTATCAACAAATTTAGGCGTCATATGTTTTTCTCATTTCATTTTTCTTTGGTTTTACTATGTTGCCTGCATGACTTACTGATTGCTTTCTTGGTTAGCGATATCTGTAGTGGAAGCGGTCGTTGACAATGAATCTTGGGAGGGGAAAATTTGTTGTAGCGACGGCCCTGTCCGTCGGTATATGACTTCTACGATCTTATTATTTGACCGGAAATGAATTTTTAGCGACGATTGGTTTTTTGGCATTACAACTCATCAGTCCAAACATTTCCCAAAATTCAAACTTGGGTAAATACCTATTTTTGCATTACAACTAGTCTTGCTTAGTAACATTAATTTCTCAGATATCCAACACTTAGGACGTGTTTGATTGCACATAAAATTTTTCTGAGAAAATACATCTGGGAAATGCCTTAAATGGCTGATTGATTAATTACAACTGAGAACACATATTTCAATCACACGTGAGAAAATGAAGGCGTATTTTCAGTTGGAAATGAGTTCTCACCTATCTGGATGGGAAATGAATTCTGGGCTTAGTAGGAAAAATGATCCAGATTTAAATGGCTTGGTAGGGAAAATTATACAGATTTAAAATGGCTCTCTAACAAAGGACATTTGTGTTTTCAATTTTAGTTAATTAACGTATGGTGGCTTAGTATAATTAATAATTATTAGAGAAGCTCAGCTACTGATTAACGATTACTTCTAATTTCGCCAAATAACCGCTTTTCATTTCAATTGAACATTTCTAACTGATCCCACCATTACCAAGAGCTTGGGAAATTCCTATTACAAACCCAATAACAGTTTTGCTAAAAATAAGAAAAAAAAAAAAATATAAAAGACAACAACGATACACTAGGCATAGACATGAAGGTTTTCGGTGAGGTAGGCTTCCACAACCTTGTACATCCCCATAGCTTTGTCCTTGCCAGCCTTGATTTCTTCTTCTTTTATCTCAGCGTCAACCTTGGTATGGTACTCACTTCTCATCTTACAAACGCATCCTCCATCATCAGATGCCTCGAACATAACTTCATAAGTAATTGATTCGAGCTTCTCATCCAATACATCACCTTCAATCAAAGTGTACTTGCACACCAAGTTCTCTGTGTCGAGCACGTCAATGCGGTGCTTTACGTATCTGAAATGACTAGCTTCACTGAAGTTGATTTGTTTGATGCTTCCAACCCCTCCATCTCCTTCGATTATGTCGACACTCTTTATCGCCTGAGGCATTAGCTTAGGGATCAGGTTGTGTGAGTCAAGGATCAAGGCCTTGAACATCCTAGCTGGAGCGACAGGACACGCAAACTCCTGGGTAAGAGTACTGGTGAAGCCCATGTTCTCCTGGACGAAGGATCAAAATGGTTCAATATGGAGTTTTTTAGTGGTGGAGACGGTGAAGTTCATTTTGGGTATTTATAGTTGACATTGGGGTACCTCTGGTGTGAAAGTAATGTCAAAGTCAAAGTCCATGGTACTCCACTGTAATTTAAGGAAGCCCCATTTCTTTGAAATTTGAATCCTACTCGGCTCAAGCCACCCATACGCGGACACATGGGCGGCTTTTTGACTTAAGTAGCTGGGCCCAACCCATCCCGGACTTTGTCACGGGCGGCAACCACTTGGCCCAAATATGGCCTCAGGCTAACATTCCATTTCATGGCTATTATTATTATGCAGTCCGACTTCTATAGGATACAAAGTTTGATAGGACCCCTCCCAAAATGACATGTGGCACACTCACCGACCCCATGAATATTAAGCTCACCCCTTGCTGGACCTATACTTGGCTGTTGGATTTGGGTTATTTTTTCCGTCACGAGCTTCATGAACAGGCCTATGGATGATTTCCAACCCCACCAAGCCCACGACAAAGAAAAGCTCAAATACAACGGCTAGAAATCATTAATCAGGCTGATTTTTGGTGTGTTGGTCTGAGTAAAACATCTGTCGCAACGGATTGCAAATCACACAATCACAAGCCAACGAGTTCTCGGCACGTACCCAAGTACATTTTGCAACGTACCCATGTGCTTTTGCTTTGAGGTGTACGTGCCGAGAACTCATTGGCTTGTGATTGTGTCATTTGCAATCTGTGACAGAAGTTTTACTCGGTTGGTCTGACAAAAGGTGGGCCAAAAGGGGCAATGAGCCTTAAAGAGTGTCACGTGGCATTTTTCGAGATGTCATATCGAACTTTGTATAGGGCCCGGTCTTATACAATTTCAGTCCCATGGCACTCTGCCACGCGCGTGAAAAAACGAGGCATATTTTTTTTTATCTGTAAAATTCCATTGGTCGCAATGTTGATGGGAAAAAAATATAGTACTGTCCACGTAATCAATTCATACGGTCGTCTATAAGATGAATGGTCTGGATTGATCATTTCAGTCGTCAACATGGCAAGAAAAACCTGGTCATTCCAGTGAAAAACGGCTTGTCGCTCGAAGAAATCTTTTCCAATTTAATAAGGCCTTAGCTCAACTACGGACTTAAAGGTACAGTGAAGGTCCAACTCAAAGCGGGCTGGGTTCAAAAGTATCGTGCAGGCCCGGCCCATATGTTTCCCTTGTAACAACACAAGTGGCTAAAAATTAAGCTTGTTTTCCACGTTGAGAAGATTTCTAGAAGTTGATCTGGTCCACGCCACCTTTACTTCTGGTCAATCTACACCGTTAACGCGTCGTTGATCACCTTTATAATGGCGAGCTGATCCTATCCCCTCTGAATGTACTTACATGTATTATCGTTACCTACCATTTGATTGTCGCATCCGGTGTGCTATTTTATTATTAGCGATAATTGAAGGATGTATGGCTGCAGGCAAAGCATTGTCCTTGTGCAGGAAACGCCTTTCTTTATCCTTACACCCAAACAGGCCTTTATAGTTTCTCAACCTTTTTAGTCGAAGAGCCTACAAATTATTGAAGGAACGATTATTCTAGGAACTAATTTTAGTGGATCAAATGGAAATTGTTATGGTAAACATTCCGTTTTGTTTTCTTTTTTATATTTTTGTTATTTTCAGCCATTAGTTTTCAATTTGTTAATAGATCTTGTAATATTTTGGTCCATTCTATTGCGCATGGGGCAACACTTTGTACTTCTGATACTGTTTGGGTGGGGGATCCCCCAGCCTGGCTGTTGGAGAGGCTTCTCCTCGTTAGGATCTCCTCCTTTGTTTTTTTTTTTTTTTTTGTCCTTTTAGTAAATCAATGGCTTAAAAATATATATATTAAATATGGGCAAACAAGTGAGCATGCCTCTCTATACAACATGGTAGAGTGAGGAGAGTGTTGTTAGCGGATGGTGTATTCCCGTGCGTGTGTCGTTCTGGCCTGACAACTTGTTAGTATACGTAGTTGTTTCGCCTTTCCCCAATAGATTGATCTTTTGGGGTAAATGGTTGTTTAGCATGATATCAAAGCCTTACGGAATGTGAGGTCATGGGTTCAAGTCTCCAACGGAGTGTATTCCTGCTGAAGGGGCTTGTTAATGGATAGTGTATTCTCGCGCGCGTGTTGTCGCGAGTTCAAGTCTCTAGCGAAATGTATTCCTGTTGAGAAGGTGTGTTAGTGGATGGTGTATTTCTGCGCATGTATTGTATTGGCCTAACAACTTATTGGTATACATAGTTGTTTCGCCTTTCCCCAATAAGTCAATCTATTGGGGTAAATGGTTGTTTAACAAGGGTGAGGTGGTGAAATGAGTGAGACACTTCAGGCCTACCAACACATCTGCCACGTGTAAAGAAAGCCCTTCAGTATTGATTCTTGTTTCTAGTACTGACAATTTAGACCTAATTTTATTTACCTTAATTTGATAGGCTACTTATAGTTCTTAATTATCAAAATATAATTCTTCATCAGGGCAGGTCTTACTATCCGATCCAATGGTCAATATTTCATTGAACTTACAGTTGAGATTGTAGAACCATAGTTGTTGTGGGGTGTTTTTTTTCAATCCAGAACCATTGTTGCCAGAAAGGGAAATGAGTGCAAAGGCGTTCCAATCAAACATTTTCAATTAAATCTCATCAAAAGAAACATCACAAGAGAGGAATCATTATCAAGCCAAAGGCAGTGTTAATTGCTTGGAAAATAAATAAATAGAAATTAATTTTGCCAGAAAAAAAATAAAATTCCAAATTTCACCTATGATACAGAAGGCAAGACCAAAAAATACACATTAAGCATACGCATTAGGACGTGCCATTAAATAGGCTTCCACAACCTCATACATCCCAATCGCTCTGTCCTTGCCGGCTTCGATCTCCTCTCCTTTGACCTCAATATCACCATTGGTGTTGTACTCGCTTGACATCTTGCAAATGCATCCACGGCCATGGGGTTCGAACTTAACCTCGTACTTAACTGATTCGAGCTTCTCTCCCAATATATCACCTTCAATCAAAGTGTACTTGCACATGAAGTTCTCTTTGTCAAGCGCGTCAATTCGGTGCTTCACATATTTTAAAGGACTAGCTGCGTAACGAGACCAAAAACAAATTCCATATGATAATAAATTCTTCTCTAATATAAGCAACCTAACGTGTAATTAACAAAATCGCGCCATTATGTGACTAACCTTGAGTGAAGTTGATTTGTTTGATGCTTCCAATGTCACCATCTCCTTCAAGAAATTCGATGCTTTTAATTGAAGAAAACATGAGCTTGGGGCACAAATTATGTGATTCGAGGATCAAGGCCCTGAACATCCGATCCGGAGCAACCGGAGTCGCAAACTGCTGAGTAATTTTGGTGACACCCATTTTCCCCAAGGGTAGTAACAAAATGATCTGAGAAAGAAGAAGGATCAATTGACTTAACAGGGAGTTTTGAGAGGTGGAAATGGAGAAGAAAAATGGAACTATTTATGAATGGAGAAGACCACTGCATTATTAAATGGAATCTATTTCATTGATTTCAGATCTGTTCAACGCGCGTGGGATATGTTTTCCAAGCTATGGAAAATATCAACTTGGTCCCATGTAGAAAAGATAACAAATATCTACTCGCATGGGCTGGGCCACCTTTTTTTTTTGACTAAGATGAGCCAAGCTAGGCAAGAAGCTGGCTTACTTTAAAAGCCCATCAGGCAGTCCCGGGTCCAAATGAAGCATGTTTTACGCGCTGGAATCCCATAGTTATCACTCTAAATAGTTTTGAATTTTCAATGGATGTGCGCAAATGGAAGAAAAAAAAAAAAGAATCTCTTGTATATTTAAAATTTTAAATAGCACAATTGTCACGGCATCTCTTGGAAAATTCCTTCAAGTTGAATCCGGCTCGTGCAACCTTACTTAGGTGGTTGGTCGGTTTTTGGGAAGAGAAAATATAAAGTGGAATTAGGTTCCATAGAAATTGGTTGCTTTTATCATCACGCCATCTAGGTCATTAACTCCTAAAATCTAGACCACTGATACGGTGATTCATCTCTCTCGAAACTTGTTCATCTGAATGGACCACCGATCCCAAGAATATTTGATTAGTGTTGTGTTAGAGAAATTATCGTAACCCTAAGTCTGTAGAGATAGTGAAAGAAGAGCTCTTGTTATCCCTGGACGTGGACACACTGCCAAACAAGGTAGACTAACTGTGTCTGTGTGATTGATCTTTCAAGGTCGAATCTCAATGATTGGTATTATGATATTTATATAAAAGGTGGCCCCACACATACTGAATAGTTTTGTTTGACATGTGAGTGGGCCCATGTACGGTACTGACGTTCCACTCCACCTGCCCCTACATAAATCTCATTCAATGTTACTAGGGGTAAACAAGCCTGATTTGTTCTTAAACTAGTAGGTGGCCTGTGCCCACGGCATCCACTCTCTGACAAAGAGTTTGCTTGAATCGGGTGTGAGTGGCTTAGATCCACCATCCATTTGAGGTGATAAGATCTCGGCTATTCTTTGTGAAGCTGATAAGAGGAGGGATAAGTGACTTCTCTGTTTTGTTATCTATTATTTATACTAAAGCTCGACCCTGCTGAGGTGACGTTTTCTCCAGTTTTTTAGTTTATCTCAAAAATATCCCTGCACAAAACATCTCTCTTTTCAATCCTCTCACTTTCTTTCTATTTAATTCTTTTCATGAATTCTTAAATTCTCTCACATCTCCAATTAATTCCAAAATGTCTTCTCTCTTTCTAATCCTATCTCCAACTCCTTATTTCATTCATTAATTCCTAAATTTTCAATAACGCATTAAGAAATCCATTATTTTGGTTTGTTTCCAAAATCAATATCTTTTTTTCCAATCCTGTCACTCTCCATTTATTTAATTTCTTAATTAATTCTTAAATTCTCTCCCATCTCCAATTAATTCCAAAACATTTTCTCTCTTTCCAATCCTATAACTCTCCATCTCCTTATTTCATTCATTAATTCCTAAATTTTCAACAATGCATTAATAAATTCATTTTGATTTATTTCCAAAACCAATGCATTAATGACGTCATTCTCGCAAATATGTTTCAAAAACTCAAATCGTTCTCTCCATTCCATAACGAGATCAAAATTCTCATAAATTGAAACGCTCCACATCTCTATGCTTATAGCTTTATAAGTGTAGAGCCATGAATGATGGTTGTAAAAAAGACGTTAGAAGTGAGAGACTAGAGAAGAAAAATAAGACAATGAAGGAGAAGAAGAAAATGTGGTTGAGAAGAAATTGTTATTTATTTTAGAGTTTTTTAATGATTTTTTTAGGGTTTGAATTGTTAGGTAGTTCATTGATCTAATTGAAAACTACCATTTCATTTGACTTTAATCATTTTTTTCTTCTTCATATCTTTTGTCGTTTGTATAGAGTTATCTCAGTTGGGATGATATAGTAAAGCACGTTTTAAGCTCATTTTAATTTAAAACGAACTTTGCAATGGCAGAAAATCGCCTGAAAATATTATCATATGGGTTCAATAGTGGAGGATATATCTATGTGATGAATATATCATAGAAAAACCAAAATAATACTGCAAACAACCACCTTGGAGCAAAAAGTTAAAGATCAATAAAGAACGTCCCAATAGACTTTCCTCAATATAGCTCAATCTTTTTAGGGATCGCAACGTTTATCTACATTAATGGGTTGATCGCGTGCCTACGTGTCTCATGTGGATCTACTCTTTTGGTGTAATATGACACCAAAGAATTTGTCATTGGTTTCTATACATAGTTTGAGAATTGTCTAAACGTTGATAACAACGCGCTAATCCTCAAAGTCACTATGAAAACGTCACTAAAGTCTTTCTAAACGTCTATATCTCTTTCTCTCATTCTATTTAATCTGCCACTAAACATATTTTTGACCTTTTCAAAAGGATATTTTTTTAGGAAAGAGAGTTATTTAAAAAATGGAAGAAAATTTAAGAAGAGACATCAGGCCATTTAAAGAGGGGATTTTTTTAGGAAATTGAGTTGTTTTAAAAAATGAATGAAATTTAATGAAAGAAATAGAGCACGACGGGGAGAATTAGAAGAATAATATGGAGTTTTGAGCGAGACCGAAATAGAAATCTAAGGAATTCTAAAATTTTTACTCACTATTTAAAACTAATAGATAAGAAAAGTTTTAAGACTTTCTTGAAATTAATAAAGTCGATTAATTATATTTTGTTCTCTAAAGTAATTATAGAGAATCCAAGGAATACGATTTTTATCACTAGCAAAGACTAATAAATAATATCTTTCTACAATTTTTTTTTTTTTTTTGATACTGTGTACACAACCATGGGCAAGTTAGGAACTTAGGAGATATTTTTCATAACATTGAATTATAATATTATAGAAAAAATGTTTTTTGTATTAAAATGCATCTTGGCACAAAAAAGATATCAACTCAAGCTAATAAATGCCAAAATCTTTTTTTATAATACGAAAGGCTGACGTCATGCATTTTTCTACATACATCAATTACAAGTTTATTTTTCATACTTAATTTTATTTTCTACAAAAAAATTTCTTAAAACTGATGTGGAATTATTTTCTAGAAATTTTTTTTTAGAAAACCAAATACCCGTGCTTCGCACGGGGGCAAACACTAGTATAGATGTAAAGTGGGTGGCCCGCCCTCAGCGCTCCTCTACAAAGCATTTCCCAAAATTGGGTGGGAGAGGTTGAGATCCACAGTCCATTTGGGGAATAAGATCTCAGCCATCCTTTGTGAAGCCGATAAGAGGGGTATAAGTGGGTAGATAATTTCCCTGTTAAATTAATCAACCGTCTAAATTTTATTTTATGTAAGTGATTGATATGGATCCTTGGATATATGAAGCCTATAAGAGGAGGAGACAACCGCTGTGTTTTGTTATATAGATTCACAGAAATTCATATCTTGCGATAAAGTGTTATAAATGTCTTTATTACTCTATAATGAACTTTTGGATGACGAGGCCAAGGGAGGGACTTATTTATAAATAAAAAAAGTGTAATTATCTTATCTTTCTCTGATCCTGCCAAACCTTAGCTTATTGGCCAAATCTGGTGCAATTCATAAAAAATACCGGGGCGACCAGACATGCGAACTCGATCCTGAGTAAAATTGGTCACAGCCCATATTCTCCTGGGTACTCGGTAGGAGCAAAAAAAAAAAAAAAAAAAAAAATTATAATCTGTATACGGCAAAATAGAGCTTGTTTTCCACATTGGAATTATCTTAAAAAAAATTATAATCAGTATACCCAATTAAGTTGTAATAACTGCATTCCCTGTCTGAGCTCTTGATCTTATGGTTCAGATTGCATGTTTTGGGTGATCTTCTGGGCAATTTCGCAATAGCCTATATAAGGGGTGGCCCACTTAATGTACTTTGATGATGAGTGTGGAGTAAAACTTTGACGATGAGTGTGGAGTAAAACTTTGATGACAGGGCCCTGTCGTCAAGGCCGATGACAGGATCAATATGAGCCACGTGGCATATTCTTAGAGGACTCTGACTGTATGGATGTTTTTCCAATCCCTAGGTGGACCTACAAACCAAAATTCAGCTCTATTAGTGATTTCAAACCTTTCAATATTTGTAGCTCAAATAATGGTCAATAATGCCAAATTCCTACTGTTAAAATTATCCCATGAAAATAATTCAAATCCAATGCCTATAAATTAATAATCGTGCTGATTTTTAATTTTAGGTCAACCTAGGGATTGGTCAAACATCCATACGGTTAGAGTCCTCTAAGAATGTTCCACGTTGCTCATATTTACTCGTGAGTGTGTCAAGTTTATGGTATGGATGCTCCACTCCACCTACCTGTATGCAGGTCCGTCAGGCCTAATGCAAAAACTCTAAAGTTAAGGTCTTTATATATATATATATATATATATATATATGATATTAATTAAAAATTAAACTCTATATTATTGAAAATATTTATATAAAAATTATTCTTGATAATCAAAAACTACGAAAAAAAATTATATGTAGAGGAGCCCCGGTGCAGTCGATGCAGAGGACTATCGTGACCCTACATAGATCATTTTTTGGGCCCAATGACTGTGGATGTTCAGCCCACCTATCGGTGGATGAACACACTAAAAATCAGCTTGATTAATGATTTCTAGCCATTGGATTTGTTACCCAAAAAAATGCTTGAATCTAACAACTAGAATCATGTCCAAAAAAGTACTAAAATCTATGGCTAGAGAAAATTCACGACTTGCGGCATTGTTCCCATATGAATGTTATGTCATGGTCGTATTAAAAATGCAGTCAAGATCTTAAATAATGAAAATAACGGTTGTGATAGCCATCGAGCTTGACATGTCAATGGGCCAAAGGAAGCGGATCTAAGTCAAACTGCACTTATCAAATGTGAGAAAATTTTTGCATCAAAATTTGACGTCAAGCCTTAACACTTCCCAAAGTCACCTGCTAACAAAAAAAAAAAAAAAAATCTTTACGACAAGGATGAAAGTCTCGGGGGATCGGAGGCTGGATTAGTGGGCTCCAATCCTGATCCGGGCCGGTCCTATCCAGAACAGGATCGGCCCATCTCACCAGAGATAAAGTGAGACTCCTTTGTGAAACAGTGATCTCCAGTCGTGACAGAGCCTGATTTGGATTGGATCAGTGGACTCTGCCGGATCCAGATTGGGATGGCCAAGACTTTTGAACCATGCTTTATGAAGGATGTCTTTGATCAGGGACATCCATATATGCCACGTGGCACATTCTTAGAGTCCACTGACCTGCAGTTTCCTGATCGCTAATTTCTAATTAATGGATATGAGTCATTTTCATTGGTTTACTTTTAATCGTGGGATTGAAGGGTTATTTCGGGGTACTCAGATCCATCGATTAGAAATTATCAATCAGGTTGACTTTTGGTCTGTAGGTCCACTTCGGGATGGCCAAACTACCATACTGTATGTGGAGTAAAACTTGGCTGAGCAGGCCGTCAATGACGCTGCTGACCGCACACAACATGAGCCATGTGGCACATTTTTAGAGAATACTGCCCGTACGGATGCTTGGCCAATCCCTAGGTGGACCTACAAACCAAAAATCTACCAGATTAGTGATTTTTATGTGTTGGTTCGGAGTCATTTTCATAGATTTTAACCGTGGAAATTTAAGCATTATTGACCATTATTTGGGTACAAGAATTGATAGGTTTGAAATCACTAATCAGGCCAATTTTATTTGTAGGGCCACCTAGGGATTCGAAAAACATCCACACACGGTCAGTGTCTTCTAAAAATGTGCCAGGTGGCTCATATTGTGGCGGTCAGTGGTTTCACTGACAGTCGCCTGTCAGCGAAGTCATACTCCGTTTTTGTTATGACGTACAGGAAGTAGTACATGGAAAAATCGACGCTAAAAATCCCAAAAGTTGCTACGTACAGATTGAAAAGCGCGTTGACAAGTTTTTATAAAATTTAAAATTTTGATAACACGTTTTTCAAGGTTGTCATCATCAGAGAAAGTGGACTCTGGATTTTTTATGCACTTCCTTAGTCATTGAGTAACTTACCTTGACTAAAATTTCTTTAGTTATGATTTTTATATGGGTCAGGTTCCAATGACCACCATTTTTGATACCCATTTTGGTATATCCACATAGAAGATGAATCAATGGCTGATTTTTTGGTGAGGATGATCTCTATGGTGAGGAGACCATCCTCATAAAAATTCAAATCATTTTGATATTCATAGACTGTTTAGAAGTTGAAGAATTATATATGGACCGTCAATTTTTTTTTACCGTATAACTTGAAAACCACATTTGACGGGGTTAGAAATATCAGAATGGGCTGAATTTTTGTTGGGGTGATCTCCTCATATCATCCTCACAAAAAATCAGCCATCCCATCTTCTATGCGAGTACACTAAAATGGTGGTCACTGAACCCGACCCATTTTATATATAGAGCGTCCCGTGAGAAACGTACAAGTCAAGGTCATTCCGTCGTTGTGCCTTATTAAACAGTTTTTCTCACCGAAGTTTTACTCACAGAAAAAAAAAAAAAAGAAAAAAAAAAGTGCCTTCGATGGGAGCTCCCCGTCATGTTTCGCTTTCACAGATACTCCACAGAAGACGACTTTGAATAAAATGGATCGATACTTACCACCCAAAATAGCTCAACTCTTTATTCCAATTTCCAACCAAACGTTTTAATGAAATTCCCAGTAAAAGAATTATCACTACAGGCGACGACATATTATAAGACCAAACGCTGTGTAATTGCCTATAAAAAAAAAACGAAAAATACAAGCCACACCTTACTAGAAAACTTTGGCTCTCGCGTTGCGAATGCAAAGGTGATGTCGCAATAATCAAGACCAACATGTGGTCTTCATTACTTCGACCACACTTTCTGCAGTCGCATTGTACAGCTTTAAGTTTTTCCCACAAACCTATAAGTGCATACAAACTTTACTTAGCAATAGAAAACAAGTACACTAAGCGTATGCATCAGGGTTTTGGGTGAGATAGGCTTCGACAACCTTGTACATCCCCGCTGCTTTGTCTTTCCCGGCTTTGATTTCCTCTTCTTTGATCTCAACGCCACCCTTGGTGTGGTATTCGCTTGTCGTCTTACAGATGCATCCTCCATCACCAGATGCCTCAAACTTAACCTCGTAAACAATCGAGTCGAGCTTGTCTCCCAACGCATCACCTTCAATCAATGTGTACTTGCACACGAAGTTCTCTTTGTCGAGCGCGTCAATTCTGTGCTTCACATAATTGAATTGGCTAGCTGCATAGTAAACCAATCAAAACTTGCTTATGTTAGTTCGTCAAATATATATATATATATATAACAAATTATGTAACGTTACTAAGATTTATCTTTTTGTTCCTTACATTCAGCGAAGGTGAGTAATTTGATACTTCCAGCTCCTCCATCTCCTTCGACTATGTCGACGCTCTTTATCGCTTGAGGCATGAGCTTGGGCATCAAGCTGTTGTCAAGGATCAAGGCATTGAACATCCGAGCCGGAGGAATCGGGCAGGCAAACTCCTGGGAAAAACTGCTGACACCCATGTTCTCCTAGACGAAGAAAATGATCTAATTAAGGAAGAAGATTGGGGATCAATTGGCTGCTTACTAGAGAGTTTTTGAGTTGTGGAGATAGTGAAGACCATAGTTGGTATTTATAGAGCTTGAATGCTTTTGGTGTAGAAAAAAAATCTTAGTTCACATTCAAAGTCCTGGGGTACTCGATTCTAAAATAAATCCTAGTTCTTTTATTCTGACATGTTGAACATGCAACCAGAGATGTTTATCCAAGTTTGTGGGACCTTTTTTATTATTTTTTTCCATCTTCAGATTGCATGTTTTGGGTGATCTCCTGGGCAATAGCCTATATAAGGGGTGGCCCAGTTAATGTGCTTTGATGACCAAGTTTATGGTATGGATGCTCCACTCTCCACCTAAACTTGTTATATTAAAGGAAAAAAAATACAAAATTACAAATTTTTATTTGTCTTATCTTGGTCAACAAGCCCAATTTCCGGGTCAAAATTCTAGAAAATTCTCTACTTGCGTTGTTCTCATGTGAAAGCGTATGAATGTTATGTTATGGTCGTATTAAAAACGCAGTCAAGGTCTTAAATAATGAAAATAACGGTTGTGACCGCCATCGAACTTGACCACCATTTGCAGCAAGGAAATCTATTTCTTTTTGTCCCATTTTCTATTTTTTAATATGTTATTAATAATTAATATATGAGATACAAGTAAAATTAAAATTTCTAAAAATAGTTAGGAACGTATTATTAACTTGTTATTTTCAGCCATTATTAGTATACTAACGGAGTAGCCTTGCAAGAATTAGGGCTGCAACTTGGGCGCATTGGCTCAGGTTTGGGGTTAACCCGAGCCCAACCCAATCTTCGAGGTTGTGAGCCCAAGCCCAACCCAACCCAACCCGAGGTCGGGCCTAAAATTTTCAGCACGAGCGCAACCCAATTTGGTTGATCGGGTTGGTAAATTACTCAGTTTTTATTTTTATTTTTTATTGATAGGAAAAGTTGGTATAAATTTCTTTATTTTAATTTGCAATATAAAAATACATATAAGACGTTTTTATTTGTCTTCTTTACAAACATAAACCTAGTATAGAAAACATGTTGCAGCTGCTACAATCAAGTTACAGACTTTCTGACTGACTGTCTAGCAAGATCGAAAAATGTTATGATGCTGTTTGAAGTCCTCTTGTTTTTGGTGTATATAGCATGTTGTACAATGCAACCCACTCTCCATCCTCTTTTGCAAACTTGGCCCATCATATATATCATCCTCATCGTCTGCACCTTCATCAGCCCCCATTTCATCTCCACCATCGTCAACCACATTCACGGATCTACGGTTGGGGTATGTACTAGATCGGTGTCCAGGTTTCCCACATCTATAGTAATTTCCTAGTGTAGGCATGACATAAGAAGTTGGATTCCTTGGTGCGTTTCTGTAAGTTGGCCCTGTCGTCTGATTATTAATTATATTCTCATTAACATCTTTAGATGATGCTCCTTCCTTTCTTGGCTGAGTCGACGGAGTCGGTGATTGAACACCCTTTCCCATGTCAACGATAGGGAAATATGAGTCTGGGATGTTTCTTGGATATCCTGATGAAGTCGTAAGCATCTGTTCTAGGAGCTTGGCCTTTAGACGTATATTAATTATGGGCTTCTTCCACAGTACATAACACTTGCAACCCAATTTTGTCTCAAAGCGACTGCTTCAATCCATTGAGGTATCTGGCTATCCACTAATTCTCCGTTTTATTCAGATTATTATGATCTGAAAGCTTGAAAAATTCAGTCTAGTAGTCAAACATAGATTTGGATCCCTGCGAGCAGTTCTGATACAACTGGAATAGATACTACTTATTATCGGACATTATCTCTCCATAAGAAGATGCTTCTCTAAGCTACAAGTGCCTTTCTTTGTCACTGTTTGTTCCGTTGCAACTGAACCCACCAACCCGTAGTTCCACCTTTCTATCTAAACACGATTAGTTTCACCATTTTCTTCCCCCGAACCTCTATCATCTCAAAGAATCGCTTCACTTTGGAGATCCAATTGAGGAAGTCCTCTATATATAGATTGCCATCAAAGTGAGGAATATCTGCTTTTAACTGATAATCGTCATTTTTCATTTGCCGCCTTGTTGATTGATTCGCATCATGCACTTTGTTCCATCCGCTTTCATACTCATCATCACTATAAAGTTGATAACGAGAAGGGCACCCTAAAACATTTATGTTAACATGTTGATCTTGAGCAACTCCTTTGACGCGTACTATGTCAACTGCTGATTGCCTGTTGTTGGTGTTGAGGTTCATCCCGACAAGAAGTTCGCGAATCTAGCAAGTTCAACTGCTGGGCTAGGTTGTTTGACATTTTCCATACCTCCTCCATCACTTTCCACATGGCTTCTTCCCCATGATTACCGTCAGTAGGGTTTTTGTTTCTTGCTTCGTTATGTTCTATCAAGTCAGGCGGATCCTTGCTCTGATATCAGTTTGTCCTAACTTTAACCAAGCCTCAAGCAGCCATTCCTCCCAAAAAGATATCTTGCCAGAAGGACAAATTTTAGCCTTCTTACCACGATCGACATCGCTCCTCGTGGACTTGTTCTAACAGCACCCTTACAGTTACCACGTACAACTAACCAAGCAACCCGCGGGACCCTATTGCGCATTTTCAGGGAGTGACATTATTGATATCTAATAATTTCCTCCTCAAGAATGCACTTCCTGCGACTTGATACTACAACCTTGCTTTGATAACCATTGACGTAGTGAGAAGTAATGAAAATATATGACCAACGTCAATATCTCGAGGTTTAGAATCCATCAAATAGAGAAGAATTCTCAAAAGAGTTCACTCACGAAATTTTATTGATCAAAACTGAAATGCCTTTTGGCTTACAACCCTATGTAGTGTAAAACACGAAAATAAGTAAAAATAGAAAAATTACTAAAATAGAAAAAAGTGAACTATGAATGAAAATTTAATATTTGATTTTAGAAACACATCCAGAATCGAGAGCTAGTGATTTTAACTTCTACAACTCAAGTTATTACTAAAACAAAACATTCATAAAATAGTAAAATTACCGTTTTGACCCACAAAACGATGAAATTTGGCTGAAAAATGATATACATAACTGCAAAGCGGTGTTATGACACCGTTGACAATTCTATTAATGCCCATTGTGTCACATTTTCAATAATAATTATGTTAATACCCGACGTATCCCGTTTGGACTTTTGACGATCCAAAAGCTCCATGAAAGAATCCGCTATTGTTCTGCACCAGAACTTTATATGCAATCGATCCGGAGGATTCTCGTGGCCCAACATATATGGCTCATTTTTTGTGCCCACTAACTGCCTTAATTGATCGATGTATAGTTCACCCATTGATATCTATACACACTAAAAATAATAGAGCTTGATTAATTGATGATTTATAACCGTCGAGTTGTATTTAGTACTCATAAATTATATTGAATCTATGGCTAAAGATAAGCAATCAGGTTTTATTTTTGTAATTTCCACCAGTCCATGAGGTTAGTGGGCCCAAAAAAAATTGCGCTCGATCTGTAGATGGTTCTGATTGGGTCTCTTTTCTCAATTCACGGTAAGGACTTTGCCGCCATCAAACAAAAAGGGTAAGAAATTTGCTTAGAGGGGCGCTGACCGTATGGTTGTTTGGCCAGTGCCTCGGTGGACCTGCAAACCAAAAATCAGCCTGATTAGTGATTTAAAACCTTTGGATCGATCTTTGCACCCAAATAACGCTCAATATATAATGCCCAAATTCCTACGGTTAAAATCAACCCATGAAAGTAACTTCAATCCAACGCTTGGAAATTACTGATCAGGTTATTTTTTTGGTTTGTAGGTCCACCTAGTGATTGGCCAAACATCCATACGGTCAGCGTACTCTAAGAGTGTACCACGTGGCTGGTATTGTGGGATATGATCAGGTGTGACTTGTGAGGGAAGGTTTACTCTGATTTGTATATAGAAAGTCAAAGATCGTTGGTGAGAAACTTTTAAGTCAAGGTCATTGTACCTTGTATAAAAAGATAAAAGTAACTATGCTGGCTTCGATCAGAGGTTCCCGTCATGTTTCTCAATCACAAATACTCCACAGAAGAAGACTTGGGAATAAAAAGGATCAGATGATTCAATCTCATGAAAATTTCACAAAACATCTCAACTCTTTATTCCAATTTCCAAACAAACATTTTTAACAAAATTCCCAGTAAAAGCATATATTATCACTACAGGTACAGGCCACTTCATATTATATTGCCAAACGCTAGCTGTGTCCCCTTTAGTAAAAATAAAAATTACAAGCCACACCTTTACGATAATTCTTTTTTTTTAGCCGTCTTGGTCTTGAGATACAAACTTTACTTAGCAATATGCATCAGGGTTTTGGGTGAGATAGGCTTCGACAACCTTGTACATCCCCGCCGCTTTGTCTTTCCCGGCTTTGATTTCCTCATCTTTGATCTCAACACCAGCCTTGGTGTGGTATTGGCTTGTCGTCTTACAGATGCATCCTCCATCACTAGATGCCTCGAACTTAACCTCGTAAACAATCGAATCGAGCTTGTCTCCCAACGCATCACCTTCGATCAAAGTGTACTTGCACACGAAGTTCTCTTTGTCGAGCGCATCAATTCTGTGCTTCACATAATTGAATTGGCTAGCTGCATATATACCAGATATATCAATCAAAACATGCTTAATTACATGAAACTATAATAACAAATTGTGTAACGCGCGTGTTGCTAAGATTTATCTTTTTGTTCCTTACATTCAGCGAAGGTGAGTAATTTGATACTTCCAGCTCCTCCATCTCCTTCCACTATGTCGACGCTCTTTATCGCTTGAGGCATGAGCTTGGGCATCAAGCTGTTGTCAAGGATCAAGGCTTTGAACATCCGTGCCGGAGCAATCGGGCAGGCAAACTCCTGGGAAAAACTGCTGACACCCATGTTCTCCTAGACGAAGAAAATGATCTAATTAAGGAAGAAGATTGGGGATCGATTGGCTGCTTACTAGAGAGTTTTTGAGTTGTGAAGATAGTGAAGACAATATTTGGTATTTATAGAACTAATTGAATGCTTTTGGTGTAGAAAAAAAAATCTTAGTTCACATTCGAAGTCATGGGTACTCGATTATTAAATAAATTCTTTTTTTTTTATTCTGACCTTTCCAACATAGAGGTTTATCCAAGTTTGCAGGACCTATTTATTTTTTATTATTCCTTCTAGAGTTTCAACGGTTCAACTTTGATAGACAGGACAACCCAAACCTGTCTACATGGGCCTGGCCATCGTCAATCCAAGCCCAATAAATCATTTCAATTTATACCGTTAATCGGGGGGAGTTTTTTTTTTTTTTTTTCCTTATCTGATGATCTATTCTCAACAATTGTATCTATTTTCCTTGCTAGCTCTTGATCTGATGGATATGATCGACATCCGCTTAAGAGGTGGCTTAACTGATCACGTGGTCAAAATGATCCAGACCGTCTACCAAGCTATATTTCCTCTCCATATATTTTTAATTATTTATATAAAAAATCATGTAAAATATTTTTTTGATGGGAATAAAAGACCTAATATATACATTACATATCATTTTATTCCTTTATATTGAATAAAATAGAGGAAGTTTCTATGTAGGCGGCTTGGAATGGAAAAATTTTAGATGAAGACGACTCCCAGTGAAGTTGATGCAGGGACTCTCATGGCTCTATATAGACCATTTTTTGGGCCCACTGACCACATTGATGGATCCCACCTGATTGGTACATTAACAAACTGAAAATTAGCTTTATAGATGATTACTAGCCGTTGGATTTACAGCCCAAAAAAATATGATTCAATCCAACGGCTAGAATCATTCCTAAAGAAATACTTAAATCTATGGCTAGAGATAATCAATCAGATTGATTATTGTTTTTATATCCAGCAAGGGGTCGGCCAGTGGGCTCAAAAAATGATCTAATTGTAGAACCACGAGAGTCCTCTGCATCTAAAATGTTTCCGCTTAGGAGATGTTTGACTTTCAACAAAATCCACAAAAGATCTACGCGTCTTTGTGGGCCCTTACTCAGATGGATCCGATAAGAAATAATTCTAAACCCGACCGTCCTCGACCGACACACTTGTGAGAAAAGTAATCTCGTGATTTATCAACTCATCATGTGGAAAGCAAAAATTTATAACAACCAAACGCGTTACAAAGTGCTGTACAGGCCACGTGTCAAACTCTAGAGACTACCCCGTGGATCACGTGTTTTTCCAACCAGAGCTCAGCCTGATCGGTGTTTTCTAGCCCTCCCGGGCTCTAGTTACCGCCCTAAAATGACAGGCTCCTGTTACAGGACACAATATGAGCCACGTGGCACACTGTGGACCTACAAACAAAAAATCAGCTTGATTAGTGATTTCTAGTAGTTGTATTGGACTTATTTTCATGGGTTGATCTGAACTATGAGAATTGGAGCAGTGTGTGAGGTACAAAGGTCCAACCCCTAGAAATCACTAATCAGGCTGATTTTGGGTTTGTAGGTCCGCTTAGGGATTGGCTAAACATCCATACGGTCAGATTCGTGGAAAGGTTCTCGTGCGTACCGAAGAATTTGTCTATTATCAAACATATTACCATTTGTCAAAGATCTTTCCTTTTCAAACTTCATACTCCGTAAATCTTCAAATCAATAAATGCTGACATCTAAGTGGGCCAAAGGCTGTGCATGTAAGTCAAAGTAGGGCTTGTGATTGTGTGATTTACAATTTCGTGTGATAGAAGTTTTACTCGTCAAGAGCACTTATATTTGTGTTGTTAAGAATTAGCAGCAACAATTGACGTTACCCGTTCAAGAAGTCAACCTCCAAAAAAATAAAAATAAAAACTGTAATAAAGAAGACACTTGTGGGAGGAGTTACCGTCCATTCCCCTCAAAAAGAAAAAGCCAAAAAGCAAAAGACGACGGAAAAGTGCATTTTTCATCATGGGCTTAGAACCAACCCTTAGCCTGTTCATGAAGCCCATGACGGAAAAGTGCTTGAATCCTATGGGTAGGAATCACCAATCATGCTGATTTTTGGTGTGTAGGTCCACCATGGCATTGGCCAACATTCAAGGGGCAGTGGACCTGAAAGATTGTGATATGTGGCATTTAGAGGGACTTTTGCATTATAGAATGGCTCAAAAACATTTAGATGCAGCAGTCAATGCAGAGGGCTCTCATGGCCCTAAAATCATCTTCAACCGTGTTCTATTTCTCCATAATGGAGAGTTGGCTTCCTCCAATTGTACTCTAAATGGGGCCTCCAACCATACTTTAAAAGGGATATCTATTTTAGAGACCTCATTTTGAGTCTCCAAATCTGGAGACCTTCCATGGGTTTGTATTATTATTCATGGATTAAAATTTCTGTTTTAACCTCTTTTCTATGTTATTTTAATTTTTAATATCAGTTGTGTCCTGTACTTTTAAAAGGAAAAGTGGTTTTAGAGATAAAAATGGAGAGTGTGGTTGGAGTTCACCCGGTAACCCAGGTGTTGTAAAAACACTTTATAATAAATAATAATATTTTTGTGCTCTAAAATAGAGATCTCCGTTGGAGTTGCTCTAACGCACACAGCACATTTTCTATGCCCACTAATTGGATGTATGTTTAGTCCACCCCCTGGTGGATATATATACCAAAAACCATCCCGATTGTTCTCTAGCCATAGATTCTAGCACATTTTTAAGATTGTTTCTTGTAGTTGGATTCAGCCATGTTTTTTTTTTTTTTTTTCATATTTTTAATTACTTAATTGAATGGCTAGAAATTATCAATCAATCCAATTTTTGGTATGTATATCCAAAAAGGTGTGGGCTAAACCATGGTTTTAAAAACGGCCGTTTAAACGATGACGCCCCAAGCCTGTTTCCGTTTAAACTGTTTAAACCCGTTTTATCAGTTTTGAAAAAAATGGCCATTTTTTTTGTTTTAACGGCCGTTAAAATCGTTTAAATAGCTGTTTAATTTCAAAAAATTTTGTAAAAAAACGGCCGTTAAAATTGTTTAATTCCGTTAAAATCCTTTTAATTTATGTTAAAATCCGTTAAATTTCATTTTTTTTTTAATTTTAAAATTTCAAAATTTGAATTTCAGCGCCATTTTTTATGTTTTTTTCTGTTAAAATCCGTTAAAATCGTTAAAACCCGTTTAATTCTATTTTTTTCCATTTTTTCCAATTTTGCCCCTGACCGTTTCAATCCGTTTTAACGGCCGTTTAAACGGTTTAAACGGTAACGCCCCCAGTCCGTTTAACCGTTAAAACGACCTCCTTTAAACCTTGGGCTAAACATCCACATCCATATGGTTAGTGGTCCCAAAAAATTGAGTTATGTAGGGCCACAAGAGCACTTTGTATCACTGGCTGTACAAGGAAAAATAGGAAAAAATTTAAGGGAGCTCAGTTTTCTCCCCCTCTCATAGGCTTCAATAAAGAAGGGCCGTGATCTTATCCTCCAACTGGATGGTGAATCTCAGCCATTCACTCAATTTTGGTAAATGTTTTGTCGGGGAGTGCCATGGTCACGGGGCCACCCACTAGTCTATATTAGCTCAGTTGTCTCCTCACTTGTACCTTCTCTTATCAGCTTCAATAAAGGGGCCGAGATCTTATCCCCAAACTTGACTGTGTATCTTAGCCATTCACACCCGATTTTAGCAAATGCTTTGTCAGGGAGAGTCGTGGGCACCTGTCACGCCCCGAACCCGGATACCCAGATACGACTCGAAAATCTTTGGATCGACCCGTACCCGAACCCAGAGGTAATCCATGAATATTCTCTAGTGGTCCAATTAAGTCAATTAGACAACTAAGGTTCATTCGAAAACCTACTACGTAAAAAAAAGTTTAGATGTAAAAAACACATAATTAAAATAATTCATAACTCAAATAATTTAATCAATCAATTAAATGTGGAGAGAAAAAGATGAGAACATGCTCTTAATCAAAGGACTACATGTCAATAAAAATAAATAAGTAATGTTTTAGAACAATCGAATTTAAAGTCTTCTAAAGTGTGGGATTGACTCCAAAATCCTCGCCGATCTCCTCGAATACACTGGAGTCTTTTGTCTCAAAATCATCTCACGTACCAAGCTCCTTAAAATCTGAAAATGGTATCGGTGTAGCACCGTGAGCCGAGGCCCAGTAATACAACAGTGTGCATGGTATGATATCATACTATAAAAGTTTTTAACTAAGGTATGCATCTCAATCATATAATAAGGATGACATGAATATGATGTGAATGTAAGTGAGTACGGGATGTCAATGCAACTAGTACCCATAACCACATAGGGTCTCCATTTCCTTCCCGCACTAGGAGCAATCTCATTGACCCATCTGCAGGATATAATAACATCTGGGGCCTTTCACCCTATGGTACCGAATCCTGATTAATTGATAAAATCAATATAAACGTATATAATATACTTCAACCTTGTTCCCTTATGCACCCCTTATATGAAATGACGTGATGATCGTGGTATGACAACAAGATAGTACTAGGGTTACATGACATAATCACATATGTATTTAACATTTAAATAAGAATATAAAATAAACACATGATCATCAAAAGCGATAACATGATAACGAATTAGGGTTAACCATGAATAACATTTAATAAACACCGAAGGTCACGATCAACACGAATGAACAATATAAGTGAAAATCACAAGACAATCTAATACACCATTGCCGAACCCTATGAGGGATCCATGACACAAGGTCGAACCCCTAAAGAAGGATCCAAGACACTTGGCCGAACTCTATGAGAGATCCAAAACACATGGGTGGGATTCCCATGCATACAAGTCTAAGTCAAATAACAAGGTTAAAACCTTAATATAGTCAATAATCATGATCGAACCACTAAAGGTTCTCAAAGCCATTAATCGTCCAAAATCCAAGAAATAGGTAGTTCACAGAAAATATAGTTTCTTGTAAAAATCATAACTAAATAAATATAAATTAGAAAAATATAAACTCAATGGATTTGAAAATTAGATTAACAGAGATTTTTAGAAATATAAAATAGAAAAATATTCAGATTCAAAATATGGGTCAAAACCCTTAATAAAGTGGGCCGGATAGAATCTAAAATTCTGAGATTTACAGAAAAGTCCAGCATATTTGAAAAATCATAACTTAATCAATACAAATCAAAAAAATACAAACTCAAAGATTCTAGAAACTAGATTGATAGAGGTATCGATAAAAATTAATTAAAAAAAATATTTAGGTTAAAAATATAGATCAAAATCTCAAGTGAACTAGACCGTGTAAAATCTGAAATTTTGGGTTTTTTGTTAAAGTCATAACACTTAGAAAAATCATAACCTAATCAATACAAATCAGAAAAATATAAACTCAAAGGTTCTAGAAACTATATTGATAGAGGTATCTATGAAAAATAATTAGAAAAATATTTAGATTAAAAATAGAGATCGAAATTTTAAGTGAAGTAGACCATGTAAAATCTAAAATTTTAGATTTTTTTGGTAAAGTCCAACAGCTTAGAAAAATTATAATTAAATAAATATAAATCAGAAAAATACAAACTAAACTATTTTAGAAAATAGATTCATAGAGGTATTTAAGAAAAATAATTATAAAAATATTTAAATTATAAAAATATAAGTAAAATGATAAAGAACATAGTCATCTGTTATAAGTGTAAAAGAAATCATGGCCAAACCCATCATGGTGGCCCAAAATAAAGATCCACCCAATAAGAATAAAATAAATATTGTTGAAATTAATTTATAATGAGTATCAACCATTATTTAATGAAAGAGAAACAAAATCTTGAAGAAAAGCAAGTATAGGATGGATCAAGCGCACTTATCTCAAGGTTTCTTGAACTTTAATGAAAATCAAAAGTTTTTTCAAATTTGATAGTCGTCGGATCGTACTCTCCTCGAAGTATGTTCTTTTATTCAGAGTTCTCGTCAATTTTCCCTTCTTGCTCGAGTGCGATCGGTGCCCGGATGAAGGTTTAATGGAGCTTTCTCTATTCTTTAATGGAGTTGGGTTGTGAAAGCTTCTAAAGCTTTAGGGTTTTTCATAAATAGGTTTAGGAAATGATTATGATTTTTATTTTAGTGGAATTCGTAATTATTAAAGGGATGACTTTTTCAACACTCAAAAACTTATATTTTACACTATTAATGGGTTAGAAATGGGCCCAAGACCCATATATATAAATAGGCTTTATTTAAGAATATTATTAAGCCAAAAACTCCTCTAAATTGGCAATACGACCCACCCAACAATCATAACACAAATAATTATAAATTAATTAAATTAAATTATATTATATAATTTAAAAGTGCATACAACAAGGTATTGACACATGTCAAACACACAAATCAATTAAAAGTAGTCTAAATACATAAAAATCATAAAAAATGTTCAAAGTACCGGAAAAGTGTCAAGTGACATCGGAATGACCCGAAAGTGATTCGTGGGTCCCATAATCCTATTAAATAAATAAAATTTAATTAATATTATTTTAAAAAATATAAGAATAGTAGGAAAGTTTAAAAATTACGAAGATACTATTTTTGTCAAAATCTCCCGAAATCTTCCGCTAGGGTTTTTATGTCTTAAAAAAGTTTCAAATTTCACAGGTAAGTAGGTAAGGATAAAATAAGAATATTTTTGGTGTCTCGGGCCTAAAAAATAATTTTTTTATAAAAGTTCTGTAATGTTAGCTAGGCAAAGAAAAAGTCCCCTGCAAGTTATGGTTCATTATTTTTAGCAAAAATTTCGCCCTAAAAAACGAGTTTTAAAAATGACAAGTTTTCAAAGTTGTCGGAATGAAACAAAATTAAATACACATATTTATACATTATATTAAACAATAATAGAAATCTGAAAAAAGTTTAGGTTTGGTGAATTTACCATAATACCTTAGAACGAAAGTTCGGGGTATTACAGCACCGGTCATCCACTAATATAAAACAAAGAACAATACTTACAAAATGGAAACCAGCATCGTTTTGAAAACTCGATAGGAGCCTAAATGGGTCTCATGTGAAGTAGGCCATGACCTACAATCAGTTTATAATTCCAGATAACAAAAAATAAAAAAGTATTAATAATAAAATCAAGTCGTAGTCAATAAAAAATTATTCCAGTTATAATTATCGATTTTTCAGTTTTCCATTACAATGAATTGTAATGCACAGGGGCAAAAACGAAAAAATGGAAACAGAAAAAAGTAACATTAAAATTCAAAATTTGAATAAAATTAATTACGAAAAAATATGGTTGTTATTTCATTATACTGCCATTGTTTTCAAAGATAGGCCGGGAACGAAATAACGGCCCTTATTTTCTGAGCATGTTACGTCGAATCCGTCATGTTTAGAAGTTAGAAGTTAGAACCATGGTTTTAAAAACGGCCGTTTAAACGGTTTTAATGGCTGTTTAAATGGTAACACCCCAATCCCATTTCCGTTAAAACCGTATAAACACATTTTATCGGTTTTGAATAAAACGACCATTTTTTTTGTTTTAACAGCTGTTAAAATTGTTTAAACAGCCGTTTAATTCTGAAAAATTTTGTGAAAAAATGGCCGTTAAATCCGTTAAATTCTATTTTTTTTTTTTTAAATTTCAAATTTCAAAATTTGAATTTCAGCGCCATTTTTTCAATTAAAATCGTTAAAATCCGTTAAATTCTGTTTTTTTTTTTTTAGCTTTTGCCCCTGGTTGTTTCAATTTGCTTTAACGGCCGTTTAAATGGTAACACCCCAGTCCGTTTAATTGTTAAAACGGCCTCCTTTAAACTTTGGTTAGAACCAAGGTTTAAGAAATGGCCGTTATAACGAAAATAACGGCCGTTATAATGGATTCGGACCTACCCCGTTACGTTATGGACCGTTAAAAAGCCCAGAAAATAACATCCGTTATAACGAAAATAACGACTGTTATTTTCTGGAAAATTTTGCGAAAAAAAACAGCCGTTGTTTTCTGTTATTTTCCATTTTTGAAATTTTGAAATTCAAATTTAAAAATTCAAAATTTGAATTTCAGCGCCATTTTTTCTATTTTTTTTCCGTTATTTCCATTATTTTTCTGTTTTTGCCACTGAGCGTTTTTTTCGTTATAATGGCCGTTATAACGGAAAAAACGTAAACGCCCCCAGTCTGTTATACCGTTATAACGGTCCCCTTTAAACCTTGGTTAGAACGTCAAAAAGATTATTGGTGAGAAACTTCAAAGTCAAGGTCACCGTGGGTTAGGTGAGAGGTCCCCGTCATGTTTCACTTTCACATAGACTCCACATAAGAAGACTTGGGCCGTTCTTTGATGCATACTTCTGTATCAAAATTTTGATGTGGAAGTCCCTCAAGTCGCAACGTAGTAGACTTGTTTGGGCCCACTTGCCATCTGGATGTTTGGTCCACATAAGTAATGATGAACTTACACACCAAAAATCAGAGTGATTGGTGATTTCTGGCTGTAGAATTTGAGCATACTTTTTCGTCACGGGCTTTATGAACTAGCCTATGTGTTGCTTCCAAGCCTATGATGAAACAGTGCTCAAATCCAATGGCTAGGAATGACTAATCACACTGATATTTGCTGTGTGGGTCCACCAAGGTGTGGGCCAAACATTCATGGGGCCAATAGGCCCTAAAGAATCTACTACGTGGCAAATTGAAGGGCTTCTGCATCAGAATTTTGATACAGAAGTGTGTATCATAGAATTCTCTAGAAGACTTGAATAAGATAGATGGACGATCCTGTCTACCAACTTCCATGGTGTATAGACTGTAGACTACCAGCTTATATTACCTCGCCTTATATATTTATTTATTATGTTAAAATAACGGAAAATTTCAAAAAAGAAAATAAACATTAATCTATTTACAAAAATAAAAATAAATTTCTGAGATTTTCAAAAAAAGTAACTAAATGCCTTTTGGAAGGGCGTTTCTCCCTGACAAATATAAAATGTGAAAAGATTGACTGTTTCTCCTGACAAAAGCTGAAAATGCTGACAAACGCCCTTTTAAAGGGCGTCTGTACCTGACAGACGCCCTTTAAAAGGGTGTTTGTCCATAGAAGAGTAAAACTTGTCTCGATACGAGCCACATGGCACACTCTTATCGGACGATGACCGTATGGATGTTTGGCAAATCACTAGGTGTCCACACACCAAAAAAGAAACATGATTAGTGGTTTATAAGCGTGGTTGAACTTATTTTCATGGGTCGAGTTTAATCGTTAGAATTTGAGCATTATTTGAGTGCAAAGATCCAAAGGTTGTAAATTACTAATCGGGATGATTTTTTGACTGCAAGTCCATCAAGGGACTGATCAAACATCCATATGGTCAATGTCCACTAAGAGTGTGCCATGTGGCTCGTATTAGGACAAAAGTTTTACTCCTCTATGGGAAACGCCCTTTTAAAGGGCGTCTGTCAAGTACAGACGTCCTTTAAAAGGGCGTTTGTCAGCCTTTTCAGTCAATCTTTTCACCTTTTATTTATGTAAGGGCGTTTAGTTACTTTCTTTGGAATTGTCGGAATTTTATTTTTGTTTTTGTAAATAGATTAAAGTTTTTTTTCTTTTTAGAAATTTTCCGTTAAAATAATCATATAAAATATTAAAGTTTTTTTATGGGAATAAAATAACTAATACATAACATATTATTTTATTCTTCTATGTATAATTAGTTCTTATTTAAGAGTAAAACTTCGGCCCTATCATTGAAGAGATGACAGGGCAGCAGATCACGGTACCTGGATTTTGTACGGTTGGACCACCTCGGCCTCACCGCACATGTACACAAGTGAGTCTTTTGGCAAAAAGCACTCAAATACTCACATGGGTACGTGTGTGGTGAAGCCGAAGTGACCGGTCCGTACAAAATACACGTGCCGAGATCTGCTGCCCTATCATCTTCTTCGATGATGACAGGGCCCGGTCATCAAAGTTTTATCCCCTATTTAATGTTTGACTTTCAACAAAATTGACAAAATTGGAGAATATATTCCCATGATCAATCAAATCCTAATCCATCAAGAGTTAAACTCATTTTAATATAGTAGGGTAAGAATGCAAACTTTCCATGGTACAACTAATTCAAGGTATAAAAAGTCTCAATTGAATTATAGCCCTTGAAGATTAGACTTCCCTCGGAACCTATAAATAACGGTTATTAACAAAGGTATGATTTATCCAATCTTGTCTCATCAAATATCTAGTCAATATACTTGCTCCTCATCTACTTCCAAGTACTCATGATGTACAATCTAAAGAAGAATCAAGATTTCAACTCTTCTTGCCGGAACCAACCGTTGAAGATTGTACGCATGTATGATGAAGAAATTCTCCCACACTACATACCAAAACTAATTAGCCTGATTGGTGTTTTTCTAACCGTTGTATTAGATTATTGCAAATAATGCTAGAATTAATCCTATTGTTAAAAAGACTAATCTACAGCTAAATATCACTAGTTGGGTTGATTTTTGGCTTATAGGGTCCACAAAAGGTGGGCAAAAATCCATAACGTTAGTGGTTTTCAAGAGTGACACATAAAGCATTGCGTGACACCCTTAGTCATGGGTCATACAATTAATGTGTGATATAGAATTTTTCGTTGTCCAATAAATTTATTACAATAAAAATTATCATTATCAAAATAACGTCACTTTTCAAGAGTTCTAAGTTGGTCCGGATGAATCTTCAACCCAACTTCTATAAGAACAGAGAAAACTAAAAACACCAATCACAAAGACACAACAAATCTACGTGGTTACAGTCACCGGTGAGAAGAACTCTTTTACTATCTTTAAAGAATAAGAGTTCTAATAGTTTCCCCTCTTTCTCTCTCAATGTACAAGTAAAACCCCAACACACTTTTAGAGAATATATAATCTCTTGTACAATAAAATACCTAAAGTATCCTGAATACAAACTATACAAACTTATACGGACAAAAACACCATTGGCTTCGGCTGCCAGAGGATCTGCAGAATACATGACATGATGTTCAGTTGTTACAACAGAATACACAACATTGTTCTGTAGCAACAAAACATGGCATTATGTCCATTTAAAAAATATAGAGAAGATTATAGATACTGGTGATTGGCCTATTTGGTGGGCCCCACAGAGCCCCAATTCTGGTTGTTTTGTCATTTTGTGAGGTGGCATGTATGGATGCCTTTAAGGGGTTGTTTGCTAGCATCCCTTTTTTTTTTACCATGTGGTGGGGAAAAAGATTGGGGTCAAGTAATATATGCATTAGAAAGAATTAAGGGGCGGCATTGTTGGGGCCTCATCAACGTTGACGATGAACCACAATATTCGATTGGAGTCGTTTTCATGGGTTGTTTTTTAAACGTGGAATTTGAGTGAGCCACGTGACACTCTTAGAGACCATTGAGTATGGATGTTTGGCCCATCCCTGAATGGACTTACATACCAAAATTCAACCCGATTAGTAATTTTTATCTGTTGGATTGTTTTCATTGTTTATTGTTAATTGTGGATTTTGAGCATTAATTAGGGTACTTAGATTCGAACGTTGGAAATCACTATTCAGACTGACATTTGGTATGTAGGTCCACCTAAGGATGGACCAAACATCCACATGGTCAGTGTATAAGAGTATGCAACGTGGCTCATACTGTGGTCCCTTGTCATCATTGATGTGGGACATTGGCGTGCTGAACAACTCGCGAAGGTTAACGTTGTGTGAAGCCCGTGTGAGAGGGCGGCCTCAACCCCGGTTTTGGCTTTGTTACGCATTAGTTGTTGTAACTTTTTATAGTGGATCGTAACCTTTAACTAATTTTGAAAACTATTTCCATTGATGATAGTGCGCAGTGCGCACAATAGAATTAGCCAATTAAAAAACATTTTCCCCCCATATTAAACATCTTTTTCAAACTTCAACTCCGTAAATAAGGGATTTTCTTCAAATTATTAAATGTTGGCATATAAGTGGGCCACAAGAATGTGCACATTGTTAACAATTAGCATCAACAGTTGACGTTAACAATTCGAAAAGTGGCCCTCAACTAATAAATAATAATAATAATAATAACAGAAAATTTCTAAAAAGAAAAAAAACTTTAATCTATTTACATAAACAAAAATAAAATTCTGACAATTCCAAAGAAAGTAACTAAACGCCCTTAGAAAGGGCGTTTTTCCTTGACATAAATAAAATGTGAAAAGATTGACTGAAAAGCTGAAAAGGCTGACAAACGCCCTTTTAAAGGATGTCTGTACTTGACAGACGCCCTTTAGAAGGGCGTTTCCCATAGAGGAGTAAAACTTTTGTCCCAATATGAGCCACGTGGCACACCCTTAGTGGACATCGACCGTATGGATGTTTGATCAGTCCCTTGGTGGACTTGCAGTCAAAAAATCATCCCGATTAGTAATTTACAACCTTTGGATCTTTGCACTCAAATAATGCTCAAATTCTAACGATTAAAATCAATCCATGAAAATAAGTTCAATCCAACGCTTATAAACCACTAATCATGTTTCTTTTTTGATGTGTAGGTCCACCTAGTGATTTGCCAAACATCCATACGGTCATCGTCCGATAAGAGTGTGCCATGTGGCTCGTATCGGGACAAGTTTTACTCTTCTATGGACAAACACCCTTTTAAAGGGCGTCTGTAGGTACATACGCCCTTTAAAAGGGCGTTTGTCAGCATTTTCAGCTTTTGTCAGGAGAAACAGTCAATCTTTTCACCTTTTATATTTGTCAGGGAGAAACGCCCTTTCAAAGGGCGTTTAGTTACTTTTTTTGGGAATCTCGAAAATTTATTTTTGTTTTTGTAAATAGATTAATGTTTATTTTCTTTTTTAAAATTTTCCGTAATAATAATAATAAAAAAGACATGAGTTACCGTCCTTTTCTTGCTGTGACGTACGGGAAGTACGTGGAAAAACCAACGCTAACACTGTGAAAGTTGTTGACTGACTACAAGATGAGCCACGTGGCATACTCTTAGAGGACACTATATGTACCCCAAATAATGGTCAATAATGCTATAAAATTCCACAGTTAAAAATCAAACCATGAAAATGAGTCCAATCCATCGCTTGGCGTGTGTGGGAACGAGAAGTAAAAGCACTTCTACTTGTAGTAGAAGTTACTAGTTGATTTTTTTTACCTAAAAAAAGTCATAGAAATTAGAAGCCCTGGGAGAGCTTCTAATTTTTGAAAAGTACTCTCTCTTTAGAAGTTATGCAAAAATTTAACTTTAGTTTTAAGTTAGTTTTTAACTTTTCAAAAGTTAAAAATATGTGAAACACATCCAAACTAACATTTTAACTTTCTGACTTATAGAAGTCAACAAATTACTTTTTTTTTGTGTGTTGCCAAACGCCCCCTAGGAAATCACTAATCAGACTAATTTTTGATATATATGTCCATCTAGGTTGAACCAAATGTGGGGTAAAAACAATCACTAAGAATATCCCACTTGGCTCATATTGTGCCTGGCCGGAAGGAGGCCTTCTTCGCAGTAATTGCTACATCAAAATTAAGCGCAAAGAATCAACCCTGTCTGGTATGGAATGAACTTATAATCAGGGGAATATTCGACTCGATCATCAGATTATAATTTTGTAACCCCAGTCCATTCCCATTTTGGGCGGAACAGATCTACTAACTCTTTGATTCCAGTTAGTAAGATTGTTTTTCGTTAAAGAATCTGTTTCTAGTTGCTCAGGAACAATTAAGAGATCCTCAATTGGCCTAATTCAAGAAATTAATAATTCTTTTGTCTTCTTTATAGATTTTTTTTGGGATTTTAAGCATTGATTTTTGAGTCCATTACGAAGTAGCTAGGGTCATGATGAGTCATGACCGTGGATCGAAGTTTAATTCAAAATACCAATAAATAATTATTGTAGTTTATTGATGAGAAATTTCTAAGTCAAGGTCATCGTCGTTCCAAAAAAAAAAAAAAAAAGGTCATTAATTGTGAGGTAGGTGAGAGGCACCTAACGTGTTTCGCTTTCACATGTACTCCAAATAAGAAGACTTTGAACAAGATAGATGTAGATATGATAGAGATGTATGATCACATCGGTTGGTGGGCCACTTATTGCATTGGTCATGGCTAGATTTAAGAATATATTAAATGGATCAGATGATCCTCACCACTCAATCAATAGACTCAAAACTCTTTATTTCATTCAAAGATTTTAACAAAATCTCCAGTAAAAGCATCATCACTAGACTACAGGCGACTTTTTATTATAAAGCCAAACGCAGTGTGTCGCTTATATATAATACCAAAAAAAAATTATTCAAGCCACACCTTAAAGAGAAAACTTTGGCTAGCTGTCCCGTTGCGAATGCAAAGATGATGTCGCAATAATCTAGATCACATTTGAAGTGGGATCCACATGACTTTAAATACACGTGGGCCCCGCATTTAACATGTGGTCTTGATTACTTTGATCACACTCTATATGCAGTCGCATTGTTACAGATAATACAAACTTTACTTGGCCAAAAACACACTAAGCGTATACATCGGGGTTTTGGGTGAGATAGGCTTCGACAACCTTGTACATCCCCGCTGCTTTCTCTTTCCCGGCTTTGATTTCCTCTTCTTTGATCTCAACACCAGCCTTGGTGTGGTATTGGCTTGTCGTCTTACAGATGCATCCTCCATCACCAGATGCCTCGAACTTAACCTCGTAAGCAATCGAGTCGAGCTTCTCCCCCAACGCATCACCTTCGATCAAAGTGTACTTGCACACGAAGTTCTCTTTGTCGAGCGCATCAATTCTGTGCTTCACATATTTGAACTGGCTAGCTGCATAAGAGATATACCAATCAAAACATAAATGCTTATGTTAATTTTTGTTAAATACATGAAACTAATAAATAACAAATTATGTAACGTTACTAAGCATTATCTTCAGCGACTTACATTCAGCGAAGGTGAGTAGTTTGATACTTCCAGCCCCTCCATCTCCTTCGATTACATCGATGCTCTTTATCGCCTGAGGCATGAGCTTGGGCATCAAGCTGTTATCAAGGATCAAGGCATTGAACATCCGAGCCGGAGCAATCGGGCAGGCAAACTCTTGGCTATAACTGGTGACACCCATGTTGATCTGCTAGAGAGGAAGAAAATGATCTAATTAAGGGAGAAGATCAGGGATGATCACTTGGCTACTTACTAGGGCGTTTTTGAGTTGTGGAGATGGTGAAGACCATAGTTGCTATTTATAGACTTAAGATTGAATGCCTTTGGTTAAAAAAAATCTCTAGTCACATTCGACGGCTACATGGTGCTCGATTATAAAATGAATCATATTTCTTTTTTAATCTGACCTGTCCAACAGACAACTCGAGAGGTTTATTCAAATTGTGGGACCTTTATTTTTTCGCCTTCTAGCGCTTCAATTTGGATAGGCAGGACAACACAACCATGAACCATGTGTACATGGGGTTGGCCATTGTCAACCCAAGTCGGGCTCAGGATTCAGGGTTTGGGTCAAACTACCGCAAAGGGGGCCCATGAGCCTAACCCTGTTATTAATTAGTTCAACGTTAGGTTTGGTCTCAGATTGCGTATATATGAGCAGTTCTTACTGTTTTAGTTTTAAAATCAAGCGCACGCTGAATTGACAGGTTAGCAGATAGAGCCCCGGCACAGCACACAGTGGGCCAAGTTCAAAAGCCCATTGAGCTGGACCGGCATATTTGGCATCACATGGAATATCCAATATATATATATATATATATATCCCCTCCTAAGATGCTTCATAATTACGTTAATTAAAAAAGATGATATAGAATATTATATTTTTTTGATAGGGAATAAATAGAAACCTTATCTCTATATTGGATCAATAAGAAGGAATTTTCAATTTAGGCGGCTTCGCCCGTCTCTACCGACACACTTTTGATTAAAGTTACCCCGTGATTTACATTTAGAAACAGAATTGTCTGATCACATGGATTTCGGGCTATAGCCCACATACCCAAGAGGTTACTGTTCGTTTGGATCAATGAGTCGAACATCATCGGGCCTAGCATGAGTCAAAATCAATGAATTAGGAGATATCAAAAGAGATTTGACATGATTTGCGATTGTCAACCTGGCATAACTCCTTTTTCTAGGCTTGGGCCAGGTGATGTCGTGTAAGCAAAGACACTACACGAACAGAGTAGATATATACTTAGGAAAAATGAATTAATTCACACCAGAGACAACTCTATCTAAATCCACAACTACTATTTATGGCGTTTCTAATGACGTCGTCACTCGAAACTCTCTAGTAGGATGCAAAGGGGCCCATCCTCACCTCATGCCAATAGTCATAGGACAGCCAAGTACTACCATGGTTTTAAAAACGGCCGTTTAAACGATTTTAACAACCGTTTGAACGGTAACGCCCTAAGCCCGTTTCCGTTAAAACCGTTTAAACACTTTTCAACTTTTTTGAATTTAACGGCCGTTTTTTTTGTTTTAACGACTACTAAAACCGTTTAAACGGCCGTTAAAATAGTTTAAACAACCGTTAAATTTTGGAAAAAAATGTGAAAAAACAGCCGTTAAATCCGTTAAATTCTATTTTTTTTTTTTAATTTTCTCAAATTTCAAAATTTAAATTTTAGCGCCATTTTTTCTGTTTTTTTCCGTTAAAATCTGTTAAAACCCGTTTAATTCCATTAAATTCTATTTTTTTTTTTTTTCTGTTTTTTCATTTTTTTTTCCATTTTTGCCCCTGGCCGTTTCAATCCGTTTAACTGTTAAAACGGCCTCCTTTAAACCTTGAGTACTACCACTGGAGGATTATTTGATAAAATTTGCAAGTAAAAGCAAAGAGAGAAAAAGAACATTATTTGATCCATGTGATACTTAAACATGGCCGCATAGGCAAGAAGTGGCCATGTTTTTAGGGCAAGAGTTACTTGTTTATGTAACAATAAACATAATTAACCAAATATCAGAGAAATCAGAAACATAAACTGCAATATATTTTAACCGGAAAAATAAAATTAAAACAATTAATAAGCAATACCCGTATGTATTAGTTTCTCAAAAAGTGAGGGAAAATAGCATATTTTTTAACGTCTTTGATCAGGTTTTAAATTCAAAACCCTTTAGCCTCAAAAGTATACTAATGTTTTACTCTTTTTAATGTCTTCGAGGTCTTAGGTTCAAAATCTCTTAGCCTCAAGAGTATACTATGTCACAACTTGATCCCGACTGTATAGGACTTGACCCGTGACATGCTCAATTCAACCAAAAACCCGCGACAAGACCTATGGTCCCGGGGGTGAGGATAGGAAAGGAAATACAAGAGTAAAAGTAAACAAGTACGATTATGATGTTTCTAAGTTCATAAACATGCCGATTAGTTAGGTTTGAGCCTATTCTTACATGCCTTATCCATCCAAAAATAAACCATTCATAGTACATCAAAAATCAGAGTGAAAGTTAAAAAATTAGATTTAAACACGACGAAAAATAAGGTTAGTTTTTAAATTCAGAGATTTAATTACAAGACATGTCTGCCTTACTGAATTTATTTAGGATACATCATTAAATATATGGAGGCACAAACTTAAATCAATCTTGTAAAGACCTTGGCAATGTAAAGATGTCAGATGGTGGAATCATGATCGTAAATGAATTTTCTCTGTTCGGTCCTTCTACGAGGCTTTAGAAGAGTGTGAGATAGAAGCTTTCCCTGTGGCTAAGGTATGGGGCAATAGAGCTTCCTCCAAAGTCCGTTTCTTGGCTTGGTGTGTGGCCCGTGGTAGAGTTCAGACTATGGACTTCTTATGGAGGAGAGGCATTGGTGTGGTAGATCATTGCCCCATGTGCTTAGAGAGCAGTGAATCCAGTGATCACATTTTCCTTCATTGTAGAATGGCATGGCTGATCTGGTCAGAGTTTAGCGGAGATTTTGGCTACAGTTGGGCTATTTCATCAACATTCAAAGATTTGCTATCAGCTTGGCAATGTAAAGAGTTTGAAGGGGTTGGTAAGAGACTGTGGGCTCTAACCCAATAGCTATCTTATGGGGAATTTGGAGAGAGCGTAACTATAGGGTCTTTGACGGTAGAAAATCTTCCCCTGAAACGATTTTGCTAGAAATTTGAGGGCTTGTTTTTTCTTGGGTCAGATTGTACAATGAAGGGAGGGGTGTTAGATTTGAGGATTTGGTGTTTGGGTGGTCGTCTTTGTTGGGAAGAAATTGAGTTGCCTTGTGGTTGGTGTTTTTTTTTTTTTTCTTTTTTCGTCTTTCTTTTTAGCTCTTTGTTGTTGTAAGTTCTCTTCTCTTTGCTTTGGTAGGCTTTCTAAGTCTCCAAGCTTTTAATAAAGCTCTTTACATTTTCAAAAAAATAAAACGGACTAGATATGGGCCTGCTGTTGGTCAGACCAAGTTGGAAATTGGGCTCATGCCAGGCTTAAGTTGGGCCTATTAAAAATTCTTCTCCATACACAGAGTCTAGAAATCAGCGTAAGGCCTAAAGTTTCAGAACTTTGCCCAGCCCATAAAGCAAAGATATTTCCCAGGCTTGCTCATGGCCAATCCAGCTCATTGAAGAAAAAAGTCTTGTGTTCGGACCAAAAATGCCACATTGGTAAGTCTTTTGGGTTTATGGATAATTCAATGTTTGGCCCACCTCTTGGTGGACCTATAAACCAAAATCATCCTGTGGTGATGACTTCTAGCCCTTGGATTCGAGCATTTTTCATGAGGTGAATTGTAGCCAGTGGATTAAAGCACGCTTCTTGGGTACCCTAACAAGTAGAAATATCGTCGATAGTGCTAATTTTATGTAGGGTTGTTATAAGGTCACCTGTCGTCGGACATTTAAAGTGACGAACGCCTGTAAGATTGTGAAACATGGAATGCGAGTCATAAGCTGCTGAGGGGATTTTGAAACGCGTTGGTGGTTCATAATGAAGCTCATTTATACATTGGAATCAATTGGGAATCAATCTCTACCAATGATAATATCGCTTTCAATATATCCAAATCCAACTAATGCAAATTCAAGTGGAAAATGTAACGAAGAAGAAAAAACAATTTGTTTGCACACGTGGCATAAGTACTGATTTTTATAACTGTATAACGTTCATTACCGTTATAATGGGTCACATCAGTCACAATTCAGTCAAAAAATAGTTAGAATATTTATATTTTTTTCAAAAATACCTTAATAACAGTAAAAAATTATTTTTTTAAGACTGGGGGGGCGCTGCCCCGTGGATTTCATGAATCCAACGGTGGTTGTCAGCAGTGGCGGACCCAGGAAGGGCCGGGTGCCCTCAACTTTGAAATTATTCTTTATAAAAAATAATTTTTTTTACTTCCTATAGTGCCTTTTCCTTTGGTTTGCCCCCCTTGATTTTTGTTTTTTACGATTTTACCCTCCCTTGATCAATTTTTTGTGATTTTGCCCCCCTATCAAATTCCTGGGTCCGCCAATGGTTGTGAGCGCCTTGAAAAGTGATGCCAGCGTGCTCGATGCTGACAACCACCTTTGGATTATTGAAATCCACGGCTGAGCACACGAACACCACCGAGAGGGGTCAGAAAAATGGGGGTTCCCTGAATCCAGAAAGAAAAAGCTTCTAGTCATGTCTATTGGGGCGACTTAGATGATGTTCGAGTTTCAACTAAAACGAGGAAAAGTCCTTCGTGTCATTGTGGGCCCATGAATATATAAGAATCACTCGGATCGAATGGTTGTAAGACGCAGGGCCTATGTCTACCTGTCTGATATGGTTTTCGGACAACCAGAAGGTAGCAAAACTTATGAAATGGTTTGATTTGTGTGTATCATCAATGACTCAAGCAAGCAACCTATAGACTTATCCATTCCGATGATAGTACTGTACGTAGCACGTCGTCCTAATGTATTTGGAAAATCCAAATTCTGCATGCCTTTGAGAGACGAGATAGTTTTGGTGGGGACTTGGTTGAAGTTTTTGATTGGAGGAGTAGCAGATCATATTTAGTGTGATTGGGCAAAAAAGATATATTTTAATTAGAAACACAATCGTGTCCCATCGGATCTGGAACATATTATACCTCTAACAAGGCTATATGGTCAAGTAGAAGAAATATTTATTTTTTATGAGCAAGAACAATACATAAAGATCAATATTGATATCTTTTTTGGTACAACTTCACAAAATAACAACTCTTCATAATATAAAAATACAATCCACACCTTACATATCACTCACGAGGCGACACAAACTTTACTTACCGAAAAGAACACACTAAACGTATGCATCGGGGTTTTCGGTGAGGTAGGCTTCCACAACCTTGTACATCCCCGCGGCTTTGTCCTTGCCGGCTTTGATTTCCTCATCTTTGATCTCAACACCAGCCTTGGTGTGGTATTCGCTTGTCGTCTTACAGATGCATCCTCCGTCGCTAGATGCCTCGAACTTAACTTCGTAAGCAATCAAGTCGAGCTTGTCCCCCAACGCATCACCTTCAATCAAACTGTACTTGCACACGAAGTTCTCTTTGTCGAGCGCATCGATTCTGTGCTTCACATAATTGAACTGGCTAGCTGCATAGTATACCAATCAAAACCTGCTAATGTTAGTTCTTGTTAAGAAACTAACTTGTATATATATAACCTTAGCATTATCTTTTGTGACTTACAATCAGCGAAGGTGAGTAGTTTGATACTTCCAGCTCCTCCATCTCCTTCGATTATTTCGACGCTCTTTATCGCCTGAGGCATGAGCTTGGGCATCAAGCTGTTGTCAAGGATCAAGGCTTTGAACATCCGAGCCGATGCAATCGGGCAGGCAAACTCTTGGCTAAAACTGGTGACACCCATGTTCTCCTAGAGGAAGAAAATGATCTAATTAAGGAAGAAGATGACCAGGGATGATCAACAGGCTTTACTAGAGAGTTTTTGAGTTGTGTAGATGGTGAAGACAATTGCTGCTTTTTATAGGCTTGAGATTTAATGCCTTTTGTTAAAATTAAAAAAATGTCTCTAGTTCACACTTCACAGTCAAAGTCCTCGGTTGATTGTAAACGGAATCGTATTTCTTTGAATGCTCATTTGACAACTAAGCAGTGGGACCCATCTAGAACGTTGACAGTTCAACAGTCAAGTAGAGGGAGAGGATTTATTATTATTTTTTATATTTTTAAGTGATTTATTATCTTTTAAAATATTTATCTATATACCCGTTGGATTAAAGTATGAAAAATGTTTAAAGGGTCGGGACCGTCGGCTTCTGATGACCAACAAAAGTTAACGTTTTTTCTCGGCCGAGAAAGTCCAACGATGGTTAATAGTGCTGAGCTGGCTTCACTTTTGCAAAAGCAAAACCACTGTTGGATTCTCGGGATCCACGGCCGAGAAAAAATGTGAACTTTTTTGGTTCAGTTTTGTTGGTTATTGGAACCTGTTCCATGTTTCAATCGTGGCTAAAAAATGAAAATAAAAAATGATATTTCTATTTAGGCGGCTTGGAGATGTTTGACCTTCAACCGAATTGTACAAAAATTAGATCTACCCGTTTTTGTGATTCGTGACAAAGAATCATATGGTTACACTGTGATTTATCATTAGAATTATCTGAACATCTGGATTTAGGGTATGGTAACAGTTCATTATAATCATCTACGCCTTATGGTTAGGGGTGTCAATTTTACCCGTTTAACCGGAACCGAATCGGAACCGGAACCGAAAACACTGGTTCCGGTTCCACATTTTTGGGAACCGATTAAAAAAGAACCGAAACCAGAACCGAACCGAAAATAATGGTTCCGGGTACTCTAATATAGAACCGAAACCGATAAGAATCGGAACCGAACCGATAAGAACCGGTACCAACGTATAAATATAGTGTAAAAATTCTCATATTTTTAAGATTTGGCCCATTATACCGGGAACCGGAACCGGAACCGACATAAATACATAATCGGTTCCGGTTCCGGATCCATCACTTTGAGAACCGGAACCGTTAAGGAACCGAACCGATAAGAACCGGAACCGATTGTTCCGGTTCTGGTCACGTTAGGAACCGAACCGGAACCGACCCGTTGACACCCCTACTTATGGTTTGGGCCAGAAATACATGTAAAAAGTTTGGGCCCCACCATCACCTCTTGCAATCATGACAAGTTAGAGATGGTTAAAAGTAAAGTATGGCCGCCTGGGTAAGAAGTGGCCAACTGCACGAAGGGTTTGAATCTTGTATATATCGCAGGCTCGCTGCACCGTGGAAGCACAAAACTTAAATCAATCTTATAAAGACCGGGCTTACAATGTACAGGTCTGGGTTTGCCGTTGGTCAGACTATAGTTAGCAAATCTTCGTTTAAAACCCAAATTTTTGAAAAAAACCCTAATCTTTTGAAAAAATAAATGTTTCAAATCATTTTTCAAAACATCGCGAAAAAACACGAAATATTCAATAATCTTGTAATTTTAAATTTTTCAAAAAATATCCTCAATAAAACTCAATTCTTGTTTTAAAAATTAAAGTATTTTTTATTTATAATATGTCACTGATTTTATGTTTAAAAAATATTTTTAAAAAAGCTTCCTACACATTTAGAAACTTTGATAAATAAGAAATAATTTTAAAAATTATTAATATTACTAAGATTTTAAGGAAATATCATGTGGGTTATGTTCTATTTTACATATATTATCACCCAATCTACAAGTATTATGGGCCTATGCACAAATATGCGTACACTTTTTTTTGAGTATGTAGTTTTGGACTAAAAAAGTATTAAACCCAAAGTCCACTCTTATCGATCCTTTGACGTTGTCGTCTTTTTGACTGCTTTTCCAACTCTATTTTTTTGAATTCAAATAGTTTTAAACTTGTATTTTTGAGTGGACGAATTTTTGCCTCTTCACAATTTGCTAACTATGGGTCAGACCAAATTGGCAATTGGGCTCACTTCCGACTTAATTAAGTTGGGCCTATTAAGGGGGCATTTTGGAATGAGAAGTAAAAGCAGCACTTCTACTTGTAGTAGAAGTTACTGGTTGAGTTTTTACCTTCAGAAAAGTCATAGAAGTTAAAAGCAAGTGTTCTTGGGCCTGTTTGCTCGGGCGTGTTTGGCACACATTTGCCTACACCAAATATTTAGCTGCGCTCACAAATTTGCCCTCTGCAGTGGGAAAATATTTGATCACGTCGCCCCTTGAGTAAATATTTACACACCAAATAACTTTTGATGGGAAAATTTTATTTTCTTACAGAAAAATTACTATTTTCTATAAAAATGAATTTTTTAATATATAAAATAAGATAAAAATGAGATCGTTTGGATCCTGTGACCTAACCCATATTTGCAAACTTACTTTGATATGTGGGACCCACACATATTGGAAGAAAATGAAGTAAGCCAGCTGATTACTACATGTACCAAACATTGCAAAATATTGATATGCACAAATATTTAGCCAAGATAATAATTGTTGGCTAAACATTTGCCGTTGGAACTCCTTTTCTCACGTACCAAACATGCCCTTAATTAGAATTGAAAGCTACGGTTGAAGTCGGGGTGCAATAATAAGTCTTGTAACTACTTGACCTGGATGGAAAATCTATATATCTATACTATAGCAGAGAAGCGAGCAGCGTCGTTCTCTCTCCTCCACATCAAGTTGACGTGGCACTCTCCTCATGCAGAGTGCCATGTCAACAGCCTAAAATTCTCTTTCCTCTCTCATCCACTTGACTTTCTCCTATCTTTTTTGTCTTTTTCAAAAACACCCCTTAACACTTTAAGTAATGTACCTCAAACATTAATGACTTTTTAGACTTTTTAACCAACTCAATTTATTTTTTTTTAAAATCTCAATTATTTATTCCTTAATTCTCTCTTTCATTCTTAAATTATTTATTCATTCGTTCTTAAATTCATCATTCTCAACGTCTCTTAACACTCTTTTATTTTTCAAAACATAACATTCACAATATTCTATTTATGTTTCAATCAAAGCGTTTATTCTATTACCACCGCTTCCATTATGGCCTTCTAATGGCTTTTCATCTCATTCCTTCAATTTTCACAACATTCTATTTTTGTTTCAATTGAAACATTTTTTCTATTAACATCATTTCCATTATTGACATCTAATGTCTCTGCATATTTCGTTAATAAATAAATATTAATTTAATTAGTCATTAATTCGGTCATATATAAATATTAGGGTTTAGGCAGGTATCTCACATTTTCTCTCACTGACTGAGCTTTTTCGAATGACGAAGACACAAAAGTAGGAGAAAAGCTAATATGGTTCGATATCTTTACTATCTCTTCTAAAACTTTTTTTTCCTTTAATGAGCCGTCTCTGCTAAATACTTGATTTGAGCCTCTAAAAGAATTATTATTTAATTATTTACATTAATGTTTATGTTTAGACTCTAGAATGATTGTTTGTTTATTCGTAGGGTTTCAATTTTTTAGGATTGTATAAATCTTTAAAGGTAAAAACGAAGATTATGAATTTTTTTTATTTTCTTCTATTGTTAACCATTTTTTTTATTTTCTTATAATGTTTTACAAGCTAAGGGGATGTTGTTCAAGATAACAAAGAGAGGATTGTGAATAAAAATAATATGAAGATGGAGAGAACTGATGAAAGGGTCATCACTATTATGGACATAGTGGATCGATGTGCTGTTGTGCGATGCTTGAATATAAAAATGAAGATTATAAAAATTTATTTTTTATTTTCTTTTGGTGTTAGCAATTTTTTTTCATTTTCTTATCATGTTTAGAGATGATAAAGGGAAATGAAATAGTTAAGCAATTTTTCTGTATTATTTCCTACTACAATTAGATATAGATATAAAAATTAATTGTTGTTAGTCTGTATTTTCTATTTCCACCCGTGCTTTAGCACGGGCTTTCATTATTAGTTAACCTTTAAAGTAGTATATGAAGGGAGGAATGAAGCATCCATACCATACTTGTGGTACAAGTGATGCATTAACAGGGACTAGTAGGTAATCAATCCCTAGCAAATTAATTCAATTAATGCAAATTCAAGTGAAAAATGTTAAAAAAAAAACGAAAAAAAAATTCGTTAGCACAAATTCAATCAGTTCTCTATTGCTGATCTGATGTTCTATCCCTTTGAATGTACCTCTTTTCAATGTTATATATCTCTTGATCCAACGGTTAAGATTGGTTGATCTGCATAATCTTGGTGCATCCATTATTAGCTGATCTGCATAATGTTGGGGCATCCATTTAAGAGATGATACGGTATTGAATTCTTCAGTACGGCGCCGCTGTGTACGTCTAAAATATTCATTATCGCGTATCGACCTTATTATTATACTAATTAAAAAATTAAATATTATACAGGAAAAAGTAGCAAAACCTTTATGACCGTTATAGTGGGTCCTATATATCAGTCACATCACAGTCAAGAAATTGTTAAAATATTAAAATATTTATTATTTTTCAAAAAATTCTTAATAAGAGTTAGCTTCTGTACATGGTTTCCTGAATAAGTTTTCTAGAAATGATTTTTGTATATAAATGTCATAAAACTTTATCTGCATCAACACTTTCTGACATACAAAGCCTTTTTCCATACAAATGATTTGGGTAGAGCATTATAATGTAACAGGGTCGGGGAGTTACTGCTATAACAGCCGTTTTTTGTTAAAACCATGTTGAAAGTTGAAACGATAAAATCATGGCCAAATTGAGGGAAAAAAAAAGCTTCTAGTCATGTCAATGTCCATTGGGCCGGGCGACTTAATGATTTTTGAGTTTCAACTAAAACGAGAAAAAGTCCTTCATGTCATTGTGGGCCCATGTATAAGAATCACTTGGATCGAATGGTTGTAAGATGCAGGGCTTATATATCAGTGTTTAATGTTTAAACACGAGGTCGACGATGATGCAAAATTAAAGTATCGTCCTAAGTTCATTTTCATTAGCATCCCCAGCACACAAAACACCCTGTATTTGTTGAGTTATATCTCCATTTATAAGTGTGGGGGTGTGGCTTTTATTTTTAATTTTGTTTTTGGGAGTATTATATATATTAATATCTTTGGCTTGATTGGAATGGCCAGCTGATATTTTAGTGTGATTGGCCAAAAATAATTATCTAATTAGAAATAAAATCCGTCCTATCGCTCATTGATTTGTATTGGATCTGGTACGCATTACCTCTCTAATAAGGTTAATTACATGGTGGACGAAAATAAAAAGATTAATATTTTTTTTTAAGTAGAAGAAACAAGTAAGACTTATTTATTTATTTGCTCATCATCAATATTGATGCGCAAGAACAAAACACACAGATCAAGTATTGATGACTTTCGTTACAATTTCACAAAATATCAACTCTATCTTCATATAGCAAATTGCGCGCATATGAAAATACAACCCACATGCACTTTAACATAACACTGACGAGGGGATCGATATGAACTTTACTTAGCAAAAACACACTAAGCATATGCATCAGGGTTTTCGGTGAGGTAGGCTTCCACAACCTTGTACATCCCCGCTGCTTTCTCTTTGCCGGCTTTGATTTCCTCTTCTTTGATCTCAACACCACTCTTGGTGTGGTATTCGCTTGTCGTCTTACAGATGCATCCTCCATCAGCTGAGGCCTCGAACTTAACCTCGTAAGCAATGGAGTCGAGCTTGTCCCCCAATGCATCACCCTCAATCAAAGTGTACTTGCACTCGAAATTCTCTTTGTCGACCGCATCGATTCTATGCTTCACATAGTTGTAATGGCTAGCTGCATAGTAAATTTATTAAACCAATCAAAACATGCTTATGTTAGTTCTTGTCAAATATATGAAACTAATAACAAATTGTGTAACTTTACTAAGATTTATCTTTTGTTCCTTACATTCAGAGAAGGTAAGTAATTTGATACTTCCAGCCCCTCCATCTCCTTCGATTATTTCGACGTTCTTTATCGCCTGAGGCATGAGCTTGGGCATCAAGCTGTTGTCAAGGATCAAGGCCTTGAACATCCGAGCCGGAGCAATCGGGCAGGCAAACTCCTGGCTGAAACTGCTGACACCCATGTTCTCCTGTAGAAGAAGAAAATGATCTAATTAAGGAAGAAGATTGGGGATCAATTGGCTTAGTAGAGAGTTTTTGAGTTGTGGAGATGGTGAAGAACATAGCTGCTATTTATAGATTTAAGATTAAGACGCCTTTGGTTTTAAAAACATAAAAAAAAAAAAAAAAAGTCTCTAGTTCACATTCGAACTCCTCTGTTGATTGTAAAAGGAATCGTATTTCTTTGAATGCTGACCTGTTCAAATGACAACTACAGGTTTATTAAAGCAGTGGGACCTTTTTTGCCATCTAGAAAGTTCAACTTGATAGAGAGGAGTAGATGACAACACCACAGAGGTGTATATGGGCCTGGACATCATCGTTCACCCAAGCCCACTCGATGGTAAATATTTAGGCCATATAAAACCTAAGCCTTTTATAAGTTCAGCTAGCACGAGAGGCGGCATGACCTGCGTGTGTAATTAAAAAAAGAAAAAAATAGTGTGTTTTTGGGTGAAAGAGTAAAAAATTACTAAAACATCCCTATATCATCAATATATATCAGATATTATAGGGGTATTTTTTGAAAAATAGCAAAATAGAAATCTTGACAAATTGAGGAGGTAGGTAGCTCTAAGAAGTAATTTTTGAAATCTGAATATTGAGTAGGACAATTTTAAAAGGCTTGATATTCTCAAATTTAAATGACCGTTTTGAAAATTGTTTCGCTTGAACTTAATTTTTAAAACTTTGTAATAATTAGACCAATTTGTTGGACAATGATATTAAATTATTAATATTAAAATATTTAAAAAGAATATAATGTCTTTTGAATTGCTTAGTAGATATTAGATTATATAGAAGTAATTTTTACACCCAGTGGTGGGGCCCACATGGACATCCCGTTGGACAATATATCCAACTGTACAGTGAGCTTTTCATATTATGTTCACTCTCCACACCATTCAATTAAACCATTATTTTGGGTCAATTTTTTATGTGGTTATCAATTTCGAAATGAACTGATTTTTGGTGATGATGATGATCTTGGAAAGGACAACTCAATGTATGGTTGAATTGTCCAATATTATGATCTCCATGTGGGCTCCACCACCGGGTGTAAGAACTGGATGTAAGTAATGGGTCTGTTCTTTGATGCAGCCTTTTGTATCAAAATTTTGATGCAGAAGACCCTCGAGTTGCAACGTTGTAGACTCGTGGTCCATCTGCCACTTGAATGTCTGACCCACACTATGATAGACCTACTACACACCAAAAATCAGCGTGATTGGTGATTTCTAGCTGTATATATATGATTTGATCACTTTTTCATCATGGGCTTTATGAACAGGCCTATGAGTTGATTCCAAGCCCATGATGAAAAAGTGCTCAAACCCAATGGCTAGGAATCACTAATCACACTGAGTTTTTGTGTGTGGATCCACCAAGATGTGGGCCAAACATTCATGGATGCAGTTGGCCCGAAAGAGTCTACTACGTGGCAAATTGAGGGACTTCTGCATCAAAATTTTGATACCGTAGATTTTTACTAAGAAATGGGTGTAGCTCTAGACAGACTCTTATTTTATAAGCGATTGTTATGTTTGTTAGGAGATAAAATACATCACGAAGTTTGCATGTACATGTAACCCTCTAAAACACCAATCCAAACCGTTGATCGAAGAGCCACCTCTTTTGATGTGAAGATCTATTCCCAATAAATGTAGCTATTTAATTTCCATGTTTTAGCTCTTGATCTCATGGTTATGATCCATATCTTACATGATGAATCTCAGAATGATCCACTCAATCACCTTCCATAGTGTGGACTCTAAGATATATTTCCTCTCCCAACATATTACTTAAAAAATCATATTTTTGTATAATAAAGGGAATAAAAGACCTAATATATTTTATTTCTCTGCATACTATATATATTGGAATAAAGTATTAAACGCGTTTCAATCATGGCCCAAAAATAAGGATTTTTCTATTGAGACGGCTAATGAGATGCTTGATTTACAATCAATCAACAAAAGATCTACGCGTCGTTTGTGGGCCATGAGTAACAATCACATGGATCTAATTATTGTAAAACCCTGACCATCCTCTACCCACACACCCATGAGATAATTACCAACTTATCGAATGGTTAAAATTCGTTTGGATCGGATCATTGAGCTGATCAACAACTTTTACGATATTGATCGAAACCAGTCTATTTATATGAGGTCTAAAAAATTGAGCCCAATTCCAACCAACAGTTTAGTAAATCTAGCTCAGTACAAAGTGGGCCTTTTTTAAATGCCCATTGGGCTAAATCGTCCATTTGAACCTAGGTGAAGATGTCACCCACGTTGGTCGATCTGTGTAATCTTGGGGCATCCATTTAAGAGATGATATGATATTCAATGCTTCACTCTGCCTTCCTCTAAGGGCGTGTTTGATTGCCAAGTAGGAAAATTGCATTTTCCTTGGGAAAACACAACTGCCTATTGTTAGATAGCCATTTTAGATCTGTATAATTTTTCCTACCAAGTCATTTAAATCTGGATAATTTTCCCTACCAAGCCCGAAATTCATTTCCCATCCAAATAGCTGAGAATTCATTTCCAGCTGAAAATACATTTTTATTTTCTCACAGGTTTGAATTATGTGTTCTCAGTTGCAATCAATCAGCCATTGAACGCATTTCCCAAATGTATTTTCTCAGAAAAATTTTCCGTGCAATCAAAGAGGCCCTAACGTGTTGACTATAGCGTATCTTATTCCTTATTATTATAATAAATAACCATGTTAATGAAATATTATGTAAACATAGTTATTTATTATAGCGGGAGAGACTCCTCTTCTTAGCTCAAGGAATGACAATAGGCAATGGACCCATGATAGCAAAGGTATATTTTCCGTCCATTCACTTTATGGGGCTTTAGAAGGGGGAGAATTAGAGGATTTTCCTGCTGCAAGAGTATGGTGTAATAGAACACCGTCTAAGGTGCAGTTTCTAGCTTGGTGTGCAGCCCGAGGAAGACTTCAGACAATGGATTTTCTTTGGAAGAGACGAGTGAGAGTATTGAATTATTGCCCACTGTGTTTATGCAATGGGGAATCAGTGGATCATTTGCTCTAACATTGTAGAACTGCATGGAGGATTTGGACATGTTTTTTCAATGAGTTTGGGGTGTTGTGGGTTGTCCTAAGGACGGCGAAACAACTTTTCTTCTCTTGGAAAGGAAAGGCTTTAGGATGTCTTGGGAAGCGTATGTGGGCGTTAGCTCCTTTGGCGATCATTTGGGGTTTGTCGGACGAAAGGAGCAATCGAGTATTTGAAGGTAAGAGTCTTAAGGAGGAGCAACTGGTGATTGAGATTAAATCTTTGGTATACTTGGACAAAAATGTACGAGGAAGGTAAAGGCATAGCTTTTGAAGACATAGTTTTTAAATGGGCAGACTTGGCTAACAGAGCGAGATATTAGGGGAGGGACGTGGAGGGTATTTTTTTTTTTTTGTTGTTTCTTTTGATGCATTTTATTTTCCTCTGTATTCATTATAGCTGTTTTGGCAAGCTTCCTTAGCCTCTAAGGCATTTTTAATTAAGCATTTATACTTATAAAAAAAAATGGTTATTTTATTATAAGGTTGTGGAAGCCTAGTCTCGACAACCGGGAGAATGGGTGATGAGAGACACCAATAAAGATATGGTGCATTTCACACAATTTTTTACAATTCTTTTATCTTATAAGGATATTCATTGTTGTAATAATGTCTTGACCATGGTTTTAAAAACAGCCGTTTAAACGGTTTTAACGGCCGTTTAAACGGTAACGCCCCAAGCCCGTTTCCGTTAAAATCGTTTAAACGCGTTTTATCGTTTTTGAAAAAAACGGCCGTTTTTTTGTTTTAATGGCCGTTAAAATCGTTTAAACGGCCGTTAAAATCGTTTAAACAGTCGTTTAATTTTGAAATTTCTTGTGAAAAAACGGCCATTAAAACCGTTTAATTCCGTTAAAATCCGTTAAATTCTGTTTTTTTATTTTTATTTATTTTTTAAAATTTTCAAATTTCAAAATTTGAATTTCAGCGCCACTTTTTCCATTTTTTTCTCGTTAAAATCCATTAAAATCGTTAAAATCCGTTTAATACCGTTTTTCCCCATTTTTTTTCCAGTTTTACCCCTGACCGTTTCAATCCGTTTTAACGGTTTAAACGGTAACGCCCCCAGTCCGTTTAACTGTTAAAATGGCCTCCTTTAAACCTTGGTCTTGACAACGATAAAATCATGCCCACATTTATGAGATTTTTTTTTCCGAGTCACGTCCTTGTCCATTGAGGTGACTTAGATGATGTTTGAATTCCAACTAAAATGAGAAAAAGACATTCATGTCATTGTCGGTCCATGTATAATAATCACTTGAATAACAAGGTTCTAAGATGTGGTGACGCAGCGAAAACAATGAAACGATACGACCAGTATGTCAATATCCTGAGGATTGAACTCTCAAAAGCAGGAATTCACAAAATTTTATTGATCTAAAATTAGTTATCTTTTGACTTACAACCTATTGTAAAACATGAAAATAAGCAAAAAAATATGAAAATTACTAAAAAGAACAAAAATTGAAATAAACATGAAAATTAGTAATACTAGAGCCTAAAAATACATTCAATTAAAGTTATCGTTAAAACAAAACTTTCCTGAAATAGTATAATTACCTCTTTGATAGCTTTAATGAAGGTATTTGGTCTAAAAGTGAAAAATTCATCACAAAGCAATAGATCTTGAAGATCTCGTCGTTTTTATTCAGGAATATCCGTCCTTGCGCAATTCTAACTCTGGGGTCCATGATTTCTACTAGTGCCATTTGGACTTTTGATGGTCCAAAAGCTCCATGACTGAATCTGCCACTTGTTCTACATCATGCGGGACCATGTATACCTATCTAATGGTTTTCGGGCTATGACGGGCTCACAGTTTACAACTAGGGGTAGCAAACTTGAGAGTGGGCGTCATCATGTATACACCTGAGCATCTGTCTTTCGTAATAAGAACTCCAATGTTGATAATCATGTGGTAAGGACTTGGTTGAAGCTTTTGATTGGGCAAAAATGATCTTTTAATTAGAAACACAATCATGTCCTATTGGCGATTTATTAATTATTTTGTATAGAATCTGGATGAAGGACGACCAAAACAAAAGGAAATATATATTTTTTGGGTAATTAGAAGAAATAAAAAAAATTATTTATTTATTTTTGATGAGCAAGAACAAAACATAAAGATAAACACTGTGTTGCTCTGAAAAATAAAAGACACACCTTAGCACAAGGAGAAACAAAATTTAGTTAGCAAAGCTGCAAAAGCACACTAAGCGTATGCAGGGTTTTCGGTGAGGTAGGCTTCCAAAACCTTATACAACGTGACTGCTCTGTCCTTGCCGGCTTTAATTTCCTCTTCTTTGATCTCAACATCACCCTTGGCGTGGTACTCGCTTGTCATCTTACAGATGCATCCTCCATCACCAGTGGCCTCGAACTTTACCTCGTAAACAATCGAATCGAGCTTGTCCCCCAATACATCACCTTCAATCAAAGTGTAATTGAAGACGAAGTTCTCTTTGTCGAGCACGTCAATGCGGTGCTTCGAATATTTGAAAGGACTAGCTGCTTAGTATTGTATACGTACCAATCAAAACATGCTTATGTTAGTTATTGCCAAATATATGAAACTAACACTTATCTTCTCAGCTGTGCCTTACATTCAGCAAAGGTGAGTAGTTTGATACTTCCAACCCCTCCATCTCCTTCAATTATGTCGATGCTCTTTATCGCCTGAGGCATGAGCTTGGGCATCAAGCTGTTGTCAAGGATCAAAGCCTTGAACATCCGAGCCGGAGCGATCGGGCAGGCAAACTCCTGGGTAAAACCGGTGACACCCATGTTCTCTTAGAGGAAGAAAATGATAAAATGGAAGAAGCTTATAAGGATCAATTGACTTACTAGGGAGATTTTGAATTGTGAAGATGGTGAAGATCATATAGCTGGTATTTATAGATTTAAGATTTAGATGCCTTTAGTTTAGTCTCTAGTCTACGTTCAAAGTTCTCTGTTACTCGATTAGAAAATGAATCCTATTTCTTTGCATTCAGACGCGTTCAACTAACAACTGACGACAGAAAACTGCCTAGTCATGAGGTATCAGAACCCCAGTAGTACTATACTTATAATACTACCTATAAGCTTTATCAAAATCAGTGGTCCTTATTGCTTCATCAGATGATCTTAACCATGGAAAAAATAGATCTTTTCTATATAAGTTATATAATAATATATAGCCCGCAAGCTAGCCCGTTAAATAGCCCGCAACCCAGTCTGTTAGGAAGTATTCTATCTTGTATTTCGAAAGTAGATTTTGAAGTTTTATTTTGTTTTAGAAGGTCTCTTTTAGCCATTTTAATGTTAGTATGAGAGTTTTGTCCTTGCCGGCTTTGATTTCCTCATCTTTGATCTCAACACCACCCTTGGCATGGTATTCGCTTGTGGTCTTACAGATATGCATCCTCCATCACCAGATGTCTCAAACTTAACCTCGTAAACAATCGAGTCGAGCTTGTCTCCCAACGCATCACCTTCAATCAAAGTGTACTTGCACACAAAGTTCTCTTTGTCGAGCGCATCAATTCTGTGCTTCACATAATTGAAGTGGCTAGCTAGCCGCATATAGTAAACCAACCAAATTAAACATGCTTATGTTAGTTCTTCTAAAATATATGAAACTATAAACAAATTGTACGTGTAACGTTACTAAGCTTTATCTTTGTGACTTACAATCAGCGAAAGTGAGTAGTTTGATACTTCCAGCACCTCCATCTCCTTCGATTATGTCGACGCTCTTTATTGCCTGAGACATGAGCTTGGGCATCAAGCTGTTGTCAAGGATCAAGGCCTTGAACATCCGAGCCGGAGCGATCGGGAAAGCAAACTCCTGGCTAAAACTGCTGACACCCATGTTCTCCTGGAGGAAGAAAATGATCTAATTAAGGAAGAAGATTAGGGATGATCACTTGGCTCTTACTATGGAATTTTTGAGCTGTGGAGATGGTGAAGACCATAGGTGCTTTTTATGGACTTCAGATAATTAAGATACCTTGGATGCAAAAGAATCTCTGGTTTACATCAAATTCCTGATCGTCTGATTATAAAATGAATCGTATTTCTTTGAATGCTTACCATTTCAAATGACAACTACAGGTTTATTAAAGCAGTGGGACCTTTTTGGCATCTAGCTAAAAGTTCAACTTGATCTCATGGTTAGGATCACATGATGAGTCTCAGAATGATCCACTCCAAAGCATTAAACATGCATGTTTCAATCATGGACCAAAAATAAGGATGTTTCTATTGAGGCGGCCAATGAGATGCTTGATTTACAATCAATCAACAAAAGATCTACGCTTCGTTGTGGGCCATGGGGACCATGACTAACAATCACATGGATCTAATTATTGTAAAACCCTGACCATCCTCTACCAGCACATTTTTGAGTAAAGTTGGGAATTCATCTTGTTGATTGACCAGTACCCGTGGTGGTGTTCTCTTCTTGATCGCTGTGTTGTGCCGTTCAATATTCTCCGATCACGATTGGTTGTTTTCAGGTTTGCATTACTATGGCCCACACACCCACGAGCTGATCAATAACTTTTACGATATTGATCCAAACCAGTCTATTTATATCAGGTCTTAAAAATTGAGTTCAATACAAAATTGACCATGTTTAAAAGCCCATTGGGCTAAACTGGTCCATTTGAACCGAGGTAAAGACGTCACCCACGATTGGTTGATCTGTGTAATCTTGGGGCATCCATTTAAGAGATGATATGGTATTGAATACTTCACTCTGCCTTCCTCTAAACGATAAAATGAAGCCCAATTAAGGGGATTTTTTTTTTTTCGGTTTTCTAGTCACATGTCCTTGTCCATTGAGGCGACTTAGATGATGTTTGAATTTCAACTAAAATGAGAAAAAGACATTCATGTCATTGTCGGCCCATGTATAATAATCGCTTGAATAAGGTTCTAAGATGCGGTGACGCAGCGTGAAACAATGAAATTAAGTATACAACCAACATAATTGACCGGGTTGAAAGGAACTCTTTTTTTTTTTGGCTAAGTGTAATTGTATAAAAGGAAAACAAAGCTGTACAAGCACCCTAAGGGGTCCAACGAGCCATCGGCATCCCAGTTAGGTTGGCACCCTGGAAAAGCACGTAACCTCGCCACTAATTATATTTTCCTCCAAATGAAATGATCGTCAAAATTTTGCACCATCAATTTAATGGAGACTTTTTGTTGCAACATTTGGGTTGTCACTAAATATTGCTACGGTGAGACTTTTAGTGGCGACATGCATGATATTTTCGCCTTAAATGTCACCACTAAAATTTTCATTTCTTGTAGTGACTCTACCTTTTGGTTTACAACTTATTTAGTGTAAAACACAAAAATAGAAAAATTACATTACAAAATTTGAACTAAGCATGAAAATTGGTAATACTAAAGCCTAAAAATACATCGGATTTCTACAATTAAAGTTATTGCTAATTTTTTTTTAAATAACAAAATTGCCCTTTTGATGGCCTAAACGAAAGAATTTGGCCCAAGAACGAAGATTCTATAGATCTTGAAGATCGATCTCGTCATTTCTATTCAAGAATGTCCGCCTTGCTTAATTCTGACCAAGATTTCTACTACTGCCTTTTGGACTTTTGATGTCCAAAAGCTCCATGAGAGAATCCGACACTTGTTCTACTCCATGCGGAGCCCATGTATACTTGTCTAATGGTTTTTGAGCTATGACCACGCGTACAACTAGGGGTAGCAAACTTATCAAATGTCAATGAATCAAACAAGCAGCCTATAGAATTATCCAATTAATAAGGCAGCGTTTGTAGTCCTAATGTTCAAATCATTGATGTTCTTCGAAATTTGTCTTTTGTTCATCAGAATTCCCACCTCATGAATTCTAAAGACCACTTCATTGGAAAATCATCACGCATGTCTAAACTTGAGCGTCTGTCTTTCATAATAAGAACTCCAGTGTTGATAATCTGAAGGTAGGGACTTGGTTGAAGTTTTTGATGGGCCTGGAGATAATTTTCCCCTTTATTTTTCTTTTTGGTTTTTTCGACATTATTGTCGTTGCCTTGGTATAGAAACACAATCCGATATAATTCCTATCGGCGATTAATTAATTAATTTGTATTGGATTTGGAAGACCGCGATATTTTTTTATTTTTAACAAGGCCATAAGATCAATAGTAGAAAGAAGAAAATGGTAATTAGGGGAAATTAAGCAAGAAGATTAACAAAAGATTGAACAAAATCCCCGGTAAAAGCAATATCACCACATGGGACTTATTATAAATCAAACCTTACAATAGGAGAGACGACAGGGATAAACAATATTTACTTAAACAAATACAGTGTAGATTAGGTGTAGGCATCAGGATTTCGGATGAGGTAGGCTTCGACAACCTTGTACAACTCCGTTGCAAGGTCCTTGGCGGCTTTGATTTCCTCATCTTTGATCTCAACATCACCCTTGGTGTGGTAATCGCTGCTTGTCTTACAGATGCATCCTCCATCACCAGATGCCTCGAACTCAATCTCGTAAAAAATTGAGTCGAGCTTGTCCCCCAACGCATCACCTTCAATCAAAGTGTACTTGCACACGAAGTTTTCTTTGTCGAGCACTTCGATTCTGTTCTTCACATAATTCAAATCGCTAGCTGCATATAGCACACCAATCATAACATGCTTTCGTTAATTAGTTATTGTCTAATATATGAAACTAACAAAACGTGTAACCTGCTTACTGAGTCGACTCATCTTTTGTGCCTTACATTCAACGAAGGTGATTTGCTTGATACTTCCTGCAGACTCTCCATCTCCTTCAATTGTGTCAATTCTCTTTACCCCATGAGGCATGAGCTTGGGCATGAAGTTGTTGTCAAGCATCAACGCCTTGAACATCCGAGCTGGAGCTACCGTGCAGGCATACTGGCTAAAACTGGTGACACCCATGTTCTCTTAAGAGGAAGAAAATGATCAATGGAAAAAAGCTTTAAGGATCAATTGACTTATTAGGGAGTTTTTGAGTTGTGAAGATGGTGAAGACTAGAGGTGGTACTTATAGATTGTGATTTGGTTGGCGAGTTTTTTGTTTTTATTTTTCCCTTTCTTGTCCTTGTTTTTTGATTGTCCCGGCTCGTTTTGTTTGCTTGGTAGACTATCTTAGCCTCTAAGCGCATCTCCAACAGCTATCCATATTGGTTAGCCATTTCAAAATGAAGTGAAAAACCATGAAAAGGCCTTCCAGCAGTGTCCCCAACTGCACTTAGCCATATTTGGAGATTAGTTAAAATCACTCCTCTATATGGAGATCTATTTCCTTAACTATTAGACTTTTACCATTTTTACCCTTCAATAGCTAGCTACTATGCAAAAACTGTTAGAGATGAAGAGTGATTTGTTAGCCAAACACGAAAATAGGTTGTGGTTTAACAAACGCGAAAATAGCTATGGATAGCTGTTGGAGATGCTCTAACAGAGCCTTAATTATTTGCAGCGTTGCGATCTCTGACCACGATTGGTGATTTTCGGGCTTGCATTACTATGGCCCACACACACATGAAGTCCAACTTATCGAATGGTTGCAATTCGTTTGGATCAATTAATCGACAAACAATCTTTATGATATTCATGATCCAACTATATATGTAAGATTCAGTTTGAATTTCGCATCAAAGATAACACCTTTTTTTTTTTTTTGCCATGGGTATCGATCCGGGCCTCTTAGAGCACCCGACTAGTCCCACAGGGCACGTATGTCACCCCTTCTACTGGGATAAATCCTAGGGGGTGGCCCTAAGGGGGATTCGAACTCATGACCTCCACTTCCTAAGGCATGGTCCTGGCCAACTGCACCCATGGTGTCATCAACATCACCATGCAAAGAGACGAAAAGGGCATTGTTTGGATGGTTAATACTAATATTGGATCCATGTAATTAATACGTACCCCTCTTAGCTAGGCAAGAAGTGGTCCAACACACGAAGGGTTTGGATCTTGTAAATTTCACACCATAGTGGAGGAGCAAAACTTAAATCATTAATCTTATAAATGCTGTGAGGGCGGAGCCCGCTTGTGAGATTTAATGAACTCCTACGGGGATGACCATTGCTTTCTTATGTGTTTTTGTTTTTAGCTTTAGCTCTTGACATTGGAGACAGTTTGTTTTGTTTTTGAGATCTTCTCGATCTCCTTTTAATGCATTTATCATTACTTACATAACCATGTTTTGTTTGATTCGTTATGCAGCTACTCGATCATTTTAAGAAGTTACTGACATAACCATGTCCGCCCTTGGCAATTCTGATTCCAGGGCCCTGATTTCTACTAGTGCCTTTTGATCTCGTTTTGGTACAATTTCACAAAGTATCGAATCTCCATAATAAAGCAAAACGTTGTGCTGCACTAAAGATACAAGCCACACCTAAGTCAACACAGGACAGACAAGATGGTATTTATAGATTGCCATTCAATGCCTTCTGTTAAAAAAAAAGTCTCTACTCTACGATCAAAGCAAGCTTTAAAGGAGGCCGTTCTAATGGTATAGTGGACTGGGGGCGTCACCGTTAAAACGGATTGAAATGGTCAGGGGCAAAAATGAAAAAACGAAAAAAAAAAGGAATTTAACGGAAAAATGGCGCTGAAATTCAAAAAAAAAAAAAAAGATTTTAACCTATTTAACGGCCATTTTTTTTACAAAATTTTTCAGAATTTAACGGCTGTTAAAATGGAAAAATGGCCGTTAAATTCAAAGCATCAAAACGTGTTTTAACAGAAACGGGCTTGGGGCATTAATGTTTAAACGGACGTTTTTAAACCATGGTTCAAAGTCCTCGGTTACTCGATTAGAAAATAAATCCTATTTCTTCGCATTCAGACGCGTTCATTCAAAATGTGGGACCTTCTTGCCTTCTAGAACTTCAACTTGATATAGAGTACAACACACAGGCCAGGTGTACTGTACATGGGCCTGACAATCGTCAACCTAAGCCTGACTCAGGATTAAGGGTTTGGGCCAGACCCTAGTTAGTAAATTCACGTATAGTATTCGAATTTTTTATTTTTTTTTTAAAGAAACGTTTAATACGGCCGTATAAAATAAAAAAATTGTGAATTTGAAGATTATACAAATAAAACACGTATTATTTGTGTTTAATACACGAATTTTGCATTTTTTAAAAATAAAAATATATTAAACGCCTGTATAAAATGAAAAAAATTGGTAAAATTCAGTCATTTTAAGGCTAAATGAATATAACATTTCAACAATGACCGAGTTTTTGACTGAATTTTTATATCCTGAAACTGAATTAAAATTGAACTTTTCCCGTTTCAAATCTTTGCCGTATGCCGAATTGCTGACTATGGGCTAGACTAGAACAAGCCTTCCCAGGTGAAAATGACTTAACCCAAGTATACCCTATTCTAAATTTTTCAGGTCTATAGTTTTAAAACCAAGGGCAAGCTGAATTGATAGGTTAGCATTTAGAAACCCATCCCAGAACAAAGTGGGCCAAGTTCAAGAGCCCATTGAGCTACATAGCTCACCGATGTGAAAGCATCACTCAGGTACGTACGTAGCTCATAATGAAGCTAGTTATCAACCTAAAGCGTCAATCCTTGAGCCACCTATTTCGTTGTGATCTGATGATCTTTTCCATGTACCTATTTTCCATCGTAGTTCTTGATTTGATGGTTATGATCGACATCCATTTAAGAGATGGTTTACATGATTATTAATGCAGGGGCATTTTCACACTAGGCTCGAGTGGGACAGCTTGTGTAAATGGGGCACACTCGTGGTAGGGTGGGGTGGCCTATTTGAAATGGGCCCACGAGGGGTCGTGTTGACCGAGAAGTTAGATAGATCCTATCAGATAAGGAATTTAATATCACGCTACCAACAATCGCGGCTTTTGAATTATATTAATTAAATGTTTTGCATCATTTATCTTCAGACCTCAGTTACGGTATGGTCAAAATGGAGCCCGAGCTTTTTGTCCCTGGGGCACTTCGAACTTTGAAGTGTCCCTCCGAATAGTAGAAAAATGAAAACATTTTTTTTTTTTTTTTGGGTAATTAGGGGAAATAAAAAAGATTTTTTTTATAAGGAAGAAGAAATAAACAAAAAAGATTGAATATTAACATGTCTTTCCAATCAAAAGCATTATCAGCTTTCACCACATGTGACTTGTTATTATAAATCAACCTTCCAATAGGAGATAGGGAAAAACAATATTTACTTAACCAGATAACAGATTATTAGGTGTAGGCATCAGGATTTTGGTGAGATAGACTTCCGCAAGCTTGTACAATGCCGTTGCAATGTCGTCGCCGGCTTCGATTTCCTCATCTTTAATCTCAAAACCACCCTCGGTGTGGTAAACGGTTGTTGTCTTACAGATGCATCCTCCATCACCAGATGCCTCGAACTTAACATCGTAAGCAATCGAATGGAGATTGTCCCCCAACAAAGCACCTTCAATCATAGTGAACTTGATCGCGAAGTTTTCTTTGTCGAGCCTTCGATTCTGTGATTCACACATTTAAAATTGGTAGCTGCATAGCAAACCAATCAAATCATGTTCATGTTAGAGTTACTGTCTAATATATGAAACTAACAAAATGTGTAACCTGCTCATCTTTTGTTCCTTACATTCAGTGAAGGTGACTTGCTTGATACTTCCAACCCCTCCATCTCCTTCAATTATGTAAACGCTCTTTATCCCACTACGCATGAGCTTATTGGGTATAAAGCTGTAGTCAAGGATCATTTTAAAGATAACATGGGGGTATGTCAAAAATTCCCTTCTAAATAAAGTGAAAAACCACGAAAAAGCTCTCCAGTCCAGCGCAGTGTGTCCCCAACCGCTTAGTCATATTTTGGATATTAGTTAAAAGCATTCCTCTATATGAACGGCTGTGGGCCAAGTTCAGGGGCCCATTGAGCCGGAACGGCTCCTATGCACCGGTATGAAAGCACCACTCAGGTACGTAGCTCATACTGAAGCTAGTTATCAACCTCAACCGTCAATCCTTGAGCCACCTATTTCGTTTTGATCTGATCTTTTCCTTGAGCCACCTATTTCGTTTTGATCTGATCTTTTCCATGTACCTATTTTCCATTGTAGCTCTTGATCTGATGGTTATGATCGACATCCACTTTAGAGATCGTTTACATGATTTATCTTCAGACCTCATTTGGGCCCACATATCCATGCATGTTTGGCTCACCTCTTGGTGAACCTATACACCTAATCAAGGTTTAAAAAACGGCCATTACAACGGATTCAGACCTCCCCCGTTATGTTACATACCGTTAAAATGCCCAGAAAATAACGGCCATTATTTTTCCGTTATAACAAAAATTTGAGAAAAAAACAGCTGTTATTTCCGTCATTTTTCTATTTTTTTTTCCATTATTTAAAAATCTAAAATTCAATATTTGAATCCGGCACCATTATTTCCGTTTTGTTTTCCATTCCCCCCCCACCCTTTTTTTTTTTTTCGTTTTTGCCCCTGAGCGTTAATTTCGTTATAACGGAAAAAGCGGTAGCGCCCTCAATCCGTTATACCGTTATAATGGCCCCTTTTAAACCTTGCACCTAATATCAGCTTAAGTGGTGATTTCTAACCATTGGATTTGAACATTTTAATAGAGAGATTTCTGACTGTTGAATATTGAGCTTATTTTTGTAGCTAAAATCTAACTTCTAGAGATCCTCTCATATATTTATTAAAAAAAATCATATAAAATATTATAATCTCTATATGGGAATAAAATACTTTATACATACCGTACTATTTTATTTCACTATATAACATATTTATTCATGGCGAAAAATAGAAAAAAATGTTTTTTTTTTCTATTGAGGTGCGCGGCTTAGGAGATGTTTGACTTTCAGCAGAGTCGATGAAAGATATACGCATCTTTGTGGGCCATCATTACAATCACATAGATCCAATGATTCTAAAACCATGAGATTTTGCATGATTTTACAAGTCTGTTAACCTGATCGTATAATTCTCCTCTTTTATTTAAGCAAAGACACTACACATGAGTAGTAGTTTGGGACCAGATCTATATAACAAAACAGGGAAGTTGTCGCCCCCTCTTATCCGGCTTCATATATCTAAGGGCTCATATCAACCCTTACATAAAATAAAATTTAGACGATTGGATTAATTTAACAGAGAAATTATCTCCCCACTTATACCCCTCTTATTGGCTTCACAAAGGATGGCCGAGATCTTATCCCCCAAATGGAGTATGGATCTCAACCACTTACACCCGATTTTGGGAAATGCTTTGTAGGGGAGTGCCGAGGGCAAGTGCCACCCACTATACATCTATATAACAAAACAGGGAAGTTGTCTCCCACTTATATACCCCTCTTATCTGTTTCAACAAAGAAGGGCCGAGATCTTATCCCCCAAATGGACGGTGGATCTCAGCCACTCACAACTGATTTTGGCAAATGCTTTGACAGGAAGTGCTGATGGCATGGGCCACCCACTATCAATATAACAAGTGACTGTGGTTTTATCTTATATGGCTTCAATAATGAGTGGCTGAGATCCACTATACATTCATATCGATGGCTGAGATTAACTCCACCCGATTTTGACAAACACTTTGTCAAAAAGTGTGGGGGCACGGGCCACCCACGCATATAACAAGACAGCTCAGTTGTATTCTCTTATCTTATCCATCCATCTAATGTGGACGATTAGATAAAGAGTGGTTGAGATCAAATCTATTGATCTAATGTGGACGGTGAGATTTCAACCACTCAATCTGCCTCATTTAACCTCAATTTATTCGAAATTTGAATTTACACACCATTATTTTTTGTTATTTCTGTTATTTTTCCATTTCTCCTTTTGTGCGTTACAATATGTTATAATGGAAAGATGGTAACGCCCCTGTTTGTTATACTATTTGAGTGCCGAAGGCACCCAATTTTTGCAAACGCTTTTGTTGGAGAGTGCCGTGGGCACAGGCCATTTACTAGTCTATATAACAAAACAGAGAAGTCACTTATCCCCTCTTTAATCGGCTTCACAAAGGATGGCCGAGATCTTATCACCCCAAATGGATGGGGATCTAAGCCACTCACACCTGATTTGACAAACGCTTTGTCGAAGAGTGCCGTACGTGGGCATGAGCCACCTATTAGTATACTTGTAAGTAATGAATTCTACACTGAGTTCTCTCGACTTTGATTTAGAACAGTTCAGAGTTGACCTTCCGAGAACAAGCACAGTGTATAGATTTAGGGTTTATCGAAAAACTTGAATATTTACATAGATCTACTTCAAGTTCTTATATAGAGCATTACAATGATTCAAAACATGAAATAAATCCTAACAATATAAAATCAAATCCTAAGATATTATTCTCATTTTGTGATGAGATACACCAATAATGATATGATGTATCTCACACATTATATTCTCTAATCCTAATTAATACTCATCAATCTTAGTAAAGATACGGTGCATCTCGTGCACCTTACTATACTCTAACATAGAATTCTGAGGGTAAATTTTGTGCGAAAAATCTCTACCATTAATTCATGAAAATAAAGAGCACGGCCTATGCTATTATCTGCATCAGTCCCTTCATGCAACTCGGATCTATATCATAGTCCAACCTAATGTATGTCCAGGATACCAGAATCTGACATTTTGACCTACGTGACCTCAGGCTGGACCGATTGCCTAACAATATTTTGAAGTTACACGACCACATGATGGCAAATAAAATATCCCATATATAACATCACCACGATTATGCGGTTCGAAAGTGAATACTACATCGGGCAGAATACTGAATAATCTGAACTTGAAGTGTGGATAAAAAGCTCATAACCGAACATGACTCAGTGTACAAGCTCCAATATGTACATCGGGGCTTGGACTACTCAGTTCGGAATTCGGATATAAGACAGCACAAATTACTCAGTTCAGATTACTAGGGGAAATAAAAGGGATTTTTTTTTTTTTTAATAAGCAAGAAGAAATAAACAAAAAAGATCGAATATCAACTCTTCGTTCCAATCAAACATTTCAACAAAATCCCCGGTAAAAGCATTATCACCACATGGGACTTCTTATTATAAAGCAGACCTAACAACAGGGGAGACAGGGAGAAACAGTATTTAATTAACAAATACACGTTAGGTGTAGGCATCAGGATTTTGGGTGAGGTGGGCTTCCACAACCATGTAAATCGTCGTTGCAAGGTCCTTCCCAGCTTTGATTTCCTCATCTTTGATCACAACACCACCCTTGGTGTGGTATTCGGTTGTTGTCTTACAGATGCATCCTCCATCACCAGTGGCCTTGAACTTAACCTCGTAAGCAATAGAGTTGAGCTTGTCCCCCAAAGCATCACCTTCAATCAAAGTGAACTTGAGCACGAAGTTTTCTTTGTCGAGCTCATCGATTCTGTGCTTCACATATTCCAAATGTCTAGCTGCATATCAGACCAATCAAAACATGCTTATGTTAATTACTGTGTAATTAATATATGAAACTAACAAACAAATTATGTTTCGCGTGTGCCTTACATTGATCGAATAAGGTGACTTGCTTGGTACTTCCAGCCCCTCCATCTCCTTCAATTATGTCAACGCTCTTTATCCCATGAGGCAAGAGCTTGGGCATCAAGCTGTTGTCAAGGATCAAGGCCTTGAACATCCGAGACGGAGCAATCGTGCAGGCATACTCATGGGAAGAACTGGTGACACCCATGTTTCGATTCTCTTAGAGGAAGAAAATGATCGATCTAATTAAGGAAGAATATTATTAATTAGGTATCAAATTGGCTTAGTAGAGAGTTTTTGAGCTGTGAAGATATATGGTGAAGACTAGGTATAGGTGTTATTTATATATAGATTGTGATTTGGGTGGCGGTTTGTTTTGTTTTTTTGTATTCCCCTTGTTATCGTCCCCTTGTCTTTTCGGTTGTTGCTCGTTTTGATTGCTTGGTAGCCTATTTTAGACTCTAAGAGCATCTCCAACTTTTTAGTCATATTTGGAGATTAGTTAAAAGCACGTACTTCTCTATATGGAGCTATATTTCTCCTTAACTATAAGACTTTTACCATCTTTACCCTTTAAAAATTTTCTATGTAATTTTGAAGAAGGACAAATTACTACTTTAAATTAAAATAGGGAATGATTTGTTAGCCAAATATGAAAATGGGGAGTGGTTAATTTGTTAGCCAAACATGAAAAGAGTTGTGGATAGCTGTTGGAGATGCTCTAATAGGGCCTTCATTTATAAAACTTCTCTATATTTATCCCCCCCCCCCCCAAAAAAAAAAAAAAATCCAAACCACCCGATGGTAAATTTTCAGGCCAATATAACCAAAGCCTATTATTGAAGGTGCCAGCTTGCTCAGTTGGTAAATTAAGTTTGTGGGTGATGGTACCATAGACCTGGGTTCAAAACCTGGCTCACCGCCTTCATCGAGTTACTGATCTCTTTAAAAACAGGCTAAACTACAAAAATAAACCAAAGCCTATTATTGGTTCAACTAGCAGAGAAGCATACACAATGTGCGTGTGTAATTAAAACGAAAATAAAGTGAATTCCCCTTTTTTTTTTCTTGCAGAAAGAGTCTACAATGACCAAATTGTCTCTATTTTGTTGACCAAAGGTTAACCACAACTTATCAAATGGTTACAACTCGGTTGGATCAGCCTTTACGATATTCATGATCCAACTATGTAAGATTCAGTTTGAATTTCACATCAAAGATAACACTCTCTTTTTTTTTTTTATTACCTTGGGTATCTTAGAGCAAGGTTTTAAAAACGGCCGTTTAAACAGTAACGCCCCAAGCCTGTTTCCGTTAAAACTGTTTAAACACGTTTAGACGCTTTTAATTTAATGCCCTTTTTTTTTCCTGTTTCAACGGATGTTAAAATGATTTTAACAGCCGTTTTGAAAAAAAAAAGGCCGTTAAATCTGTTTAATTCTATTTTTTTAAAATTTGAATTTCAGCACCATTTTTTCCTTTAAAACAGGTTAAATTCCTCTTTTTTTTTTTTTTTTTTTTTTTTTTTCATTTTTTTCATTTTTGCCCCTGGCCGTTTCAATTTGTTTTAACGGTTTAAACAGTAACATCCCCAGTCCATTAAACAGTGAAAACGGCCTCTTTTAAACCTTGTCTTAGAGTACCCGACTAGTCCCACAGGGCACGTATGTTACCCCTTCCATGCGTACCTGGTGTACTGGAATAAATCCCAAGGGGTGACCCCAAAGGGGATTCGAACTCAGGACCTCCATTTCCCGAGGGGTCAACTGCGCCCATGGTGTCTTCAACATCACAATGCAAAGAGAAGAAAAGGACATTGTTTGGATGTTTAATACTGTTGGATCCATGTAATACCCTCTTAGCTAGGCAAGAAGTGGTCACCACACAAATGAGTTACCATGTGGCATTTTTGGGAAAGGACCTTGTCTTAATTTTCACACACAAGGACCTTTACAAAACAACCTAAATTTATAAAAAATAAAGCCCTTTTACTTTCATAACTAAAATAACATTTTAAGCTTTGAGTGCTGAAATTAAGTTTTACCAAGAAGTTACCAACATAACTATGCATGTTTTTTTTTGATTCGTTATGCAGTTACTCAATCATTTCAAGATGTACCATGTTTTGTTTAACTACTAGTGGGTGACCCGTGACCATGGCACTCCCCAACAAAGCATTTTGCCAAAATTGGGTGTGCGGCTGAGATCCATTGTCCAATTGGAGGATAAGATCTCGGCCCTTGAAGCCTATAAGTGGGGAAACAACCACTGTCACTTGTTATATAAATTCTCCCTTTTTATGCTACAGCGTGACTTCTTTTATTTTTTATTTTTGGCAACATTTTCTTTGGCTCGAAACTCCATTAATGTTGTTGGCGATCTTTTGGTGGGGGCTTGGTTAAAACTTTTGATTGGGAAAAAAATATCTTCTAATTAGAAACAAAGTCGGTCCTCTAACCGTTTTATATGTTATAGTTAAAAAAAAGGCTATGTCGTCTACAGAAGAATCATTTTATTTTTGGTTTGAGCAGGGGACTTTTTATTATGAACCCATACAGGTCGCGCGTGTTGCCCATACAGACAAGGTGGCACAATATTTACTTAACAAACACACACTAAGCGTAGGCATCAGGATTTTCGGTGAGGTAGGCTTCCACAACCTTGTACATTGCCGCGGCTTTGCCCTTGCCGGCTTTGATTTCCTCTTCTTTGATCTCAGCATCACCCTTGGTGTGGTACTCGCTTGTCGTCTTACAGATGCATCCTCTGTCATCAGAGACCTCAAGCTTAACCTCATAAGCAATAAAGTCGAGCTTGTCCCCCAATGCATCACCTTCAATCAAAGTGTACTTGCACACCAAGTTCTCTTTGTCGAGCAAATCGATTCTATGCTTCACAAAATTGAATTGGCTAGCTGCATAGAAAACCAATCAAAACAAATGCTTATGTTGGTTCTTATCATCAAATATATATATTAACTAACAAATTGTGTAACGTTACTAAGATTTATATTTTTTGTAGCTTACATTCAGCGAAGGTGAGTAGTTTGATACTTCCAGCTCCTCCATCTCCTTCGATTATGTCTACGCTCTTTATCGCCTGAGGCATGAGCTTGGGCATCAAGCTGTTGTCAAGGATCAATGCCTTGAACATCCGAGCCGGAGCAATTGGGCAGGCGAACTCCTGGCTGAAACTGCTGACACCCATGTTCTCCTAAAGGAAAAAAAAATGATCTAATTAAGGAAGAAGATTAGGGATGATCAACTGGCTTACTGGAGAGTTTTTGAGTTGTGGAGATGGTGAAGACCATTGGTGCTATTTATAGACTTAAGATTAAGATAGTCCCACATTCAATGTGATGGGTAGATTATAAAATGAATCTTATTTCTTTTGAATACTGACCTGTTCAACAGACAACTACACATGTTTCACCAAGCTGTGGAACCTTTTAGGCTTCTCGTACATCAATTTGATAGAGAGGACAACGCACACAGGTGTATATGGTCAAAACGATCCACCCCACCAACCTTCGATACTGTCGATTACCTCTTTGATAAGCATATAAAACATTATAATTTTTTTTGCAGGGGAATATAAGACCTTATAAATATTAAATACCATATATATCAGTTATATTCCTCATTGGAAATAAATTATTGAAAATGTTTCAAATGTGGGCAAAAACGAGAATTTTTTTTTCATTTGAGGCGGCTAAGATGACGTTGACTACACGTTTTTTGTGGGCTTGACTGTCCCATCCATAGACGAGTAAAACTTCGCTGACTATCCACAGTTAGCAAAGCCGCTGACCACCCATAGTATGAGCCACTTGGCACACTCATACCGTATGAATGCTGGCCAATCTCTAGGTGAACATACAAACCAAAAACCAGCGCCTGATTAATGATTTCAAACCTTGGATCTTTGTACCCAAAATAATGGTCAATAATGCTCATATTGTGGGCATTATTGATTTTTGGATTGTAGGGATTGGCCAAACATCCATATGGTCAACGTCCTCTAATAATATGCCACGTAGCTCATATTGTGGGCAGCTTCGCTGACTACGGCAAATTATCAACTCCATTAATTAGTCAGAACTGTCTGATAACTGTCTGATGTGTTGATTTCGAGCCATGGCACTACTACATCAAAATGCCAAAAACAGGCACAAAAACTTCGTGAATCCTTCGTTTTCGTTGTTTTTAGCACATTTTTTAAAACGACGGACCCTCGCTCTTACCCCATTTTTTTACTACTGTAAAAACAATGGACCGAGCTTGTTGCATCGGTGACTAATAACGGACCGAGTGCAACATTTTATTTCGCTAGTGAAAAATTGACGAAACTGTCCATCGTTATTAACGTAGGACCAAGTGTAGTGTTGACTGAGGCATGAGCTTGGGGATTAGGTTATGTGAGTCAAGGATCAGGACCTTGAACATCCTAGCTGGAGAAACCGGACAAGCGAAATCCTGGGTAAGACAACGGAAGATCGAGGATCACTTGGAGTAATAGGGAGTTTTGAGTGGTGAAGATGGAGAATACCTTTGATATGAACGTCTATAGTCCACATTCCAAGTCAAAGCTCGGAAAGTGGGCCAAGTTCAAAAGTCCATTGAGCTAACTGGCCCATTTGCACCTGTGTTAAGACATTGGTGGCTTATAATTAAGTTTGTTTCCACATTGGAATGAATTTGTAATCAATCTCTAAACTCTCACCACTGCAAAATTGCAAATATACACCGAAAACTTTCAGTATACCCAACTGGAAGAGAAAATTTAAAATGGTACGTATAGGTGGCCCACCAAATCATCCATCTAAACATTATACCAATGCCAAAGGGTCAAGGTTGGTTGATCTGTATAATCTCGGGGCATCCATTGAAGAGATGAAACGTAGGCTCCACCTACATCTAAGGTGCTCACTATAAGTATCACTTGGATCGAATGGTTCTCAGACGCAGGGCCCATGTATACTTGTCTGATGGTTTTCGGGCTATCACCCACACACCCAGGCGGCCAGGCCAGGAGGCAGCAAACTTATCAAATGGTTTAAACATGTGGACGATGACGCTACAGTACTTTTTGTTGAGTCAGTTTTGTATCTGTGGCTTTTATTTATTTATTTCCATTCCAAGAACAATACAAAAAGATTCGATATTGATCTTCTTCTTTTTTCGGCACAATTTCACAAAATTAATCAACCCTTCATGCAAATCAAACATTTCAACAAAATCCCCGGTAAAAGCATTATCACTACATGCGACTTATTATAAAACTAAAGGCAGTGTGTACTTTATTAACAAACACACACTAAGCGTAGGCCTCAGGATTTTCGGTGAGGTAGGCTTCCACAACCTTGTACATCGCCCCCGCTTTGTCCTTCCCGGCTTTGATTTCTTCTTCTTTGATCTCAACGTCACCCTTGGTATGGTATTCGCTCGTCGTCTTAGAGATGCATCCTCCATCACTAGTGACTAGACCCCTCGAACTTAACCTCATAAGCAATCGATTCGAGTTTGTCCCCCAATGCATCACCTTCAATCAAAGTGTACTTGCACACCAAGTTCTCTTTGTCGAGCGCATCCATTCTATGCTTCACATAATTGAATTGGCTAGCTGCATAGAAGACCAAACAAAAACAAATGCTTGTGTTAGTTCTTTTTAAATATATGAAACTAATACCAAATTGTGTGATCTTATTAAGTATTCAATCTCTTTTGTGGCTTACATTCAGCGAAAGTGAGTAGTTTGATACTTCCAGCACCTCCATCTCCTTCGATTATGTCAACGCTCTTTATCGCCTGAGGCATGGGCTTGGGCATCAAGCTGTTGTCAAGGATCAAGGCCTTGAACATCCGAGCCGGAGCAATCGGGCAGGCAAACTCCTGGGAAAAAACTGCTGACACCCATGTTCTGCTAGAGGAAGAAAATGATCCAAGGAAGAAGATTAGGAATGATCGACTGGCTTACTGGAGAATGTTTTGAGTTGTGGAGGTGGTGATCACCATAGGTGCTTTTTATAGACTTAAGATTAAGATGCCTTGTATGCAAAAGAATCTCTAGTTCACATCAAAAGTCATTGGTTGATTATAAAAGGAGTCGTTTATATTTCTTTGAATGCTGACCTGTTCAAATGAACGTCGACAGTTCCAACTTGATAGAGAAGACAACACACACATGGTGTACATGGGCCTGGACATCGTGCACCGAAGCCCAGCTCAGGATTAAAGGTTGGGCCAAATTAGACCTTGATAAATTATTTTCCATGTAACCCCCTTTTTTTTTTATTAATTTAATAAAATCATATAAAATATTATAAATTTTTTGATGGGAATAAAATACCTAATAGGATAATACATAACATATTATTTTATTTCTCTATATAATATATTGGAATGAAGAATTAAAAATGTTTCAATCACGGCCAAAAAAATAAAAAAAAATTAAAGAAAAAAGGATGTTTCTATTGAGGCGGCTTAGATGCTTGATTTTCAACCATTGGGCCATGATTAACAATCACATGGATCTAATTATTCTAAAACCACTCTGACCGTCCTCAACCAATGACAAATTTTTTAATTAAAGTTGGCCCGTACGTGATTTATCATTTCTTTTAAACATTTAGAGTTGTTTGACCATGTGATCATCATGTCAATTTGAGACTATGTGAAAGATTGTGTAGTAGAAAAAAAGGGTTTCCCTCCCCAACGTGCTCCGCACTTCTCTTTTGAATTTCTCCCTTAGGTATATATAGGTTCGCATTACTATGGTCCGCACACCCATCTCGTACTAACTTATCGAATGGCTACAATTCGTTTGGATCAATGAGTCGATCAACAACCTTTACAGTATTGATCCAAGGTAAGATTCATTTTGGGAAATTGGGGATCAACAGGATTGAAATATTGTGGTCGGTATATTGTTGTCATTAGTGTTGATATATTGAAGTGAACACACAAAGACTATAAAACGGAAATTGAATATTTCATGTTATAGAATGCAAGGCAAGCTAGAAAGAATCAAGCTCCCAGGTGTACATGAAGCTACATCTTAACATGAGGACGGACCCAAGCTTGTTTATATAGAAAGGAGATTTGGCTAGCTTTCCACAAACTAACAAATGCAGTAACAACACAGTTAGGGAATAAACAAGTTGAGCCTTACCCAGCTTAGGCCGGGCTCATAATAGAGGGATCATAAGTTTATCACGAAAATGAACTAGGAAGAAGAAGAATAACTTTAACCGAAAAGAAACCTTAAGTCAAAAGGGAAAACATAATACAATGCCTAAACAAAAAACTTCATCGATTATTTCATCGAACTACAAGCCATCATAAATAGGAAAAATCACTAAAGAAATAGAAATCTATTAAAAGTTTAAAACTCTTAAAATAGAAATTTAAAAAAAATAGAAATTCATAATAAGACTAGAAATAAATAATAGTAGGTCTTAAAAATACTTCAGAATCGACAAGTAGTGATTTTGATTCCTACAACTTAAGCTTTACTAAAAAAACTCTATAAAATTTGTCAAATTGTCATTTTGACCTATTAAACAATGAAATTTGGCCATAATTAAGCGTACGTCATGAGTGAAGCTGATGAATGTTGAAGATCTCGTCGTTTCCTTTTAGAGAAGTCTGACCTCAGCACAATTTCAACACTAAAAAAATTACGCTAATGCTTATTACGCCATTTTTAATGTATATCTATCATTAATACATGTTACGTCCTTTTTAACATTGTTTGGACTTTTGACGGTCAAAACGCTCCATTAACTACTTCGGTATGTGTTTTACGTTAAGCACAGTAAAGATCTAACTCAGCTCGCTCATTTATTTTGTGGATGTCTACTTAAGTTTAATAATCTTTTATACAATTCTCTTATTGAGTAAACATGTTTCGTGTAGAGGCCACATCGGGTACCCAAAGGGTATAGTTTCCCATGCCCATATCATATTTTGAGTCTACAGGTTTCTTCCACAACAGTCCATCTCAAATGTAAGATTCAATTGTTGACGATCTTATTGTGGGTATAGGATGATCTCCTCACCGTAGGGACCATCCTCGCCAAAAATCATCCCATTCCAATACTTCTAATTTATAAATTGGCCCGCACCAATTTTTATTATAAAAAACGTTGTATGAAATAGTTGTCCCCTGATCCTGATATATATATATATTATTTTAGGGATAAGCAAGAAGGAAACAAAAACTTCAATATTGATCTTTTTTTTGGCAAAATTCCACAAAATATTAGAATTCTTCATTCCAATAAAATATTTCAACAAAATCCCCAGTAAAATAAAGGATTATCACTACAAGGGACTTCTTATTGTAAAGCCAAACGCGGTGTTGCCCATAATAAACCTCAACACAGGACAGACAAAGGAGACACAATATTACTTAAACAAAGACACACTAAACATAGGCATCAGGGTTTTCGGTGAGGTATGCTTCCACAACCTTGTACATCGCCGCTGCTTTCTCTTTGCCAGCTTTGATTTCCTCTTCTTTGATCTCAGCATCACCCTTGGTGTGGTACTCGCTTGTCGTCTTACAGATACATCCTCCATCACTAGACGCCTCAAACTTAACCTCATAAGCAATCGACTCTAGGTTGTCCCCCAATGCATCGCCTTCAATCAAACTGTACTTGCACACCAAGTTCTCTTTGTCGAGCAATTCGATTATATGCTTCACAAAATTGAATTGGCTAGCTGCATAGAAGACCAATCAAAACAAATACTTCTGTTACTTCTTCTCAAATATATATATGAAACTAATAACAAATTATGTAAACCTTACTAAGATTTATCTTTTGTGACTTACATTCAGCGAAGGTGATTAGTTTGATACTTCCAGCCCCACCATCTCCTTCGATTATGTCGACGCTCTTTATTGCTTGAGGCATGAGCTTGGGCATCAAGCTGTTGTCAAGGATCAAGGCATTGAACATCCGAGCCGGAGCAATCGGGCAGGCAAACTCCTGGGAAAAACTGCTGACACCCATGTTCTCCTAGAAGAAGAAAATGCTCTAATTAAGGAAGAAGATCAATTGGCTTAGTAGAGAGTTTTTGAGTTGTGAAGATGGTGAAGAGCATAGCTGCTATTTATAGATTTAAGATTAAGATGCCCTTGATTTTTATATCTTGTCCACGTTGGATGTCATGGGTACTCGATTATTAAATGAATCCAATTTCGATTATTGTGGAACCTTTCTGCATTATAGAACATAAACTTGATAGAGAGGACAATACACATGCAGGTGTGAAATGGCCTGTTCCAAAAAGCATATTACATGGACGGTATGGTCAAAACGATCTGCTCCACCAACCTACACAGTGTCGACTACCAACATAAATAGTTCCTCTCTCCTCTATACTTTTCATTATTATTACATTATAAAATTCAATTCCTATAATTAAAATACACTTTTTCTTTAAGATATACAAGATTATTATTTTTTGGTTGGAATATAAGGCCTTATAAATACCATATTATTTTATCAGTTCTATCCTCTATTGGAAATAAATTATTGAAAATGTTTCAATCATGGCATAAAAAAGAGAAAAAAAAAAGTTTATTTGGAGGCGGCTAAGGAGACGTTAACTCAAGGTTTTAAATGGTCTATTATAACTGGCCATCGAAAACAATGGCCATTATAACTGGCCACATCTGTCACATCTGAGTCAGAAAAACGGTCACAATATTATATTTATATTGTATTTTACAAAATAACCTCCATACGAGTTTAAAAAAAAAATTACAAAAATAATGCCATTATTTTCATTATAGGCCCTGCTTGGTAATGCCGCAAACATTTGCAACATATTTTTTTTGCATTTCTAGTGCTTGGTTGCACCCTACCATTATTTATCTGGGTAAATATTTTTTACGATTTGAGCTGTTAATGTTTTCAGCCAAAAATGGCTGCAAATATTCACTTTTTGGCTTGAATGAACTTCCTGGACATATATATAATATTTGGCTCCTAAATTGAGAATTTCGCTCACTGCCCATGATGACTGCCCATAATATGAGCTAGGGGTACACTTTTAGAAGACCTGACCGTATGGTTGTTTAGTCAATCCCTAGACCGGCCTCCAAACCAAAAATCAGCCTAATTAGTGATTTCAAATCTTTTGATCCTAGTACCCAAATAATGGTCAATAATGCTCAAATTCAATGGTTAAAATCAATCCATGAAAATCACTCCAATCCAACACTTGGAAATCACTAATCAGGTTGATTTTTGAGTTGTTGGTCCACTTAGGGATTGGCCAAACATCCATATATACAGGTCAACATCCTCCATAAATGTGCCACGTGGCTCATATTGTAGGGGTTATGTAGCCCCAATTTTAAGTTGGTCGTATTTAATTTTCTTCTCCATCCAGCCCGACCCGTTTATATATATCAGGTCTTAAAATGGAGTTCGAGTCAAATAGACCCATAACTCAGCACAAAATGGGCCAAATTCAAAAGCACGTACATTGGATATAACTAGCCCATTTGCACCTATATGAAGACGTCACCCACGTTGATGGCTCATAATTTTATTTTTGTAATCAATCCATTACCATATAACGAAGAAGCCAAGCTATACACAAAGGATTGATCCCCATCCATAGCAATAATAGAGGGAAGTCGGGAGGGGAGGTTCACATACGACAATGGAAGGTAAACAAAAGATAATTAAAGATGCAAATGAAGAAGAGAGTTTCGAATGATATCGATAGCATGGGCTATGGAAGTGCAATCCAACTTCGAGCCCGCATCAAGACATTTAACCACCACCTGAGCTTCAGACTCCACGAGCACAGCAGGAAATTAATCAAAAAGAGATAACTGAGCTGGCCCCCACTTCAAGGCTCTAACCTCGGCTTCTTCAGATGATTGAGTTCGCGAACTAGATCCACCTGCTAAGAGACAAGTATTTTACTGCACCACGCAAAATAAAACCCAACCCTGCTTTACCATTCTGAGAATTCCATGATGCTTCTGTATTCAGCTTGACCACACAAACAGGAGGTGGAATCCATTTCGTTGGTGGCTCATAATGAAGCTTGTTTTTCCGCATCAATTTGTATACATCGATCCAATTAACGCAAAGTTTTCTAGACAACCGTTCTCTTCGGTCCAAAAGTTTTGATCCAGAAAATTTTTATGAACATTTATAGGTAGGAAATGTTTCTAGAAAATTATAAAAAATTTCCGTCTCCACCACTAAAAACTCCCTGTCAAGCCAGTTGTATCTTTTTTCTTTTTTAAATCATTCTTAGGAGAACATGGGTGTTCACCAGTTTTACCCAGAAGTTCGTGTGTCCCGTTGTCTAGTCAGTGTCCTCTAAAAATGTGCCACGTCGCTCATATTGTGGGCAACGGTCACTGACCGGCAGTCAGGCAAGTTTTACTGATCAGAACTTCATATGCAAGTACACTTCGATTGAAGGTGATGCATTGAAGAACTCAAATGTTGACGATCTTGTTATGGGGACTTGGTTGAAATCAGTCCTTCTAATCCTATTATTTGTTATAGTTTCAAAATGCTATATGGTCAATATCAATAGAACAAGGAAGCCTACCAAAAACCAAAACAAATTAAGAAAACAAAAAATTCAACATTGATATTTTTTTGGCACAATTCTTCATTTCAATAAAATCGTGTTACCCACAATAAACCTCAACACAGGGGAGACAAAGGAAACACAATATTATTTAAACAAAGACACGAACTAAGCGTATGCTTCAGGGTTTGCGGTGAGGTAGGCTTCCACAACCTTGTACATCGCCGCCGCTTTGTCTTTGCCGGCTTTGATTTCCTCTTCTTTGATCTCAGCATCACCCTTGGTGTGGTACTCGCTTGTCATCTTACAGATGCATCCTCCATCACCAGACGCCTCGAACTTAACCTCGTAAGCAATCGATTCGAGCTTCTCCCCCAATGCATCACCTTCAATCAAAGTGTACTTGCACACGAAGTTTTCTTTGTCGAGCGAATCCATTCTGTGCTTCAGAAAATTAAAGTGGCTAGCTGCATATAGAAAGACCAATCAAAACAGGCTTATGTTAGTTCTTGTCAAATATATGAAATTAACCAATTGTGGGCTTTTTTTTTTTTGTGTGTGTGTGTGGCTTACATTCGGCGAAGGTGATTTGCTTGATACTTCCAGCCCCTCCATCTCCTTCGATTATGTCGACGCTCTTTATCGCTTGAGGCATGAGCTTGGGCATCAAGCTGTTGTCAAGGATCAAGGCTTTGAACATCCGAGCCGGAGCAATCGGACAGGCAAACTCCTGGGAAAAACTGCTGACACCCATGTTCTCGTAGAAGAAGATTAGGGATGATCAATTGGCTTAGTAGAGAGTTTTTGAGTTGTGGAGATGGTGAAGAGCATAGCTGCTATTTATAGATTTAAGATTATGATGCCTTCGGTGCAAATAATCTCTAGTCCAGGTTCGAATTTCTTTGAATTCTGACCCGTTCAACAGAAAACTACAGAGGTTTCTCCTAGTTGTAGGACCTTTCTGCCTTCTAGAACATCAACTTGATAGAGAGGACAATATACACAGGTGTGTGTGAAATGGCCTATTCCAAACAGCATATTACATGGACGGTATGGTCAAAACGATCCACTCCACCAACCTACAAAGTTTCGACTATCAACATATATATATATATATATTTATTATTACATTATAAAATTCCTGTAAAATATACTTTTTCTTTAATTAATAAGCATATACAAGATTATTATACCATATTATTTTATCAGTTATATCCTCTATTGGAAATGATTTATTGAAAATGTTTTGACGATCTTCGCAGAAAAGACAAAAAAAAAAGTTTTTTTTGACGGGGCCAAGGCGATCTTAACTCAAGGTTTTAAATGGTCCATTATAATGTCCCTTAACGTCACCATTATGACGAGTAAAACTTTGATCACAGCATCGAGGCTGATGAGAGCGGGCAATATGAGCCATGTGGTACACTCCCAGAGGACTCTGATCGTATGCATGTTTTTTCCAATCCCTAGGCGGACCTAAAAACCAATAATCAGCTTGATTAGGGATTTCAAACCTTTGGATCTTTGTACCTCAAATAATGGTCAATAATGCTTGAATTCACATGGTTAAAATCAACACACCAAAACAATTCCAATCCAACACCCAGAAACCAGTAATCAGGATGATTTAGGTTCGTAGGTCCACCTAGGGATTAGCCAAACATCCATATTTAGCAAAAGTGAATGCCAGCTCAGCATTGTCAACCACCATTGGATTCTCGGTGAAAATTTGCCCAACATTTTAGGTTGTGGATCCCGACCCTCCTTCATTACCGAGTAAAACTTCTGTCACAATGGGATTGCAAATCACACAAAACACAGCCAATGAGTTCTCGGCACGTACACCTAAAAAGCAAAAGCACATGGGTACGTTGCAAAAGCACTTGTGTAGGTGCCGAGAACTCATTGGCTGTGTTTTGTGTGATTTACAATTTCGGTGTGACAGAAGTTTTACTCTTCATTACCAACCCAGCCCATTGAAAAAGAAAGTCTTTCTTGGGAAGAAACTTTGCGTCTACCCTCCCAAAAATACCACATAGTTATTCCTTTGGGCCCACGGACAATTAAATGTTTTGCCTACCTCTTGGTGGACTTGTATGTACATAAAAATTTGATTTCTAGCCATTGAATTCGAGTCATCTGTTCTAATTTATAACGAATTTGACCCTGAAAGAGCAATGAACTTACTTTCATTGGTCATTGACTATGTTGGAATAAAGTCTTGAAAAAGATAACATCAAGGCCAAATTGAAAAAAAATAAAATAAAAGTTATTTTCTAGTCATGTCCATGTCCATTGATGTGACTTAGATTATGTTTTGAGTTTCAACTAAAAACGAGAAAAAGACCCTCATGTCATTGTGGGCCCATGTATAAGAATCAGTACTTGGATCGAATGGTTCTAAGATGCGGGGCTCATGTATACTTGGTCTGATGGTTTTCGATGTATGAGCCACACAACCAGAAGGTAGAATGTTTGAGGAGTTCATGGATAGACACAATTTGGTGGACATCCCCTTGCACGGAAACTCCTACACATGGACTAACAACCAAGCCAACCCCAGCCTCAGTAGGATAGATAGATTTATTGTGGATGGAGAGTGGGATGCTATTTTTCCAAGGTATGTTCAACGGGGTTTATCAGGAGAACAGAGAGCATGTGTCTACGGGAGACAGATTCTGGATGATGTTCTTATCGTTAACGAGTGCATTGACTCCAGAAGGAAGAGTGGTCAACCTGGCTTAGTGAGTAAAATTGACATGGAAAAAGCCTATGACCACACAAATTGGGAGTTCTTAGACTATCTACTGGGGAGTATGGGCTTTGGCATCAAGTGGAGAGTGTGGATGAAGAAGTACATAAGCTTTTCACATTTCTCAGTGCTGATAAACGGATCCCTATCTGGGTATTTTAAGTACTCTCGAAGACTCAGGCAGGGTGACCCATTGTCCCTGTTCTTCTTCATAATCGTGGTGGAGGCTTTGGGCAAAATGATATCAAAAGGGGTCGCATCAGGGAGGATGACAGGATTCAACGCTGGCCCTAGAGGAGTAAAGATATCACATCTACAGTTTGCAGACGATACCCTAGTGTTCTTAGTCGATGCTCAGGAGCAGGTTGTGTTTTTAAAATGTTAATTGTACAACTTTGAAGTCTGCTCCGGCCTTAAAATCAACTTCAAAAAGAGCAGGATCATGGGAGTGGGAAGAGCAGAAGATTTAGAGGAGAAAGCCAGGATTCTGAATTGCACATCGGACTCCCTACCGTCATCCTACCTGGGGCTCCCTTGGGAGCACAATACAAGGCAAAATCCATTTGTGAGCCAGTGGTAGAAAAAGTAAAAAAGCGGCTATCAGGATGGAAAGGGAGATATTTGTTTAAGGGAGGAAAGTTGATCCTTATCAAGAGTACCCTTTCAAGTCTCCTAGTGTATTTTCTTTCCTTATTTTCAATTTCAGTAGCAGTTGCAAATAAGATTGAGAAACACATGAGAGATTTCCTCTTGAATGACATGGAAAACACTTTCAAATATCACTTAGTCAACTAGAATCAAATCTGCCTTTCGAAAAAGATGGAGGATTGGGAGTCAGAAAAATTTGCCAGATGAACACGACCTTGTTTGCAAAATTGTTGTGGAGATTTGCATTAGAAAAGGACAATTTGTGGCAGAAAGTGATAGTTGAAAAATATGAGGATGAGCCTGGCGGGTGGGTATCTTTATTTCCTAGGACGACGCCTTATGGGTGTAGTGTCTGGAAAGGCATCCTTAGAATCAATGAGGAATTTTTAGAATGCACTAAGAAAGTACTAGGCGACGGGAGAAGAATCAGATTTTGGGAGGACATTTGAGCTGAGGATATTTGCCTCAAGGAGGCTTTTCCTAGATTGTACTCAATCTCTCAACGGAAAGGATTTTTCATTAGCTTTTGTTGGGATGGACATTCATCAGAGAATCGATAGAACCTGGGGTTTAGACGGAGTCTATTCACCTGGGAGAGTGAGCAATTTGAGACATTGAAGGAGAGGTTGAGTTCATATTGGGTCTTGAACGCCGTAGAGGATTCATTTTCTTGAGTCCACTCAAAATCCAGAAATTTCACAATCCACTCTTTTTATGATTCAACAAGCCTACCTTCGAATACAAACCAATCCCCTTGTCATCACATTTGAAAATCCAAAGTGCCCTTCAAAATTCGTTTTTTCGCATAGACAGCTTCCTTAAATAGAAGCTACTCACTATTGAGAATCTGATAGCTAGGAAATGGATATTGGTTAATTTCTGTGTGATGTGTAAGGCCAATGGAGAGAATACGAATCACTTGCTATTACACTGTGATTTTGCTTTGCAGGTGTGGCATCTCTTCATAGCATAGATGGGTATTTGTTGGGTAGTATCGGAGACTGTTGGAGCATTATTGGGTGCATGGCCATACTTCGCCGGATCCACTAAGGGTAAGATGCTTTGGAAGATGTTGCCGTATGTAGTCCTTTGGGGCTTATGGATGGAGCGTAATAAGAGGACATTTATAGGAAAGGAGAGCTCCTTTCAGGATGTAATCCTTAGCATCAAAGCACTCTTATTTGGATGGGGTAGCATCTTCACGAAGATGAGGGGAGTATTTTATGAGGATATGGTTGTCAGGTTTAATATTTTGTTGAAGGCATGAGCCAGGGAGTGTCATCCCATTAATGTTTTCTTGACGGACCTTGCTTTGTATTTTGCTTGAGATCCTCTCGATCTCGTTTAATATAATCTTGACTTATAAAAAAAAAAAAAAAAAACACTTATCGAATGGTTTGATTGGTTTCTATCAATGTCTACTCATGCAAGCAACCTATAGAGTTATCCAATAGTATAGTGTGAGCATCATCCCTAGCACGATATGTGAGTACACATCGTCCTAATGTTCAAACCATTGATGTTCTTCGAAATTTGTCTTTTGTTCATCGCTAGCTGTTCACACCACACAAATCCCAAAAGAACATCTAATGATTTAAACATATGGACGATGATGCTTTAGTATCGTTCTATTGTTGATTAATTTATTTGGATCACGTGCACATTACCCTTAATTAACAAGGCTACGTATATATATATATTTAATAGATGGCAGTTTTATTTTTAATATATTAATATATTGTAGTAATTAAAAATTTTAACTCTCTATAGTAGAAAATCTTAGGTAACAACTATTCATGATAATCAAAAACTAAGAAAAAAAAATTTAGATGCAGAGGACTCCCGTAATCCTGTTGCAGTCCATGCAGTGGATGCTCACGGCCCTACATAGATCATTTTTTGGGACTAATGACTGTGTGGATGGTCAGCCTACCTATTGGTGGACTACCCAAAAAACATGCTTGAATCGAATGACTAGAATCAATCCTAAAAAAAGTACTAAAATCTATGGCTAGAGATAACCAATCAAGTTAATTTTTGGTTCCTATGTCCAACAAAGGGTGGGCTAAAAATCCATGTGGTTAGTGGGCTGGGGCCTTCTCTCACCTGGGGCGACCGCCTTAGTGGCCTTATGGTAGAGACAACTCTGTAAATAGGTACAAAATAAAATAGAAAAGATCTTTTTTTTTTAGATTGGCAAGAAATATTTTGCCACAATTTAACAAAAAAATCAACTCTTTATTCCAATCAAACATTTGAACAAAATCACAATGCAGTGTTGCCCATTGTAAAAATAAAAATACGAGCCACATCTTAACATAACACTGACGAGGCAATATAAACTTTACTTAGCAAAAGCACACTAAGCATAAGCATCAGGGTTTTCGGTGAGGTAGGCTTCGACAACCTTGTACATCCCTGCCGCTTTGTCCTTGCCGGCTTTTATTTCCTCATCTTTGATCTCAACATCACCCTTGGTGTGGTACTCGCTTGTCGTTTTACAGATGCATCCTCCATCACCAGACACCTCAAACTTAACCTCGTAAACAATTGAGTCGAGCTTGTCTCCCAATGCATCACCTTCAATCAAAGTGTACTTGCACACGAAATTCTCTTTGTCGAGCGCATCGATTCTGTGCTTCACATAATTGAAATGGCTAGCTGCATAGAAGACCAAACAAAACATGTGCTTATGTTAGTTCTTGTTAAATACACGAAACTAATAACAAATTGTGTAACGTTACTAAGATTTATCTTTTTTGGGGCTTACAATCGGCGAAGGTAAGTAGTTTGATACTTCCAGCACCTCCATGTCCTTCGATTATGTCGACGCCCTTTATCGCCTGAGGCATGAGCTTGGGCATCAAGCTGTTGTCAAGGATCAAGGCTTTGAACATCCGAGCCGGAGCAATCGGGCAGGCAAACTCCTGGGAAAAGCTGCTGACACCCATGTTCTCCTAGAGGAAGAAAATGATCTAAATTAGGAAGAAGATTAGGGATGATCAATTGGCTTACTAGCTAGAGAGATTTTGAGTCGTGGAGATGGTGAAGATAATAGGTGGTATTTATAGACTTGATTAAGATGCCTTTTGTTTAAAAAAAATGTATCTGGTTCACATTCAAAGTCCTTGGGTTGATTATAAAAGGAAACGTATTTCTTTGAATGCTTACCCGTTCAGCTGACAACTAGAGAGGTTTATTAAAGTAGTGGGCCCTTTTTTGCTATAATGAACGTCGACAGTTCAACTTGATAGAAAGGACAACACAAACATAGTGTGCATGGGCCTAGACATCATCCACACAAAAGCCCGGCTCAGGATTGAGGTTTGGGCCACACTAGCACAAGCCTTCCAAGATAGAAATAACCCAAGCCCACCCAATGGTAAATTTTTCGATCAATAGAACCTAAGCCTGTTATTAATTCAACGAACAGGGAGGTGCACGTGACAAACCGCATTTAATTAAAAAAGAAAATAAAGAGAATTATTTTGGCAGAACGAGTCCACAATTTTATAAGGGTATTTTTGGAAAAAATAGCAAATTAGAAATTTTGACAAAATATATAAAGAGGTAGTTCTAAATGATTATGAAAAAGTGCTTTTTGAAATCTGAAAATTCAAAAGTAGTGGAAGTATTTTTGTAAATAATGGTCAAAAAATTCAACGTCACAAATGGTGGGCTAAGTTCAAAAGCCTATTGAGCTGAACGAGCCCATGTCCACCGGTCCATAATGAAGCTAGTTATCCACTTTGGAATAGCTGTAATGCATCTCTAACCACTTGGAATATACATAATCCAATTAATTCAAATACAAGCCAAAATAAAAAATAAAAAAAGATAACTTTGTTTTGGTTTTCTTTTTTTTTTTTTTGGCTTTAGTTTTGTTCTATTTATTTATTAATTTATTATAAAATAAGCAACTTGTTAATGTTTATTAGGAGATTAAATATATCATATAAAATATTATATTTTTTTATGGGAATAAGAGAGAACATATTTTTATATTTTCTCTATATTATTGGAATAAAGTATTAAACATATTTCAATCATGGCCTAAAAATGAGTAAAATGATGTTTCAATTGAGGCGGCCTATGAGATGCTTGATTTTCAACCAATTGACAAAAGATCTAGAAGTCTTTGTACCTCAAATACTTCTCAAATTCCCACAGTTGAGATCAACCCATGAAAATAAGTCCAATCCAACGCCTATAAATCACTAATCAGTCTGATTTTTGTTTGTAGGTGCACTTAGGGATTGGGCAAACATCTATACGGTCTGAGTCCTCTAAGAGTGCCACATTGCTCATATTGTGTCATGTAATGGGAGCCTATCATTTTAGGGCAGTCACTAGAGCCCGCGTGACCCTTAAATATTTAGTGTTGTCTGATCATGTTATCATCTGGATTTTTGGGCCGTGTGAAGATTAAATTTCTTCCTTACACTTGCTAGCAATAAAACCTAATTTGAGTTGAGAATTCATCTTGTTGATTGACCATAGTTAGGAAATCGCGAAGTGATAAAAGTTTGGTCATCGAAAAATGTGAGTTTAAAATGATTTCAGTTCAAGAAAATGGAGTCTAATAAGCAGTTAAAAAGACAAGAACGTCAAAAGATCGATAAGTGAGGGCTTTGGGTTTAATACTTTCTTAGGTTAAAACTTCGCACTCAGAAAAAACGTATACATATATGTGCAGTGGCGGAGCCAAGATTTTGTTCAAAGGTGCGCAATATTGTATAGATTTTGTCTCAGGGTGGGCAAAAGGGTATTTGAAAGAAGAAAAAAAATTCCTTACGAACTTTTAAAGTTGAGGGTCACCCTTTCCTGGCTCCGTAATTGTATATGTGCATAATGTATATAGATTGAGTAGTAATATAAGTACAGTAGAACCGAAACTAGCTATATGATATTTCACTTAAATCTAAGTAATATCAGCAACACTAATAATTTAATAATATTATTCATTTATCAAAATCTCCAAGAATCTATTAATCTTTTGTAAAAATATTTTTTAAACATAAAAATTGGTGACGTATATATATTATATATAAAATTATTCTTTAATTTTTAAAACAAGAATTGAGTTTTATTCATGAGATTTTTTGAAAATTTTAAATTATTACATGGTTGTTTTGGATTATTGACTATTTCGTGTTTTTTTTTTTTCACCATGTTTTGAAAATACTGATTTGAAACGTTTTTTTTTCGGAAAAGATGAGTTTTTTTTTTTAAAAGTTGGGTTTTAAATGGAGATTTGCTAACTATGGTTATTACCATTTGATCCATGTTATATTTGAGCATGGCCGCCTAATTAAGAAGTAGCCCACTACACGAAGGGTTTGGATCTTATAAATTTCATAGCATTGTGGTTAAATCAAACTTATAAAGATGAGCCGAGAACATGGGTACATTGCAAAAGCACTTGTGTATGTGCCGAGAACTCATCGCCTTGTGACGGCTTGTGATTGTGTGATTTGGAATTTGTTGTGATAGAAGTTCTGCTCTCAGTGAAATTGTCCATGTTGGAATAAAGTCTATAAAAAGATAACATCAAGGCAAAATTGAGAAAAAATAAAATAAAAATTATTTTATAGTGTCCATCAAGGTTTAAATAACGGCTGTTATAACGGATTTGGACCTCCCCCGTTATGTTATGTGCCGTTAAAAAGCCAAGAAAATAACGACATTTATTTTTGTTATAACGGCCGTTATTTCCGTTTTAACGAATATAATGACCGTTATTTTCTGGAAAAATTTGAGAAATAAAAAGGCCTCTGGAAAAAGTTGAGAAAAAAATATGGTCGTTATTTTCGTTATTTCTGGAAATTTTTTCAGAAAAAAAATGGCCATTATTTCTGTTATTTTTCTGATTTTTTCATTATTTTTCGTTTTCTGAAAATCTGAAATTCAAATTTCAAAATTTGAATCCAGTGCCATTTTTAACGTTATTTTCCATTATTTTCCCACTATTTTCCGTTTTTGCCCCTGAGCATTATTTTCGTTGTAACGGAAAAAACGGTAACGCACCCAGTCGGTTATACCCTTATAACGGCCCCTTTTAAACCTTGGTGTCCATGTCCATTGAGGTGACTTAGATGATGTTTGACTTTTAAATAAAACGAGAAAAAAATACATTAATGTCATTATTGTAGGCCCATGTATAAGAATTACTCGGATAAAATGGTTCTAAGATGCCGAGCCCACTTGTCTGATGGTTTTCGATATGTATGAATCACACAACCAAGAGGTTGCAAATGGTTTGATTGGTTTGTATGAAGGCCTCATGCAAGCAACCTATAGAGTGTGAGCATCATCCTTACGAACACGATACGCAACACATCAATCGTCCTAATGTTCAAACCGTTGATGTTCTTCGAGTTTTGTCTTTTGTTCATCACTAGCTGGTCACACCACGCAAATCCCAAAGACGATGACCACAAACTTTAAACATGGACGATGATGCTACGTACACAGTATCGTCCTAAGGTCATTAGCCCGTCTCTTGGAAAACCCTGATGCCTATACTGTGTCCGTCTTCGTTCAGTTAGTTTTTTTGTGACGGTGTGGCTTTTATTTTCCTTTTGCTTTTGGAAACATTATCTTTAGTTGATTAAAAACAAAATCAGTTGTATCGGTGATTAATTAATTAATTTGTATGGGATATGGTACACATTACCTTTTTTATTTTTGTAGTTACCATCGTGGGAGGGCTCCGTGGCCCCACGGATAAAGTCAGGTGAAACCGGTAGAAGGGATTTCTACTCCTGGCACACTGCTCAAAGGAGGAAATCTACCTGTGTGGGTTTGACTCCACGACCTCCCGAAAGAGGTGGATACACACCAACCATTTGAGCTGCCATGTTGGGTGTATGGTACACATTACCTTAAGTCCTTAACAAGGCTATGTATATAGTCAATAGATGGCAGACGAAGACAAAAAGATCTTTCTTTAGATTGGCAAGAAATATTTTGCCACAATTTTCACAAAATATTGTAAAACACAAGGCAGTGCTGCCGATTATAAAAATAAAAATACAAGCCACACCTTAACGTAGGATAGACGAGGCGATATAAACTTTACTTAGCAAACACACATTAAGCGTACGCATCAGGGTTTTCCGTGAGGTAGGCTTCGACAACCTTGTACATCCCCGCTGCTTTGTCTTTCCCGGCTTTGATTTCCTCATCTTTGATCTCAACATCACCCTTAGTGTGGTATTCGCTTGTCGTCTTACAGATGCATCCTCCATCACCAGACACCTCAAACCTAACCTCGTAAACAATAGAGTCGAGCTTGTCTCCCAACGCATCACCTTCAATCAAAGTGTACTTGCACACGAAGTTCTCTTTGTCGAGCGCATCGATTCTATGCTTCACATAATTGTAATGGCTAGCTGCATAGTAAACCAATCAAAACATGCTTACGTTAGTTCTTGTTAAATACATGAAACTAATAACAAATTGTGTAACGTTACGAAGATTTATCTTTTTTGTGGCTTACATTCGGCAAAGGTGAGTAGTTTGATACTTCCAGCCCCTCCATCTCCTTCGATTATGTCGACGCTCTTTATCGCCTGAGGCATGAGCTTGGGCATCAAGCTGTTGTCAAGGATCAAGGCATTGAACATTCGAGCCGGAGCAATCGGGCAGGCAAACTCCTGGGAAAAACTGCTGACACCCATGTTCTCCTAGACGAAGAAAATGATCTAATTAAGGAAGAAGATTGGGGATTGGCTTACTAGAGAGTTTTTGAGTTGTGGAGATGGTTAAGACAATAGGCGGTATTTATAGAACTTGAATGCTTTTGGTGTAGAAAAAAAATATATTTGGTTCACACTCAAAGTCCTGGGTTGATTATAAAAGTAATCGTATTTCTTTGAACGCTTACCTGTTCAAAATTCAAATGACAACTAAAGTACGTTTTATTAAATCAGTGGGACAGTTCAACTTGATACAGAGGACATGACACACTCGATGTACATGGGCTTGGACATCGTTCACCCAAGCCCGGCTCAGGATTTAAGGTTTAGGCTAAACTAGCCCAAGCCTTCCAAGGTAGAAATAACCAAGCCCACCCAATGGAAAAATTTTGCGCTAATAGATCCTAAACCTGTTTTTAATTCAATTAGCAGGGAGGTGCACGTGAACGTGTGTAATTTAAAAAACAAAATAAAGAGAACTAGTTTTGGCAGAAGGAGTCCACAATGACCAAAATTTCCCTATTCCCATCAATATGTATCAGATTTTATAAGGGTATTTTTGGAAAGTTCCATATTTTAATATTCAAAAGGTCACAAATGGTGTTGTTAGGTTTGGGCTCAGTTCATATATTTATCGGGTCTTAGTTTTAAAACCAAGCTCAAGTCGGACTAATTGGTCAGCAAATGAGCCTCAACACGTCAAAAAATGGGCCAAGTTCAAAAGCCCATTAAGCTGAACCAGCCCAAGTGCGCTGGTATGAAAACAAACACTCAAGTGGGTAGCCCATAATGAAGCTAGTTATCAACTTTGGAATAGCTGTTATGCATTTCTAATCACTTGTAATATTCTTTTTTTTTTTTTTTGCGCTTTACTTTATGGGAATAATAAATAAGATATTATTTTATTTCTCTATTTATTATATTGGAATATAGAATTAAACACGTTTCAATCATGGCTAATTTCTTTTGTAAAATTATGTTTCAATTGAGGCGGCTTATGAGATGCTTGATTCTCAACCAATCGACAAAAGATGTAGGTGTCTCTGTGGGCCATGACTAACGATCACATGGATCCAATTGTTCTAAAACCCTGACTATGTGTATTCAACATTGAGTAAAGTTAGGCCCTGATTTATCAACTGTATTAAATATTTAGAGTTGTCTGATCATGTGATCATGCGGATTTTTGGGCTATGTGTAGATTGAATTAATTTCTTCCTTACACGTGGTACTGATCAAACCTAATGTGGGTTGAGTCTTCTTATTTGCTGCGCGCGTTGTGCCGTTTGATCTCCCATGATCACGTTCGATCAATTTGAAACCAAAGATATCTCTATCCAAATCCACACGTACTACAAATGGTGTCTTCAACATCACCATGCAAAGAGATAAAATAAAGGGCATCGAAAAATACAAGTTTAAAACGATTTCGGTTAAAAAAATGGAGTAAAAAAAGTGGTCAAAAAGATGAGAAAGAGTAAAACTTCAGTCACAGCCCACAATACCAGTCATGCGTGGCACACTCTTAGTGGATGCTGACCGTATGGATGTTTGGCTAATCACTAGGTGGATCTACAAACAAAAAATAAACCCGATCAGTGATTTCTAAGTGTTGGATTGAAGTTATTTTCATGGGTTGAATTTAACAGTAGGAATTTGAGCATTATTTGGGTACAAAGATCCAAAACTTGTAAATGACTAATCAGGCTGATTTTTTGGTTTCCAGGTCCTCCTAGGGACTGGCCAAACATCCATACGGTCAGTTCCCTCTAATAGTGTGCAAAGTGGCTTGTATTGTGGGGTGAGACCGGTTTCCGTCACAGCACACTGTGACCGAAGTTTTACTCAACGATCAAAAGATCAATAAGTGAGGACTTTGGGATTAATACTTCTTTTGTCCAAAACTACGCACTAAAAAAATGTACACGTATATGTGCATATGTCCATAATGTATTTAGATTGAGTGGTAATATAAGTTAGTAGACCGGGTATGAGCAAGCCGTCGGTCAGATTGAGCTGGCATGGCATAAATTAAGCCTGAATTTGAACCGGGCTTAAACAGACTGGTTGGGCCCATCCCACTACCACAGTTATCAAATCTGGAATTGGGCATAAGCTGAGCCCGAGTTGGACGTCTCTCAAAATTTTATCCATAGTTAAGACCTATTCCTGAGTCTGGATTGATGGACCTAAAGTCTTAGAAAACGACATGCTTGGAAACTATGGTCCTGTTCCAGTCCAGAATAGAGAATTGGGTACACACCAGGCATTCTTCTCCAAGGGCCCAGCCCAAATTCCTAAACTCAGCCCACATTTTCAAGCTGGTTCATTACCAGCCCAGTCCATTGAAGAAGGAATTTTTTTTTAGGAATAAACATTGCTACTACCTCCCAAAAATGCTACATTGTAACTTATTCGGGCCCAAAAAGCATTGAATGTTAGCCATTAGATTGGAGCATTTTTCATGGGGCGATTTCTGGCCGCTTGATTCAGGCATTTTTTTTGGGGTACCCAAATGAACAGCTAGAAATCTCCAATGAGACTAGTTTTTTGTGTTCCCAAGAGGTGAGCTGAGAAAAAATTCGCTGGTCCCAGAGTCCTTCAAACTTTGAAGGACCCCTGCCAAAATGTCTGACACGTACTTCAAAGCCTAAACCCAACCCACGTTAACCCTTGGTTAGTTGGTTAAGGATGGTTAACAAAGAATACGTGTCAAACATTTTGGGAGGGGACCTTCAAAGTTTGAAGGTCCCCGGGAGCAGCGAATTTTTTCTCAAGTGAGCTACGTTCATCAGTCGGTGGGCCAAGAAGAGCGTGACACGCGTCATTTCGGGGGTACCCATTATAGCAAACTTTTTCCGTTTTGTTCCAGGTTCTTGAAAACTCAAAGATCAAAACAAAAAAGTATAAGTTTCCAACGGTTTTTGGTCTTCCCTGGTGGATTTAAACCGCCCAATCATCCAGCAGTTTATAGCCACCAGTAAAAATAAAGGGAATTTTTGACATACTCCCCATGTTATCTTTAAAATTTGACATACCCCCCACAATTTGAAAAAGCTGACATACCCCCCTATGACTCGGTCTACTGTCATTTGACCAGTGTCGACCCAAGTTGACTACCTAATTTGTATTAAAGGACGAAAGTGCCCTTGTCTTCAACCTTATAACAAGGGTTTGGGTTTAAGCCAAAACCCATAACCCAAATCAAATATGAAAAGATGAGATTAAAGATAAAAATTAAAACCCATGTTGGTAAACTTGAGATTTTTTTATATTTTTTTAATGAATTAAACAAAGATTGAGAAGAAAAAACCCCCAAAAAATAAACAAAACTCATGAAGGAATGAGATTTCTTTTTATGGATTTTATTGTAGAATGAAATTTTAAAATTGAGAGAACTCATTTTTCCACATCTCAAAAGTTTGAAATATAAATTGCTTTGTCATGTTTTTCATTTTTGTTAATGAAAATTTTAAAACTAAAATTGTATGTGTATTTTTTTTTTTTTTTTTTTCTAACCTTGGGTTTAAAATTATTGCCGGAGTGGTGGCCAGCCGGCCATGAGACTCCAGTGGGTTGGTCGCCGGTGATGGGCGGCCAACCCATTGGAATCTCTTGGCCGGCCATCCTCACAGCCGTTTGATTTGGGGTTTGGGTTTTGGCCCAAACCCTTGTTCCAAGCTTGAAGACAAGGGCATTTTTGCCATTTAATACAAAATTTGAAAGTCAACTCGGGTCAACACTGGTCAAATGACAGTGGACCGAGTCATAGGGGGGTATGTCAAATTTTAAAGATAACATGGGGGGTATGTCAAAAATTCCCAAAAATAAAACTCTCTGCCAGGGAAAATCATTTTTTTGGTAGGTGTTCGTATTTTCCCCATCCCGAATATTTTCCGTACAACGAATTGCTAACTAGATTCTAGACCTTGATAAGAAACCAAGAGACCTATGGTCCTGGAAGAGCACGATCAAGGCCAAAGGAAAGTTCACAAGTCACTTCCTTTGGAGACCGGGAGACGGGAAAAACATCAATATCTGGAGAGATCCATGGCTCCTCGAGAGCCCTACCCATTAGCTTCATAGCCCCAGACCCCCAGACTACCAGGACACTTGTGGCAAATCTCATCCTTCCTTCCAAAGAGTGGAACCATCCTTCTCTGCAATTAATCAAACACGCTCTTGGTGTCATCCCTTTCATTTACTCATCCTTAATCCTCCTACCAGACTTTTTCCGCATCCTTGCCAACACCCCTTCCTTGTCTACCCCAGTGAAAGTAGTTAAATTAAACGGAAAATTGTAGAAAAGAAAACAAACTTTAATTTATTTACAAAAAAGAATACAACTTTTCGCAAATCCCAAAAAAGAAAACGAAACGCCCTTTCAAAGGGCGTTTCTTCTGCTGTCAGTCCAATCAGTCGCCGACTGACTAATGAATGACTGATGGCTGACAGGTCTGACAAACGCCCTTTTAAAGGGCGTTTATTCCTGAGAAATTTTAAAAAACATCCTATAATTCCTCAACTTCTAAACCAATCTACGAATATCGGAATGATCTGAATTTTTGTGAGGATGATCTCCTCACCGTAGAGATCATCCTCACCAAAAATCAACCATTGATTCATCTTCTGGGTACGTCAAAATGGGCGTAAAAATTGGGGTATCAAAAAACGCCCTTTAAAAGGGCGTTTTCTACTGACACACGCCCTTTAAAATAACGTCTGTCAGTTGTCAGAGATCTGACAGGCGTTTTTTAAAAAGGCGTCTATTACTGAAAAACACCCTTTAAAATGACGTTTTTTACTGACAAACGCCCTTTTAAATGGCGTTTTTTAATAAACATGTGCCACGTAATGAAACGCCCTTTGAAAGGGCGTTTCGTTTTCTTTTTTGGGATTTGCGAAAAGTTGTATTCTTTTTTGTAAATATATTAAAGTTTATTTCTTTTTAGAAATTTTCCGTAAATTAAATTGTCCATGTTAGAATAAAGTCTTGAAAAAGATAACATCAAGGCCAGATTGAGAAAAAATAAAATAAAAGTTATTTTCTAGTCATGTCCATGTACCACTGAGGTCACTTGGATATCGTGCGAATGGTTCTAAGATGAGGAGCCCATGTATACTTGTCTGATGATTTTCCATGTATGAGTCGCACAGCCAGCAGGAGGTAGCGCAAACTTATCAAATGGAATTTGATTGTTTTGTATGAATGTCTCATACAAGCAACCTATAGAGTTATCCAACAGGGTAGTGTGTGACAATCATCCTTTCAACGATACGTGACACATCGTATTTATTTATTTTTCAGGTATGTAGAAAATATTTTTAACACGCACACACAAAAAAAATAAAAAACCAAATCAACTTTCATTCCAACCAAACACATTTAAACAAAATCCCCAGTAAAAGCATTGTCACTACAGGCCGGCAACTTATTATAAAACACAAAGCAGTGTTGCCCATTAAAAAATCACTGACGAGGTGATACAAACTTTACTTTGCAGAAACACACTAAGACAATGCATCAGGGTTTTCCATGAAGAAGTTTTCCACACGGCGATACATCCCCTCCGCTTTGTCCTTGCCGGCTTGGATTTCGTCATCTTTGATCAGGTATTCTCCTGTCCTCTTACAAATGCATCTTCCATCACCAGAGGCCTCAAACTTAACTTCGTAAACAATCGAGCCAAGCTTGTCCCACAACCCTTCACCTTCAATCAATGTGTACTTGCACACAAAGTTCTCCATGTCGAGCTCATTAATTTTGTACTTCACAAATTTGTAGCTGTCAGCTGCATAGTAAACCAATCAAAACATGCTTATGTTAGTTCGTATTAAATATATGAAGCAAAGCATTATTTTTTGCGACTTACGATCATTGAAGGTAAGTTGTACGATACTTCCAGCCCCTCCATCTCCTTCGATTATGACGGCACTCAATATTGCCTCAGGCATGAGCCTGGGCATGAAATTTTTGTCAACGATCAAGGCATTGAACACCCGATCTGGAGCAATGGGGAAGGAAAACTCCTGGGAAAATTTGTTGGCACCCATGTTCTCCTGGAGGAAGAAAATGATCTAATTAAGGAAGAAGATTAGGGATCAATTAGCTTACTAGAGAGTTTTTGAGTTGTGGAGATGGTGAAGACCATAGGTGCTATTTATAGATTGAGATTGAATGCCTTTTAGTAAAAAGAGAAAATTTCTCACGTTCACATTCAAAGTCCTTGATTGATTATAAAAGGAATCAAATAGAACCTAAGCCTGTTATTAATTGAACTAGCAGGGAGGTGTAAGTGAACAACGTGTGTAATTAAAAAAGAAAATAAAGAGATATTATTTAGGCCGAACAAGTCCACAATGACCAAAATTTTCCTATTTCATCGATATGTATCAGATTCTGTAAGGTATTTGAGGAAAAATAGCAAACCGAAATTTTGACCAAATATAAAGAGATAGTTTTAAGGGAAATTTCTCAAATAATTAATAAAATTATAGTTTATGGTCAGAATTCAATAACTTTTGTAAAATCCGCACGAAAACACCGATTTCAAGTTTACCCTTAACCTCTTTAGCAAAACTTAGAAATTCCATTCAAAAGGCAGATGAAGTACCTGCAACGACAATATGCATAGATCCATCCTAATAAAACTTGCTTTTGGAGGCTTTAAAGTAAATAGTCCAATTGCAGATGGTATCATCGAATGGTTAGGACTTAGGAGATGATAAAATCACTGTTTGTCCTCTGTCAATAGTCACATATATACGTCATACGAATAAATCTTAATAGACCCAATCTATGGTTTGAATGTTATCACAGATTTTGAACATTATTTGGGTGGAGTGGCCCATCAACACTGACCGTATGATGTTTAGCATCTGATCTTGATGGACTTAAATACTAAGATTTATCTTATCCATTGGATTAGAGCTTCTCTCATGGGTTGTGTTCTTAATCGTTGAAGTGGCTTACTATTTGAGACCGTTAATCGCATGAATGTTGGGACCAACCTTAGGTGGAGTTATGCATGCCATCATTTAACTTCATAGTGATTTCTAAGCATTCCATTGACTTGTGTATGAGTTTGCCCAACCCTAGCTTTGTCATCATTTTTTCCATTTTTGTCATTGATTTGTCCTTCCTCGGCATCGATTTAAATTTTATTGTCACCGGTTTATCATTCTTTGTCATCTTTTTGCCCTTATCATCGTTTTGCGCTTCTTTGTCATCGTTTTGTCCTTCCCTGTTATCTTTTTGCATTTATGATCGGTTTGTCATTTCTTGTCATCTGTTTCTAATTCCTTGTCTTTTATTTGTAAGAATTTTTCTATTATTTTTTAGAATTTGTTATTTATTTTCTAAGACCCTGATGCATCTAGATCGTTATATATTACAATAATATTATATTATTCGAGGAAGAATATATACATTGGTTAATTTTATATATACATATTGGTTACACATCATTTTTCTCAATTTAATATACACAAGAGAATATACAAAAATAGATAAAAATTGTATTTTCTCTGCCAAGAGTCTTTCTCATACCACCCATTCTCATTCTTAGCTTTTGCACCACTCGATTTCCATGTGCAACCACTCGATTAATTTCTCCATAGTCTTGCACCATTTCCATCATCCAATCGGGTTGTACTCGTTCATCTCCATTATAGTTGTTACTCATAGACTTTGCCACCAAACTATTTCCTATTTAACTAATTCCCAGTTTTTGCACCACATTATATTCACAAAATCTTTCTTTATCTTTTATTACCCCATCTTACAGACATATGAGATCTAAGCTTTCATCTGAATCCATCGGAAAATGAAAGATGTAGTGACTTCTTTTGACTTCTTACCGTTTTATTATCTCCGTATAAGGAGAAGATTCGGTGAAGGAAGGCAAAAAAAAATAAAAGATACAAAAAGAAATAATAAATGTTGGAGAAGAATTAATGGATTATAGATGAAGAAAGCTTGGAGGAATAGATGAAAAAGAAAGCTTGAAAGCTTAGAGGAGCAGATGAAGAAGAAAGCTTAGAAGAGCAGCTTCGTAGAAAAAAAGTGAAGAGAGAGAATATGATTTGAGGTTCATACAGGGAATGATATTTGATTTGATTGATGTACTTGCATGAAAAAAATAATTTTGACAATAAGGGTAAAAGTGTTCGAAAATGAGCTCAATTTGTTATTCTCGCCATTTTGAAAAGTTATTGACATTCTGGTCATAAATGGCAATTTTATTAATTATTTGAAAATTTTTCTTAGTTTTAAATGGTTATGAAAGAGTGCTTTTTGAAATCTAGAATTTCATTAGGTGAGTTTTGGAAAGTTCTATATTGTAATATTCAAAGAGCAATTTGCAATTGAAGTTACTTTAAAAACTTTGTAATGATTACACTAATTTTGTTGGACAATTTTATTAAATTATTAATATTAAAATATTTTTAAACGATTTAATAGATATTTAATTATAAATGGATTATTTTGAAAGATCTAATATTTTTAATGTTAAGAGACAAATTTGTAAAATTGTGACAACTGGATGGAAAGTTATAAAACTTTATAAAGATTATACAAATAGAAATACCAAAGTCCTTGATCACTATAAAAATAAGTAGTGAAAGTGCACTAGTACTTCTGAAAAATAAAAAAAAGGTAAGTCGGGGTTGGGCTCAGTTCATATATTTATCAGGTATTAGTTTTAAAACCAAGCTCAAGTGGAACTAATTGGTTAGCAGATGATGAGCCCTAGCACAGCAAAAAGTGGGCCAAGTCAAAAGCCTATTGAGCTGAACCAGCCCATGTGCACAGTTCTGAAAACAACACTCAAGTAGAGGTAGACCATAATAAATAATAAAATAGATAACTGAGATCTTGTGATCCTTTTTTTTATTTTTTCGCTTTAGTTTTGTTCTATTTGTTTATTTTAAAATAAGCAACTTGTTATGTTTATTAGGAGATAAAAAAATTATAATTTTTAATTGGAATATAGTATTAAACATGTTTTAATCATGGCCAAAAAAAAAAGTAAATTGATGTTTCAAATTAGGCGACTTATGTGATGCTTGATTTTCAACCAATCGACAAAAGATCTACATGTCTTTGTGGGCCATAACTAACAATCACATGGATCCAAATCCAATTATTCTAAAACCCTGACCATGTGTAGCAAACATTGAGTAAAGTTAGGCCGTGATTTAGCAAACTGTATTAAATATTTAGAGTTGTATGATCATGTGGTCATGTGGATTTTGGGCTATGTGAAGATTGAATTTCTTCCTTACACGTGGCAGTGATCAAACCTAATGTGTGATTTCAGGTCACGATTAGTGTTTTTCAGGGTCGCATTACTATATATGGCCCACACACACATGAGATACCAATTTATCTCATTTCGTTTACAATTCGTTTGAATTGGTGTCTTCAACATCACCATGCAAAGAGACGAAAGGGCATTGTTTGGATGGTTAATGCTATTGGATCCATGGGCTACTTAAGCATGGCCGCCTAGGCAACAAGCCATCGGTCAGACTGAGCTGGCACACATACATTAAGCCTGAACTTGAACTGGGCTTAAAAAAAAGGTCTGGCTGAGCCCATCCCGCTATCACAGTTATCAAATCTGGAATTGGGCATAGGCTGAGCCTGAGTTGGACATCTCTCAGGATTTTCTCCATGGTTAAAGACCTATTCCTGAGCCTGGATTGATAGACCTTAAGTCAGAGAAAACAATATACTTGGAAACTACCGCCCTGGCCCAGTCCAAAATAAAGAATTGGGCACACGCCGCACACAACAGGCATAAATTGGGCCAATTTAAAAATCTTTTCCAAGTGCCCAGCCCACATTTCCAAGCTCGTTCATTACCAGCCCAGCCCATTGAAGAAGAAAATCTTTTATTTCTAGGAATAAACATTGCTTCTACGGTTCTAGGCCTACCGCCCAATAATACCACATGGTAACTCATACGGGTCCACACACCATTGAATGCTAGTCATTAGATTGGAGCGTTTTTCATGGGGTGAAATCTAGCCACTTGATTCAAACATTTTTTTGGTATGCAGATCGAACAGCTAGAAATCTCCAAGGAGACTAGTTTTTCGTGTGTAGCTAGGTCCCCAAGAGGTAAGCTACGTTCATCAGTCAGTGGGCCAAGAAGAGTGTGCCAAAAAGAGAGAGGTGTTCTTATTATCACTAGTCTGACCTAGGAGTTCGTCTGTCCTTTTGCTCTAGCTAGCCAGGATGTTCAAGGCCTTGATTCTTTGCCTCACACTACCTGACCTCAAAGCAAAGCTCATTCCTCAATCGATAAATGGTGTCGATATATAGGAACCCTAATCGATAAATTAGCCCATACAATTGCACGTCGGCGGATGTGATCCATGTATAAGCCCAGCTAAAGACCCAACAAGTTCGGTAAAACCCATCCAGGGATTTCCAGGCTGTAACTACTTGTGCTTGTGCTTGATAGTAAGCTTATTAATAATCTATTTAGCCCAAACCCGTTTATATATATCAGGTCTTAAAACGGAGCTCGAGTCAAACAGGTTAGTAGATGTAGCCCTATAGTTCAGCACAAAGTGGGCCAAGTTCAATAGCCCATTGGGAATAACTAGCCCATTTGCACCTTTGTGAAGACGTCACCCAAGGTAGTGACTCAAAATGAAGCTTGCTAGTTTCTACATCGGAATTAATTTGTAATCAATCTCCACTACAAATATAGACTTTTAGTATATCCAATTAACGCAAATACATGCGAATCAATTTGTGACGAGATGATCATAAGAAGGAGGAACGACATGAAGAGCAATAATGCTTTATCTTCTTCCTTGATCTTCATCTCGAGCTTTAACGCAAATTCAGATTTCTTCGCCTCGTCGTTTGCCTTGCTCAAACAATGTTGTATCAAAAAAATTTACTCTCCTTTACAATAAGCTGTAGTTATTCTACCCATCGAGTTTTTCCACTTTCAACTTGATCCCTAAGCCCTTAGCTGACATCGTAAATAACCACAGCTTCGATACAAGATTGTTGAAAATCAACTTTCACAAAGTAGCAAAAATAGAGAATACCGAAAGATCAATCATACAGACATAGTAAATTTGTATGGTTTGGCGGTGTGCCTATATCCACAGTTGAGAAGAGCTCTTTCACTATCTTTAAAGAATTTGGACCAAACACGTTTATATACATGGGTGCCCCATGCCATCGGCACTCCTCGACAAAGAATTTGCCAAAATCAGGTGAGTGGCGGGGAGATCCACCGTCCATTTGGGGGATGATTAGAGGAGGTATAAGTAGGGAGACAATCAATGTGTTTTGTTATATAGAATTGTAAATGGCCCATGCCCACGGCACTCTCTGACAAAAGCGTTTGCAAAAATTGGGTGCCTTCGGCACTCAAATGGTATAACGGACTGGGGTGTTACCGTTTTTTTCATTATAATGGCTGTTAATAACGGATTGTAACACACAGAGGGAGAAATGGAAAAATAACAGAAATAACAAAAAATAATGGTGTTGAAATTTAAATTTTGAATAAATTGAGATCAAATGAAGCGGATTGAGTGGCTGAAATCTAACCGTCCACATTAGATCGATGGATTTGATCTCAACCGCTCTTTATCGAACCGTCCACATTAGATGGATGGATAAGATAAGAGAATACAACTAAGTTATCTTGATATATGCGTGGGTGGCCCATGCTTGCGGCACTTTCCGACAAAGTGTTTGTCAAAATCGGGTGTTAGTTAATCTCAGCCATCGATATGAAGCATAGTGGATCTCAGCCACTCATTATTGTAGCAATATAAGATAAGAGGGGCATAAGAAAACCATTTAATTTCCGTTAGATTCTTTTTTTTTTTTTTTAATTTTAAAATTTGAATTTCAGCACCACTTTTTTCGGTTAAAATCATTACAATCCGTTAAAATCTATTTTTTCCATTTTTGCCTGGCCGGTTCAATCCGTTTTAACGGTAGCACCGCTCTTGAGGCATAAAAAGTGAGGCTCTTGAGCCTGACCCTTAGGCTATATGTATATATATATATATATATATATAGGTAAATAGTAGGTGACCCATGCCCACGACACTCTTCGACAAAACATTTGTTAAAATTGGGTGTGAGTGGCTGAGATCCACTGTCCATTTGGTGTGATAAGATCTCGGCCATCCTTTATGAAGCCGGATAAGAGGGGGAGACAACCATCCTGTTTTGTTATATAGATATCAGGTCTTAAAATCGATCTCAAGTCAAACAAACAGGTTAGTAGATGTTGCTCTACAGCTAAGCATAAAGTGGGCCAAGTTCAAAAGTCCACTGGGAATGACTTAACCAGAAGTTAGATTCATCATCACCATCTCCATGCAACCACTAAAAATTCCGTCAACCCAATTGTCTGATCTTCTTCATTCGAATCAAACATTTAAACAAAATCCCCAGTAAATCACTACAGGGACATTTTATTATAAAACCAAACGGCCCGGGGTGTTCCCCATAGTAAAAACTAAAAATACAAGCCACACCCCAACACAAGACAGACAAGGAGACGCAATATTTACTTAAAAAGGACAAACTAAGCGTAAGCATTGGGGTTTTCAGTGAGGTAAGCTTCCACAACCTTGTACATTGCCGCCGCTTTGTCCTTACCGGCTTTGATTTCCTCTTCTTTGATCTCAGCGTCACCCTTGGTGTGGTACTCGCTTGTCGTCTTACAGATGCATCCTCCATCACTAGACGCCTCAAACTTAACCTCATAAGCAATCGATTCGAGCTTGTCCCCCAAGGCATCACCTTCGATCAAAGTGTACTTGGAGACAAAGTTCTCTTTGTCGAGCAAATCGATTCTATGCTTCACAAAATTGAATTGGCTAGCTGCATAGAAGACCAATCAAAACAAATGCTTCTGTTACTTCTTCGATCTCAAATATATATTAACTAACAAATTGTGTAACGTTACTAATTAAGCATTGTCTTTTGTGACTTACATTCAGCGAAGGTGAGTAGTTTGATACTCCCAGCCCCTCCATCTCCTTCGATTATTTCGACGCTCTTTATCGCCTGAGGCATGAGCTTGGGCATCAAGCTGTTGTCAAGGATCAAGGCCTTGAACATCCGAGCGGGAGCAATCGGGCAGGCAAACTCCTGGCTAAAACTGCTGACACCCATGTTCTCCTAGACGAATAAGAAAATGATCCAAGTAAGGAAGAAGATTAGGGATGATCAACTGGCTTAGTAGAGAGTTTTTGAGTTGTGGAGATGGTGAAGACCATTGGTGCGCTATTTATAGATGTAAGACTAAGATAGTCCCACATTCAATGTGATGGGTAGATTATAAAAAGAATCCCATTTCTTTTGAATACTGACCTGTTCAGCAGACAACCCACACATGTTTTCATTTCACCAAGCTGTAGAGAACCTTTTAGGTAGGCTTCTGGTACATCAATTATATTTGATAAAGAGGACAACACAAACAGGTGTACGTGGTCAAAACTATCCACCCTACCAACCTTCAATACCGTCGTGTCGACTACCAACATAAATAATTCCTCTCCTTTGTACTTTTTTATTATTATTACATTATAAAATATACTTTTTCTTTGATAAGCTCATATAAAATATTAATATTTTTTGGATCGGAATAAAATACCATATTATTTTATCAGTTATATTCTCTATTAGAAATAAATTATTGAAGATGTTTAACTCGTGGCAAAAACAAGATAAGAAATAGTTTCTTTGTGGGCCTTAGTACTGTCCCCTTGATGAACTCATTTTGCCCGATTATCAACTCTATTGAGTAGTCAGAGCCATCTGATCACTCTTCAAAGTAATCTTCCAAACTGTCCTTTGGGTTGAAACTTTCTTATTTTGCCACTTCTTTCAAAAGGCCCCTTACGATCACTCACATGCATCGCATATGCGGTCCGCTAGTTCTATTAAGGCAATTACGTACTCAAGTGAATCATTTTTTTTTTGCCCCTCATTTCATCAGACCCCATGAATAAACGTGACTTTTCTAACTTGGATCAAATGGCTCTATAAGATAATAATCCGCGGACCCATGCATACTTGTTGGATGGTTTTTGGGCCTTGACCCACCCAAATAGGAGGAAGCATATAACTAGCTTTCTTACGACGAGCTACCTACCTGAGTAATGCTTTCACACCGGTTGCACATTGGCCGATCCAGTTCAATGGGCTTTAGACTTGGCCCACTCTGTGGTGGGTTGGGTCTCTACCAGCTAACTTGTCAGTTCAGCTTGAGCTTGCTTTTAATACTAAGACCTGATAAATACATGAGCTGAGCTGATCCCAAAGGTATCATTGAACTAATAACAGGCTTAGGCTCTACTGGCATTATAAAATTAGCGTTGGGTCAGCTTGGATTAAGTTATTTGCACGTGGGAAGGCTTGGCCTTGTTTGGCCCAAACCCTTAAACCGGAGCAGGGCTTGGGTCGGGGATGGCCAGGCCCATGTAGGCATGTGTATGTTGTCCTTTCTATCGAAGTTTAATTGTTGAAAAAGGTCCCACACGTACACCTTGAATAAACTTCTCTAGCTGTCCGTTGAACAGGTCAGAATTCAATCAAATTGGACTTTGAAAAATTTTTTGCACCCAAAGGCATCTTAAACTTGATCTATAAATAGTAATACCACCTAAGGTCTTCACTATCTCCACAACTCAAAAACTATCTAGTAAGCCAATTGATCCTTAATCTTCTTCCTTAATTTTCTTCTTCTAGGAAAACATGGGTGTCAGCAGTTTTTCCCAGGAGTTTGCCTGCCCGATTGCTCCGTCTCGGATGTTCAAGGCATTGATCCTTGACAACAGCTTGATGCCCAAGCTCATGCCTCAGGCGATAAAGAGCGTCGACATAATCGAAGGAGATGGAGGAGCTGGAAGTATCAAACTACTCACCTTCGCTGAATGTAAGGAACAAAAGACAATGCTTAATTAGTAATGTTACACAATTTGTTAGTTGATATTTATTAATTGAGAAGAACTAACAGAAGCATTTTTTTTTTATTGGTCTTCTATGCAGCTAGCCAATTCAATTTTGTGAAGCATAGAATCGATGCGCTCGACAAAGAGAACTTCATGTGCAAGTACAGTTTGATTGAAGGTGATGCATTGGGAGACAAGCTCGAATCGATCACTTATGAGGTTAAGTTCGAAACATCTAGTGATGGAGGATGCATCTGTAAGACGACAAGTGAGTACCACACCAAGGGTGATGCTGAGATCAAAGAAGAGGAAATCAAAGCCGGTAAAGACAAAGCCGCTGCGATGTACAAGGTTGTGGAAGCCTACCTCACCGAAAACCCTGATGCCTATGCTTAGTGTGTCTTTGTTAAGTACAGCTTGTATCTCCTTGTCTGTCCTATGTTGAGGTGTGACTTATATTTTTATTTTTAGTATGGGCATGAACACCCCATTTGGCTTTATAATAAATACCCTGTACTGATTATGTTTTTATTCAAATGTTTGATTGGAACGAAGAGTTGATACTTTGTGTCTTACATTGAGCGAAGGTGATTTGTTTGATACTTCCAGCCCCGCCATCTCCTTCAATTGTGTCGAAGCTAGCTTTGTAATTATATCGTCTGATGCATGAGCTTAGGCATTAAGCTGTTGTCATGGATCATGGCCTTGAACATCCGAACCGGAGCAATAGGGCAGGCAAACTCCTGGGTAAAACTGGTGACACCATGTTTTCCTAGAGGAAGAAAATGATCTAAGAGGATTAAGGATCAATTGGCTTACTAGGGAGTTTTTGAGTTGTGAAGATGGTGAAGACCACAAGGTGATGAAGAATGGAACTCTTGGCTGAATGAACCATTTGATAAACATTGGAATAGCAAAAATAGCCTGTGTATAAAGAACGGGCTAACCGGCTGACAATGGGCTGCGTCTGGGCCAGCTACTGGTCAGACCAACTGTCATTGCATAGATAAGCCTGAGCTTAAACTGGGATTAAAATGTCTAGCTGGGCAGGTCCCACGAGCATTCTATTTTTTTTTTTTTTTTTTTTGGTGTGTGAAGAAAAGAAAGTCAGGGAAGTTAATAATACTGTTCATGATGGAATAAAGTATTGAAAATGATTAAATCATGGCCAAAATAAGGGGGAAATAATTCTAAATCATGTCCATTCTGGCGGCTTAGATGATTTGTGAATTTGAACTAAAACGAATCCACGTTAGTGTGGGCCCATGCATGTATAAGAATCACTTGGATCAAATGGTTTTAAATACGCTCACGGTCCACGGCCCATGTAGACTTGTCCGATTGTTTTCCTGCTATGACCGACACAACCAAGTGGTAACCAACTTATTATTGAATGGCTTGATTCGTTTGGATCAACGACTAATCAGCCAGCAACCTTTCATAATATGGAGGAGCTACAAAGTAAAAAAGAAAATATAGAGGAGCACTTTCACCCAAAAAAAAAAACTCTTCAATATCCATGTAAAAATACTACGAATGTCATCACCATCGATCTCCACCACTCAAAACTCCCCATCAAGCCAATTGTATCTCTTCTTCTTTCTTAGATCCAGCTTTACCCAGGAGTTCGTATAACCGGTTGCTCCGGCTAGGATGTTCAAGGCATTGATCCTTGACTCCAACAACCTCATCCCAAAGCTCATGATGCCTCAGTCCATAAAGAGCATCGAACGTAATCGAAGGAGATGGGGGTGCTGGAAGCATCAACCAGATCAACTTCAGTGATGGTATAATGCACAAAAGATTGTAAGGTTAAATTGGTTAAATATTACTCTCTCTTTTTTTTTTTTATATTAAAGTACAAGATCCATGGTATATGTGAAGCATCGCGTCGACGAAAAGAACTATTCATGTGCAAGTAAAGCTCGAATCGATTACTTACAAGGTTAAGTTCGAAGCCTCCAGTGATGGAGGTTGTGTTTGTAAGATGTCAAGTGAATACCATACCAGTGGACCAGTGGTGATGTTGATATCAAAGAAGAGGAAATCAAGGCGGGCGGGGAAGGACAAAGCGATGGGGATGTACAAGGTTGTGGAGGCCTACCTATTGGATAATTCTGATGTTTATGCTTAGTACATGTTTGTCTTTGTTGAATTAGTTTTGTATCTCCTCCATCTTTTTTGTATTACAATGTGACTTTTATTTTTGGCAACATTATCTTTGGCTTCATAATAAGAAACTCCATTGTTTTGGTGGAGACTTGGTTGAAATTTTTATTTTTAAAAATATTCCAAAGTAAGTCATGGACCCCAACTCAAATGTGATCTTGATTACTGCCACCTCACTTTTGCTGTCGCAATCAACGTGCAAAGTTTTCTCCCAGTTAACCATGGTAAAACCTTTAATATTTTTAAAGGATATCAGGATCGCGGAGGACACAAAATTCACACCAATTTTGGCGTACCCACATGGAAGATGAATCAATGGATGATTTTTGGTGAAGATGATCTCCTCACCATATAGATACCCCTACAAAAACTCTCTCTCTCTCTCTCTCTCTCTCTCTCAATTTGATGATTAAAACCGTCTAAATTTGTAATCCTTTTGTAGATAGGGGCATAACCTCATTGATCATCCAATATATCAACTATTGAACAGTTGTCTGATTAGTGCAGTTTTTTGGGCCATGGCATACACAAGAGACGACCCATCAAGGCGATTGCAGCAACTGGCTAGAGATGAGACAAAACATATGGTACAGGATCTACAGATCCCGTGCCATTGCACCAAAAACCAACCTGATCATCTTATGAATACCAAGTTACCAACTTATTTGTTGCAGTCCTTCTAATGGTTACAAACCAATGGTCCAAAGAAAAAGGATCTACATATCAGGAGGCTCATAGTGATCCAATTATGTTGAGTTCTGGTAATGCTAGGGTCCCACATCTTGATATAATTAACTAATTAAATACACCTAGGGGACAGTTTTTTTTTTTTATTCAAGGAGGATCAAATTTGATTATTTTTTAACAATTCCAATAAAACATCAGCAAATCATTTCAATCAAAACTTTCAACCAGAATCCCAATGACAATAGGGGATTTCTTATTATCAAGCCAAAGGCCAAAGGCCAAAAAAAAATGATTTAACAAAGACACGCACTAAGCATAGAGATCAGGGTTTTCCAAGAGGTAGGCTTCCACAACCTTGTATATCCCCATTGCTTTCTCCTTACCTGCCACGATTTCCTCTTCTTTGATCTCAACATCACCCTTGGTATGGTACTTGCTTGTCATCTTACAAATGCATCCGCCATCATTAGAAGCCTCGAACTTGACTTCGTAAGCAATCGACTCGAGCTTGTCTCCCAATGCATCACCTTCAATCAAACAGTACTTGCACATGAAATTCTCTTTATCGACTGCGTCGATTCGGTGCTTCACGTATTTGAAATGACTAGCTGCATGACAGACCACCAAGGCAAAACATGCTTATGTTACGTTACTTCTCAAATATACTGTAACCTTACGAATTTTTATCTTTTGTGTCTAACCTTCACTGAAGTTGATTTGTTCGATGCTACCAGCGCCTCCATCTCCTTCGATTATGTCAACACTCTTTATCGCCTGCGGCAAGAGCTTGGGGATCAGGTTGTGCGAGTCAAGGATCAAGGCCTTAAATATCCTCGACGGAGCAACTGGACATGCAAACTCCTGGGTAAAATTGGTGACACCCATGTTCTACTCGAACAAGAAAACAATCTGAGGAAGAAGAAAGAGAATGATCACTTGGTTAATAAGGACTGTTGGATGCTGAACATAATGATCATTGGTAATATTTATAGATTGAGGTTGGTGTGAACCATCTGTAGGCTACAATGAACCCATATAGCTTTTGAACCCTTTCCGGCTTCTTCTTTTGAATTCCGAGTGGGTCAACCCATATGGGCGCACATGGGCTGCTCCATGGTCCACCACTCCACCCAAGTCAGGTCGAGACGTAACTAGTTAGGCAAAATCAGCCTAGGACTTCCTTGGCTGACACTCCTTGGTCTAAGTCTTCTCGTTCGTTGATTTTGGGTCGTCAACTAACAGCTAGTAGATCTAGGCCCATAAAGTTGGCCAAATTCAAAAGCCCATTGGGCTATACTCGCCCATTTGCACCTTTATGAGGCGATAAGGACATCACACAGGTTTGGTATGAAGCTTGTTTTCCACATCGGAATCAACTTGTAATCAATCACTTATCACCTTAAATACCCAATTTGAATATATCCAGTTAATGCAAATGCAAGGAAAAAAAAATTCTTGATTATCAAATTGTAGGAGAGAAATATATGGTGGAGATTGATTGCTGGAGTTTAGATCTAGATCGTACCCAATGTGTTGATTGCCGCGCCAAACATTGTCCCATCACCCACGGTACACTTTTTGGGCCCACTGGCCCTATGAATGTTTGGCCCACGCCTTGATGACCCTACATGCCAAAAATAGCCTGATAACTGTTTCTTCGTCATGAGCAGGCTATGGCTGGAAATAGGGCATGAAATGGAGTGGATCTAATCCGATTCAAACCTGTAACTTGCAGATTTGGATTCTTAAAACGCGATCTGCATAAACATGGGTCAGCTTCGGATCTATATGATTATATTCGGATCTACTCATTTTAATTTGGATATGGATATGGATCTTGTTGTATGGATCATGTGATATGGAACTGAGTTAGATCCACATCTAGATCCGGGTCAAGATGTTCAAAGTAGAATTTGAACCTGGATCTATTTAGATCCGACCCATTTCATGCCCTATGTGTAAAAACATTGAGCCCAAGTTTATCACCTCTTGGTAATATTTGATGTGATCAACAAATGAGACAAGTATTAGTGACCAACACCTCAGGTTCTCTTTTAAATAATAACCTGTTCCAATAATAAAACCATGCTTTAAAATAACGCCCCAAGCCTGTTACATTAAGAACCGTTTTGACGCTTAGAAAATAATGGCCGTTTTTTTTCTTTAAAATAACAGCTGTTATTTTCTGAAAAATATTTCATTTTTGAAATTTGAATTTTAGCACCTTTTTCCGTTATTTCCATTAAAACCCGTCGAATTGCCTTTTATTCATTTTTGCCCCTGTCCATTACAATTCGTTTTAACGGTGACACCCCCAGTCCGTTATAACATTAAAACGGCCTCTTTTAAACCTTGGGTAAAACCGTAGATTAAATTAACGATTATAACACCATTTTAATGCTTCAACTCGTTACGTTTTAATATTATACGTAGTAATATACTTGTTATAACGGTCATAACAGTAATACCAGCTAACTGTTCTGCGGTATGCCAATTATATCGATCACTTTCAAACCTTGGGGCTGGCAACTTTTGGGTGTCAAACGGTGCAACTTGACTGTGCTTTTACATTTCTTTGTAAGTTAGTTTTAAAGAACATATAATGAAAAAAAAAAAAATTGGACAAAATGTGAGCAACTTGGCTGGCACACCTTTTAGTAAAGATAAAGGATTTGTACTTTGCACCTTTTGGCAACTGATGATCCTCGAGATACGCCACATAAATCTCAAGATCATCCAACGGTCTAGACCTAGGGATGCCAAGATACTACAATATTGTCCACCATACTATAATTTTCTTTCCAAACAAGCATTTAAGTGTCAAATTTTATGCAGTTTTTTGGATCAAATGTTGTATTTGTTCATTGATTCAACAAGCTAGCGGAGCCATTCGATAAGTTGGTTATCTCTTGGATGTGTGGGTCATAGCCCAAGAACCACACGATCAGACAAACAATTTTAACTATTAGATAAAATCTTAATAAATAATGGTGACTTTCAATCTATCCCTGGATTGGACAGTCAAGGCCTTGAATCATTCAATCCATACGATTTTTAGACCTGGTCCTTAAAGTCAAAACATCGCGTAAGCCGGCTATGATTTCAATATAATAATATCTATATGTTGTAATCGACCATATAAGGGGTGGTACGTAGAGTAGAGCATCCATATGGTGGTACACATGGTCACACCGGTTCATTAAGTAAGCCAGCTGTAAGATGGATATCCCAGCATAAAATAGATCAAGTGAACGATCAAGATCTATCATTGTAATAGGTCATTTATAAAAAAAATAAAAAAGATAATCAGATCAGCATGAAAGAGACGGCCCACTGATTAACGGCTTAGATTGATGCTTTGATGGGCAGCCTGTACGTTTGAGATGCAAGCTACAATCTCTGTGTAGTTGACTCCACCGTATCTTCTGTATAATAAGATTTAAATGGATATTCAAATTGTACAAGTAAATAGACCGGGTCCAGATCTAACTCCGAAGTAATAAAATTGGTGAGCTGGCCCAAAGTATAGATCTGGGCCAACTTGTTTCGGCCCAGGGAGGCTGGGCAGTTTAGTCCATTTCCTTAGGATCTGTGCCAGCCTTGGGCTGACACTGACCCGGTCCTGTGCATTGTACTTGCACGTCTTCTAATCTCTATCTAAACACCAAGTTGATGTTATTTTAACCAAACGTGATATCAAATAAGGGCACCGGTTTTCTGGTTGGCCCGTCCATATATGGACACTGAAGTTTTTACACGTGGTGCTGAGGTGGTAAGTCCATAGGGCTCAACGTGTTTCTTCATGACCTCATTCTTCATGTGTCAACTGCCACGTTTCAGCCATATAACCCTTCGGCACAGGTTCTTTTACCTATTTTCTACTTATTAAGGTGTCAAGGGTTTCCATTTCATTTCATAGTGGGAATTGGGAAAGTAAAATGCATAGGAGGGTTTGGGATATACGTGGACGAGAACATCATCGACTTAGGACCATGGTCTGGATTGATGGCGTGCGTCATCCCTCCACGTGGAAAAAACACAAGGGGTGCCTGTCCACAGAAGAAGTTTAGATGGCCCGTCCAGAAAACCATTTCCCTTCAAAAAGATATTGTTGAGCCGATCAGATTCAAAGATATATATATAAAAGATATTGTTGAGCCGATCAGATTCAAAGATTTATATATATATAGTAGGGTTCATTTTATAATGTAATATGAACCTCCATCTCAATCTATAAATACCACCAAATGTCTTCACCATTCTCACCACTTAGAACACCCCATTAAGCCATTTGATCCATTTTCTTATATAGGAGAGAACATGGGTGTCACCACTTTTACTCAGGAGTTCGTGTGTCCCATTGCTCCGGCTAAGATGTTCCAGGCCTTGATCGTCGACTCCCACAACCTGATCCCCAAGCTCATGCCTCAGGCAATAAAGAGCGTCGAAATAATCGAAGGAGATGGAGGAGCTGGAAGCATCAAACTGCTCAATTTCAGTGAATGTAAGTATTAGCGGATAGTGTATTCCCGCACACATGTTGTATTAGTCCGACACCCATTGGTATACATAGTTGTTTCGCCTTTCTCTAATAAATCAATCTTTTGGGGCAAATGGTTGTTTAATATTGTATCAAAGCCTTAAGGCATAGGAGGTGGCGGGTTCAAGTCTCTAGCGGATTGTATTCCCGCTGAGGAGTGTGTTAGCGGATAGTGTAATTCGCGCACGCGCTTTGTTGGCTCGATGACCTGTTGGTATACACAGTTGTTTCGTCTTTCCCCAACAGGTCAATCCTTTGGGGTAAATGGTTATTGTTTAATAGTAAACCACATGATATAACTTATTTAATCCCATATATATTAGACAAGAACTAACATAGATCATGTTTTGTTTGATTGATTACCCAGCTAGTCATTTCAAATATGTCAAGCATCGTATCCATGTACTCGACAAAGAGAATTTCGTGTGCAAGTACACTTTGTTTGAAGGTGATGTATTGGATGAGAAGCTCAAATCGGTTGATTACGAGGTTAAGCTCGAGGCCTCTGGCGATGGAGGATGCATTTGTAAGATGACAAGCGATTATCACACCGCTGATGATGCTGAGGTAAACGAAGACGAAATCAAGGCGGGCAAGGAAAGAGCGATGGGGCTGTACAAGGTTGTGGAAACCTACCTTTTGGAACACCCTGATGCTTATTAATGTGTCTTGGTTGACTGTTTTATGTAGGCAATGTTGGGCTACATTGCTTTTGGCTTGATATAATAAGAACTCAAAGTCCCGTTTGTGATTTTTCTTTTGATGGAGAAATGTGTGTTTGGTTGCAATGAGGGTAACCTTGTTACTGCTAATTAATGTAGAAACAGTAATGCTGCGATGTTGATGAGGAGCAGAGCTTATATATTCATTATATAATAAGTCTTCTTCTATTAATTTGCTAGTCAAACATGGCCTGGTGCTTTCACATAAGCCTAGTGGCTGTTTGGTAATGACGCAGGAAAATGTTGAGTTTGCACGGTCTGCCGGTCTAAAGTCCGGTCACTAAAACAAGGCTACGACAGACAGGATTTCCATGAGCAGGCGACCGGTCTTTGAGGTTAGTTGACCGGTCTACAAATCGTTTGATCAAGTCTCAAAGATTGGTCGACTAGTCTACTATCGAGTCACTCAATCACAAGGTTGATTGACTGGTCTAGCTACTATCGGGTTGACCAGCGAACTCCTATGAGATATACCAATAAGCACGAATCATCAGGAAATATCTTATTTAAGGACCTTGAGTCCTACCCATATACCTCTTATGCATAGTCCCTAGCTATAATTGAGACCAAGCATTTTAGCTTCAAAGATATGACTTGACTCTGATTAGAAAATGCTCGAGTAAGATGCTTGATCATCAATTTGGCTTTAAGTATCATTTCTTGACCTTTGAAGCTTTGAAGCCTTCATCTTCATGTCTTGTCTCTTACTAGTGGGTGGCCCATGCCCTCTCGGCACTCTCCACAAAGTATTTGTCAAAATCGGGTGTGAGTGGTTGAGATCCACCGTCGTCCATTTGATAAGATCTCAGGTCTTCTTTGTTGAAAACTATAAGAGGGCCAGGGTATAAGTGGGAGACAACTTCCCTGTTTTGTTATATAGACTAGTGGGTGGCCTGTGCCCTCGGCACCCTCGGTCAAAGCATTTGCCAAAATTGGCTAGTGTGAGAGGCTGAGATCCACTGTCATTTGGGGAATAAGATTGATCTCAGCCCTTCTTTGTTGAAACAGATAAGAGGAGGAATAAGTGGGGAGACAACTTCCCTGTTTTGTTATATAGATAGATGTAGAGTACAAGGATTAGATTAGACATATATAATGCAAATACGACATAACGTAGTATAAAATTAACAAAGTATAGACATATGACTTTAAATAGAATCTATATTTTGTCAAGAAAATTTTTTATCTTACAGTTTTTAATCCAATGATCCTGCGCGTATAGGACCGTGCCACCTGAACTAGATTTAAGATGAGGCTTAACCTAAGTTAGTTTTTATACTTCTTTTTAAAATAAAGACAAGTATTACTTTTGCAGGTGCTTAGTTACTTTTAATATTAAAATAAAAATAAAAATTATTTTTTTGAGATATATTTATATAAAAATAAAACTATTTCTTTCATCATCTTCTTCATTCTTCTTCTTATAAACTCTTTCCTTGGTTCCTCTTGAAAACTTGTTCCCTACACTTTATCATGACGTCTTCTTGCTGGTGCCGGAATCATCAAAAATCAAGAACTTAGTATGTGTTTTCTCTTGCATGTTCTAACACAACTCACTTTCGAACCGTCTAAAAACCCTAGATATACTAATCTGATGTGAAAGCACCTGAGTAAAACTTTGCTGACCGCCCACAATATGAACCATGTGGCACACTTTTAGCGGACGTATGGATGTTTGGCCAATCCCTAGGTTGGGCTACAAACCAAAAATCGGCCTGATTTGTGATTTTAAACCTTTGAATCCTTGTACCCTGGTAATGTTCAATAATGCATAAATTCCTACGGTTAAAATCAACCCATGAAAATGACGCCAATCCAACACTTAGAAATCACTGATCAGGCTGATATTTTGGTTTGTAGGGGGATTGGCCAAACATCCATACAGTCAGCATCCTGCAAAAGTGTGCCACGTGACTCTACTGTGGGCAGTCATCATGGGTAGTCAGCAAAGCCTTACTCAGGGTGTTTTCACAATTTGGGGGGTGTAAATAAAATTTTGGGAATTTTTGACATACCCCCCCATGTTATCTTTAAAATTTGACATACTCCCCCACAATTTGAAAAAGCTGACATACCCCCCTATGACTCGGTCCACTGTCATTTGACCAGTGTTGACCCGAGTTGACTACCAAAATTTTTATTAAAAGACGAAAGTGCCCTTGTCTTCAATTTTAGAACAAGGGTTCGGGTTTAGGCCAAAACCTAAATCCCAAATCAAACATGAAAAGAGGGAGATTAAAAATAAAAATTAAAACCAATGTTGGTAAACTTGAGATTTTTTTATTTTTTGATGAATTAAACAAATATTGAGAAGAAAAAATCCCCAAAAAACAAATAAAACTCATGAAGGAATATTTTAAAATTGAGAGAACCCATCTTTCTAAAATCCACATCTCAAAAGCTTTAAATATAAATTGCTTTGTCTTTTTTACATTTATGTTAATGAAAATTTTAAACTAAAATTTTATGCTTTTTTATTTTTTATTTTTTATTTTTTTATACCTTAGGTTTTAAATTATACCCGGAGTGGTGGCCGGCGATGGGCAGTCAACCCATTGGAATCTCTTGGCTGGCCGTCCACTACAGCCGTTTGATTTGGGGTTTCGGTTTTTGCCCAAACCTTGTTCTAAGGTTGAAGACAAGGTCATTTTTGCCATTTAATAAAAAAATTGATAGTCAACTCGGGTCAACACTGGTCAAATGACAGTGGACCTAGTCATAGGGGGGGTATGTCAAAAATTCCCTAAAATTTTTCTTAAAAGAATTATAAAAAGCAACTAAGGTTATTCTAACCTTAACCTTAGTATAGGTGGCCCGGTCCTATAGGCGCAGGATCAAAAATCTTCTCTATTTGGAGTTACTTTCAGGGGACAGCGTAAAATTCATTACCACAATACCACGTCATTCCAAGATCTAGAAGCTTAAAACAGACAGCGAAAAAGAGTTCCAGAAAAATTATTTAGCGTATCTGAGAATTATCCGTCGCGTTGAAAATATGCGATTTCACCTTTCAAAATTTGGAACGTATAATGTTGGTCTAGAACCGGAGTCCAAATTCCAAACTCCAAATGGAGGAAGGAATTGGATTAGCTGGTGGTGAACTCACCAAATATAGTTGCTCTAAGCCATTGGATCAGGCACCATGAAGTCAATCACCTTTTAAAAAATGCCATGATTATCCTTGATCCAAACGGTTTAGAGACGTGGTAGTACATACTACATACTGGATAAGAACATCTTATGGCATACATATGGTCTGGGAAAAGCCTGTAGATCATCAAACTAAAAGCAATCAAATCTAATTAACTTTTGGTCTAGGCGATGAGCAGCTTGGGAACCATCAGACGGTGGGTCGTTGTCTGGTTGATATGTTCAATGCATATGCGGTTTATAAACTATACTTTCAGTTCATACTATTGATCTTAGTTATCGAATTCAAAAATTCAAACCGAGAAAAACTGGGTGAACAAGTGTAGCAAATTAAGTGGTCAAATACGGATATTTCTCTTCTAAGTAGAGACAAATTTGAGGCCCTTTTGACTTAAAAAATCAAATATTGACCAAGTCATTGTACTAAAAATCCCAAAACTGTATTAATAGCTTAATCTTGAAACTCTGGTTCTCACAAAGTCACAACCCCACCAGTTAAAAATATAAGAAAATCCCAACTTTCAACCTTAAGTGTTGAAAAAACACAACCGTCCAAGAGAAAATGGAGCACTCACTGATGATCAAGTCCAAGATAGATGGCGGTCTAATTTGTAGAATGGATAAGGATCAGAGCTACATGAGAAGCTAGAAAACCTTAGTACACCATCTGGAACTAACACTATTCACTCCAATTTCTCTATAAATTGACACTATATTCACCGTCTTCCTCACTCACAAGTCACAACCAAACCAAGCCATTAATTCCATCTCTTCTTCTAGTGCGCGCTCTTCCCCGTTCTCTAGTTAAGAAAACAAATATGGGTCTCACTGGTTTCACCCAGGAGTTCACTTCTCCAGTCTCTCCGGCTAAAATGTTCAAGGCCGGGATCCTCGACGCGCACATCCTAGCCCCTAAACTCATGCCTCAGGCCATATCAAGCGCCTCGATTCTTGAAGGTGATGGAGGAGTTGGAAGTATCAAACAATTCAGCTTCACCGAAGGTTCACTAATTAACCTTCATTGTTTAGCTATAATTCCTTATTTTAGGCAGTATTCGTAAACAAAAAGTGTAGACCATGCACAAATTGCATTAAATATTTTTCAAAACTTAGCTTGAAAGTTGGGATTTTCTTATAAAAGACATAATCGTGTGTTCATTTATTTTTTCAATGTTGCAGTAGTTCCCTTCTCCCACGTGAAGGAGCGCGTGGATGTGATAGACAAAGAGAAGTTCGAGTACAAATACACCGTGATTGATGGTGTAGACTTGGGTAAGAGACTCGAATCGGCTACCTATCACGTTAAGTTCGAGCCTGCTGGCAATGGGGGATGTGTCTGCAAGGTGACCTCTGAGTGCAAAACTATTAGTGGGGTTAACTACACCGATGAGGAAATCAACGTATCAAAGGATGGAGTGATGGGCATGTTCAAGGCTGTGGAAGCCTACCTCCTCGCAAACCCTGATGCCTATGCTTAGTCTGGCTTTACTCAGTATATAGCTCAAGTATTGCCTCCTATGTAATAAGGGCGAGGGGGGGTTTTTTTGTGCGTGTGCTTCTTCCCCTTCTTCTGGACCCTGCCGATGCGCAGGAAAAAAAGCCTACTTCCTCGCAATCCCTGATGCCTATGCTTAGACTGGCTTTACTCAGTGGCTCAAATATTGCCTCCTATATAATAAGGGCGAGTGTGGTCGCGTGTGTGTGCTTCTTCCCCTTCTTCTGGACCCTGCTCATGCGTGGGAAAAAAAATTACTGCTAAATATATGTGCTTTCGCGGTTTTCTTGTGAAATGTTTGAGTGGAAGTTTATAACCCCAAAAGATGTACGTAAAGTAAATGGATGTCCAATAAAGGATAATAACTTGATTAGGTGGTGTTTTGTATCCTTTAACCGTTCTCTAAGTGATGCTTTTTACTGGTCTCAATGCTCAAACATCTACTTTTTTTACAATTGGGATGATCTATACCAAGGTTTAAAGGGGACCGTTATAACAGTATAACGGACTGGGGGTGTTACCATTTTTTCCGTTATAACGAAAAAACGCTCAGGGGTAAAGACGGAAAAAAATGGGAAAGTAATGGAAAAAATGGCACTTAAATTCAAATTTTGAATTTTAAAATTAGAATTTCAAAATTTCAAAAATGAAAAATAATGGTATATAATGGAAAATAACGGAAAAAATGAAAATAACGGCCGTTTTTTTTCACAAAATTTTCCAGAAAATAACGGTCATTATTTTCATTATAACGGAAAATAATGGCTGTTATTTTCTGGGCTTTTTAACGGTCCATAACGTAACGGGGTAGGTCCGAATCCGTTATAAAGGCCATTTTTTAAACCTTGATCTATACTAAAAAACACACTTGGTTTGTTATTTGTTAAGCGGGTTTGCAATCACATTTTTGTTAAAATTAAGAGAGACATCGTTACAGAATATTTGCAATAAGAGAATTTTTTTTATTTTCAACGACGGGCCCAGACTCTCATTAACGAAAAAAATATATATTAAATCTTTCCGCCGGACTTTTGCCTTGGAACCGTAATTTGCAACGTACTATGTCCGTTGAAGAAACATGTAAATCAAAAAAGTATCTTTATGGCTCTCTACGTCTCTCTGATGAAATTTAACCATTTGGATACGTTATAAAAAACGAATTCAACCGTTAATTTCAAAATAAATATTGGCCAAGATCTAAATTCTTTTTGGTGACAAAGTATGTACAGACATAATTATCCACACATGATTGGTTAGCTACCTAAATATCTTAACATGCAACACACCTCTATGATGCTGCCAAGATATCGAGATCTGCTCAAAACTTGAGGTCCAATAAGAGAATCTCGAGAAGCGAGGCATTTGTTGGTATAGCAAAATTTTAGTGTTGATAACCTTATCAAGATTAAGGTCATGAGCAGATTGGACCCAATTAGGGCATAATATGTGGCCCTTGCGTTGGCTACACCATAAAAGTCATCACATCCCCGTTGGTGGTGATGTGGCACTTGTGGCAGCCTTTGTCATGGCTGATGATATTACCTCACGGTGGCACCCCTACCACAAGGTAATGCCCCACCCAATCCATGGTGGAGGTTTAGTAACTTGGGTCAAACCATGCATAGTCCACTTTATAAAAGGAAATCAATACTAGTTCGACGTGTGTTAGCCTGGTATTAGACTGACGACATAAGCAATCCGAAAATCAGAACCCCCCTCATATTTTGGGAGGATTAATCGATATCGCGCGTATTGAAATTTCTATGATCTTAAGATTAATAGAGCAGAAAGACTAGAATCATGATTTTATTCTGTTAGTTTTTATTTGCTTATCTTTGGATCTTAGGATTGTTATTTCCTTATTTTTGAGATTGTTATCTTTGGGATGAGCAAGAGGTTTGAATTTGAATTTCTAATTCATATATATTATCTATTCACTTATTAATGGAATGAGGCTTTACTGAGTTACTAATGTTATTTTTATATTGTCAAAAATATCTTTATTTTTGCTTCTTTTCTTTTCTTTAATTTATTCACTTAGCATGAGTTCTTTAGTCTTTTGGTGTCAAAGCACACCTCACCTCTATCAAAAAATAAAATAAAAACCTCGTCTTTCAAAAATGCATGCATGCCCTTGCTTTGTTTTATTTTATTTTATTTTTTAAATTATTCACTTAACAGGAGTGTTTTGGTCTTTTAGTGTCAAAAGGCATACGTCACCTGCAGCTCATTAAATATTTTTCTTCCCCTAAAAAAATTAAAAATTTTTATTTCTAAAATGGCTGTGGATTCCTTAAATTCTCTACTATTACTTCTTTCATTTTTATTTTTTATTTTACTTTTTAAGGGTTGTTTTGTCATTACCCATCATTAATGGTGTCAAAACTCAATGTTTGAAAATAATAATAATTAAATATCTGACGTGCATGCAAGAGTAATGATTACATGATTTGAGGTCCATGGACTTGCATAGTGGTGTCGTTTTTTCATTGGCCAAATAATGTTCAAAATCCCCAGTTAAAAAGAAACCATGAAAAAGACTAATCCAATGGATAGAAAATTACTAATTAGGATGAATTTTCGCATGTAGGTCCATCTAGATGGGCCAAACATCTATACGGTCAATGGTCTCTAAGAGTGTGCCACGTGTAAGCTACACGTGCATTGCATGTGGCGCCCCCTAGTAAATGTAGAGGATGGAGGCATGCCAAGTTTATGAATTAAATTGAAGGTTCTCAGTCTTGAATAAGAAATTTCTCTCAAATTCTTCTTTTGTTTTTATTTATTTGAGTTCATCTTGGATGAACTACAAAGTTCGTATCAGTTGTTTGATTTAGGGTTAGGTTTTGGACCCAAGCCAATATGTTTTTGTGATCTGAGAGCATCTCCAACCCTTCTAAACACTTAAAAGTAGGGTAAAAAAGACTCACCTTACTTAAAACTTTGAAAGCTCTCCAATGGTCCACCCTAAACTCTACCCTTCTCCAAATATAAAATCAATAGAAAAGATAAAAAATGACAAATTATAAGAGGGGGACATATGTGTCATTAAGTGAAAATAAAGAGAGGACATTAAATGAAATTAATAGAAAAGAGGGGAGAGAATGGGAAATAACTTTTTAGAATCTCGCCTTAAAACCTACCCTGATTTGAGGTTACCCTAAATGATTTGAGGTTACCCTAAAATAGGGTGAACTTTAAGGTAGGGTCGGAGATGATTTTTTATGTTTTTCACCCTATCTTAAGGAAGGGAAGACAGTTTAGGGTAGGGTTGAGATGCTCTAGGGCTGATGAAAGGGGAGAAATTTTTTGAAGTGACGGGATTTTTGAAGTGGCAATCATGCGCCAATGATCTCGCACCACATATACCCATGTTACTTTCTAAAACCAAATCCTAAAACCTAAGTATATATATATATATGTGGCGTGCGATCATTGGGCTCATGATCGCCGCTTCAAAAATTCCCCCACTTCAATTTTTTTCTCAAAAGGTTTTATTTTGATCTTTTCAAAGAATGAAATCAATTTAGGTCAACGACAGTCATAGCCGGTGGACTAGGTAATGGGTCAAATTTCAGGATAACAAGGGGGTATATCAAAAGTCCCCAAATTCTGACTAGACCCCGGAGACGAGTCTCATTTCTCATTTCTCACTTCTCAGGTGTTAAAACCTTAAAACCCTTCTTCTCACCCTCCTTACTTTCCCAGTTCGTTTTTATTTTTTTGTTTTTGTTTTAGAAGTTAGAACCCAAAAGAAGAGAATATGAATTCACTCAGTGCCAAATTTGTAAAGCATCTTAGGATCTTGAGTCCCTCTAAAACTATCTCTTCACTTGGTAACTCTCTCTCTCTCTCTCTCTCTCTACACGCACAGACATACAGACTTCTTATTTTGCTTGGCTTTAGTTTGCTTTCTGCGATTTCTGCTATTACAGAGATAGTTTCTTGGGTTCAAGCTACCGAAATTACATCTCTCTTAGATCCTTTGACACACACAATCAAATTACGCTCAGTATTACATTTTTGAGGAAGATTGATAATCAAAATAATGGTTGTTATTTCGTCTTGTTTTTATTTAATACCTGTAGTAGGCCTGCAAAGAAGTTCGAAAATGTGGCACTCAACCGTGTCCTTTGATGATGATGGTAACGATGGAGGTAACAATGCAGACTTAGATGACGATGACTTCATTACTAACAAAAGAAATTTAGAACCACAAGGTGTGGATCCCAGAAGAGGTTGGGGTTTCAGAGGTGTACATAAGGTATTCGATGTTATTTCTGAAACAAAGGAAATTATACTTAAAAGAGTTACCGTAATTTTAATTTTAAGTAATGTTGTTAATTCTTTATATAGGCAATTATTTGTGGCAAAATCGGGCAAGCCCCAGTCCAGAAAATATTGAGGAATGGACGGACCGTGACGATATTTACGGTTGGGACTGGGGGAATGTATGACCAGAGAATTATAGGAGCAGAGCACTTGCCTAAACCGGCTCAGTGGCACCGAATTGCAGTGCATAACGAGCATCTTGGGGCTTATGCTGTTCAACAACTGGTTAAAGGGTATTCATCGATTTTGACACGATAACTGAATTCTTTATCTTCCTTCCTATTGTGCTAGAAATTCAATTAATATGTGAAATCATGTTCTGTTTCCTGCTATTGTTTGGTTATTCAGCTCTCCAGTTTATGTTGAGGGGGACATCGAAACCAGAGTCTACAATGACAGTATTAATGGTCAAGTGAAAAATGTGCCTGAGATTTGTGTGCGTCGTGACGGTATGTTAACTGTTATTGCTCCATGTATTTTTAGGAATTATCTTTTACATAGTGTTGGTTCCATGATTTGTCATTTAATCATGTGGAATGTTTCACAGATTTATATGTTATTCAAAGAAATTCTGAAAAGTTGGTGTTTGATTTATTTTGATATCTGAAGTCGTTGGATCTTTTCATCTTCTTGTGCTCTGTGAAAATTTTGGTATCTTCCAACATGCTTATGAATCCTAAACTACTGAATTTCCATTTTTCTATAATTATAAATTTTATTGACGAAGAAAAGAAAAATGACATAAACACAAAGAGGACAAGGTGGTTGAGAAAACCACCAAAGACAAAGGAAGAACAAGGAAACACAAATGGGATCCCAAAAAACTAATCGCCCTACACAGCATCGAATCCCATCTAAAAACTAGATATTCAAAGAAAATGCCATTCCATTCCTTGAAAGTATTAAACCACTAGAAACAATATTGATAGATAATAAGATCCGCTGAACTTCCTCCTCACTACCCGTAAAAGCCCTTAGGTTCCTCTCCCTCCATAATCCCTACAGCGCCACAAAGTGTAAAATGCTCCACCACATGAAGAAAAAGCCAAGATATACCAAGAGCTAAGAAGCTCTATTAAAGATCTCAGCATGACCCAAGCAACCCCAAAATCCAAGAGAAATGAGCATCACACCTCCCGGCTACATGGCAATGTAAAAGAAGACGGTTTTCCAACTCTCCACTATCTTTGCACATATAATAGAAGTCAACCACATTTCTTCGACACTTATCAAAATCTTCTCTAAAGCTACGCACCACATAAAGAAAGCAACTCTAGAAGGAATTTTGGACCCCTAAACACTAGCTGCCAAAAATGGAGAATGGACAAGAAGATCTAACACCAAGTAGAATGAATGAACCGGGAACGTATCATTACCATTAAGAGCTCAAACACAAATATCCTTCATTAAAGTGTCTTATCTAAATAGAGTACACACAAGCTAGTAATCTCTCATCTAATTCCACCTTCCAATCATTGAGGTTACGTCTAAAACCAAAGTCCCAGGAGAGATGATCACCAATCTCACACATAAAATCTTGAACTATACCTTCTTTCTTATTGGATATGCTGAACAACATGGGAATTCTTCTTTCAATAGAGAATCCTCACATGAACAGTCATACCGAAATCTCACTCTATCCCCTTTCTCCACTTGGAATTTTTTTTATAAGTATAGAATTCATTAAAGGTCAAAAGACGAAACGATACAAGCTTAACAGCTGAAGATGTCGAGATGACCTACAAGAGATTGAAGCCAAAACGGAAGGCAGAAAGGAAAATAAAAAGGAAGAAAGAAGAACGAAAAGCCCCAATTACGCATCCCTAGAGCATAAGAGATCTCAACGAAAGACAAGTCTTCAAAAAAAGCCCTCGACATTCCCCATGAGCCTTAGACCACAAGAACATCATCCCCTTTATATTCAGAATGATTGAAGCCAAATCTTCACTCTTTCCTTCAAAAGTTCTGTAATTCCTCTCTCCAAATACCCCAAGCTATCTTGAAAGGGAGCATCTGCCATAGGACCCATCCTCTAGAAGAGAAGGTAAGAGAATGCCAGCTAAGGATAAGAAGCAAGAAAGAACCCAACATCACTCACTTTATCCCGAACTCTGATAAGAGGAAAGACCAAACCTCCCACGCCACGTCACAATGTAACAATAGGTGATTGACAAATTCACCACAATTTTTGCACATCGAACAATAGTCAATAATGATGAACCCTCTAAATCTCAAGTCTTTCTCCACTTGGAATCCAAATGCTTTACGAAGTTCATAGACACATTTGAGACCCCCCTCCACACATTACAACCATAAGTGAATTTGAGCACACCATTCTCCCACTCCTATATTTTGCATCAATAACCTTACTCCATCTGTTTTGGCAACCAAACCTCCACATCTATTTCCTTAACATAGCTTCATTCATACACTTAAAATTGTTGACTCCTAACCTGCTACTCCTCTTAGGAGCACATATCACCTTCCAATTAACTAGGTGATATTTACCCCTGTCCCCCATGTCATGCCATAAGAATTCCCTAATAATTTTCTTCAACATCTTAACCACACACATTGAAATCGTAAAGAGAGAGTGGCAGTATATGGGAAAACTAGATAATGTGCTTTTGATCAAAACTAGCTTACCTCCCTTGGATAAGTAGCTTATATCTTCCACATAGCTAGCTTCCTAACCAATCTTTCAATCACTGGATCCCACAAGGCTTTGGATCTGTAGCTAACACCCAGAGGTAGCCCAAAGTGGGGAAAGAATCAACACTGCAGCCCAAACTCTCTGCCAACGCCTTTATTTCCTATATTTTATTCATAACTTTTAACTTTGACTTAATATTTTTATAAGAATCGCTTACACTGATGTTTTCATCTTTGTCAATAGAATCTATTGAAGAATAATAGAAGATATGATGCTTTTTGAAGCATGTTGATGGCCATCTTCCTTCTGCAGTTATTCGCCATTTATTCATGCAAATCGAGTCCATATTCCTGAATGATAGCTGTATGTGCATGTGGCACACTCTTCGAGACCACTGACCGTATCGATGTTTGGCCCATCGTTAGGTGAACCAAAAATCAGCCTGCTTGTTGATTTCTAGTCGTTGGTTTTGATCTACAAACCAAAAACCTCTTGTTGCCCCTAGCACCAACTATTCCATTGAGGACAACCTCTAGTTCAATTGACTTTATAGAATTTATAGTTTTCTGTCATTCTCAAAGCTCAGATATTCTAAGCTTCTATAATGCAGTCACTGAATAAGTTTATGTCTAGATTTTATTAACTATACGTATCAAAAGAAAGAAAAAAGATTTTATTAATTAGAACATCTTGTAATTGTTGCCACATGTTTCATTAATTCTATCTATGGTAACGACAAGTTATTGTTGATTATGTCCAGGAAACCTAAGGGAATTATAGATGGATCAAATTCCCACATCCACTAAGCAACTATCTCAATATAAATTGATCTATTTAAATTCAAGGGTATGAGATGTCTTTGATGAGCACTTTCTTTCGCATCTCCACTTGAGTACAACAATACAATGGTTTAAAGGTCAAAATGATGTTGATGTTTCTGTATAATGGATCCCGAGCATTGGAAAATCATTCTTTCATGCTTCTTGTATACTCGAATAACATCTCGTTGACCTATTGTATCATATTTATTACCATCAACAGGGTGCCATAGCTTCAATTCTTAGTTATGCAAATTCTCACGGTTAATTGTTAGCCAAATGGCTTCCTTTATTCATTCTTAATTTCAATATATTCTATTGCTTCATGTTTTTCCCCATCAAAAAGAGGTATACTCTGGTAAAGTATTCTCAATTACTAAAGTAAAACCATGTTATATGACTCCTTTTATGGTTTAAATTCCCTCAATCCGATTTTTTGGACCAGAACATGTCCAATGCCCTTCAAGAATAAAGAAGCTTAGACTATGGCTTTGACAATTCTTTAGTTCAAGTTGAAAGGAGATAGATGTAAGTTGGAGATCTGCCTATACTCCTACGAGACTTTGATGTGGAAACATCCTATGGTAGTAGTACCAAACTACATAGATCAAAGCTCATGTACTCCACAGTGGACCCCACATATTAGAGTAGGATTTTTAATTTTTGTTTATTTGTTAGGATTTTACTGCTTATTTTGACAAATATGAGTACTTTATAATTGTAGTAGGTAGTTTTCTAATTTTTTAAGTAGAATTAGGAAGGGTAGGGGATTTTCATAAATACTTATGTAATCTCTTCTATTTGATGTAGAGTTGATGAATGAGAATTTTGTTTTGAGGTGAGAGCCCTTGTTTGTGAAGAGTGGTTCTTCACTTGAGTGGTGGATTCCATTCAAGCCTTGTATGTTTAGTTCAATATTTTGGGTGTGACATCCAGATTGCTTGGTGAGATGCCTTGCTTGGAAGAATGGTTGTTCCTGAAGGAGTGATTCCTTCATCTTCTTATTCAATTGTAGAACAGCGGTCCTTATATCTAGATCAGTCTGGTCTACTCAGGTACATCAGGTTGAACAACCATAGAGGAAAATAAGACAATTTATCATGAACTGGGATGCTATTAGATTTGTTCTCTTGATTGTCGAAGAGGACATTAATGGTTGTTTCTGAAGGAGTGATTCCTTCATCTTCTTATTCAATTGTAGAACGGTGGTCCTTATATCTAGATCAGTCTGGTCTACTCATGTACATCAGGTTGAAGAACCATAGAGGAAAATAAGACAATTTACCATGAATGGGGATGCTATTAGATTTGTTCTCTTGATTGTCGAACAGGACATCGATCCCCATGGGTGAAAAAGCTATATGCTATTCCCCTGGGTGTCAAAGCAGTGTAGCTTAAACCATATCTTAGTGTTAGTTATTTCAGGAAGGGCATATTCCCCTGCAGGTGAAGCCTATTCCCCACTTGTTTTGACCCTATTTAGGGTCCCTAAGTGAAATCCTTAGCCCTCGCCTTGGGTGTAGGCCCCATACCTTAGGGCAACCAGTTTTCGAAACCATGTGCATTGAGCTTTTCTGAATCTTGGATATGTAGATATTCATTGATAACATTTTCTTTTTAATGTACTTCATCTACATTTGTGTACATCCTTTCATGGGAAATGAAATTCACTCCCAAATTAGGTCTTCTTTTTCTAGTAAGTAATTTCATTGTCATCAAAGTAAAAAGGAAGTGTTTTTTAACATGTAAGAATCAATATTAATGTACATTTTAGTGCAAACCCTGGAAGTGTGCCACTATCAGCTTTTGACAAATTAACTTCTGAATAATATGTTTGACTACCAGCTTTCGCTAATTGAGTCCAAAACTGTTCTAACTTTAAAACAGAAAGAAATCATCTGGTACAGGGTTTAAAAATTAAAATTGATGCATGCCTGAGCGGGTTGACTCGGGACTTGGTTGACTACTCAGTTGTGTCAGTTGAGTATTGTGCAACGTAAAATAAGTCAACAATGACTATGGAAGAAAAGCTATTAATACCAATATTTGCCCTTTTCCATGTCTTTACCCCCATTTACTAACAAGATAAACTGGGAGGCTAGTCAGGTTATCTGTTTTCTGTACACACTATTGAGTTCTTAAATTTGGTAGTTGGATTCAACTTTTGTTGATTTGGATACATTACGTTGCTTGGAAGTTCACATATGGTCCAGAAGTCATACTTCCCTTGCTGGTATTCAGTGAGATTTCTTAAACTGGCTTCCTCATGAATTACCCCTGCAGGAAAGGTTCGTCTAATAAAAACAGGAGAAAGCGTTGGCAATATTTCCCTGGATGATCTAAGTAAGCTTCTCTCCTCTGTTCTGATTTTTTTGTAGTAATAGTAATTAATAATTTTCTACTTTAGGGTCTGTTAATTTCAGGGCTGAAAATAAATTTAAGTGCTGAAAGCTTGAAGTACTGAATTTTCAGTGATTTTCGTAAACCGTTTGGTAATTTAACTGAAAAGTCCTTGTGTCAAAATTAAGACAAGGGCATATTGGATATTTTGAAATGTTTATTGAGGCATTTTTGTAAGTTTTCGGTAGGGAAAGCTTTGGAAGCAAGGGCATATTGGGTATTTTTAAAGAATCTAAGAATCTTTTTAAAGATGCCATCTCTTACCGCGAAGCTACCCCCACCCATTCATTTTGAAACTTGAATAAAATGTCCTCCCCTCCCCATTTTCAAATTTCTAGCCTAGGGGGGCCCACCCCACAAACAGCTTTTTTTTTTTGTGAAACCAGGCGGCCCATCAGCCCAGCCACAGGCCGGGCTTAATATTTTTAGCCAGGTCCAGACCGCCTCAGCCTCGGCCTGCCGTGCCCAGCCCGACAGGCCATCACCTGAAAGTGGAGGTGGGATGACAAAAAAAAATCACCAAATTTTCAGTGATATTAAAAATTAAGCACTTATCTACGATAAAACTGAATTTTTGAAAATAACTGAAAATGAGCATATTCTAAGTGCTGAAATCAAGTTTCAACAAACACCTCCTTAGTCTTTATCTTAATCTTAACACGCTCATCTGTTACTGGCAGAGGATGGGTTATTCTAGACACAGAGAGGATTGGCATATTGTGGAGATACTGTTATTGTGACGGGAGGTTTGCCAAAGCATAATATTTTTGTAAGAAACATATGTTTTATTCAGTTGGTTTGATTTTGTAACATTAGCTCTTCATCTAGACCAGCGGAATATGTTGTTTTCCCCGTTTTAGGGAAAGTTATTTTCGTGGGCATTCTTCAGTCCCACAGTTTTCACTCAATGAAAAGGCAGCAGGGTGCTGATATCTTAATTATACGACAATATGTTACCCATCTGTTCATTTCCCAATTGCGTATTACTTTATATATATGTTATTCTTAGTTTTTTTTCTTTTTTCATTAGCACTGTATATGGTATGCTCGGCTATTAGTAGTCTTATGGGGGCATACCTTCCTTCAAAATCAGTCTGACGATTCCGATCATCAGATTAATGGTTTTTGGAATAATTTGTAAAATCAAATCATAACAATGACCTTTGTTCTCTTAATTATTTCCTTGGAATTGAAGTTATGCGAACAACTGAAAGAATCTTCTTGGGGCAATTTAAATATACCTTGGACCTTCTTGATCGTGCGAAGATGATTGACTGCAAACATGTTTCTACTCCAATGGCCTCCAATAAAAAAAAAATAAAAATCGAGGAGTTTAGCGATATTTTTTGATCTTACTCTATATTGTAGTCTCCTTAGAGCTTTACAATATCTCACACTTACTCGCACTGATCTCTCATTTATTGTTAACTCTGCCAATTAATGCATGCACGGATACTTCATGCATCTATTGATCTATATATAATGGGATTCAAATGTTTGCGTCCAGTTCCTTGATTCTAGTTGCTCACTCCAATATTGACTGAGGTGGTTGTCCTGATACAATGCTCTACCTCAGATTTGTAATATTTTGCCGCTATCTCATCTCTTGGAGTGCCAAAAATAAAGCAGTCCATTGTCTCTCGTTCTAGTACTGAAGTTGAATACCATTCTCTTGTTGTCGTTGTTGCAGAGCTTCCTTGGATTAGTTTTCTATTTCAAGATATTAGCGTTCATCTCTCTAAAGCTGACTAACCCCCCTATGACCCGGGCCACTGCCATTAGACCAACGTTGATCCTGGTTGACTAGCTAATTTTAGGTCAAAGTACAAAAAAGCCCTTATCTTCAGCCTTGGAACAAGGGTTTGGGTCAAAAAACTAACCCCAAATTTGGTATGCGCTAGATGATTAGGGAGTGTTTTTCAAAAAAGAAAAAGAAAATTGCCAATATCAATTAATCCCATTCACAATTTCTTTGTTAATGCGTAGATGCATTAGAAATGCTTCAGACTCAGCAAGAACGTTATCACAATTTTTTTCTCAAATCCAACCGTATTCTCACATCCCCAATTTTCTTTACCATGTGAAAATCCAGGATTCCTGACAAACAACTCATTGGAGGATCATATCTACTATTGGTTATATGAAAGTAAAACATGCTTTCTAGTTTTTACCAACCTACGAGTTTTTACCAACCTACGATACGATACGAATCGTATGATCTAAGAACCCTCTGAGCCACAAATGATATTGATCTGATGATTTCCCTTTTCCCTCAGATCTCAAAAACATCAACTAGGAATACATGTTTCCTTTCTTAACTTGCAGCCTCTAAGACTGAGCCATTGGGGCAACCCAACAAATAGTTATCTTCACATGCCAACATCATCTCCATTAGCTTTGTAGAAGAACCTTTTATGTTCAAATTCAATCAGCAAAAACGAGGGACTTCTTCAATTCTAAAACAGAACTATGAAAACCTCAGACCAGGGAGATAAAAATAAATAAATTGTGAAAAATAATGATCGTGACATCCAAGTGGTTATGTTGATCATCCAAAATTTCTTAAAACACTACAGCAACTAAGTATAAGCATGCCCATCGGATTGACATGCTAGTATTCCTAATCAGTTCGTACAAGAAGGAAGAACAAACATTTAAAGATCTTCATGTTTCAAGGTTGAAGATAAGGACATTTTTGGACATTTATGCTATAGTTAACTAGTCAACCTGGATCAACGTTGGTCAAATAGCAGTGGACCGGGTTATAGGGGAGGAGTAAGTCAGCTTTTTAAAATTGTGGGGTATGTCAAATTTCAAAGATAACCTGTCGGGGTATGTCAAAAATTCCCTAAAATTTTATCAATTATAACTAGGGGAGTTCAACATTATAACATTTTTAGCATTAAAAAACCACGTAACATGGTTCGACCATTACCATTAATACTGCATTATTAACGTTTTTTTTGTTAAAACCATGCTTACACGTCGTACTTAACGTTAACGTCAGCAATGATGATTTTTGGGAAACTGACCTTCAGAAATGGTAATGGGTGTCGGTCGTCAAAGTGTTAACCTGTTGACATGTGGTGAAGCTAGGTATAGAAGGCAAAGCCAGGTGTAAGCGGTATAGACCTGAAAGTAATATTTTTTTTTAAGAGCCTAACCCAATTGCTAAACCTTTGTCCATACCCACATATGTATGAATTCCCATATATTTTAAGGGTTTTATTAAAAGGAGACCACTTTAGGGTTTTAGGCAATGGGATTCTCCTCTTTGGGAAAGTGGCACTAAAATTCTAAGTGGGTTTAATGGTCCTGACACGCGTTAGATTAATGAGGCGTTTGATAATGGCCCCTGACACGCGTTAAATTAAACCAACATTTGATAATCAAGACACAAGAATCCACAGAACGATACAAAATCCGACGGTGGAGCTCCACCCTACCAGCTGGTGTTGTCCACTTTTATATATTTATATTGTGCTCCCTTTCTTTAACATAAAGTTTTTAACAGGTACACCATTTTGGGGTTATTCTAAATCTGCATGATTGGCCCATTTTGCTTTTTTTTATTACACCCCTGAAACTAATTACTTTCTAATAATGGCCCAATTGGCCCATCTTATTTATAGGTTTGATCTATGTTTTCAGCTAATTTTTTCTTTTTCTTTTTCATTTTTTTTTTTTTTTTTTTGGGCATTTATGAGTGTGCCCTAGGCGTAATTCAAGTTTCCGATATATCACGCATTACTAATTTTTTTAATTAGTACTTGTTTCATGATAAATCAAAAAGAAGTAAATTTCAATAATACGATCGAAGTAAGCATAATTAAATTCAACCGAGAAATAAAATTTGTATTATTTAGGCCTATAAAATCACCAAGCTAATAATTGGCATTATGACACCGACGACCAATTTTCGAGAGAATAAATCAGTCGGGAATCAGGGTGTGCGCCATGGAGGCAAGGGTACAATATTCGTAGCGGGGTTGAGATTCGATATATAGTTCTCTAAGTTGTCAATGAAATAAAGAGATAATTGGCCTAAACCCGGTAAATATGTTGCTTAATTTACCAGTGTCACGACCGAATTTATATAAACATGGGATGAAGACGTGCCACCGTCGATAGTGCGAGTATGCACGAAATGGAACTTACATTGGCGTTTCGTACGTAATATTATATAAGTGTCTCATGGATATATATTATTCTCCATGGCCCATAGGATTAACTTGTGTAAACTCGTATAAATGGGCACCTACCTCTTAGCTTCTCTTAACACCAGTTGACACGAGTATGAACAGTATGGTGATGGTGGTCTTGTTGGTGATTGCCTGCCTTGCTTCACTAACGCATGTGTCAACACTTGACACTTGCTCTAAATGTGGAAGCATGGAGGTCCCGTACCCTCTTAGCACCAACCAAGATTGCGGTGATCCAAGCTACAAAGTCTACTGCAACGATGACATTCTAGAGTTCCTATCAGACGTAGGATCTTACTACAAGATCCTGAGCATTAACCCGAGTGAAAATACGTTTATAATTAGCACTCCGAAGATACAGAGTGAGATTTGTTATTCTTCAGACCTAATGGTAGGAGGTCTAAGACTCGACGAGAACTCTCCGTTCAACATATCGAAACGTAACACAGTTATGCTACTGAATTGTTCAGAAAATATACTTTTGTCACCACTGAATTGTTCTTCGAACAGCGTTTGTAGGGTTTTTGAGGAGAAAGTTGAGGAGGGGAGTGGGTGTAAGAACACACTTTGTTGCAGCTTCTTGAAGGATGCGTCCATCACTTCACATAGGATCAGGGTTAGGGTTGGTGGGTGCACTGCGTATACTAGCGTGGTGGATATCAAACCCAGTGATTCCCCAGCTTCTTGGAATTATGGGATTGAGCTTCAATGGTCGCCTCCTTACTGACTTGATCCTCGCCATATTTTTAGGTTGTTTTGGCAAAACTTGGAAGCTCGTGATCTTCTCTCTGTTTGTGTTTTTTCTTCATGTTTGGCTGCTCCTAGATTTTAAATCAATAAATCGAGCCATCGTCTCTTTTCTTGTGTGTTTATCGTCTCTCTCTCTCTCTCTCTCTCTCATGAACAATGGTTACATGCATGTTTAAAGACCACCATAGTGCAATATAATGGTAGACATGGTTCAAAGTCTCGGCCAATCCAGATCGGGATCGAGATCGACAGTACCAATTGATCAGGATAGCCACATGCATATATGTTTATTTTGAATCGAGTTCCATGTACGTAGGACAATATTATTGATTGTTTAGCGAATAATCCTGTTCCCCAAAAGAGGCAAAAGTTCTTGTGGTCTGTGTAATCTGGCAAACATTTTGAAACGGGTTGGATATAAAATGGGTATATGGGTCGGACTTGAGTACCCGCTGATCCTTACCATTGGCAATCACCCTCTATACTCATATTCGGACTTCTATAGGTCAATCATAATTTTTCATGATAATCAACCATAAATAACCAAAATTGGATCTGTATTAATTGATTATACGGGTCCTTCCAAACCCGGCCCCCAAGAAAGAAAAAAACCAAAAATATGTATTTCATGAACTAATTATTACAATCAAGTTGCAATCAAGACTTCTAAAATTGGTTTGATATGAATATCTCTAGAGCTACACCTATTTCTTCTTCTTCTTTTGATAAGTCAAAAGCTTTATTAAGGGAGATCGAGTAGTAGATCTCAATAGAATACAAAAGGAAGCCCATCCTATAAAATCAAAAACATTTGACCATTACTCAGACCCCCAACAGACTGTCAAACCTGACCACCATATCCTAAAAAAATACACCCCTCATCTCTGGGAAGATGTACGTGCTCCCGACCGTCTCCGATGCTGTCCAACTAATTCCCGATTATGCTAGGAAGAAGGACCAAACCTGAAAGGTGCAGTCACAATGCAATAATAGATGATTTGCATTCTCCCCATCAGTCCTACACATCACACAATAGCTCACCAATATCCAATTCCTAGCTATCAAATTCTTGATAGTGTGTAGTTTGTTCAAGGAAGCTATCCAAACAAAGAACTGGATCTTAAGGGGGACTATTGCTTTCCAAATATGAGGGCAAGGGAATCAGTTTGTGACTGAGGAAGGGCTCACTATTTCATAGAAAGAACCAATAGAGAAAGTCTCCGATTTTGAGTGGACCCAAGAATAAAGAGAATCATCTCCACATCATCTAAGACCAGTATGAACTCAAGCACTCCATCAATCTCTCTCTCTCTCCTGAAAAGTATCGGGCAATCGATCGACAGCACCAATTCATCCCATCTCATGATCATCTCACTCGAGATGCACTATTCTATGAAGAAACTCATGTCTCGTCGTCTCGCTCGATGACAGACCCAGAAAATGTTGGATCTGGCCAATCCGAATCAGGATCGACACGTATCACTAAAGGTACATGCTCTTAGATCTTGACAACCAATCATATTGCCGTTGTTTGATTGGACGATACCGAGAGTTGAACAAGTAAATTTTTGCTGTAAGTCCTATCTTTTTGTAGCATTGTGTCCAGTAGAAACATACCACATACGTACAAAAAGTCATATTTAACTCAGGTCACATTAGTTAACTTAGTCAGGCTAGTTTTTTTTATTTTTAGTATATACGTGGCAAGTTTTTGTTGGATACACATTAAAACCTGCAACAAAAATTTACTTAAGAGTTGCACCAACAGTGATTCTAAGAATTCAACCACCAAGATTCTTTTGTGGATCATTAGTCAACCCTTTTGCCCACCCAAAAGCAAGCAACATAGTAGCACTAAGATGTTGAGTATATTCACAAGGTCAGACTGTCGTGTTATGTAGAGACTGATGATGCTTGAAGCATTGTACATGAAGGCACGATTCCTGAGGGCATTTTCATAATTTTCACAGAGAGATACGGAAATCCTAATTTTGTCTTGAGGTTATATATACCTCAGTTAATGAGAGACGGGTATTCTAATTTAGTACTGTGTGTGTTTCTTTTGCCTTAGAGCATAGTGGAATCGGTGTGGATCCGTGGACGTACCTCAATCTAGAGGGAACCAGGTAAATCTTTGTGTTGTAGTTGTTTGCATCTTTGTTTTATTGTGTGTTTATTGTTCTTTCTTCCCAACACAGACCTAATATCTAACCGTTCGACCAACACTGGTGGGCCGTGTGCTGAGTTGACAGTCATATTTGGCCTGATCATCTTGACTTTTTGTCAATTGAAACATTGATCTTTCAATTAAGATGAAAATATAGCCACATGTTTATTTTGAATCGATTTCCATGTAGCCACTCATTATATTCTTTGAATAATCATGTTCCCCAAAAGAGGCAAAGTTTTTGTGTCTTGGAAGTACCTTGTGATCTGTGTAATCTGGCATACAATTTGAAACGGTTGGATATAAAATGGGTATATGGGTTGGACTTGAGTACCCGCTGATCCTTACCATTGGCAATCACCATCCATACTCCTATTCGGACTTCTATAGGTCATTGTGGGTACCCCATATTTACACAAATTACACAGATCCCGAAGATTAATTTGTACGTATCTCGAGGACTATACGTCCAAGGTCCAATATTGTAATATAGAGTGAGGAGAGAGAGTGAAATGAATTTTTCCTATAAATAGACCATTTCCACCATTGGAACTTGCTTTACTATGGACAGGACTTCTTTCCTCACGAACTGCCTTCCCGAAAGAAAGAATGTATTGAATTGAATATAGCGGGAAAATGAGGGATGCAGCCCGAATTTCCAAATTGAATCGATTTTTTCCTAATTTCTTCGGTTCCTAGGTCGTCCAAGTAGCAGTCGACTACTTACATTTTGTTCTTCTTCCTTCCCCAAGATTAAGCCGGACTAGATGTTTTCTCAGGTTTTCTTGAACGTTAGGTGTTGTGTTTCCTTTACAATAGAGATTCAGGACCAATAGCAGAGGTGCACACAGCGGGAGTCAACACTACCTCATCCTCATCCCCCAGGTAAAGGCGTTCTACGCCCTCCCCTTCGAGGGGCGTGTCTTTGGCGCGGGCTGGGCCAAATGGCCCATCATATCGGGCTATGCAGCCCAACCCAACCCAACCCCAAAACATGTTTCATGTGTTGAGCCGGGGGCCGAACACATTCCCAAGCCCGGTCCAAAATGTTGGCGGGCTGACTGGGGTCGGGCCAAGCAATGGTTGGGGTTGGCACAATCCCAAAAAAATCGGGTCAGGCTGTAGTCCAAATCCACATGCCTAGTGGATGGACGAAATCTATATAAAGCCAAAATCGATGATGCATGCTTCACTTTCTACACCAAACCCTAATGACTCATTTTGTCTTATAGTAAGCTCATTAAACGAAGCCTCAAAAAAATTTCCTCTCGCGTCACTCAGCCAGACTATTTACAAAAAAAAGTACTTTTATGATAGACCACAATGTGAGCCACATGGCACACTCCTAGAGGAAACTAATTGTATGGATGTTTAAAAAATTGCTAGGTAGACTTACAAACCAAACGTCAACCTGATTAGGGATTTCTATGAGCAAAATTGGACTCCCATTTTTCTATAATATGGGTTTGGTGGGAAATTTGCATTGGCTTTAGGGCTAGGATATTGCCACCCACGTTATAACATTGCCCACCCACTTAACAAAAAAAATAATGACAAATGTATCCCCTATTTTTTATCATGCCACCTACCCTTAAAAATAAAAATGAAAACAAAGAAGAACGAAGAAGAGGAACCTGACACTGCCACCAGCGCACTCTCTCCCTAGCTCTCTTTTATATCTCTTTCTTTCCCTCTTTTGGCCTTGGCCCACACAGTGCTGAACTACAACTTCCCACGGCTGGATTGACCGTGAGCTACAAAGATCCCAAGGTAGTTTAGCACTGCAGGGGCTAAGAGCGAGAGAGAGAGAGGTGGTGCAATTGCGGTTGTGGCGGTTGGCACCACGCCACCACCCACAGCACCAACAGCTCATCTTCTTCTTTTTGAGGGTGGGTGTCCAAATAAAAAAAGGGTGTATGTAAAAAAGTATGGTGGGTGGTTATATAAAGTGAGGGGACAGCTTAATAATGTGGGTGGCAATATGCTAGCCATTTGCTTTAATGTGGTCAGCTCTGTCAAGGCTCGGTCCCTTTGCTTCCTATGCAGACAGGACGATATCTGGCCGAGTAGGAGAAGGTTCTAGGGGTTTCAACTTTGAATGTCGATTACAAAAAGAAAGAGAAAAAAAACTTAGAATGTCGAACCAAAAATAAGATTAAGCACTGTCATCGATGATATCCAATGAGTTCTCGGCACATACCCCACGTGCATTTTTCCACGTCACCGTGTGTTTTTTGCTTTTACAATAAAAATTTTCAAAAACAATTTAAAAACACTCGCACAAAAACCTCGGGGTATGTGGTCAAGGGCTACGAGACAGCACGCTGTCATCAAAGTTTTACATTACTAGAAATTACTGGAAGTGCCATATTTTCTTGTAGAGGGGATTTGGGGGTTGTGTGGTTGATTGCACCATGAATGGTTTCTCGTAGGTGGAATCTCCTGTTTCCGTTGTGCACTCTTTCAATAGTGTAAAGTGCAAGTCCAACAGATGAAAACCGCGTCTAACCATCTCGATCACAACCTGTGAGACCCTCCTTGAACTGATCATGAGCAAAACAATTACACGCATAACTTTCTGGTCTATCTTGGACTTGCACCGAATTTCAATAATCCTCATCTCCCCACGTACAATAAAAGAAAAAACCCACCACCATTCCAAGAATATGCGACGTGGCCCATGAGCGTCCGTCTTCATAGATTTATTCTTTGATACGCGGACAATGATAAATTTTATTTTCTAATTCCATATAAGGCTACAACAGCTGCAGATAAACATGATGGTCTCTACCTTCTCCCGACTCAAAAACTCCTTTTAAGGCTTTAACTACCTAACTAGAGTAGGGCCGCAATCGGCTTCCAATCTGGGCCTACAGGTGGGGCTTCAGTGGCAGCTTTTGCTCCACAGGTCATGGGCTCAAATCTTCACGCCAGGTTGGTTATTTGGTCGGGCTTAGGCTATCCACGGCCTGGCCTGGCCTGCCATGGAACCACAAATTTAAGTGGCATGCAACTGTAAGCCTATATCCACAAGAATTAAAACTAAAGAGATGATCCCGCCTGATGAAAAACTTCATTGGTGCCATTGTCTCTTTCATTGGACAGGTGTACCTCGGAATCACGCAAATCACTTTTACACGTGCACAGAGCCAAGGTACCATTTTGCCCAATCAAAGACACGAGGGTACCTTACCATTGGTTTCGGTGACATCCGGCAGCAAGCCAGAGGCCAAGCTCCTATACATGGCATGCATAATTGACGACAAACTTTTCGTTGGTTCTACGAGCAGTGTTGCTGTCAGCCTTAGGAGGATGTCCTGTGTATGTCTTCATCCTCCTATACATGGCATGCATAATTGAAGACAAACTTTTCGTTGGTTCTACGAGCAGTGTAGCTGTCAGCCTTAGGAGGATGTCCTGTGTATGTCTTCATCGTTGGATGGTTCTCCAGATTCACATCAAAGATCATCCAGAGGTCTGAACCCTAGTACTTCTGAGGCTAGGCTGACAGTAAGCTTCTCAGCTGCAGAGGGATGAAAAGAAATGGCTTGGAATTCGTAAGATATTCAAATAATGACAAAATCTTCTAAGGGGCAAAATAGTCAATTTAGTCCTCAATGGGGGTGACCCTCTTCAGCTGAGGAAATAATAGACATGTACAGAAGACCTCTGCATCAGAAATATATCACTTTGTCATAATAATCAATGTTACTTACAACTTCAAGCTGTTAGCAATCCAACTATCACAAACATATATATGAGATAGTATGGTTTTTTTGTGGTTAGTCCTTCACCCAAAACAACAACAAACCAGGATCCACACAAACTTTTGATATGCCCCCAAAACACCTACTTTTACTCCCTTGTACTACCTCTTTTCTTCATACACGCACACATAAATTGCCACCGGAAAATGAAACCAAACACGCTCACACTGCCGGAGTGAAAAAAATATATATAAAATTTAAATATATTACCACAAAGTTTGCTACGTGGTCACAGTTGGTCGGGTCGGACGTTTTCCCTCCATGGCATCCTTCTTTTTCCGGCAGTTCGTGCAGAGGAATGGACCCTCCCAAGGTTTCGATGCGGGCGAGAAGAAGGGCCCCGAGTTAACAGACAAACCTTCACTAGGGGGTTGATCCACTTGGCAGACTGCACATCTGAATAACCCTGAGTTTGTCTTCCAGGGAAAATCCTTACCTAACCTGCAATTCCAGAGGGTGAAAGTGAGATTTGTAATTAAGCTCATGGCAGTAAAAATTTTGACCCTACCCCCTTTCATTTGCAGCAGGAGCTGCATTTAGTAGTTCAACAGCAAAGGAATAGGTATGCACCATGATATTTCAGCACTGCCCTAAAATTTGACCTTGATTATAAGGTCAAAAAATGTTTGGAGCGTGAGCAGTATGTTGAACATCTTGGGCTTAAACGAACATTCAATGCAAGTAAAACACATGCTTCAGAAAGATTAGTCTACGAAAATTATTAGCATACCAGCTGCTGTTAGAATAGTTGAACCATCCTGCTCTATTTCTTTTCCTTTTTTTTATTTTACTTTTGATTCATTTTAAATTGACCGACTTTTATAACAATACACACAAACTTGAGGTTCCCTACAGGATTGGGAAAGCAAGATCCCTGATCCCATATCCAAACTAGTAAGTCATGACCATCTTAAAAACTAGATTGAACTTTTCTTTTCTTCAATGTAGGTTAGGTTCCCTAAATTCCCATATCTTCTTTTCTTCTTAATAAAGTGTTAGTCTAAGAACAAAAGATAAGCCTATGTTAGTGATTCATTTATGGAAAAACGAACCAATTCAGACATGAATTCAAGGAACCTATATCATATAGATCTATATAAAACTTCAAATCTTTCCCCACAGATACCCAAGTTGTCCCAGAAAAAACACAACATGCAGCCTCGGGTCACCAAATGAATTCTCGTGCCTTTCCAATGCAAGTCTCTCAAGAACTTGATAATAATACGTCAGTTTCCATCCCCTGCAGCATCAACAAGTATACCTAATGCATGTGGGAAAAATGTGATAAGCCAGATCATTGCTTTGACCTGTTTGATGAATTCATTAGAGAAACCCAGTCATTCCAAATATTCTTGATAGGTAAAAAACTTACCCATTAGCATGTGTACACAATTGCACACTCATCAGCAGAAATGCTGAAAATAAACAATTGAGTTATTCATAGTATATTCCTTTTTTCCTTCTTTTGTTCTCATAAGATATACGTGGATGTATCAAAGATTTGTCTACAATGCTTCAGTTTAGACAAGGCATGTTGGATGTGTTGTAAGGGTGCTCCATTTTCCTAAGAAAATCCATGTTGGACACGTGTTTTGCCACACAAGCATGCACTACGTCCATGTGTGCATGCTTTTCTCTTTTCTCTTTTACATTGTTTGGTTAAATGCCTTTCTATTTGCCACTATCTCATGTAATTAACTAACATTTTACATCAAACTATACAGATTTTTTATGCTGTGTAAGCTGGGATTGAACCTGCAACCTTACAATTGCAGTAGAGAATGTCAACCAAAGTAAGCTATAGCAGAACCCCACGTTTCGTATTTGATTTATATCAAAGTATATAAGGGTCAGGTTATTATGTCTCATGATTGTATGTGATACTTAAGCAACAAAATGTAATACTTTTTTCCATTAATGTATATTCACCCAGTTTTCCTATTGTATCACATCATCATCATCTATGCCTAATCTTAAATGTTTAGGGTCAGCAACATGAATCCTATTTCGCCATTCAACACTATTTAAAGCTATTACGTCTGCCAATCCATATGTTCTCAAATCTTTTCTTACTACCTCAATCCACGTCATTTTTGGTCTTCATCTCTCTTTTATGGCCTTCAACTTGTACCAAAGTGCTTCGTATCACTTGTGCCATTATTGGTCTTCGTTGTATATGCCCAAACCAGCTCAATCAACTTTCCTTATTTTATCTCCTTTCGGAGACTATTCCCATATTTCCTCAAATTTGCTCACTTTTAATTGTCTTTCTTAGCTTTTCCACTCATCCATCTCAGCATCCTCAGCTCTAGCTCTCTACCACACTCACTCTATGAAGTACGAACATGTTTCTTGATTGCCCAATACTCAACTCCATAAAGCATAGCTAATCTTACAGCTATCTCATTGAATTTTCTGTGTTAGGTACATGTCGATCAAACAAAACTCCAAAAAAACGTCTCAATTTTAGCCACCCAACACAAATTCTATGGCAAATTCTCCCCAATCTCTCTGTGGATTACAAAGACAGAAAAACATTAGTACAATACATCTTCCTTTGTCTTGTTGGAAAGACATCTACTCCCATGCATCTGATGTTAAGAGATGAGATAACACTTTCATACACTTGTCTCATGTGCTTGAACTAATAAGAATCCTAAGTGATCTCATCTTGCATACAAATTTGTGTGTTTGATGCGAAGCTTAGTTTTTTGCTTCATGGGAATGAGATTTTGTCTCCAAATGCTATTATGAAAGTCATCGTGCAACTTTGCCTTGCACAACAAAAGCATTCGATATCACCATATCTGGAACTTTTCCAACTCTAATGGGGTATGGGAAATGTGGACAATAAGGGATAGGTAAGCATTATTAAGGGTCAACATATTACTTTCATCCACAATGTAGGAAAGACTTAAGGCAGCCCATTATTGTCTTCCTTTTACAAAACTATCCCACTTTTGTCACTTATCATTGATCATTGGCACAACATACAAAAATAGGTGAAAAAAAAACAAAGAGAGAAAATGCACACCCTCTATTGGGGTAACAAAATTGAATTTCTTAGAATGAAGAGAAACAAGAGGAGAAAAAACCACAATGTGTGCAAGGAAAATCAAAAAAGAAGAGAAGTTGCACGCACCCCATCCATAGGCCACAATTGGCTAATGGAACTGAAAGTTCAACGACATCAAGAAAGGAAGGGCAGTTAACCATATCATTGACCACAATGTGCAAGAGGAGGCAAAATAGAAGAGAGAAGATGCATGAATCACTGCGAGGCCCCAATCTTGAAATTCAGAAATGGGAAGTAACTACGTTATCTTGGCAATCAAAATTGGGACTGTTGGCAGCCAAAATATGACCATTAAAGCCCCCATGTGTACGCTGGCTACAATGCACCAATACAAAACCCAAATAAGCTTGCAACCGCAACGGCATTTGAAGCAGTCCACGAGCCAATGGGAACCTTAACATGTCCTCCCACAGTATGTTTGTACCAAAAGAGGACCATACTGCCCGTAGATGTCAGCCCTATCTAGAGCTTCCTTTCCACAGCATAAATATATATATGAAGAAAACTACCTCAAATATTCTAATCAATTTGGAACAGATATCAGTAAACCTAAGAGCACACCCCAAGTAGATGAATCAGAATATTACAGTAGAAAATGGTGAACCATCAAACAGTTAAACATTCACGGTTGTAATCAAATCACAGTACTTTCGCATATGATAAATTAATAATCAATAGCAACTTATTGATTAAGGCTACTAACAAATAGGAGAAATAGTATGAATGACTAATAAGACCATTTGACAAGATTTCACCACAAAACGTCTCAGATGGACACATAAAACACAAGCTGGAACTAGGGAAAACGATAACTGAACACTGACTACAGTTAGATTATTAATGTTTAAGATCAGCTCCAATATCACCGACAAGGTAAGTTACAATACGCATACCTTTCGGCAAGCATTGCAGAACCTTCTTCAAATAGCTCCTCCACAACCCCAACAGAAGAAAGCTTGTTCGTCGATTTATTCATAGAATTCTGAGATCTATTCCCAAATATAAGCGAACTGAACTTATTTTGTTTCTTCCTTGGTGTTGGAGGTAAAACAGAATGTTCAGGTGGAATGATGTCAACAACTAGGCAGGTTGTATCATCTTTCAGACCCCTTGACCTCAGAGCTTCCTAAAAATGTCAAAAACAAGTCTTAAGACAAAAGAATAGTGGAAAAGAATACCAGCATGGACTTATAGGTAGATTACTCAAGTTAGACATCACCTTCACAACCATCTTTGCAGCAAGATCTGCAGGTAAACCCCGGCAAGACTTTGCAGCCATCTCAGATGATAAAGCATCCCAGATACCATCAGAGGCAATTATTAACCTTCCTCCAGCATTTGAAAGCTAAAAAACAGAAACCATGTTGAAATTTAGAATGCACTACCATCCACGTAAAACAAAGCATCCAACAAGAAAGAAAGATCTCTTTATTACAACTCACCTTCACTTGCTTAACGTGAGGTATTGGGACAATGAACTCCCCCACATCCATATCACCAATCGACCTAGAAAGGCATAATCCACCAGGCCAGCAGCGGAGCGGTCCCACCTGTGAATTAAATAAGCTGTTGAAGACTACACTTACACATAGGAGAATACAGTGTAACACTTGTCTTCCTTTTGGTTTTGGCCTTTAATAAATGCTATACTTATCAAAAAATTAAAAAAAATAGTGTAACTGATAAGAAATCTTTCAACTAGGAATAGTATGAGTAAACACATTAATATTTTCTTTCTTTTACCTCGGTACCCCCAAAAATATTGAGCCTTCCCACTTCACCCCCACTTGCTGTCACACGCTCCCTCTCTTCAGCATTTTCTTCCAGTCTGTGATCAACTGTCAGAAGTGAAACCACACCCCCCTGTGTGTCCAATATGCACCGAGAATCCCCAACAGATGCAACCGTCACAGTCCATCCATCAATCACAACAAAAGTAACCGTTGTCCCAGAAGTTTCTCCTGTGATTGATATCAACCATCAAATACCAACACTATAAACACTAGAAAAAAGAAGAAGCAAAAGAAGGTAAAAGCATAAAAGGGCTTAGCTGATGCTTGCCTTTTCGCTGAAATTCTATGTCGGTCTTCACAAAACCAGCAACTAATGCCCGAGGCAGCGCTTGAAGCCACTCTTCCCGACCAATTCCTTGAGGAATTGCACTCATAACATGATTTAACAGATTCTCTTTAACAAATATAGCAGCCGAAATGCCATTGTGTCCATCGAAGATCTGCTTAAACTCCAAAGTCAGAGGACTTGTGGGTATTTATTGATGGCTATATTTTAACTTAATTCAGTAAAACAGTTGAGAGAGAGAGAGAGAGTCTACCGCAAACACTGAAAAAGTCGAAGAAGGGTTTCCTGGAATTCTCTGGCACTCCGGTTTAATCAGAAAATAGTCCTCCCCTTTTTTAGCCAGAGCGGCTTGTCCATACCTTACTGAAGGTTTCTCAAACTTCTCGCTCCTGAGCTCGCGACCGATCAAGGTAGCGAGCGGAACCAGGGGAGGCCTCATCGCTGAAACTTCCGACCGGCTCATATTAATCTACGTTTTGACGACATTTCTAATACATTCGAGAGTCAAAACCCTAATCCATCCAAATGAATCTCGTAAGGCCTCTTACACGATTTCTCCATTATAAACCGAACAAATCAACATCGATATCTCTCTACCAGCTGATCGAAATTTCTCTACATAATCTACATTCCAGTGTAATAAATTACACTAACAACAGAAAATAAACACAAATCGAAAAACTCTCGAACAAATACAACGAAGCTACAAATCTGATCAATTAATAAACCCTAACCTTGCAGCAGAAATATCGGATCCTTCTCTTCACCGACCGTGTTGAATGAATCAGAAACCGGAGCAGAACGAGAGACGATTTTCACGAATCCTTCACTTCTGCAACCATTGAAACCTCGTGCGTTAGAATCTGAACTCGATCAGAACACTCAAAACCTGCTTTTGATGAATCAAACAGATCTTCTTCAACAGTACACAGAAGAAGCCCTAGTTCAAATACGAAACCCTAGAGAGACGAACCAGAGAGAGAGAAAGAGACTCACAGTATTTTTTTTGTAAATTCGATTGAAAATCGAAAGGAAAGGAAAAAATGGGAGAAACGCGGGGAGAAAAAGTGGTTTTGGAGAGAGGACGAGGTCTTTGATAATGACATTTATATCCTTAATTATTTTGTAACAATCGACAGAGGGTTACTTAAATGACAGAAATACCCTTGACTGCCATGTTATTCGTTCTTTGCTGGCAAAAGTATCTTCTGTAGCATTTGGAGCATGGAAGACCGTACGATTGGATTTTTTGGATTGTCATCTAGTGTTGGGAGTCTTTTTCTAATAATGGTAGACTGAGACTACAATCTTAAATTAATCGTTAGCCTTCTTGTATCCATTATTTACCTGCTTAACAAATGGTATAAAGCCAAATCTAGAGTAGATTTTTATATAACAACCGATTGACCATCCTATGTACAATACTTTGACACATGGCACGCATGCAGAGGGTGAAACCCCACCGGTTTCCATCTAAGGGCTCATTTTGGTCAAAAACTGAATGTGATGGAATGAATATAACCATCTGATCAATTATTTTTCCTTCTATAGTTTGGAAAGAAATGGAGATTTGGTCAAGAAAATATTATCTCTATAACGGATGGTTACCATCATTCAATCAGGTTGATTTTTTACCTTCAGAAAACTCCTATGATGAACCTATTTTCGAAACTGAGTGCAACAGCAAATCAATCCACCATTAGATATCATCAACATGCTACTAATATTGGCTGTCCAGCTAAAGATATATATATATATATATATATATATATATATATATATATATGTGGATAGATATGATGAGATAAAGATATGGAACACCTTACCAACTAAACCAGCTATTCCATTTGTGATAATCATCGTTTATTAATAACTAGTGGGTGGCACGTGCCCACGGCACTCCCAATAAAGTGTTTGTCAAAATCTGGTGTAAATGGCTGAGATCCACCGTCCAGTTGGGGGATAAGATCTCGGCCCTTCTTTATTGAAGCCTATATCTATTATCTATACTAAAGGTGGTGCTCTCTCCAACTTTTTTCACCTACTCTAAAAATATCCTTGTATAAATCTTTACAGCTTTAAATTTCTAAAAAACGTCTCTTCCTCTCCATCCATCTCTTTAATTACCTCATTGTTTCCTAAATTTTCAAAAACGTCCCTTCCTCTCTATCCATCTCCTTAATTACTTCATTGTTTGTTAAATTTTCAAATTAAAACGTCTCGACCTCTCCATCCCTCTCTTTAATTATCTCATTGTTTCATAAATTTTCAAAAACGTCTCTTCTCTCAATCCCTCTTCTTAATTACCTCATTATTTCCTAAATTTTCAAATTAAAACGTCTCTTCCATAGCCCTCTTTAATTACCTCATTATTTCCTAAATTCTCTCTATCCAAAATTCTAAATTCTAAAACGTCATTCCATTCAAAACGTCTTCTATTTTCTTTTCCAACCAAGGTCTATACTATTTTCGTCTTTTCATATATTTACTACTATAAGAAGTCGAGTCATGGAGTCCAGGCAGAGAAAAGCCAAAGTGATAGAGACATCGTAACAGGAAATTCCAATGGATGATTTGAAGCAATCGCAGACTGAGTTTCCAAAAGCTCTCTTTGAAATCGATCCTCTATTTGATGGTTGATGTTAGTTTTTGTATTAATTTGACTTTCTTTATTTTCTATGGGTAGGAGAAGAGTAGTTTGGAGAAGATTGAACAAGATCTAGCTAAAACTTGAGCAACGATATGTCAGGCAGTCCGTTCGCTTGACTACACGTCTTGGAAAGATGAGGCCTTCATCCAGAGTAGATCCATTTACAGAAATGCATGTCCCTTTTACCAGTTAAGAGCAAGAAAATTGAACAGTTTTATTGATTTTAGTTTTTGTATCTCTCTGTTTTTAAGAAAGTGTTCTCGAATTATATTCATTTCTTATACCCAGTTGTTGGGCCAAGATCAGTTGGATTGGTCAATCCAATTTCTTTTGTTTATATATACGATAAAAGTCAGAATATACCCCAAAATTCAAATATTGCTAAAGCACAACCACATGAGGTTTTGGGATTATAAGTTATCCATTAGCTGGATAATCAAATGGACATGCATGATTGATGTGCATGCGTGATTATATATATCCTAATTCAATTACTCATTAAAATGGATTGTTAATGCCCTAACATTTTATTCGATAATAACAAATAGCATAAATAAAGTAAAATATTTCTAATAAAAATGAGTTTTTTTTTGTTTTTTTTACCTTCCTCCCAAAAATCTCTCTATAATCAACAATTGGAATTATACATTATTACAACATGTTATTTTAAAACCTAAATTTTTACAATAAATTTATTTTATAAACCCGAATACCTATGCACGGGGCAAACACTAGTAAGAGAGGTATAAGTGGGTAGACAACCACTTGTAGCCCACGGCACTCCCCAACAAAGTGTTTGCCAAAATTGGATGGGACTTAATCTCAGTCATTGATATGAAGCATAGTAGATCTTTATTGAAGCCGGATAAAATACAAAGGGTACAAGACAACCAGTATCACTTGTTACATAGACAATAGGGTATTATGGTAACGGTCCTGAAATTTGATATTACATAATAATAACCTCTATATTTTCAAGAAAACTTCAGGAATATTCCCTTGACCTAATTTAATAGTCATTTGACTAACGTTAAAAACTTAAAACATGGCATATGCATCATACCAATGTTAATGCACTTATGGAGTAAAACTTTGATGACAAAGCACAATATGAGGCACGTGGCACATTCTTAGAGAACTCTGACTGTATGGATGTTTTTCCAATCCCTAGGTGAATCTACAAACCAAAAATCAACTTGATTTGTGATTTCAAACCTTTGGATCTGTGTACCTCAAATAATGGTCAATAATGCTCAAATTCCCACGGTTAAAATCAACCCATGAAAATAATCCCAATCCAATGCCTAGAAATCACTAATCGGGCTGATTTTTTGTTTGTAGGTCCATCTAGGGATTGGCCAAACATCCATACTGTCAGGGTCCTTTAAGATTGAGCCACATGGCTCATATTGCGCGATGTCATCAGCCTCGATAACAGTGCCCCATCATTAAACTTTTACTCGCACTGATGGATGGACCAAAATACTGCAAAAATATACAACAATAACAAGTACGTTTTAACTTGAGTCAACCATTGTTTAACTAGGTCAAGGGGTATACCTAAAATTTGAAAATATAAGGAGTTATTACTATATACTTTGTATTCTCAGGGTGGTGTTGCAAAAATTTTCATAATATATTAATTAATCTGTGATTATGGGTAAAGCATGTGCGTCACTCATCAATTGTCAAAGTGTAGGTAAAAATATGAATGTTCTATTTTTGCATGTTAAGACTTTTGGCCTTAAAAATAAACAATTATAAGTCTTCACCTACATGGGGCCCACTTACTTGTTTGGTTATTTTGTAAGTCTAAAACATGATTAGGTAAGGTAACCATTGCAAATAAAAAATCAAAATCAAAATTTTAAAAACTTGACAAGACTTAAGTTGGCCAAGCACTTATCAGCATAATTCGAAGTTTCGGGCCCGATCCGGATCGGGGTCGGTGGCGACAGAGACAATCTGAAATGCGGTTGTCTCGCCTGAGCTGCACTGGTTCTTCTTCAACCCTCACGTCATCTCAAGCGAGACAATCCAAGACAAGCGATCTACCCTCCGATCTGGATCGGAGACGAGTGATCTACCCTCCACGTCAGTGAAGTAAGTCAATATCGTACTTCACTTATTTGTCACCGTTCGATCAGGATCAAGCCATCGGTTTACATGGAGAAAACCAAAAAAGCAAGGACAAGTTTGTCATTAGAATAGATCAAGGGAGCAATGGAGGTCGTTGAGGAAGGGGCCAAACCCCAAAATGTGAAACAAAGAGAGAATCAAATGGGGGGAGGGATCTCAAGTGGATATGTGTGTGTACGTGTCTAGTCTTCCACCCTTAATTTTACAGCCAAGGATTCTCGTACCAAAAAAAAAAAAAAATGCTGAAATTGTTCTCCATTGGTTTCCCATTTAATTCGTGACAGTCTTACGTTTTGTAAGTATTCTTGTTAAGGCATGAAATGGGCCCCACTTGGATTGGAATCTCAGCCACTCCCATTAAGTTATGATGATGATCTTAAGGGTTGAAAATATTTCGTGTCGTAAGACCTTCTATGTTTAAAGTCTCCCCTTCCACATGGAACACTCTTTCGGGCCCACTGACCTTATGGATGTGTGGCCTACATCTTGGTGGACCCATACACCAATAATCAGCTTGATTGATGATCACTAGCAGTTAGATTTTAAGACCCAAAAAAAGCTCAAAATCCAACGGCTAGAAATCTCCAATTAAGCATTTTTTTTTTTTTTGTGCAGGTCCACCAAGAGGTGAACGTGGACCAAACATTCATGGATCTGTATCTCACGTGATATTTTGATTACACATGGAATTAGAATATGTAAGCGCCATTATAAGGACACGCGGCATACATGCAGAAGATCGAGACCTTATTTGATAGTTCCCACCTAGAAGATCTCCTTGATTGAAAAATACAGATGTAATTGGATTAACAAAAAATGCATTTTTGTAAAGCATTCAAGAGATTGGAATGGATCAGATGCTATTAGTAATGCATGGGTCCTGATTCCATGCATGTGCACCACGTGTCTCCGATAATTGACTTATAGCTGTAAGTTTCCATCTATTGCCTTACACCCTAGATTTGCTCACTATAGTATATAGTATATAGTATATACTGACGCGGAAACTGTCAACGTCCAATAGGAAAAGAAAGTTAAGAAACCTTCCCGTTCACAACATATATTTTGTTTTCTTTTTTGGATAAAGTCAATTGGAAACCAAGTCCATGGCCATTTTGGGACTATCTCAAACGAAATATCAAGTCCTTCACTGACGTGGCCATGTGTTTGTGGGACCTATTTAGGGTTTTCCCACCCATTTGCACTGGTGCTTCCTAGCTGGTGACAGTGACATAGAGGGCCCCTCTGTCTATCAAGTGGATTTATTGGAGAAAATATGTCAAAAGGCTCAAATAGTGAAAAGGTCTATGGAGAGGCCGTCCAAAACCCCTTATCTGGAAGACACCCACATTTTTGTGCCACATGGAAGGCTTAGGTGGCTTTTCCAAACCATCTATATGATAGAGTATCCTTTGGATTTGCCAAGTGCACAGTTCCTGACCACGTCACTCTCATGTCCCTTTCATGTATTGCACTCTTATCCTGATTAAGCAGAGAAAATTTTTGAAGCGGCAGGATTTTTGAAGCATTGCGCCAATGCTCGCGCGCGGCATATACCCATGGTTACTTTTTAAAACCTAATCCTAAACTCAGGTATATGTGGCGCGTGATCAATGGGCGCATGATCACCGCTTAAAAAAACCTGCCGTTTCAAAAATTTCTCTCGATTAAGCATCTGATTTTATTTTGTTTTTCAATAGAAAAAATATAAAAACCAGGCTTTTTTGACACATGGCAGATGCCTATTGGGCTGAATGGATCACCCAGACTTCAATTCTGGACGGATCATATAGAGAGAGTACTGGCCCCAATCAAATATCATGGAAGATATTAAGAACCTATAAAAACAGTTTTTAATACTTGATGGGTCGGGCTCGGTTGACAGATCTAAAATGACAGGGACACAATATAAGCCAGGTGGCACACTGTTACAAGACTCTGACCGTATGGATGTTTTTCCTATCTCATGGTGGACCTAAAAACCAAAAATCAGCCTGATTAGTGATTTATAGGCTTTGGATTGGACTTATTTTCATGGGCTGATCTCAACTGTGGGAATTTGAGCAGTATTTGAGGTACAAAGATGCAACACTTATAAATCACTAATCAGGCTGATTTTTTGTTTGTACATCCACCATGGGATAGGGCAAACATCCGTACGGTCAGAGTCCTGTAACAGTGTTCCACCTGGCTTATATTGTGTCCATGTCATTTTACCTGTCATTTTAGATCTGTCAACGGAGCCCGACCCATAATGTAATGGTTGGGAGTGGGATGATGGAATCATCTTATAATGGTGATAGCAGTTTTACGGTTATGGCTGGTGACAGCATGCACCGGCAATCACGCCCTTATAACAAGAATACCACCATGCTTGGTTCACATGATTTGACGGCCAGCAATTGATAACCACTCGCTAAGGTTTTTCCCTGACCATTCAAACAACAAGATGCAATAGATTAGATTGTTTTCAGTCCTCTGATTGACATTAGAGACCTAATATATGATGAATTTAGTGGTGTTAAATCTATATAACGTAACAGATCAGTTGTCTTATCACTTATCTTATCTGGCTTCATAAAGGTAAAGAGTGGTTGAGATCAAATCCATCTATCTATGTTGGACGGTCGGATCTCAGCTACTCACTCCCACTCATTTTTTCACGTTGGGCTATAATTTTCGTGAAAATATGGAACTTTATTATACAGGCTAGAATCTGGTGTAGGTCCACCAAATATGTGCCAAACATAAATGGGGTTGCCGGGCCTAAAAGCATGGCAGATGGCACCATTAGGATGATAATGTAGCATGTATTCAAACCATTATGCTGCTCTTTGAAATTTCTGTGGCATTTGGGGGTTTGTGTAGTGATCATTAGGACTTGTTTGAGAATCTCGATGACCATTGGTGGTTTGGACCTTGGGATCCCACTCAAGGACGATACTAAGTTGATGTATACTCGGTATATAGTATCTATCAGTTGGACTATTGGGATGGCCCACCAATGGCATAAACGGGACAGAGGAGTAAATCTTTAATGACCGACCACAATATGGGACACACGGCACATTCTTAAAGACCGTGGTTTAAAAATGGCTATTATAACGAAAATAACGGCCGTTATAATAGATTCGAACCTCCCCCATTACATTATATACCATTTTAATGCTATAAAATAATGGCCGTTATTTTTCATTATAACGAAAATAAAGACCATTATTTTTTTCAAAAAATGTCCGTTATTTTCGTCATTTTCAGTTATTTTCTGGTATAAATTTTATTGAAAATTTGAAATTCAATTTTTGAATTTTAGTGCCGTTAGTTTCCATTTTTTGCCTATGTGCGTTACAATCTGTTATAACGGAAAAAACAGTAATGCCCCCAATCCGTTATACCATTTGAGTGCCGAAGGCACCAAATTAATTTTTGCAAACGCTTTTGTCGGGGAGTACCGTGGGCACGGGCTATTTACTTAAGGGAGCTCAGTTGTCTCCCCTTATAGGCTTCAACAAAGAAGGGCCAGATCTTATTCACCAAATGGACGGTCGATCTCAACCACTCACACCTGTTTTGACAAATGCTTTTGTGGGAGAGTGCCATGGGCACAGGGCACCAACTAATCCCTTACAATGGGCTACAGAATTCAAATCTTATTGTCTCAAGTCATTAGGATACCATTTAGAACCCTAAAGCAGGGATTTCACCCCAAAATGACAAGTATTCACAAAATGATTAGATCTTTTCAATCCAGAATGAGCGCTTTTCAAATCAACCTTCTGAAAAATCTTGATTAACAGTATTTCACATAAGATAATAGCTTTTATTATCGAATAACTATGAAACTTGTCTTGTTGGAAATTTCACACCAAGACCTTTTCGATGATAATTTCTACTACTACACCAGAAGGTGCAAATGGTGCAAAAACGAAGCAAAAAAATGTGCGAAAAATGACGAACTAAAGCCATCATTAATTAACAACAAATTCAGTCCGTTGCTTCATGCGATCGACAGACTATGTTCGTCATTTTATTTGGAAAACTATTTAAGAAACCATAAACGACGGATTTGGACAATCATTTTTAGTGTGTTTACATAGATTGCCTCTTTTTATAGTCGGTTTACAAAAAAATATCGATTTCGGTAGTAACTTTTTGTGCTCACCGAAGACGGCCCATTTTTTTTATACTTTTTTCCAAATTTATTTATTTATTATTTATGATTTTCTTGGTTGGAAATACATCATAATTTAGACTTTTTGTCATGAATAAGTATGTTTTAAATGCTTTTGAGCAAAAATATTGATTTTTTGGAAGTACATTGTATTTTTAGTGAATACATTTATAGCAAAACCCCATTTGTGTTATCCCTGTAATATTTTAAAAAGAGACGGGATATTGGCACCTGCGTTTTCGCTCAGGAAACCCAAAAAATCCCCCTCCCTCCTTTTTTACTCATCACACCCATAAAAAAAAAAACTGAAAAAAAAAACAGAGGAGAAGAAGAAGAAGGGGAGGAGGAGGACGAGGGCGCTGCTGCTACTTCAGGTACGTCTCTCCTTCTCTCTCTCTCTCTCGATGCAGCCCAGAATAGAGAGAGAGAGAGAGACGTACCTTCGGTGGTGGTAGTGGCGGCGGCATCGTCCTCCTCCTCTTCTTCTTCTTCCTCTTCTTCTTCTTCTTCTTCTTCTCCTCTTCTTCTTCTTCTTCTTCTTCTCTACCTCCGGTGGTGGTAGCAGCGTCGGCGTCCTCCTCCTCTTCTTCTTCTTCTCCTCCTCCTCTGCTTTTCCTCTTCTTCTCTGTCTTTTTTTTTTGTTTTTTGGTGGGTGGGTGGGTGTGATGAGTGATGGGTTTACTGAGCGAAAACGTGGATGCCAATATCCCGTCCCTTTAAAAATTATATGCATGATTTTTTCTTGGATTCATTATGGAGTAACATGTTTGAGCACAAGTCAAGGATTTCGAGTCCAACTTTAAGGCCAACCAGCCCACCAAGCCTAGGTCACAGTCTACATAAAAATCTACCATAACCAAAAGCCTGGCTACTTTGGATGAAGCCCACCCTCGAGGCCTCTCTACCAAAAAAATAAAATCAGCTCCAAGGCCAAGAACACGAGCTCTCCTATAAAAGAAGGCGCTAAGGAAGTCATAAGGGGACGAAGGAGAGGTCGAAACAGAATACGACTAAGTATCAAAATCAAAATGACCGTCCATCCGAGGAAGAGAAAATGCAACTCTTCCCTCAAAACATACAAATTATATGTTGTTTGGTTAAATGCGCTTTTTCAAACACCAGCAACAACTGTTTATCTCTTATATAGGTTAGAGTCGGACTTATTCTCTTTAGGCCCAATTCACGGGGGTTAGATGGTTCCACTGGTTCAGATAACGGTTTCGGAACCCAAGACACCATATCATATAAACAATAGCAATCGATTTGTACGAAATCTTTAAAAAAAAAAAAAAAAAATTCCCTCAATTCATGTCTTAGAGTTAACACAATTTATACACCACCACCCAAAAAAAGAAAAAAAAAACAGATGAAAAACTCATGGCTCACCCCAGACTACCTTAAGCATAACTCACTCATCTCAAGGTCTACATCTTTTTATCTACAAAGCAATAGACTCAATGAGTTCAGAGCTAAACTCATTTGGCATTTCAAGTCCAATATCCTAGCAAAAAGAATGCATGACAGACAATGGAGCGGCAAACACTTCTATTCTTTTTTCCTTTCAATTGTTTTTTGTCTTCTTTATAAGAAAGAACACAGGTAAAGAATTTGCAAAATAAACCAACACATATAAACAAATCGAAATTAAACAGGTGGGACACCACACCTCTTGAGATCACCACCATACAAATACGAGCAACTGGAATTATTGCCGCGTCGGACTATATCTGAATACCTCTTTCCACCCTCTAGCAATGTTCTTACTTCCCATTTCCAGTTTTCCGCTTCCCATCAACAGAAACTGGCTGCCTCCCATTTCGGTGCAGAGGTGGACCAACCCCATTCAATAGTTTCCGTGATGGTGATGGACCAAGTGTAGGAATTGAACTCCTATGTACAGAACTGTTAAAAACATTTCAATTGATGAGTTAAAGAGAACTGAAAATTAGCAAGTAAATAAGGTTAGTGGAGTCATATCAACGTGAACGGATTAATGACCAAAACGATTAGTCTAATTTTTGTGCACATAAATTACCTTAGATCTGGGCTCCTTGCCAGCTTCGGATGAGGTTTCTTGATCTTTAACCCGATCCCATTGGGCATACTGGTAGCTTTGGGAAGATTGAATTGCCAAAGCAAGTCTGGTTCGGAAGAATCACTAGTTGCAGCCTCAAGCTCATCCGAATCATCAGTAGTAGCCAAATCAAACCGGCTTCTCTGTATATCATAGTCGTGACTCTCCGTTTTGCTTGCTGTGAGTTTGTTATAAGTTTGTTCCGGGTATACTTTTGAATCCGGGAGATATCTCTGGTAAAAGAGCTCAGGCAACTGCCTGTTGTCTCCTTCCCAATGTCCCAGGGGGTTTCCATCTCCATTTGCAAAGTCTTGCTTGTTCACCATGACCTTATCGACCCAATCTCCTGATCCTGTCTCTTTCTCATCCTCCTTCTGAAAATTTAATCCAAGACTGTTTACTGGGGGCCAAGGAGGTGAGTTCGTTAATAGCTCTTGGAGATCAAAGCTTGGCCTCTTTGGCCTCAATGCAGAGTTGTTCCAAACCTACAAAACCAGAACATTAAACTTTGAGCTATAACAAAGCATCCACATCTCCTACTCAGGATTTAACAGAAGAATGATGTTTTCTGCACATGTATGGATGCTTAAATGTAGAAAATTTCAATTGCATGTATGGATGCTTAAATGTGCAGACATTTAACTTGTGTTTGTCTTGTCCAGATGAAAAGGTATGGTTACCTCTATGTTTCCTACATCTTCCATTGGTTGCCTGCTGTTGTTGTGACCACCCGTTATGTCTCCTCCAACTTTTATGTTAGAATGCAAAGGTGATGACCCCCCAGCCTTCATTCTGTGTCTTTCAGGGCTGCTGGATATGGAACGCTGGAGGTGCCCTGGTCCTGCCTCTTTCCTTGCTAATGCTGCCTTAAGACTAGCAATCTGAATAAGAATTCAAAGAGAACAGAACTCTCAGTTATGAGAGCATGAAAATAAGAGAAAAGAGATGTCAGTAATATGATAACGCAAAAGAGGGAAAAGACAGTGCATTAAAACCTGTTCTTTGAGCTCTTTAACATCTCCACTTTCTTTGTTTAGTCGGGCAGCACCAAGCTCAACGGTGGCAACCCGCTCGGCAAACTTGAGTGTACTAATTGTTTCTCCAACAGCATCCATTTCAGGGCTTATGTGTACAAACATCAATGTCTTGGCTTGCCCACCTAAAATAGAATTAAGTCCGGGAAACAGAATTAAAATGGAAAAAAGAAGAATATGTTTCTTGTGTACCCAAGAAAATAAAGGACGTTAGTTTAATCTTACCTAGGGAATCTTGGAGCAGTTGGGTGAGTTTACTGTTCCTGTAGGGGACATGTGAATTCTTTTGGGCAAGGGAAGCGATAACATCGCCTAAAGCGGAAAGTGATTTGTTGATATGTTGCGCCTCCTTCAGTCTATCTCCTGTCACCTCAGATTTGTCAACTCTCTCACTTCCTGCCAGGTCAACCAAATGCATGCAACCTCGAAGAATAATTCCAGATGTCAAGTCTCTTCCTTGAACATGAACAGTCAGGCAACTGCAAATAAATTTCTAATAAAAGTTAGCACTACCTTTAAGAAAATTGCTCCAAAGGTAGACCTAGAAGATTATAGTCCTACCTGTGAGAGCGACTACTACGGTCATTGAGGGCCGTTGCACCCACTGCACGGTTCCTTTGTCCAATATTCATCAGTTCAATCACATCAGATGTTGATGCAACGGGTACAAGGTTTGCATCTGGTACATTGAGTCCCTTCTGGGAACTGTTGCGAATTTCTAATGTGTCTATAGGTTAAGGAAACTCTGAATATGAGTGATATGGAAGAAAATATAAAGACATAAAGAAACAAAATAATGCCGTAAAGGATATCTTTTGTTGAGACCATCAGTGACAAGCAGATCCCGAACTTGCTCATTATAAATCTCGATCATCTGGACAGAAACATCATAACAAAAAGTGTCCTTTCTTTGTTCTGACAGAAGAAATAAGTCGCTCAACGCCCGGTAATTTACACCTTTGCTTTGTTCCGTGAGCTCTCTAGGTCCAGACTGTATACATGAACCACATGAATCACCAACAATTATTTTACACTCCATCAAACAGCCATGGTGATTGAAATTCTTAATAGTGTAATTCGTTAATGCTAATAGATAATTGAATACTCGGTTCAAGCAACCCAAGTATCCAATTATTGAAAAAATTAACATCATCAACATTGCTGGGATAATTGTTACAACATCTTACCATAGTGTGAGTTTTTCCGGATCCCGTTTGGCCATATGCAAATATACAAACATTATAACCATCGAGAACGGATCGGATCAGTGGCCGGGTATCTGCAAATACCTCCTCTGCAATAGAAAATCAAATGATTGGTACTTAAAAGCATTGCTAATAAGTAGAGAAAACTAGAAAAAACCTAGATGGTTCACATTAGCAACCTTGGGATGCAGATGGACCAAACACTTTGTTGAAGCTGAATGATCTGCGTCCTTCTTTTCCATTCTTTGAAGCTGTCATAATCGAAATATTTCCTTCTTCTATGAGATCCACAGTGCTCAATCGGTTTGGTTGCCCAGGTAAGAAGGGTCTTACTCGGCAGTAGACCCTAATACTTCCTGATTGGATAACAAAAAAATTGATAATTTCTTTATGAGGAACTTCATTAGATTATTATAAGCAGGTTTTGATGGTTGGGGAACTTGAAATGTTACCTTTAAGGTCTTGCACTTGATTGTATAGCTTACGATTCTCCTCAAGAACTCTATGGTATCCAGAAGCAGCATGAGCTAGACCATTCATGTGCTTACCTGTTAAGGAAGAGATAATCTGAGGTTTAGAGAAAAGCTCTGGATGTCAAGAAGCTAAAACAGAATAACTAGACATTTTTTGAACTCTTACCCAGGTAGCTGAACTCCTCGTGGTACTTCATTTGCATAAACTGCATACCCGCTTTTGTAGTACGAAGAGTATTTCTCAGTTCCTAAAGAAATTTAGAATTATCAACACCAATTCACTCATATAACAAACAAGCTAGAGAATTCTATTAATTCTAAGGGAAGAACGTCACTGCAAAGTAATACCTGAATATTTCTTTGTTGTTGGTCGAAGAGCTCTTGCTGCTTCAAAAGCTGGCTTTTTGATTCCTCGTCATGGATAGAGTTTCCATGGAAGTATTCTTCTTTCTTTGTCAGTGTTGCATTTTTTTCTTCCATCTTCATCTTCATATTAAAAAAAAAAAGATGTTACGAAATTGTACTTCCATGGCACAATTTACAGACTTCATAGGGTTGTATTCTGAAAACGATTCAATTTTCTGTAGATCCATTTCTTGCATTTTAGCCTTCAACAACATGTTCAAATAAAGATAAAAATGTACCTTCACTTCTCCAGAAGCAGTTTTTTGAAGGGATTTGTTGCCGTCAGATACAGCCAGATCCTTTAGAGCTGTTTGCATCTGTTGAATAATGAAATAGTAAGCTTAAGATGGGGGGAAACCTCACTAGGAAAACTCAGAAACCCATTCCCTTTAATGGTTACTCTGCATTAAGACCATCAATTCTAAAATTTTTATGTTGGATTAACATGAACAGATAGTTCTGTTTCTTCTTCCATGATTAACATATTTCAACAGTTAGCAATAAGCATTTCTTTTATTCAGCAAAACAAATTGCTATAAACTGGCAGTACCAATACTGATAAAATGAAGCTTACCAATTCGTTGTGGGTTGCAACGCGGCGCTCAAACTCCTCCATAATTTTACTCAGCATGGATTCCACCAGCTGTTGGGAGCAGGACAGTAATATGTTTCTCTTAAGAATCAATAATAATAAATATAGTAGTAAAGATTGGGGGATGCTCAAATCAGGACAGATGGACGAGAAGATGCGATCCTTCTCTACCGGTGCCATGCACATGGGACATATGCAGCCCAGTTGTGCACTACCATTTCATGGTCCCACGGAGCCGAAGGAGATCCACTTGTCCAAAAGTTGACCAATATGTTGATACATACCATCTGCACTATAGACATTAGTCTCAACTGTACAGTATATTGTTCTGCCTATCCAAAGGATTACAATAGGTCAGATGGCTAGGATCATTCAACGTGGTTGATTATTGGCCTCGGATATCTCCTAGGTCGGGACTCATCGAATTTGATCTAGACTCCCCAGCATTTGTGCCAAGTTACCACAAAGGTATGTATGCAGTCCAGTCCAACCTCCATCCTTCTATCCTGACTTGGCTATACCTAAGTTATTTAACTCACTGCATCATTGACAAAAACACTTACTATTGGAACTTCTTCAGGCTTCTTGTCTGACAGAACCGCACGGACAAGTGTGTTCAAAGAATGAGTACTCTGCATATTAGAATTTGAAGAATTTTCTATATTCAGTTAAATCATTCAGATACGACAAAGAAGAGTTATTATGTACTTAGAAATAGTAAAGCCAACCAACCATTTCAGTGGGATCATGGGCAAGATCACCGTTTAAGCTCTGTTCGGCATCCAGAGATTTCTCATTTGTGGACAGGTTCCTTGACAAGGAATTCATGAAAGGTTCTGAGTTTTTCCGCATAAAATATTTTCCGGCGTTGCTGGGTTTCAAATTCCCACCAAATTTCCACAAGCCATGTCCACCTGTCAGTTTCCAGTCACTATAGGATTTAAGTGCCAGAACGCAGTTCACAATCCTTGCAGATTTCCCTCCCTGAAAATTTAAGAGAAGAGAAAATGTTAAACAAAGTGACCTCTCTTTCATAATTCTATGCATTTCAAAATCATATTGATCTATCTCAGCAACAACTACGACCGTCCTCCAAATTATTGAGAAGCATTAAGAATCTATTTTTTGCAAAAGTTGAGGTTATTTATATTTTCCTTAAAAAAATCACATAATTTCTTCTCTGATTTCCCTTGAATTGCAAACCCACCTGTTCCAGATCAGATGCTTCGAAGGTGGGAAGCCCCATCTCCTGCACTGCTACAAGGAAGTTTCTCACATTTTCAAAGTACTGATATGCTGATAAAGCTGCTCCATCAGGGATAAGAACTGAATCACTTGGACTGTCCACCACCTGAAAATAATTAAGATAAAAAACATAAAAAAAAAAAAACCACACAAAAGGTCAAAATGGTGACCAGAGATATTTTCATCGTCAATCCCCCACCTTTGGCACAGCACCAGGTTGAACCTTGTTGAGAACATTGCAAAGGATCAATCCACTTCTCAAACCAAGCCTAAATTCCTCCTCAGAAGGCTCGGCCGGCAAATCTTTAGCTCCAACAACTCCAACCGTCTTTCTAAGCCACCCGGCCCCCTCATACCTTCTCAAAGCTGCAAAACAATGCATTTGGTTCCTCTTAGCTTTGTCAATTTGAGTTAAGAGAAGTTCTGCACTTTGGATTCAATCTTTCCCACCGTATGTTTTAATTTATATAAAAATTTGAAGGAAAAAAAAGTTCGAATTTGTTTGTAAAAAAAGTTCGAATTTGTTTAAAAAAAAAAAAAAAAAAAAGAGATTAAGAGAATCTGAGAAAAAACCAAATCTGTCCAAAAACAAGGCAATGTCAATTTAAAAAACATTAACCCAACAAACAGATTGCTCTGTTTTTCCGCAAATAAATATATTTATTTAAAAAAAAAAATGTTTGGGATTGTCCATTTAGAAAGGCAGTGAAAATAGAGATTCAAAGATATCAAGAGTACTTACTTAGACAAATGTATCAAAAACTTAAATAATCTCAGAATTCCCTAAGCATAAGGGCTTGTTTGTTTTGCGCCAGAAATAGCTTTTTTTGAGATTTTTTTGTCCAAAAAATATCCTTTGGGTGCAAAAATGGCGATCCAAACAGACCGTGATTTAGATTGAAAAAAAAAAAAAATCCTAAATGGCACAAAATTAACGAAATAAAAACAGAGATTTTAATCGAATCCCAATACACAACGCTTTCTCCGATCTGCAACGTATAAAAGCAGCAAAAAAGGAAAAACGAATTTCTTTGGAAAAACAAAAAAATATATATATTCAGGATAAAAAATGATCGATAGAGAACTAGGCTCATTGATGATTACCTGCTTCCTCTGCCTTCCTTGATGCTAAATTCAAATCGCTCAACCGAGTTCCATGCTGTTGAAGAACGTCCTCCACAACAGAAGCCATAGAAAACGATAAAATCCCCTCCGTTGCCATTGCCACACCAGAAACAAAACTTCTCACAACCAAATCAAACCGAAATTCAAATTTCCGCCATTAAAGCTCAGATTTTTACAGACAAATCAAGCTTAAAACGAACACCACCGATCTCAACAAAAAATCCACAAAAAAAAAAAATTCTTTTTTCTTTAGTTTTTCAACAAAAACGTAGTTGCAGAGCTAGGGTTTTGAAGCGAGATCACCAAGAAAGTTAGAGAGAGAAAGAGAAAGATGGAGAGAGAGAGAAAAGTGCAGAGAAGAGCTTTCGCTGTTGTTGGTGTGTTTTTGATTTTGGGATTTTACACTCTTTGCGCCAAATCCCTCTCTCTTTCTCCCCTGAAAGCTCTCTTTGCTTTCTATCGTTCTAATATCGCTCTCAAAAGCAAAACCGAACCTCACTCCAAACCTCTCGGCTCGGAAAACTGATTTTCTATTTTACGAGCTGTGAGCGAAACAAAACCTATTTTTATAAATTCCCTTTTCTGCGTGTCTTCTTCTTTTGCCGATTTCTGTTATTATTTCCCGTTATGTGCATGAATTACCATAATATCCCTGCTCTTCAACATATTGACTGGCAGTCTGGCACAACAAAACATGCGTGGATTTCCTTATTAAACCCCTACTTCCACTGGATTAACTAAACATGTGGCGCTATGCCGTTGGATCCGAGTACCATGACGTCATAAAAAGTTAAAGGTTTCATTGTCCCCCAAATCTAACTGTCACTGAGTTCCTAATCTCAGATTCTGGAGAATCTAATACCATCCATTAGGGTTATGAAATTTGTGGGTTTTTTTTTCTTTTTTTGGCAAGCTCATAGCCTCATATATTTTATTTAATTGCCTAATTAGTCCCCCAAGGTAGTAAGGAGGAGGGGGATTTGAGTAATTTAAAGGAAGTAAAGGGGAGTGAGCTGAAAATAACAAAATTGAGAACATGAACTTGAGATTATTTATTCTATAAGGGTATTATCGGAATAGGGAAATTTACTCCCTTGTTTTTAGCTTTAGCAACAGTCATATTTTTGAAATCTTGTCTACGTGGAACTTTGCAAAGATACCAAGTGTCAGTTCAAGTACTTGCTATCTCCACAATCCAACAATGCTTCTCTATCCCCCCCCCCTTTCCCCTTTCGCCACGTGGTGAAGTTTCAACAAAGCAAATAAAAAATTAAGAAAATAAGACATATATGACGCTTGTAGGAGCATCGAGTGTGATACATGAAGAAATTGTGTGGGTAATCTCTAGCCATTCGATCCGACTACCCAATAAATGGTAAAATCCAATGTCTAGAGATTACCTATCGAACTGATTGTTGGTGTGTTGATCAATGAAGGGGTGGGCCAATCTTTCATGCATCAGTGGGTCTGAAAGAGTGTGCCACTTGACGGTGTTCTGGCCCCGCAGACAAAAAGGTCCCTACAATAAGATAAGATTAATTAATAGTCGCAAAAAAAAGGTCCACATAATGGCCAGTTGAATAAAACTTTGATGACAGGGCACAGTATGAGCCAGGTGGAACGCTCTTAGAGGACTCTTACCGTATGGATGTTTTTCCAATCATTAGGTGGACCTACAAACCAAAAATCATCCGGATTAGTGATTTCTAGGCGTTGGATTGGAATTGTTTTCATGGATTGATTTTAATCGTGAGAAATTTGACATATTGACCATTATTTGAGGTACAAAGATCCAAAGGTTTGAAATCACAAATCAAGCTGATTTTTTGCTTGTAGGTCCATATAAGGATTGGAAAAACATCCATACAGTCAGAGTCCTCTAAGAGTACGCCACGTGGCTCCTATTGCACCCTGTCATCGGCCTTGATGACAGCGCCCTGTCGTCAAAGTCTTACTCTGGGTAGTTAGATGTATTTCAGTTCGTCAGATCTTTCCCATGTGCAACATCTGTGGCCGACTGATTTGACAGTCGAATTAGTGGGTCCATTTATATGGTATGGACTATGGGGCAAAAACTAGATTACAGAGTGCTTCTAAAGTAAGATTAATCACAACAATGATTAGACAACTAAGTTTCTTAATTAATCAGTAACCATCACCGTCAGACATGATGACTAATAGAGCAAAATTCTCATGTTCATCAAGCATATGTAAAATCAATCACAGTTCGATCTCAAACCGATCAAATCAAATCGAATGGTCATTGGCATGTTGCGGACTGTTCTTCTGATATGGTTGTCAAATATTGGATCAGGCAGCCATATTTATAGTGTCTTTAGAACATGGTGAGGAGCATATAAATGTTACCGTTCGTACCTTAAAATTTGGAGAGAATCCTAACCAAACCCCTCTTTGTTTAGGGTTCAAAAAGTTTCAAATTTTAAACCATTCTTGACTTATACGAAGTTGCCCTTTCATGTCACGTTAGGGAGGTCACACTCCACATGAATTTCTTTATTGCTTTATCACTTTCAGATTCAAAAATTCAAACTACTTGGGACTCTACGTCATATATCATTAAACATACAGATACGAGATAGAAGTATGGTTTAAAAAACGGCCGTTATAAAAATGATTTCAAACAAGGTTTAAAAGGGGCTGTTATGACGGTAAAACAGACTGGGCGGCGTTACCATTTTCTGTTATAACGAATTGTAACGCTCAGGGGCAAAAACAGAAAACAATGGGAAAATAATAGAAATAATGGAAAATAACGGGAAAAAAATGGCGCTAAAATTTAATTTCAAATTTTCAATGAAACAAATAACAGAAAACAGGCTTTTTTCACAATTTTCTCAGAAAATAACGGCCGTTATTTTCCGAGTGTTAAAATGGTACATAACCTAACGGGGAGGTCTGAATCCGTTATAATGGCCATTAATTTCTTTATAACGGCCATTTTTTAAACCATAGTATAAAAAGGGCAGTTATAATGAAAATAACAGCCATTATAATTTTAACAAGTCAACCCCGCTACATTTTTTCCGCTATAATGCTTAACACATAAAAATGAGATTTTCCGTACTAACGGCTGAAAAAAACAATTTTTTATTGTTATTGAGGATTTTTAAAAAATACTCCTTATTTTTTACTTGGACTGTTATAACGGATCCTGTAAAATAATCCTAGTTGATTGCATTACCTTGGCATCTAAATTATGTCCTTAACCCAATCAAAATTTGACAAATCAAAGAGAGCAAAACAAGCATTTTCCTCCTAATACTAAAGATAATCCTTTGCTTAGGTTTCAAGGGAAAACCATGTAACCATGGTTAAAAAAAAAAAACTTAAAATCGAACTGTTGAGGTTTTTTTAACAGAAAGTAGTCGAAGTTATGATTAATGTGAACTTGTTGGGGTGAAAATAAAATGAAACTTAAAATTTGGATAATCGCTCGAGAAAGCTTTTACGGAGAGTAGGCGGCGCGTCATATTCGATTAATGGTGGATGGTTGTTAAAAACAGTTACCAACCTACTTACCTTGGATCACAGTAGAGGTTGTAAAAGATCATGGACTGTGATCTAAGTTAAGCAATCTCGGATTTGATTTTTGGATTTCTTGAATCCAAAGTTTATGCTGCTAAAAGGAGAAAAAAATATAAAAAATCAAATGTGGGCCAAATTTAAATTAGACCAGTAACTGAAAAAGTTAAGTGTGACGAACTTACATAAACTGAAAGTTAAAGTTGGAACGAAATGGTTTATTTATAGTTTGGTACACAGACTAAGTTTCAAATCTTAGGTTTTGACCTCTGAACCTGTGTTCTATCTATAAGAACATTTAGGCTTTTGTTCCTTATGTAATCCTTTGCACAAAGAGGTTGTGTAAACAATTACTCACGGGTGAGATAGATTTTTAATTGCTAGGGTGAGCATTCATTTGTCCGTGTGCTAGTGCAAATATTTGAATGAATGTACGCTTTTCAAACATGTGTGGGACATGATTGCATGCATAAACCTATTTGCACACCCGATTTGCACGCGTTCCAAACGTAACCTTAGTACTTATAATTTATAAATATTATAGATGCACACGTGCAAGGACTGTGACCCTCTATTTGGTGAGTAAACCTCCGTTGACTCTTGGAGTTGCTGACTGCAGCCAATATGAACCACATGGTGGCACATTTTTAGGGGAACACTAACCGTATGGATGTTTGGCCAATCACTAGGTGGACCTACGAACGAAAAATAAACTTGATCAATGATTTCTAAGTGTTGGATTGAAGTTATTTTCGTGGGTTGATTTTAGCGATGGGAATTTGAGCATTACTTGGGTTCAAAGATCCAAACAATCAGGCTGATTTTTGGCTTGTAGGTCCACCGTCAACCTAGTGATTGGCCAAACATTCATATGGACGGTGTCCTCTGTAGAATGTGCCATGTGACTCATATTGGCTGCAGTCAGCAGGCGCGTCTCTGACTGCAGGTGTTATCAAAGATCCACTCCTATTTGGTGGGTTCCACCAGAGGAATATCAACGTTGTAAATCAACGATTTGGGATGACTCTAACAACTCAACAACGCGTTCTTTTCTTACAGTTAAAAAAACTGTAAATTGGATGGTTAGGATCATTTCATCAAAAGCGGGTTGATTTTTCATCAGACTGTACCCTATGTGGAACCCATTGCATGGTCTGATTTCAAAGGAGGGTCCCCTGGTAGTAAAAAGGACAGTTTGATTTATTTATGCCATAAGACCTGGCTCGCGTGCACCACTAGTGGTAGTGGTGTGTCCTACCTAATTTTGGTTGCATAGAAAAGACTGCTAGATTTTTTTGACTGTTGGGTCAGGCTCAGTGGACACATATTTTCACATAATTTGGCACAAAAAAATTGTGGGGCCAATATATAAATTACAAGTTTTGGAATGGAATGATTTTTGGTGTGGATGGTCTCTATGGTGAGGAGATCATCCTAAAAAAAATTTCAAATCATTCTGATAGTCATAGCATGGTTTACAAGTTGAAGAATTATGGACCGTTTATTTTTTACCATCAACTTGAAACCCAAATTTGATGGTGTTAAAATTTTCAGAACGGGCAGATTTTTTGTAGGAGTGATCTATATGCTGAGAAGATCATCCTCATCAAAAATCAGCCATTGATATATCTTCCATGTGGGTACACCAAAATTGTGTGTGAAAATATGTGTCCGCTGAGCCTGACCCCTGTCAAAAACAATAAGACGGAGATCCCAGTACGGCAGACCAACACTTGGGCATATAACTAAGAGATACTCTACATGTCCTTGTAATACGGCTAAAACCCAAGAAATATTAAAGAAGGTGGGGGGCGATTCGTCCTTTCACGACCTCTGTGGCCTCTAACGTTCGAAAAGATTCAAATCCGTGGTTCGTTACCGAACCTGACAGGTTCGGGGGAATTGGTTTGAATATGTTTTCAAGAGACGAAGAAAAAAAAAAAAAGGACCCACGTGGCGCGTATTCGCCGGACCCGCAATAAGGGCATCAGGCCGGCGTGTGCGTTTTTTTGTTAAGGCTGCCGGCCCCGACTCAGCTCGCAGCGAGTGGGACCCACCGACTTGGGGAGTAAAAGACCTGCCACCACAATCATCTAAGACTCGTCGCCAACAGCAAGACTTGCCTGACCACCCACAATATAAGCCACGTAGAAATTTATTAGAGGACACTGACCGTATTGATGTTTGGCCAATCCCTAGGTAGACCTACAAACCCAAAATCAACCTGATCAGCGATTTCTAATCTTTAGTTGAAGTAATTTTCATTGGTTGATTTTAACCGTAGGAATTTGAGCATTATTTCCGTATAAAGATCCAACGGTTTGAAATCACTAATCAGGCTGATTTTTGGTTTATAGGTTCACTTACAGATTGGTCAAATATCTATACAGTCAGTGTTCTCAAATAAATTGCCACGTGACTTATATTGTGAGTGGTCAGGTAGCTACCTGACTAGGGGCGGTCAGGCAAGTCTTCCTCAGTCGCCAAAGAGATAAAAAGATACTAGCTTAGGGAAAATAAAAACTTTATTTTTATGAACAAGAAAGAAAAGAAATAACCAAAGACCTGGGTTCAAAACCCGCCTTCACCGACTAACTGATCTCTTTAAAAAAAAAAAAAAAAAGACAAGTAAGGGTATTATTATCTCTTTAAATGATTAAATTGTCTACCTATAAATAACCATTTTCTATAAATAATAAATGGTTAAGTTCGTGAACTATTATAAACAATTAAAATAAGAAGCAAATTGCATTTTCAATAAATGCTTTTGGTTTACATTTTCAAGAGAAAATTTTGAGGAGAATCCAAATATTTTAAGAAATTATTAAAGTTTTGTGGTAGGAGATGGGTTGTTATCAAAACAAAGGTAATTTTCCAATGTAAGATCATACAAGCAAATATGTTTCTACCGACCACATCCACGGACACCCAAAAATTGTATCAAAATGCTAACCATCCATATAATTACCGATGTTCACACTTGACAAATTAACAATCACAGTTGATCGAATGGTTAGGATACTCCTTGTTAAGTGTCTTGTATTCTGCAATGAGTATTGTTCTTCAGAGATTTTATTGTTCATTAAGTCAAAGTGAATGACTTTTTCTGTCCATACAAGTTTGTACACTTTGTGTTGGATACAACTTGTATTAGGGGTACTTTGGGTATTTCATTGTATCAGAGATTGCATATATTATCTAATTGGGAGTTAGGGTTTTACTTTGTATGTTGAGAGAGTGAAAAAGAAAGAAAACTGTTGTAACCCTAATTCTTTAGAGATAGTGAAATAGCTCTTCTCACCTGTGGATTTAGGCACACTACTGAATCATGTAAATTTGTTGTGTCTGTTTGATTGATTTTTTCTGTTCACTTTAATTTCGCTGGTTCGTGGAAGGTCGATTTTTAACAATCTCATTATTGTGTTTATGGGATATGGCCCATTTGAAAGGTGACCCACTAACTAAATAGTCATATCTTTAAGTATTTGCCTTGATTAGACAAACATCTTGAGTTTATTACAGCTTCTAAGCTTGAGCAAGATTTACCATGAGCTCATTCTTTTAAGGCTCGAGCTCAAGGGACCCCCTTTTTCTAACCCCTCTTGGGAGTCGTGTTCTCGGCTGTGGATTCCGAGAATCCAATGTGGTAGATAATGATGAGTTGACAATATTTTTTTTACTTTTTGCAGCGCCATCAACCACAGTTGGATTCATGAAATCCACGGCTGAGAACACGACTCCCGAAAAGGGTCAGAAAAGCAGGTCCTCGGAGTTTGAGCCTTATTTTAAATTGGTTTATAAATAAAATTGAGAAACAATTAGTAAAACTAGCTCTATGGTTTTTAAATTAGTGAGTTAGGTGTTCAAACTTCCAAAGGTTATTACTTCTACCAAAGAGTTTTAGTTGGGTAGATGGGGAAGTTGAAAACATTCCATTTAAGTTTAGTTAGTTAAGAGTTCTTTACAAGGTGGAGGTTTTGATTTCAAACCAGTGGATTGTTTTTAGAACCTTTGCTTTAATCCTACTAAATTGAAAACAATAGGCTAAAATAATAAAGAAAAGGAAAGCCACCATCATATGTTGTTGTGAGTGGGGCTCTTAGTCGTTCCCAAGAAATCATGAAAGCCTTGCACTCCCATTTCTTTTGATGGCCAAAGTCTTTTGGGCCGACCAAAATATGATGGGCTGGTGAAAGGGGACCTTGGTCCCGCACCTCTTTTACCTTCTGTAATAAAAGATGCCCATCCCCCACACCCCCATCTCTCAAATAATAATTTGCACTAATTTAATCTTGAGGAATGCTAGCAAGCAACGCGTAAAGGTGTTGCACTGATACAACCCGCAAAAAGATAAATAAAAAATTATTATTTTAATTTAAGTTGTGGTTTTCAAGCCAATTTTTCTCGTTTTTGGCGGGGTTACCCCGTGCAACGTCATTAAGACATTGATTGCTAGCATTCCTCTGAATTTTTTGAAGTTTTTTTTTTCGAGATATTTTATAATCCCTCCAACACAACATCAAACCTAAAAAAATATCCTAGATTTACATACAAGGAAGAAAATGATTTACCCATTAAGTTCTAGCGAAGGCCCAGATGTTCAATTGGATATTTTTATGGTTCCATTATTTCGGATTGCACTTTTTAATTCAACCCCATGTGTCTGGGACATGTCAAGAACTCGTGATCACATCCCATGAATTCAATGGCTTAGATTTTCTTGCTTTTGTTACAATTTAGAATCTAGAAGTCCACGCGTTGGCGAAATTTGACAAGATTGTCCCCATTGATTCACTTAATGGGCCTCTACATTGTCCAATGAGACGATAAAGCTCGCCAAACTTTTTTTTTTTTTTTTTGTGCATAATGTATTGTCAAAATGTAGGTCCTACACCCCTTTATTAGTACTCATAATCTAGTATTGAGAGGAAAGAGAGATGATAATAAAAATAAACTTAAATCAAGGGTTTAGTTTTAAAGTTTTTAAGTGGGGATGTTCTTCTTTTTGGGGCACATTTTCTATTTTAGAATGGGACACACACCAGCTTTATTCCATCAAAGAAAAAGAAAAAAAAATTGCACTAAGATGGTCCTCTAAACTGGCTATCATGCTGTAAGCTGGAGAAGTTTTTGTGACTAGACATGTGGTTATCCACTCCAAGTCATTGAGTTAGACAACTCAACTCACTTAAAGTTTTATGTGGGGAAAAAAATGAGTGATTGATGAGTTGTCTCAAGAATAAAAAGTGAGGTTCTAACTTTAATCCCATCATGTGTGAATATCATAGAGATGGTGAGAGAGAGAGAGGAGAATATAATTATAGTCTACACCTAGTTATGGTTTTAAAACATTTCTAATCTTAATTATCACAGACAGGTTGTTTTGATTCACTTGCAACTCACAAAAAAACTATACAGATGTGGCCTTAGTTCTACCACTTAATAGAAGGGCAAGCAAACCATAAAAATCATATCTTGACAACCCATTTGAGGTTTCATTTTGACACTTTTCTTGATATATACAGCTGAAATTGGCGGTAATGGCCGTGGCCATCTCTCGTCTAGATCGGGCAACGGCGTAAGCAACTGATTGCTTCTAGAATACATTGTATATTTTGTCGTTCCGGATTCGACAGAATCACATGTTCTAATGGAGCTTCTAAGATGAATTCCAATTTGTTTCTCTTCCACTTAACCTTGATTAGTCTACATTAAGAAGCAAAGAGGGTTACTTTTCCTTATTGTCTATCTTTGGGTTGGCTGACTCCAAAGTAACCAAATTCAAGTCATGGGAGGAGTGAGTGAATATGGATGAACACGTAGGGCCTTGTTTGAACAATGAAGGTCACCTTTATGGTCTCAATGATTTTAGGAGATAAGGAATGGGTAATCTTCTACCTGATACTTCGAATGTACTTTTTCCTTTAGAAAACTCTTGGAAGAATTTGAATTACTTTCGGATTTTCAAGAGGATGGAGGGATACTCTCTTTGTAGAATGAAAAATAAATAAATAAATAATTGTGTGGCTTTTCAGAAAATATGATCCCCAGACAAAAGTTCTAGCCCTTGTATTCCTGCAGAAAAGCAATGGGTCATTGTATTCTTCAAGACATGGGGAAGCACTAACTTCAATGGGATAAACAGTCCAAGAATAGGTGGGAGTGGGAATGTGGGAGGGGAGTTATAGGAGTAAAGTACAAAATTCATACTTCTGTACATGGAGAAGGATATCTGCATTTACCAAAGGGCTTGGATATTGCCACCCACGTTTTTACCCTGTCCGACCACTTAACAAAAAAAATTTATAATGACAAATGTGTCCCCACTTTTTTACCCTGCCCACCCACCCACCTCTCTCTCTGTGCCAGCCAAGTGGAGACTTCCATGTGTACCTCGGTTGGGCTAGCCGAGGGGGTCCTGAACGAGAGAGAGAGAGAGAGAGAGAGAGAGAGAGAGAGAGAGAGAGAGAGAGAGAGAGAGAGAGAGAGAGAGAGAGAGAGAGAGAGAGAGAGAGAGAGAGAGAGAGAGAGAGAGGTAGCTTAAGTGGGTGGGCAGGGTAAAAACAAAACTATGGTGGGTGGGCAAGGTAAAAATGTGGGTGACAATATCCCGGTCCTTTACCAAATTCTCTAAATACCAACAAATTATGAACTATTTTAGCAAATTATGTGGCCTAATTGGGCGATCACGCTTCATTCCACCAAAAGCAAAACGATCAAGTTATTTAAATCAATCCATCAGGTGAACCAGCTCATAACTATCATCAGGCTATTAAGGGTAGCCGAGGAAGTTGCCCTACAAACTAACTAAAGGTCTTGAAGGAGTAGGTGAGAGATAAATATGTGAAGTTAGTGGGAGAGAAGTGATGGGACAGCATACAGACTATGATGTACTCGTGCTACACTGAATCAAACTTCTAAACAAAAGAAGTAGGCTTAGAACAGGAGAACACAAGAATAGTAGTGCTTTAAGGAGACTTTTTTCAATTGTGAAAACGATTTAATCATATTTACAAGTTGAAGTAAATCTTTTTTTTGCTATTTATAATAAAATCCAACAACAACAATGTACCCTCCTAAGGCCCGACCCGAGGCCTGGCTTGAAGCCCATGCCCGACCAAAGGTCAGGCTTCGCACTAGGCCTTGGGCCTCTCCTTCAGACTTCAGCCTAGCCCGAAGAAATCCTGAAATTTTGGTCACCGCCCGAATTACATCTCTCTTTCTAAGAAGTTCTAGAAGATAGTAAGAAAAAATTTAAATTACTTGTTTGTTTCTAGATTTGTTTTGAAGTTTTATTTGTTTAGAAATTGGTTTTCAAGTCCTAATACGATTATGAGAGTGTTTTGAAGTCCAGTAAGAGTAGCTTTCGTTGCTTGTGAATAGATATTTGATTACTTATAAAAAAAAATACATTGTTCATTTTTTATTAATAAAAAAAAAAAAAAATTCACTTAGGGCGTGTTTGATTGCCAAGTGGGAAAATTATAATTTTCCCCTGAAAATATGCCTTTATTTTCTCACATGACAAATGTGAAAAGTTAAAAGTGAGGTGAAAATATGAAGGATGTCTAAAAAACTTTCCCCGAACAAAACCCCCCAAGCTCGGAATCCATTTCCCTTCCACATAAGTGAATCCAACAGCCATTTAAGGCATTTCCCAGATGTATTTTCTTAGAAAAATTTTCCGTGCAATCAAACACGGCCTTAAGTGAAATATTACTTGGGTTTTAGCCAACCAACATGGATTCCAGTTTTTCCTACACCAAGGGCTAGGCAAGGGAGTTTTGGAAGCTATCTCCCATCACCTTTTCAGTATCGGCTGTTCAGGAACATCCATTATCATGTTCTTGTTTTCCCGTTAAATTAGAATTAAATAAAAGTAAAAAGTAAAAAATAATAATTACAAAAAGGAACTTAAATGACCAACATAAAAAAAATCTTTACTATTATAAAGCAACAACCGGGGTAGCCACCCGTATGACAATTAAAAGCCTCTTTATTTTCAAAAGCAAAACCTTCCCTCATTAAATACCTGTATTCTAAAGACAAAACCTGGGTTGGAGTACTCCCATGATGATGAGGGACAATAGTATAAGACACATGGCACTCTTAGGGACCACTGACCGCATGAGTGTTTGTCCCATCCTTAGGTGGACCTATATACCAAAATATCAGCCTGTTTAGTGATTTCAAATCTTTGGATCTGAATACCCATATGGGTCGGGCTCAAGGGACCCCCATTTCTGACCCCCTTTTTTGACCTCCATCTTGGTGTACCCACATAGAAGATGAATCAATGGCTGATTTTTGGTGAGGAGATCATCCTCAAAAAAATTCAAATCAGTCTGATATTCATAGACTGGTTTAGAAGCTGAAGCATTATGGACCATCAATTTTTACCACGTAACTTTAAAACCACATTTGATGGGGTTAGAAATTTCAGAATGGGCTGATTTTTTGTTGGGGTGATCTATATGGTGAGGTTATCATCTCCACCAAAAATCAGCCATTGATTCATCTTCTATGTGGGTACGTCAAGATGAGGGTCAAAAAAGGGGGTCAGAAATGGGGGTCCCTTGAGCCCGACCCTACCCATATAATGCTCAAAATCTACGGTTAAAAATCAACCTGTGTAAACAAATCCAATCAAATCCTTAAAAGTCATTAATAGGATGATTTTATGCACGTGGGTTCATCTAAGGATTGGCCAAATATCGATACGGTGAGTGATCTCTACGAGTGTGCTACGTGTAAGGTGCTGCCACGTGTGCACGTGGCATTCCCCTAGTAAAAAAAAAATGTTTGCAGGCATGAAAATAAATAATTCTGGTCCATGGACCCCTTATGAGAATAATAACCATGTTATGTATGATCGAATGTCCAGCCCACATCATACAATTTTGTATCATCTCAATCATTACATTGTATTGACCCTAGCAAGAGTGACTGAAATTACGACTACGAAGGAATGTGTGACTTCAGGAACATGAGGCATACCAACTCTGTTCCCTGCTATAAAGGTTCAAGGCCCACTTCACATATTTAAAGGGGGGTTGAGTTTCCATAAACTTCGTGTCGACACCACAAAACAATTAAATATGAAATCCAATTTTGGATTTCAATCAATGGGACAAAGGAAGTCCATCCTAATTACGTTGCCTTCTGATAGATGAACCTGTAAAGCAACAAACAGCTGCATTGGACTCGAACTTTGTCAGGGAACCAAGTTGGAGTCTAATCCGTCTTTACAGTGTATGAGGGTGTGGTTCAGGAGGGTCTAGAGAGATTAGAAACCGGTGAATCATCTCAAAACTGGTGAATGTGATTACAGCAGCTGGGGTGGTCCTGAGTAGATTTGTGGCACACCCACGGTAAAATCCACTGAGGCCCTCTTTCTGAAATACTTTCTTAATGCAGTCGATCACACCAGAATATCGCTTCTCAGAGTGGTGCCCTTGTTCTTGAAGCCTCGAGCGCACAACCTGTGAATAAAATAGGAGGAAAGAAAACCAACGGTATTAACTTGGTGTTGGTGTTATAATAATGAACAACACTGTATAAAATGGTATGGATTTATTAATTGGGACAGAGGTGAGGGGGAGGGGTGGTGAAGAAATGGGCCAAAACAAATATTCTCTGTAAAAATGGGCAGCTGTGCATAGCATATGTGAAAAATTATTTTTAGCTTCTCAGTTAAGTACCTTTTTACTTAATTTTAGCAAAATTAACATTATAAAAAGGCCATATATCTCCATACATAAGAAACCAGACACTAGAATTTGAAAGTCATGTCCCAAATAGTTGGGTATATGAAAGTTTTCCAAATGCCTTAAAAAGATGTGTTTAGCAATAAAAAGTTAAAAGGTAAAGAGAAGGTTTTAACATAAATATTCAACTATGATCATGTGCACGAGAAAAGCAATGGGATAAATTAGTGAGACAACGTGCATCTTCTTGAGAAATTATACCTCATGTGGATATGTCAATGTTGATGCAGCTATTTTGGAGAGTGATGAGGCAACGGCAACATCACGTGCACTGAGTGTATCAGGGGTAGTGTTATCTGTTATCATCAAATGGATTCAACAAGGATTAAAACCCTGTAAAGAAAGTGATAAAAAGGGTAAACAGGGAAAAAAAGATACCTTGTTCCGCCAGGTAGATTTTGATCTTCTCGTATGTTGGGAACTGAATGGCAACGTGGCTGACTCCGGCCAATGCAGGCAGAAGACCACTGTTCACCACAAAAAAAACAAAAAATAAGAACATTGTTTTGTAAACCAAATCAGTCATCAAAATGGAGAAGTGGCAATTCAACTGCCTGGGTCAACCTGGCAAAATTTAATGTCATAGGACATCATAAATTTATTTATTTAAAACAAGTTATTTTTAATTTAAAATGAAAAAATAGGGAAATAATAAAGTTTCATGTTGATGTTCACCCGGACTGTTTTTAAAGCCAGTTAACCAGATGAACTGGTCAGTCCAGTCTGGTTTTCAAGATTGGTTGAAGACATCTTTGAAACAATGTTGGCAGTTAGAATCTGTTCATTATTCAACTAACATTCAGGGACAGAGGATACACAACCTGTATAATCCACGAATACCCTCTTCGTGAGCTATTCTCCTCAAAGCAGACAGGGTACTCCTATATGGCACCACTCCCACTCTCATACCTTGAGTCTACAAAAAGTACACCAGACACAAGGTAAACTTTCAAAGCTTCAACAACTTGTGCATGAGCTAAGATTTTCCATATTAAAATAATCACACTGCAAATAAAAATCCATTAAGGAACTGAACCATTGAAGACTATAGATGAGACATGCAAACAAATAAAGAGGAAATGTAATAAACCCAATCCAATGAGCCCATTCCAATTATCTGCAACTAAACCAACGGGTACTATGCATTCAGACACTGGTGCACTTCAAAGTTCTTTATTAAGTTTTGTTATTATCAAAAAGATAAAGTGCTTCATTGGCATATGATCCTTTTCTTTTTCTCGATCAATAAAGAGAGTAGTTAAAAGAACAGAAATACGTTGCATAAAAGTGGACATCCCCATGGATAACATCAAGCCAGAGGACTCAGAAAATACTAACCCTGAATTCATCAAGTCCAAGGAAAAGATTATCTTCTTCTACAATGAATTCTTCAAAAAATTACAATTAACTGAAAAACAAAATCCATTCCACCCAGCTCTTCTTCCTTGTCCATGCCAGATTCTGAATCCGCTGAGCCTTCTTGAACTCATAGCGAGCAGTGTTGAAACAGCAAGATCCTGGTTAAGAGTTCTCCTGCAGTCATGGAATAAGTATCCTTTGCACAACATCGCTGCCTTGACGAGCAACAGTCAAAACCTCCGTTCTTCTCTCTATTTTGGGCTGGGGTTGAGATACTGGTGAAGATGGATTTTGGCATCCTTATCAGGAGTTGCACAATGATTAGGAACTAGATCTGCATAGAGTTCCATGAAAGAGATTCATGGAAATGAGCTAGGAAAGATCCTCAAGTCCTAGGTACTTTTCATTGTTGAAGGAAACGTTTTCGGTTTTCTTAATATCATACCTACTCATATACCATGTCAACGAAACTCTAAACTAAATTCTAAATTCTCATGGATTAAGAACAGAATCATCTGAAAAGCAACAAGGGAAATGATTTACGTGACATAGAATACCATCATAACCCTTTACATGTAAAACAAGCAAATAGAACTTAATATACTATTCCCAAGAAAAGATTTCACAGAAGAAGATAGTGTTCTATTATTTTAATATGCAACATTAACTACAATATGTTATATAATGGTTAGAAATAAAACTTTATAATATGGTAGCATGATAAGATAAGAATTACATCATGTCAGGCATACTTGGAATCTTGTCTTGACAACCCAAAGAGGATTGGTGGCAATGGTTGTTGCAGCTCCAGCACCAGCAGCAGCTATCATGTTTGCTCCTATTGAGAGTTGGTGGTTTCCATCTACAAAAGCACGGCACCTTAAACCAAATCAGGCACTTGTATTTGAATTGAACACTTAAAAAAATAAGAACCTAGTCTAAGGAAGGGTGAAGGGTCATGAAGAAGAAAATTAATGGTTCTTTGTTTTTGTAGTGACCAGGGAGATAAAATTATGAACTAACCATCTGAATAAAGTAAGCTTTTGAGCTGCTCATACATTGTGAAGTAAACCTGCAAATTTTACGACAGTGGTCACTCAAAAGAAATGATGCATTCTTCACACATTTTTCCCTGAACTCTTGAGAGGCCAAGCAGAAAACATACAGCAATTAAGAGAACAAGAAACATTTAAGAGAATATTAATTTCGAATTTGCAACTGTCTTTCCACTTTAGAATGAATAGAGTCAACAAGACAACTAAGAATTTTGTTAACCATCAGCAAGTTGGAGGTCACAGAAGAGGGATAACTCACTGCCCAGTTTGGAAGTAATGCCAACACAGTGGGAGAAAGTCCCCGGTACATGCCACGCATCCCCTCCTTCTTAAATATTTGTTCCAAACTCCCAACAATGAGGCTACCTGATTACATTTAAACCACCACATGTTATTAAAGATAATTTCGCAGCTGATAAATGGAACACAAAAGCCACTAAGATGATTAACTGAACATCGATTCCTATATTGCGTTATCATACCATCATGTGCTATCTTTAGCTACCCACCCAAAACAGAATTTCCTAAAAGGTACCATAACACTACCTAAACTCATAGTCTATATATTTCAACTACCAAATATAATTGGAAAGGTGAGCTCTTTTCCCCCCCTTTTTTAAACCAAGATGTCTTGTGGGGGGTACTAACATCACAAAGATCTAGAATTCTGTATCAGAAAACCCAATCAACTTACAATTAGATTCATGCATGATACATCGGCTATCACGGTAGCACCACAATAACAAGGAAAAAAATAAAACTAAGTACAAAAATATGAGAAGAAAACGCTCTCTGTCTCTCTCGATCTCGAACAACACATCTACGAAGCAAAAAAAATAGTTTTTTCATCTTCCATCAGTGATAATCAGATAGAAGTTAGAAAAGAAGAACAAAAAGCACGCACCTTTAATACTTCCGTTACCGAGCTTGGGTAGCCCATGGACCTGAAACCTAGTCTTGATGATATCCAAAGGGCAAACAAATGTCGCAGCTATGACTCCTACACGAATGAATTCCCAATTTCAATAACCAACAAAAACACAAAATAATATCGAATCCCTTCTTATTAAACCCAAAAAAAATCTCAAAAGATGAAAATTAACGATCAAAAGTGAAGAATTCAACGTACCAGCAGCGGCGCCAGCGCCGGCGTTGCAGAGTAGGCCCTTCGTACTAGGACCATGAGATTCGCCAGGCATTGCTGAAACCTGAACAGAAATTTGGACAAAAGCTAGGGTATTGAGCGAAGTCTTTGGTTTCCTCTCTCGAGAGGGAGATCTTAAGAAAACAGGGTCGCATGGCCAGAAGGTATAGCTGTGAAATTATCCCTTGAAAGGAATCCAAAAAAATAATTAGGGTTTTGTCGAAGAACGAGCGAAGGCCTTAAGGGAAATTATGGTTTCGATGAGATCGAGAGATGGGGTAAAATCGCCATGAAAGCTTCATCAATTGCAGACGCAGATGAGGAAAAAGCACGCCGTTTCACCCTGTTGACGGATTCGCCGAAATTGGTCTTCGTGTTGGAAGGGAAATACGTATACTGATACAAGGAAAAGATCTAGTATATCTCGAACTACGAAACTCAATTGTTATTCGAAATTCCACACTGTTTTGCCGTGTTGATATCCGCAACTGAAAGCCCAATGCTTACCTCATAGAACTCTGAAAACTATATTTGCTTGATCGAAGTCGATAAACCATTTAATTTCCTAGTTCGCAGCGTACTAAATCATATTTCATTAAGCTAATATAAATATCTCAGCACGAGGAAATAAAAATATCGATATTAATTAAGGGTCGCGATGTAACAAGCGTAGCTTACGCCAAAAGCACGAGCTAGCACCAGTTTTGTTACTCAACACAGCAATCTGGGTCTACTAACCGCATGGATGTTTATTCCAAACCTTAGTGGATATACAAACTAAAAATCAGCTTGTTTGATGAATTTCAACCGTTGATTATAGTACTCAAAATAATGGTTGAATATAACGGTTAGAATCACGCCTTCAAAAGTACTAAAATCTAAATGGTCAATTATTACTAATCATAGTAATTTTTGGTGTAGATATCCAACAAGACGTGAGCTAAACATCCATGCGGTCAGTGGGCCCAGATAGCAGCGCTGAGCAGCAAAAATGGTACTAGCTCTCGCTTTACTGCTTGTTGCACTGGACCCATTAATTAGTTTTATAAACTGAAGCAGTCTAGAGTGCCGCATGAGTGTACTACGCACACCCTGCTTCAGCAAATGTGTGGTGCATGTTTTTTATTCGGTCCCTTTTGCTTTTTCTTCGGACAACCTAACCTACAATCGTCTGCCACGTGTAAACTAATCCTTTTTGTTAATAGCAAGGAAAAAGATGTAACAAGGTATGCCTGAAACTGTTCATTTGCGGAAGCGGCAAATTTTGGTAGTCACCGCTGCCATCTAGACTGACTGACCGCTTGGATGTTTATCTCACCCCTTGGTGGATATACATACCAAAAATCACCTTGATTGGTGATCTATAACTATTATATTTTAATACTTTTTTGCACCATTTAAGGCATTCTTATAGCCGTTGAATACAACCATCTTTTGAGTACTAAAACCAACGGGTAAAAATCATTAAGCAAGCTGATTTTTTGTATAAATGTCTATTAAAGGGTGGGCTAAACATCCATGCAGTCGGTGGGCCCAGATGGCAGTGGCGACTACCAAAAATGCCGCTTCCGCAAATGAAAAGATCTCAGGTATACCTTGTTACATCACGACCCTAATAGCAAATATTTAGGCAGAAAAAAAATATATTGGGTCGTGATGTAACAAGGTATACCTGAGATCTTTTCATGGGTCGGGCTCCGTTGACAGCCACAAAATAACAGGATTTTGTACAGGACACAATTATGTGCCACATGGCACACTCTTAAGAGGACTCTGACCGTATGGATGTTTGTCCAATCCCTAGGTGGACCTACAAACCAAAATTCACCCTGATTAGTAATTTTTATATGTTGGATCTTTGTACCTCATATTCTGCTATAATTCCCACAGTTGAGATCAACCCATGAAAATAAGTCCAATCCAACGTCTAGAAATCACTAAGCAGGCTGAATTATGGCTTGTAGGTCCACCTAGGGGTTGACCAAACATCCATACGGTCAGAGTCCTCCAAGAACGTGCCACGTTGCATATATTGTGTCCTGTACAGAATCCTGTCATTTTAGGGCTGTCAACGGAGCCCGACCCTCTTTTCATTTGCTGAAGGGGCATTTTTGGTAGTCACCCCTGCCATTTGGACCCATTGACCGCATGGATGTTAGCCCACCCCTTAATAGACATTCATACCAAAAATCAGCTTGTTTAATGATTTTTAGCCGTCGATTTTAGTACTCAAAAAATGGTTGTATTCAACGGCTATAAGAACACCTTAAAAGTTCTAAAAATGCTAAAATGTAATGGTTATAGATTACCAATCAAGGTGATTTTTGGTGTGTATATCCACCAAGTGGTGGGATAAACATCCATGCGGTTAGTGGGCCCAGATGATAGTGGTGAGTAACAAAAATCGTGCTTCTGCATTTACCACAGTTTCAGGCATACCTTGTTACATCTTTTTCCAAATATAATTGTAAGTGGAATATACGAGGCTACTGTTTTATCTTTTTTGGAAGTGGTTGGAAGTGGAATATACACTACCTAGTGGACATGCAGAGTGTGTAATTTTGAAACAAAAAAGATAAAAACTATTGGAAAAAGATGTAACAAGGTATGCATGAAACTTTTTCAAATGCTGAAGTACGATTTTTGTTACTTACCATTGTCAGCTGGCCCCACTAACCGCATGGATGTTTATCCCACCCCTTGGTAGATATACACACCAAAAATCACCCTGATTGGTAATATTTAACCATTATATTTTAGTACTTTTTAGCACTTTTTAAGGCGTTCTCATAGCCGTTGAATGCAATCATTTTTTTAGTACTAAAATCAACTGCTAAAAATCATCAAACAAGCTGATTTTTCGTATGAATGTCTATTAAGGGGTGGGCTAAACATCCATGTGGTCAGTGGGCCCAGATGGCAGTGTGACTAGCAAAAATGCCACTTCCGCATTTGAAAAGATCTCAAGTATACCTTGTTACATCACGACCCAAAACTACTTATGCAGAAAAAATATAAAAATTGTTTTTCAAGGTGACATAAAAGAGTTTTATATAGATAATCAAAAATTCAAAGCCGAATTCGAATCCGTAGAATCCATATTTGAATAATCAGTTCGGAAATTGGATTTAGATAATTTTTTATAATAAAAATAAATTTTAATATATTTATTTAAAAAAAAACGATAGAACTTTTCAAAATTTGTAAAAAAAAATGAAATCTAGTCAACACCTATCCCCTTTGATGAGTAAAACTTCTGTCACAACGGGTTGTGGCCAAAGCCAGTCAAACCCATGATATGAGCCACGTGGTACATTATTAGAGGGCTCTGACAGTAAGGATGTTTTGCCAGTCCCTCGTTGGATTTGCAAACCAAAAATCAGCCTGATTAGTGATTTAGAACCTTTGGATCTTTGCACCCAAATAATGGTCAAATTACTACATTAAAATCAACCCATGAAAATAACTTCAATCCAACACTTCTTAGAAATCATTGATCAGGCTGATTTTTGATTTGCAGGTCCACCGAGAGACTGGCGAAACATCCATACAGTCAACACCATCTAATAGTGTGTCACATGGCTCATATTGTTTGCTCACAACCCATTGTTACAGAAGTTTTACTCCCCCCAAGAGGTCACAGCGTCAATCAGACCATAAATTCCATTTTAAAAAAAAAAATTATATATTTGGTCTTCCGGTTCAACCGGCCGGTTGGACGAGAAGACCATTGGAACAGCCCAAAAGGGTTTGGATGGATTTGAACATTAACTTTTATTTTTATACTCAAATTGGATGACTAGAGATCAACAATCCGGCTGATTTTGGTGTTTAGGTGCATCAAGTTGTACTTGGTATGCGACGGCTATGGGACACGTAGACGCATTAATTTTCTAATTTTGCATTCTTTGTCACCAACTCGTAACAATTTGTCGTTTAATTCGGTTCGGGGGTAGCCTAAGCATTTAATTATTTTATTGATTAATAAAATCTGCAAATGGACCTAAGAAAATTAAAAAAAAAGGATGGAGTAGTAAATGAATCACAATCTCAGATGCAAAGAAAAATGAGCATCAAAGTTGCAAGATGCACAAATGCTTACGCATTAGGATTGGATTTGAATATTTATTGATTCTGATTTGGAACATTTAGCTAAGTTTGAATTTTCCACCAGACAAGTATAAAGTGACATTTTTATGGAAAGATGTTTCGCCATTTTTTCTTTTGGGTCGGGCTCAGCGGACACATACTTTCACACAAAATTTCACACAAAAAAATTGCTGGGGCCATTATATAAATCAGAAGTTTTGGAATGAGATGATTTTTTGGCGAGGATGGTCTCTATGGTGAGGAGATCACACCCTCACGAAAATTCAACTCATTCTGATATTCATAGCATGGTTTACAAGTTGAGGAATTATGGACTGTCTATTTCTTACCGTTAACTTGATCCCACATTTGATGGTGTTAGAAATTTCAGAATGGGCTGATTTTTTGTAGGGTTGATCTATATGGTGAGGAGATCAGCCATTGATTTATCTTCCATGTGGGTACACTAAAATTGTGTGTGAAATATGTGTCCGCTGAGCCCGACCCGGACTTTACGGTGCATAATCAACTTGTCATTGTTTATAAAAATTCGACTTGTCTTTTTATTTTTGTAATTTTTATTTTTTAGTATAAAATAATCAAGTTGTCATTAAAGTACAAAAAAGAGCTATAAAGTCAGACCAAAACATCGCACCATAGCGTCTCATTTCACTTTCTATAGCCAAAGTATTAAAGTAGGGCGATTGGATGAGATGGTCCGCATGCAAGACCCCATAGAGCATAAAATGCACCACAGTGCATACTCACCCTTGATGGATCTAGATACCAAAAATCAGCCTGATTGGTGATCCATTGGATTCAAGCATTTTCATGGGGGTGATTTTTAATTAAAGTGGCCAGAGATAACCAATCAGACCGATTATCGTGTGTAGGTCCATCAAGGAGAAATCCAATCATTCATGGGTCAGTGGGCCCGAAAATGTGTTGTCTTATAGAGACTTGATTGAAAATAAAACTTAACAACCAATTAATCATCTCTAGCACGTGTGATGAACTTTTGTTTAAGTTTATAAAATAATGTCCAATAGAATCTGGTCACATCCATCTAGGGTCAAGACTCCAAGATAACGGCCGTTTATGGGATGGGCAATTGTTGGAAGTCGTTTCCATAGAAGGTGGTGAAATGATGTCTTGAGCCGTTACGTATCCAAGCCTCCAATGCAATTAGTTTTATCGCCAAAAAGAGCTAATCCCAATGAAAACGCAGAATGAATTTTGGACACTGATTTGGACTAAAAAACGATTAACAATCTTGATCTCAAATTGTATATAAATATAACGAAAGAAAACAAAACATGACAGATATAGAAGAAGCCCATGCCCCACTACTCATCCTAAATACTATATCGCCAACATAAATTCCTCTCAACTCCAAAGTTTGTTAAGAGTTTTCCTTGTCTCTAAATACTCTCTTATTCATCTCCTCATATACCCCACAACCTTCTAATCTATAACATTCTTTTGGATAATCAAAATTGATCAATAAAAAGTCTCTACAGATGATGGTCATGATCAATCATCTGATCAGGTCATATATTAAGTGCAACATAATGAGTGATTAAGACAACTGGCCACATAAGAGGGGCAAAAAGACGATCAATGAAGGAGGTTCTCAGCATGGTTTTAAAAACGACCGTTTTAACAGTAATGCCCCAAGCCCGTTTCCGTTAAAACCGTTTAAATACGTTTTATCGGTTTTGAATAAAACGGCCGTTTTTTTTGTTTTAACAGCCGTTAAAATTGTTTAAATAGCCGTTTAATTCTGAAACATTTTGTAAAAAAACTGCCGCTAAATCCGTTAAATTCTTTTTCTTTTTTTTTTTTTTTTTCAATTTTCAATTTTCAAAATTTGAATTTCCGTGCCATTTAATTCCGTTTTTTTTATTTTTTTTTCCATTTTTGCCCCTGGCCATTTCAATCCTTTTTAACGGCCATTTAAACGGTAACACCCCCAGTCCGTTTAACCGTTAAAATGGCCTCCTTTAAACCTTGGTTCTTAAACCTAATCATCTATTGACGTTTTGGTTAAGGGTGGCTCTATGCACACCCACCTCTTTTTTATTACAAAAATGCCCCCTTCAGTTTGGGTACCGACTCTCTCTCTCTCCATTGCACCCTCTCACCCCACCGTCCTCCATATCTCTCCCTCTCTCCACCGCATTTTCTCTACCACACTCTCTCTCTCAACAAAAAAAAAAAAAAAAATCACTACTCCTATCAATAGTTCAGAGCCAACATGTACAAGGTAGTGGAGAGAGAGAGAGAGAGAATCGTCCAACAACTCAGTTGGTCAGGTCCTTGGGGCATTGTACCCACGGACCTAGGATCGAGTCTTTGTTGGGGGGGGATCTAGGATCACCTGGGGGAGTTTAGGTAGGTGGGGGTATAGGGGGGTTATGATCCAATAAAAACAGTTTACCTCTTAAAAGAAAGAGGGTGGTGAAGAGAGAGAGAGTACACGAAAAAGAGGCTGAGAGAGAGAAATGGGTAGATAGGTGCGTGGGTATGCAAACAGGAAGAAGAGTGTTTTTTGTTAGAAGAAAAAAGAGAATGGGTGCGCAGCTTAGCTCTATACGGTCTCATGCTTTTGTAGATAATTTCATCAAATGAATGGTCATAATTATCTGCCAGTCCATTGCTACTTATGGGTCATGAACCTTTCTAATCAGTGGATTGTTATAGTTAAACAAAGCAAACTAATCTTTCCAAACTATAAGAGCCGCCCTCACAGTTGTGGAGAGGTGAAGAGTGCCGACATCAGAACCGATAAGATTAGGTGACGCACTTACAAGGTGCTACAAGGTTGAACATGATAGGTGATATTGTCCTAGTCAAGGAGTAAACCTTTGATGACAGCAGATTGTCATCGAAATCGATGACAGCCCGTAGCATACTCTTACAGGGTTATAGTCAAGGAGTAAAACTTTGATGACAGTGGATTGGCATCGAAGTCGATGACAGCCTGTGGCATACTCTTGGAGGACGTTGACCCTATGGATTTTTGGCCAGTCCCTAGTTGGACCTACAAACCCAAAATCAACATGATTAGTGATTTCTAAGCGTTGGATTGGAGTTATTTTCATGGGTTGATTTAACTGTGGGAATTTGAGCATTATTGACCATTATTTGGGGTACAAAGTTCCAAAGGTTTGAAATCATTAATCATGCTGATTTTTGGTTTGTAGGTCCAACTAAGGTTTGGAAAACATGCGTACAGTCAGAGTCCTCTAATAATATACCACAGGGCTCATATTGTGGGCTGTCATTGGCCTCAATGACAGTCCGCTGTCATCAAAGTTTTACTGTTAGTAAAGGTCTCTCCGCTCACGTGTTGAACATATCCAAGACCTAGACCATCCCACTCTCAAGCCCAAGGCAATGGAGTAAAACTTGCATGACCACCGCCGAAGCCCTGACCACAATATGAGCCACATGGTAACCGTATGGATGTTTGGCCAAACCCTAAGTGGACCTACAGACCAAAATTCAGCCTAATTAGTGATTTCAAACCTTTGGATCTTTGTACCCAAATAATGATAAATGACGATGTTGGAATTTCCCATAGCTGTTGGTAGTATCATGGACTTATTAAAAAAAAGTGGTAAATAATGCTCAAATTCCTAGGTTAAAATCAACCCACGAAAATGACTTCAACTAACGCTTAGAAATCACTGATCACGTTGATTTTGGGTTTGTAAGTTCACCTAGGGATTGACCAAATATCTATACGGTCAGTGTCCTCTAAGAAATTGCCATGTCGCTTATATTGTGGGTGGTCAAGTTGCTTCGCTCACATCCTAGTGTCAGGTACAATTTACTCCAATGGCAATAACCTTTGCTCACACCCAGATGTGAGGGAAGCTGATCACAGGCACAATACGAGCCACGTGGCATGCTCTTAGAGGGTGCTGACCGTATGGATGTTTGGCCAGTCCCTTGGTGGACCTGCAAACCAAAAAACAGCCTGATTAGTGATTTACAACCTTTGGATCTTTGGACCCAAATAACGCTCAATAATGATAAAATTCCTACGGTTAAAATCAACCCATGAAAATAACTCCAATCCAACACTTAGAAATCACTGATCAGGTTTAGTTTTGATTTGTAGGTCCACCTAGTAATTGGCCAAACATCCATACGGACAGTGTCCACTAAGAATCTGCCACGTGACTCATACTGTGGACTGTGATCAGTGCCGGCGAAGGTTTACTCGGTCCTGCCACCAAACACTATTGAGACATTCCACAATATAAGCCACGTGGCACATTAATAGAGGACAATGGTAGTATGGATGTTTGGCAAATCCCTAGGTGGACCTACAAACCAAAAATCAACCTGATTAGGGGCGGTCAGCAGCTTCAGGGTCAGCGAAGTTTTACTTGCACAGCGTATCCGTGTCCATTCACTGACCATCAACGGTCAGCAAAGTTTTACTCGTACAGCGTATCCATGTCCACAGGGCTCTCTAGCCTCGAATAAATATTTGATCGACCACAACAGTATGAGTGACGTCACGTGGCACTCTTAGTGACCAATGATCATATAGATGTTTGGCCCATTCTTAGGTGGACCTACGTCTGAAAAATCAGCCTGATTTATCACCTTTGGATCTGAGTACCCAAAAATGCTCCAATCCCACGGTTAACAAGAAACCCATGAAAAAGATCCAATCCAACGACTACAATTCACTAATCACACATATTTTTGGTTTGTAGGTCGTCCTAGGGATGGGCCAAACATCAATATGATCAGTGATCTCTCTAAGAGTGTGCCAGGTGGCTCGTCTGTGGTCCGACGTCCGTCATCTTTACTCTGTAACCTTAACCATCACATGATGGTGAACATATTTTTAGCTTCCACCTAGGTGGTCCCATCAGCACTAGTTCCAAACGACGGTCCTGATTTGATGGTATCTTATCATCTCAGTTATATTACAGTTGGAACTGCTCCATCAGGACCATTCCGCTAATATAAGGGTAGTTCCGTAATTACCCAATGGAGACGTAAGCTGTAAGTCTGAGACTGCTTGCTATAAATAAAGAAGCACTAAAGCCGCGTAAAGGCTTCCCCAAATTCGTAAATTTATCGTTTTTCAGTTATTCTTCCTTCTCTCAGGTACCAAACCTCTTCCACGCTCTCTTTTCTTTAGTTTCTTGTTTTGTACTATTTTCGCTCTATTAAGTCGATTCGATTTCCCGGATTTTGATTCTTTTTTTAGATTTGGAGATTTTAATTTTCTGCTTAAAAATTTCCATTTATTCTGTTTTTTTTATAGACAAAAATTTCCATTTACTCAAATCCCATAATGGAATAACAAACCCTAACATGGATTCAATTTTATTTCTTGTTTATACAGGATGTAATTTAGGGTTTCGGTTTTGTTTCCCAGCGAGATCAAATGGGTCGAAGTTAGAACAGGGAAATTTCGCCTAATTTTCCTTTTTTGAGATTCTGTAGTCTTTTTTTTTTTTCCTTAAATTTTTGTTGCATTCAATCAGAGAAGATCAAATAATCGAAGAACGAAGCCGCTTTATCTTGAATTTTGCTTTTTTTTTTGTTCCATTTTAATCAGAGATTTCTGGGTTTTGTTCCTGCTTAGGAGATTCGATCCCTTTTAATTCATTTTCTTGAAGATCGAGATTTGATTGTTGGTCCTTGATTGATTTATTATTTATTTTATTCACGCCATTCAGATAATCGAAGACAAAGATCATTGATTCTTGAATTTCAACTTATTATTATTCATAAAAAATTCAAAGTATTTTCTTTATACCGAAATTAATCTTTTTCTTTTTTAAGAGCAGATGGGAAGGGGAGGGGAATTGAATTTAGAACGCAATATAAAGAAAAGGATTCGTTCCAAAGGTACCAGTTCGGATGGTTCAGATGAGGACTTCATATTGGGAGAAGATGAAGAATTTGATGATTCCGAGGGATCCTACGCTTCTTGTGCCGGAGACTCATTGGAAGAGAGGTTTGATGAAGGGGAGGAGAGGAGCGTTGTTAGATCGAGAGTCAAAACGGGTAATTCAGGTAGGCGAGAATCTAGGGTTGTTAAACGGGCGCATAAGAAAATTAGGGTTTCAGATGATGAAGAAGAAGAAGATTGTTATTTTGATGAGGATGATGAGGAATTCATGCCCGACGGGATTGACTGTGTAGATGAGGAGGAAGAATTGCTGGTCAAGAAGAAGAGTAAGGTGAAGAAGAGAGTCTCCTGTAAAAAGTTATTGATAAAAAGTCAAAAAAGGAAGAGAAAATCCAAGGTTTCGAAGAAGCCCTTGAAAAAGAAGCAAAGAAGGAGATTGCTGGAAAGGAGTGCAGCAAGCTCTGATGATGAATTCATAATTGACAATATGGTTATCTGGGAGGATAAAAAGAAGCCGACAAGGTCTGGGAGAGGGAAGAAGAGATTGGTTGTGCACTCGGATTCTGATTTTGTTTCTTCTGGGCATTCGGATCATGAGTACACGATCTCTGAGGAAGAGCGGGAGTCATTGAGAGAAGCCAGCAATTTTTGTGGGAATCTGACAACTTGCTTGAGGAGTTCCTCTTTGTCAAAGAGTTTGCAAGTAGATGGAGCTTCAAACTGTCAGCAACGGAAACCGGCAGGAAGAAAGGGTAAAGAGAAGGTTGAGGATTTACTGAATGCTTTAGTAATGCAAGTGTGTGGGATTTGTCTGTCAGAAGAAGGAAAGGGGACAATACGGGGAACATTGAACTGTTGCAGTCATTATTTTTGTTTTGCTTGCATAATGCAGTGGTCGAAGGTGGAATCTCGTTGCCCACTGTGCAAACAGAGGTTCGAAACGATTAGTAAGCCTGCCAGGTCGAACATAGGGATCGATCTAAGGAATATGGTGATCCAGGTTCCTAAGCGTGAGCAGGTAGCTTCTTTATATTTAATCTCCTCTCTATTGGTAAAACCTAGAAAAGTTTTGTTATACACAACTGTCTATAGGTACACAGACAGCAAGGTGGGGTTGATAACCTTATGCTACTATGTTCCTTGCAGGTTTATCAACCTTCTGAAGAAGAAATGAGGGGCTATCTCGATCCATATGAAAATGTGGTTTGCATGGAATGCAAGCATGGTGGGGATGATAACCTTATGTTACTATGTGACATCTGTGATTCCCCTGCACACACCTATTGTGTTGGTCTAGGAAAGGAAGTACCTGAGGGTAATTGGTATTGTGAAGGTTGCAGGGCTTCTGATCCAGGATCATATTCACAAATTCAAGATCCAGTTCCCAATCAGGGAACAAGCAATATCAATGTCCCCTCTGAGCTATCCACGGTTGGAATCAATGTGGAAGATTTTGACAAAACTACCCAATATTTGGTGTCTACACCGGATCCATCCTTTTGCCAAGGAATTGGGATTCTTCCATCTCCAAGATGTCCTGTTGTAGAAGATGTTCGTGTGGCATCGCCATCTGGAGCAGGGGCATCAACTCTCTCAGGGAGACGCAGGACATTACGTCAGATACTGAATCTGCTTTCTAGCAATAGGATGAGTCAAGTGGTTGAAATGGTTGCCAGAACTAATGGGATTTCACATGGCAATGTAGAAGGTGAGGTTGTCGAGTCTGAAGTTGAGCAGGGTGCAGAGACAATTATTCAGCTTGCAGGAACGTTAGTGAGTAGTGAGCTCCATTCTGTAGTAGTTGAGGGTTTTGCACAGGATGCTAACTCTTGTACAGTGCAAGACAAGGATCCTGTTTCTGCTGGATTAAGCCATTTGAGGAGGCAAGTAACTCAGAGTCCAGGTGCTTCCATTGCCAATAGTTCAGCGAGTGGAAATTTATTTGCTGAGCTTGAGCAGATCAATCCGATATTGGGTTACGAACAAGAACAAAGCAAGCCTGTCATTGATTCTGATGATAGCATTTCTCGCCACATGTATGGAGAGGAGAGTCATTTGCATGCAGAAGGTGCGAAAGGAGCAAGTGCAGCATATGGTGAGAAGCCATTTGAAACGCTTATCCAGAGATACTATAGGTATGTGTACTTTGCTGTTGGACATCTCAATTTCATCTTTGAAGTGCTAATAAAGGTTTCTCTTAGATATATGCAAGGTTATGCATTTTACTCTCAGAATGTCGCAACTCCCATTACTGTAAATTATAGGCATAAATATTATTAATATACAAGTAACTTTTATGTTAACCTTGAAATGGAACCTGCATTGGAGTGCCTACTTAAGCATTATGGTTGGTTCTATTTTACGAATACTTGTAATCATATGAAGAGGACTAACTGTTCCCTCTGATTTTTCATTGTAGGTCACCATGCTTTCAAGGATAAACGCCCTTGTGGGTACTGCAGGTGTGTAGTTACCATCGAACTGTCCTGTCCCAATGTCAATTCAGAGTACTAATTGATGAATCTGATGAGGGATCGCTGCTCTGTCTTGCTTTGACTGCTACATAACTGATGAAGTAATTAGGCTCATGCACAAGGCTGCCGTCAATTACTTCAGCAGATGATGCATGTGCATGCATTCTTTCTTCTTTGGGAAAATTGATCTTCTGTGAACTATATTCCTTCTTCCACTACCATGTTTTTATGTCATTCCGACCAATTTTTTTTTTTTATAGAAATAAGGTACAGAGCTTGAACAGAAAACAGCATTTTACTGTTTCCATCAGTTTAAATTTTGTTAGGTAGCTATTTTATTAATGACAAATTTGGAGCACTTAGGCTACGGAACCACACACACCCTAATGCCTGTGTTGGGGTGGGGGTGGAGGTGGTTGTGGTTGCTCTATTGGTAAGATTAGGATCCGTTTGGACAGATACCAAGTTGAGTTGACTGCCCACTTTGTCTTATCTGATTCATCATCATCATCATCATCATTATCACCTTATTCCAAATATTTGGGATCTGCAGGTGCTGCCTTAATGCCACCCCACCAGAATCTTCTTTATCATCGTCTTTGAGCCTGTTTCATTTTGCACATTCAGCCTTGCAAGTTGCAACCATCTAAACAGCCTTCTATGGTTGGGTATGGTGGGTTGTTTCTGTTGGATCCATGGCTGAGGCCCATCAGTGGTCTGTTCCATTAACAACTGACAGGGCCTAGCCGTCGAGCATTTTATCACCTTTGGATGCACTTGCGCTAGTGGTAGGGGCGTAAATGAGCCGGTCCAGAGGCGTAAATGGGTGGGTAATTTTTCAATATATGGCCCGATATGATACAATTCAAATTCAGGCTTGATTTACCTGAAACCTATCATGGGTACACCCCTAGCTAGTGGCAAAGTGGTGACAGTGGTGGCAAAATTATATTTCTTCTAGAAAACCCCAAATTTTGGGAAGGTAGTATGGTGGTGAAGAAAATGCAGTAGATGATAAAGTCCATTGGAAAGTTTTCCATGAGAATAAAGGTTTGGGAAAGCTTTGATGGGCCCATCTCTATCCACCAAGTCAAGATGTCATAGCGGGAGAGAAGGGGCAGGCGTCCTCCATTAGTTAACTCGATAAATTCTCTTCAAAATTATCCTAAAAAAAATTGTTAGATCATAAAATTTCCCCTTTGATTAACTATGTACAAAGCTTTGTGGTATGAGGACGTAAATTACCAATTTTGTTTGCTGATACTTTTGGCCTTTAACCCAGACAGTGGTGCTCAAAACATTCTAATTCAAACGAGTTGGTTGAGAATTAAAACCCAACAATGGAGTGTCTCATACCAAATATAGCATTTTTCCACTTTATCAATTTTATTTTTGAGATTGAGATTGAGATTGAGATAGCATTGCCACGGGAGAGATGCTTCCCCCTAGTAGATTCTGATGTTGCTGTCTTAGATGGGGTGTTAGTGGGCTGGGCTTGGAATGAATTTATAGGCGAATGGGAAATTAAAATGTGAACAAAAATTAATGGTGAAAATAGCTTAAAAAATGTTTATGGTATAAATGAAGAGTACAAAATTTTTCAAATTGTAATTTAATTTTTTTTATTTATAAAACTATAATGTAGACTGAGCCACTTATTACCCTACTCTTTCCAGGGGTGACCCCTAAGGAGAGTTGAACTTAGAACCTCCTACTTTTTGGAGTGGAGTCTTGGCCACCGGCAGTCAACCCTTGGGGTTACAGCTGCTATTTGCATTGTAATTGGTGTTCATTAAATATGTCATTAAACACCATATAAACAAGGGATTGACCAAAAAAGACATAACGGAGTGGTTACCAAATGGTCCGAAGGACCAAGTTTCAGATTTAAGGTCAGCCTACTAAATCTCAGTCATACTAAAGTCAGCCTCTCAACCGTGGTGTTTCCTACGAAATAAAAAACTCTACATCATAGCTTTTCCTTTGTCTCACAAAATCAAGGGATAGTGTGTACGCCAGATCAGAAGCCTCAGCGGTCAAAAATATTGAAGTGGCAATTTTAATATACGGCGTTCTAAGCATCGTAAAGGTTAGTGGTGTAGCATATTTTTTTACCATAAACACTGCCCGCCATGCATGATCGAGACGGCTAGATTGTCCATCTCTTATTGACTTATCCAAATGGTGGTCCACCAATCTTCTGGTCCAAATCCTTAGTTACAACAACTTCAATGCTGTGTTTCATCATTATATATCACGTGACTGTAGGGATTTTTTTTTGGAACAGAGGCAAAATAAAAAAGTTTCAGCTCGAAGGGCAGTTTTGAAAGATTAGTTTCGACTTTCGATGGATAAATCTGAAAATTGTGGCAACTCAAGTCAAGGCATAGAAAAAAAAATGAAGTTGAAAAAGTCAATGGGTTTGATGAAAGTGTCGGGCTCCAGTGACAGCCCTAAAATGATAGGCTCCCCTTACAGGAAACAATATGAGCCACGTGGCAGTTTTAGAGGACTCTGACCGTATGGATTTTTGGCCAATCCCTGGGTGGACCTACAAACCAAAAATTAGCCTGATTAGTGATTTCTAGGCGTTGGATCTTTGTACCTTAAATACTACTCAAATTCCCACAGTTGAGATCAACCCATGAAAATAAGTCCAATCCAACACCTATAAATCACTAATCAGGCTGATTTTAAGTCCACCTAGAGATTGGCTAAACATCCATACGGTCAGAGTCCTCTAAGAGTGTAGCTGTCACTGGAACCCGACCCTTGATGAAAATGAGAGACAAAAAAAAGAAAAAGAAATAAAAAGCCTTTTTAAGTGGCCCACATGGGGGAGCCCTTAGTGCTGATTTTGGGTGAAGAATCAGACCATTCTGAAGATTCTGATGCCACTAAATTTGCTCTTCAGAAAAGAAAATGAACGGCTCAGAATGAAGAGCACATTTTGGTGGGGTAAGAAAACTCGCCCAAAATTGGCCTAAGGGCATCACCTGTGTGGGCCCCACAGCGTTCGTTTGAGTCAAATTGTGGCACGTTTGAGTCAAACTTAAGACACAATAGACAGGAAAAAGATTAGATTAGATAGGTTAATTAGAAAATTGTGGCAACTCCTGTTTGGTAACGCACCGCGGCAGGAAAATAAAATATTGGGTAGCTCTACGGGCACGCACGTCTTTTGGCTGGGCACCCCACTTGGACCCAAATGCCCCTCCTTCAGCCGGGCACCCACCCATCCCTCTCTCCCTTCCTCTCTCTCTCTCTACTGTAACTCCATCCCCCTCTCTCTCTCTACTGTAACTCCCTCCCTCCCCCCCTCTACCCTCTCTCTCTCTCACTCTACCCTCTCACTCTCACTCACTCTCTCTCTCTCTCTCTCTCTCTCTCTCTCTCTCTCTCTCTCTCTACCCACACTGAAAAAAAAAATAGAGAAGAAGAAGAAGAAGAAGAAGAAGAGGAAGAGGAGGACACCATCGCCGTAGGTACGTCTCTCTCTCTCTCTCTCTCTCTCTCGCCAAAGGTGGTGGTGTTGGAGTGGTGGTGATGGTAGAATGGTGGTTTGGAGCACCCCATACTCCCACAAATTTTATTTTATTTTATTTTTTGCCTCTACGGCCTGGAACTACCGTAGCCACCATGGCAGCCACAGCCAAGCCAACCGTGGTCACCATGGCACCCACGGCCAGGAGCCCAAGTCAGAAAAAAATTTTGGATTTTATTTTATTGTGGGCGAGAGAGAGACAGAGAGGGTAGAGTGAAAGAAAGAGGGGGGAGAGTGAGAGGGTAGAGAGAGAGAGAGGGGGGGAGGGAGTTATAGTAGAGAGAGAGGGGGAGGGAGTTACAGTAGAGAGAGAGAGGAAGGGAGAGAGAAGGGATGGTGGGTGCCTAGCTGAAGGAGGGGCATTTGGGTCTAAGTGGAGTGCCCAGCCGAAAAACGTGGCTGCCCGTAGAGCTACCCTAAAATATTTAGCCGTGTTCAGGTGCGTTTGGCAGCCACTCGCCCTCGGTGAATATTTAGCCGGGCCCACATATTTGCCCTCCGCGGCCGGAAAACATTTGATCACCCCCGCCCCCCCCCCCCCCCCCCCCCCTGTGTAAATATTTTCACGCCGATTATGCCTTGGTGAAAAAAATTTATTTTCTCGCCGAAAAATCACTATTTTCAATAAAAATTAGTTTTTTAATGTATAAAAAAGATAAAAATGAATTTTTTTTTATCCTTTGACACAATATGTGGTTCCCGCACTCACCCAACCTATTTTTGACTTACTTCGATATGTGGGACCCACTCAAATTGAAAGAAAATGAAGTAAGCTGAAGTGAGCTAGCTCATACACGTTCCAAACATTGTTAAATATTGATATGAGCAAATATTTAGCCAAGATAATATTCGTTTGGTTAAATATTTGCTGCTGGAACTCTTTTTCTCACGTACCAAACAAACCCTTAAGACACAATAGAAAGGAAAAAAGATTACGTTTGAAAAGTCAAATTTACCCATCGGGTTTGATGAAATGAAGGGCAAAAAAGACAAAAAAAAGTCTAACTTATGCAATGGCCTTTAACAGTGCAGATTTGGTAAGATGTATCTCTTATCCCTTGGCGTCACTAATCCAGTTGCCTCGTCACGTCCAGCTCTCCTATGTGGACCAAGCCATTAAAAAGACGCTTTTAGCCACTTCGTTTTCAACATTTACATGAATACAGAAAATAGTTAAACATATTTTTCTAGAAACATAGGGGTATTTTGGTAAACAAAAAGCACCATTGGATGCTTAAGCAGTTAAGTTCCATTTTAGGTTGCCCTAATTAATGCGACGGCTCGTTTGCTCCTCCTTCCGAAAATTTTGTTTAGCTGTCATCTGAATGAATTTACTAAAATGGCCTCATGTATTAAATTTTATTACCCATTCTGCTATCTCCGAATTTCATATATATATATATATATATATCTACTCCATTTAATGGGACGATACCAAACAGGGCTTATCCGAAAAAAAAAAAAACGTGGTCTTATCTTCTCTCAAATTGACGAACATGCCCTCCTAGTCAAAAATTTTCCAAACATAAAAAAGAAGTTAAATAAGAGATAATGCATTATTAGCTGTATTTTCTACATTTTTTTTATTATTGAAAATAGGACTTTTTTTTGTAAATGCATTATTTTTAGCTAGCAAAAACTAATTTGGACCGTTCAAACTTTAATCCTAAATCAGAAAATCAAATTCTGATAATGATTAAACGACTTATATGACAACGAAATGGGGTCAGATCGATAAACACGTAGAGATTCAACTAACGTCCACTATTCCACATTTTATAGACCATGCATTGTGTTTGTTTGGATGCGGATTGTCTGCTCGATGGACCACATCACATATACGACAGCCTACGAGTCGTGTTAATTGAATTATATCTCGACTAAGCGATAGTCAAGTTTTGGTTTCATACAACCTCTCCTTCTTTGTCCATTCAAAGAAAGAAGTTCGATCGAATGATCATAATTATTTCCATCACTATGATTTCAAGTTCGCGATCGAAGCCGTTGGATGTCGATTATGGCTTCGAAATGTTTAAACAAACAACCCCTTTATTGCAATAATAATCAATTGTTTTTCCTTTTTTTTTGGATTTATTGGGATTAACTTTAGTCAAATAAATACTTGGTCTATTCAACAAAAATGAGAAGAAAAAGATAGATTTTTTTATGGTAAAGACTAAAGAGAGGTAAGCTGAGGATCGGATTATAGACGATAGGGAATTTTAGCATATGCTCTATAAGTCCTTTATATACACGCGTCATTTTGAGAATATAAGGGTATATATGTAATTTCGTTTTAACGTTTGAATTTGCTGCAAAAAAAAATGAGGACCTTTTTCTCAATTTTGTACAAGATCTTGAGTCTCGACTCTCGACTCTTCATTTCTTTTTCGCATATATCCTGCGTTTTTTAAGAAGGAAAAAGAAGCAAGTCCTCTCTGCTTCCTTCGTTTTTTCGCCATTATTAGATCTTGCGAGAGCTCCAAAACCCTAAAAAAACTGAAAATTATCGAGGAATATCTGTAACTAATCGTCGATTTTTACAAGGTTTCATTCAATCGAAGCGACATCTCTCTTTGAACTCTCCTTGTTTTTCTTGAATTCGTCGACTTCTCTGTAATTTTCAGCAATGTCTGGTACGGGAGGGTTTTCTTTCGCTCGCAGTCATGGTGGAGAGTCCCGATTCTACAATCCGCCTGCAATGCGCAGACATCAACAACAGTTGTTGCAACAACAGCAACAGAAGCAACAGCAGAAGCAGCAGCAGCAGCGTCAGAGGCCGACGAAGCCAAAGGCATCGGTTGAGGCGGAGAACCGTATAGAATCCGACGATTCTATATCTTCAAAACCCTCAGTTTGTTCTTCGCCGCCACCAAGACCAACGAATTCCACTAACTTGGATCGGTTCTTGGAATCGACTACTCCGTTCGTTCCGGCACAGTATTTGTCAAGGGTATCGAAAAAAATAGGTTTTTTTTTTGGTGCTATGTTATTGTAAAGTTTTTTTTTTATGAGTTTCTCGGTTTTTTTTTTTGTTTTTAATTGGCGGTATTTGGCGTGTTACAGACGAGCATGAATCTATGGAGAACTTGCGACGCTGATTTCCACCCGTACTTCAACCTTGAGGATCTCTGGGAGTCTTTTAAAGAGTGGAGCGCGTATGGAGCCGGAGTGCCTCTTGTGTTGAACGGCAGCGACTCCGTTGTGCAGTATTACGTGCCATACTTGTCGGGTATTCAGCTGTACGTGGACCCATCAAAGCCCCCTTTGAGGTTGAGGTGAGAGTCTCTGGTGGATCTTTTTCTCTCTTTAAAAAAATGAGTTCTTTTATCTTGGACTTTTTTCGGTGGATATTGTTATAGTGCCTTATGCTTGCTGCTTTTCACGGTTAGCTGTTGGTTTCTTATTTTTTTTGACATCTAGTGATTTTTTCTTGGATTCTTTTGAATAGTTCCCATGATAAGATCTATGGGTAGTTCAAAGGGCAATTTTAATTCGAATTGATTGAATACAAGGACTTTTCTATAATTGATGTAGTTTAATGTACTTCCCCCTCACCCCAAAAAAAAGGTTTGATATGAACTTTTCATTTAACATGAATTGCGGATATTCAGACAAGAATTTGAGGATTTTTAGGGATTTTGCGACCAACAGTTGTTATTAATTTGCTATAATGCATGTATTAAACAGGGACTATATATGGGTGAGAAGGTAAGGGGTTAGAAACAATGTATATCTCTTCGTTCTCACTGGCAAAAAGACATGTAATGTTGATTATGGGTGAGAAGGTGTGAGCAAATATGGATAGATGTCGTTTACATATTATTTTGGGAAGAATCTATATGATAGGTGTTTGGTTTTGCATGTATCGCCTAAGATCAACAGGCAGGCTAGGAACATAGGATACCCAGTATGTTCTACAATTGTAACTGTTGTTGCAGTATCTGCTCGTTGTGTAGATAAGATAAGATCACTTATTTTGATATAAGTAACCATATTGATTTTTATATTATTGATATAATGACTCTGTTGGTAACTTTCCATTTATTTATCCTCATGATGATTATTCATGAACTCATCATGTTCTTTCTACTGCTGTTGAGCTATTTTGACCAACTGCTGTTCTGCCATTGTTAGAATCAAGCTGGTTTTCTGGTCTGAATAATATGTCAACTGCACTTGAAGCAGTAAAATGAAGCTGCCGAGTTCACATTTCCCTGTAGTTTGGGATTGGACTTTTTTCTTTGACCGAGATGCAAATGCATCTCAAGTCGTATTCACGAGGGCTTTGTCACATTGCTTCTCCACTCCGATGATGTCAGGGTTTAAAGTCTCCTCCTGAGTATCCTAGTAAAGCTTTCCTGCTTTGCTGCTCTTTTGATTATGATTTCAGCTATGCACTGAAGAACGACCACTATGTGGCTACCAATATTCTTTGCTATCAAAGGACTAATCACCTTGCTGCATCAGAAATATTTCATTTTTTTAATTACCTGGTTGCTGTTTTGAGATCTTTAATTTTCAAGTACCTGCTGAAGTTTTATGTGCTGCTTTCTGGTGTCACTTTTGTTGCTCCCTGTGATTATGATGACTTAAAGAAGAATGTCCATAACGACTTTAAAAAACGAAGAATGGTTCATCTCCCTATCTGAGATTGTTCACTGGCAAAAAAAAACTATAGAAGCAACTAGCAAGATTGGAAGAAGAAAAGAGATGATTGCTGATTTCTTACCTTGGAATTACACTATTGTTAATGGCTTCACACCAGATCCTTTCAAAGGAGTTCTCAAAAGTTGAGTTTCTTCATTCATTCATCATTAATAAAAAAAAAATACAGCAATGAGAGTTTTTATAATAAACTATAAAACCTAAATCTAATATGGACCCTTAAAACACAACTTAAGAAAATAGCTAAAATTGCTAAGACACCCAAAAACTAATAAAGAAATTACTACCCTCCCAAAGAAAAAATAACAACTAGGTCTTAGACATAAACAAGCTGGACGTCCCTTCTAAAAGTGCTCACCTAATGCTCCGCTTTAGTACCTGCTTCCTTATTGCAGTCCATATGCATCTCTCCAATTTGGAGTCTTCAAGATGTCATGCATATGGGGTCTTCTGCTCCCAATATCATTGAGAATTTGAAATAGGGCCCACATAGTAGTCATCCAACCATAATGATAATGGTATGGCTCCATTGCTCCTCCTCCGGTGAACACTAGAGTGGGAAGCTCTGATGTCCTCATCATGGTTTCAGATGGGTTTTGGAAACTCCAAAAGATGGAGCCATACCTCCCTCAAATAAGGTGTTGGTTGGCTTTTTTGGGCTAGAGATGTGGGCTCGACTTGGGTAGTTTATGAGGGACTTATGTAGGGAACGGAATAAGGGACTGGTATAGGGGTAGAGTAGTACAAAATCTCTGTTTGAATTGAAAAGGTATTAACTGGAAAATTTTGAATTGATGGGGTCATTGGAGTTTTAGATAATAGAGGTGATTTCAGAATCGAAAAGAAGGAACACATAAAGGAGTATGGGTGTTGGATGCATGGGACTGATGTTGAAAAATAGGGTCTATGGATCTAGTAACTATTTGGGACTGGCTCTATGTCAAATCCTCCCAATTTGGCTGTATGCAGCCAGGGAGGGAGAGTATTCGACCACTCCATAGCAGCGTCCTCAAAAAGGCCCTACTAGCTATACCATCAACTACACTGTTTGACCCTCTAGGGGTGTACAAGAACAAAACATATAATAAAGACGAAGAAAGGTGAAGAATATCCACACAAGCTGCTGATGTAGACCATCCCACATCAGCTGATCCCACTCGCAACGAATCCACTTATTGCTTTGCATCAGTTTCAATCTCCAAATCTGGGAAACCTTCTTGAATTGCACTCTACAATCCCCATCTCATAGCTTTTGCTTCTGCTTCTTCTGCGAAAGAGGCTTTGGATTGGATTCTCCCTGCTAGAAGACATTGATTAGCAGCATTACTAATTATAAAACCCAGACCTGTTTGACATGATGAAGATTGCCAGAATGCATCCGTATTTAATTTTACTTTGGGTAAAAGCAGAAGGGCTCCAGCATGGCTTTGTTTTGGGGGTCGTTTGATCCTTATCCTCACCAATAATATAATCACTGATAGATTTGAGGATATGAAGAGGGTCTGTTTTCCTTTGACCATGGACATATTGGTTTCTGTACTGCCACGTACGCCACATCAGAATAATCTGCCTCTTATCACTTAATCAACTGAGAGTCTGGGACCCCCTAATTTCCTCATCAGTTTGTCCCTCCCAATGCAAAGAAAGAGGAGAAGCGTATCAAACATGAGCACTGCCAGGGAATTTAAATATAACATGAAAGCTGTTTTACCACTGATTAGTGCATCTGGGGCATTTCGCTTCAACAGACGGGATACGAACATGAATGTTTGCTTGCTTGGGAAGGATGTTTCTAAGGAATTTCTAGAGGAAAAACTGGCATCTCTGGGGGATTTTTAACGTCCAATTTTTTTTCCAAATGTAAACTGGTATCCAAGATGGAGGAGAGGGAGAGGCAACTATCTCAAGCATGTATACGTTGATTAAGATTTAACAGAAAACTTGCCTTTTGGGTGTAAAACCCAAAACAGGCGGTCGAAATGACCTTGTGAACTGAGAGGTATCGCCTGAATGTGTTGCACAATATCTATTGGGAATAGAACATTCAGCTTGGTGGTATTCCTTCGACGATCAGAAGTAATTAGCTCATGAACTTTTGAAACAATGCAATTCGCTGGCTTGGCCGAGGTAATTCGGTTCCCTGACTGTGATATATATATATATATATGGGTGCAACACGAGGACTTCCCAAGAGGTCACCCATCCTAGTACTAATCTCGCCCAAGCACGCTTAACTGCGGAGTTCTGATGGGATCCGGTGCATTAGTGTTGGTATGATCGTACCCTTCCCAAATATATATATGCTTACCACTTCATGGTAACCAAACACAGTGTTCACCACAAGCTTTTCGTGCTTTGATCAGGCTTTTCCAGCACCACTAGTTAGAACTTTTACTTTCCACTGACAATAGAGACTTTCCTTTGCAATATTTGGGCCTCAACTAAGAGGCTAGGAAGGAATTTTCCTCATTTTGTATCTTCTTTTTCCTGTCTATAAAATCTTTACCTTATAAAAAAAATTCCTCATTTTGAATTCTTCATAGATTCCTTAGAAGTAACACCACATTGTGTTGATGGAATTTTCGAAAGCCAAGACCCCCTTTTGATGTTGGGGCACATAGTGATTCCCAATTAGTTAATCTTAACACGACCTTGTCTTTCGATTCTCTCCCCCACTACCAACCAAAATTTGTTTACAGTTGCATCCATTTGCACACATAAGGTTTTTGAGATATGTTGGGACTTCCACGCATAAGGTTCTTGCTCGTATCCTAGCTGTTACTGACTTTATAAGCGTGGTCTATAGAACCTTTGCCTTCCATCCTTTATCAGATTTTTGATTTTCTCCGTGCAACTTTCAAAAGCCTTTTTCTTGGATCTACCAATGAAGAGTGGCGTACTAAGATATTTATCTGAAATTTTCAAACTTTTAATATTCAGAACTATGATACCCGGATACCTGTATATGCCCAAAGTACTAGTAGTATCCACAGGATACGACACGGATACGGGTAGGATACAAGCAAGATACTTCAGGTGGTTATTTATAAAAAAAACACAAAAAATAGTACATTAATATTAACATTAGTTTAATTCAATAGTCCAACTATATTAATTTTATAAGCAATATAAAATAAAATATTTATAGCACTTATTTGATTATCAAATACTTTTTTGTTAGATGTTTATACACTCAAGATTGTGTATTTATATGTATACACTTTATAACATCATATGTAGAAGTACCTATGCTACAAATTTTAGGAAATGGGTAGGATACTCGTATCCGTATCCGTGTCCCTGATTTTGGAAAATGTCGAGTCGTATCCCCACTTCCCGTATCTGTGTCCATATCCGAGCATCATAGATTCAGAATATGTGATATTGCTTTCTGATGCCGACGGTATATGTTGCCACTGAACATAATTCCAGATTTATCGAAATTGATGTCTTGTCCTGATAGATGGTAGAATTGACTGATTATGTCTTTTAGGAATCTTGCTTCGATCACATTAGCTCTAGTGAATAATAAGCAATCATCAACGAAGAGCAAATGAGAGATTGGGTGACAACCTCTACCAATTTTAATACAATGAATGTTATTACGCTAGACCACTTGATTAAGGAGAGAAAGCACATTAGTACAGAGAATGAATAGGAAAAGGAAGAGAGGATTACCTTGTCGTAGGCCGCGGGTCGGGGGGAATTTTCCCATAGGGGACCCATTTAGCATAATGGAGAAGGATGTGGAAGTGATACAACGTGCTATCCTCGAGATCCAACAATCACTAAAACCCATGGCTTTCACTGTTCTTAATAGGAAGGACCACTCCACACTGTCATAATCTTCTGCCATATCTAATTTAATGGCCATGAACCCTCTTCCTTTTTTCCTCCTTATCGATCCCATAAGTTCTTGAGCTAGAATAGTATTGTTTGAGATTCAGCACCAAGGGATGAAAGCCGCTTGAGTGGGTGATATGAGAGGTTCCAGGATAGACTTGAATCAAGCGGTCAGGTGATCCTGTAGCTGACATTGCACAAACTGATCGGACGGAAATGTGAAATATTGATGAGAGCTTTTACCTTTGGGACCAGTGCAATGTTGTGTGTTTGAGTACACTCAGATCACCTGCTGTAGACATGAAGCTTTGGACAAGTTGATAAATATCATCCTTGAGGGATGTCCCAGAAATGTTGGTAGAAATGGGCTGTAAACCCATCAGGGCCTGGGGCTTTATATGGCCCTAAACTGAAAACAGCCTCCCAAACTTCTTCTATAGTCACTGGGCGGGTAAGAAAAGCATTATCCTCCAGAACGACTACAGGATTTATTAAATTCTCTTGATTAATAGATTAATACTCATACCTGATTAAATTAATATCTGCCTCCATGATTGTTTTCTTACTTTACATTGTCCATTCTAATTCTCCGTCCAAGTATAAAATTTTGGGTTAATATATTTTTTATTTCTTTCATACTGTCTGTAAAAGCATTATGCTAGTTTTGAACAGTTCTCTTTAATCTTTTTCTTTGCAGGCGACCTGGTGAGGACAGTGATGCTGAGTCTTCCAGGGAGACAAGTAGTGACAGTAGCAGCGAATGCGATGTAGAGTGGCGGTCCAAACATGTCTCAGAGGCAGTATGGAGTAAGCAGAACCCAGTGGACTTGAGCAGACTATCATTGGGAGATAAACCTTTCATGGCTTCATCTAGTGATGATGGCGAGGTTTACAACCCACCAGGCCTACGGGCATTCCAATATTTGGAGCGGGATCCCCCATATAGCCGGAAACCTTTGGCGGATAAGGCAAGTTCATTCTCACTTGGGGGGACTAACTAATACCTCAAGTATGAAATGCATTTTGTTTATCCTAACACACCTGTGCCACCTTGTCTTACACAGATTTCAGTTCTTGCATCTCAATTTCCTGAACTTAAGACGTACAAGAGCTCTGATCTGCTTCCTGCAAGTTGGATTTCTGTAGCTTGGTATGCTTTATTCATAAGTTGTTGTGGTTTAGTACTGAAATCTGAATTGTTCGTTCAAGTTATACTTAATTTCGTGATGTATTATTGAAACTTGGATTTAGGTACCCAATATATAGGATACCCACAGGTCCAACTTTACAGGATTTGGATGCCTGCTTTTTAACCTTCCACTCCCTGTCAACACCTTCCACAAGTATGCGTCTCTCTCTCTCTCTCTCTCTCTCTCTCTCTCTCGCTCTCTCTCTCTCTCTCTCTCTCTCTCTCTCTCTCTCATGCTTTCCTTTGTGAGTCTTGACGATGTTTTTCTTATGGAAGGTACCAACAGTGACCAGCCACAGGTTCGTGGTTCAAGCTTTAGGAAGGTCAATGATACCACTGATGCGGCTGTGAAGCTATCACTGCCTCTTTTGGGGCTCGCGTCCTACAAGTTCAAGGGTTCAGTTTGGACTCCCAGTGGACTATACGAATCCCAACAAGCAAACTCACTATTGCAAGCTGCTGACAACTGGCTCCGGCTCTTACAGGTTGATCATCCTGATTACAGGTTCTTTGTTTCACACAACACACACTGGAGATGAGGGAAGTAGCGATTTTCTTTAAGTGCTTCTTAATCGTAGAAGGCATAGAAATTGAAGCCCAAGTGCCTGGGCCATAACTTGCCTATTACGCCCCTCCTGGTTAATTTGGTGCAGAGTTGATTCATTGTTCTCATCCTTCTATCTATGTACGTTAGGCTTTACGCCATATGTGTCTTCTTTTCTCCTTAAAAAGTATTCTTCAGAAAGCAGCATGATACACTTTCGAGAAAAATATGGTTGTGGTTTTGACCAGACTCAGAAGGCACATGAGATGATGATGATGCAACATAACCTAATTGTTTTAGTGGGTTAGTGCACAAGATGGTTTGCGGGATTGAGATCTTTGTTTGCAAGTTATCTTGGGGGACCTGAGAAAAGTAATCAGCAAAGGAGGGTTGTACCTCTTCTTGTTTTGTTATGTGTAAGGGCGATGATCATCTGAATTGTCAGTAAATCCAAGACTGTATCTTGTTTCCATCAAGCTTTTGAGATCGATAGATAGTGACGAAAAATTGAGAAAACAGTATGTCTACCTACATATGTAATCCTCTACTACTAGTCAGAACAAGGTGTTTTTCTGTCTGAATATCAAGTCTCACGTGGTTTATCTGGGTAACTGAATCTGATATGAGTGGTGTTTGTAGCCTATTAACTGTATTTTGCTAGCAAGGGGGCCACAACCATTAAAGAATAACTTGGTACATTACAACCACTCCAACATTTGTTTTTACCTTCTTAATGATTATCAAATGACGTGACTGGTGGGTTAATCATCCGGTGGTTAATACTTTGGTTGATCAAGGCTGAGAATAGCTTGTCCATATCACAGGCTTCTTTGTAGTGTCGCAGGTATCTGAGGGCATTGAATCAACAACAGTTTTTGGGCTTGCATCCCAGAAGTTCAAGGGTTCATTTTGGACTCCCAATGTACTTTACGAATGCCAACAAGCAAGCTCACTATTGCATGCTGCTGACAACTGACTCTGAACTTACAGGTCGATCACCCCAATAACCGGTTCTTTGCTTCAAGAAAAAAGAAAAAGTCAAGGTCTCAGTTCTGGAACTGGTGTTGATTGAATACCCAAATTCCAATTCGATTTGAACTAGTATTTTTGCAGGCTTGGATCTTTGAAATATGATCCCAATAAAAGTTGGGTTGGGTATAGATAGAGTGAAGTTGATTTGAGTTGGGCTTGGGCCTTATTGATATCTAGATTTGGTTGGACCCATATTTGGCTTGGATGCTTACTTAAAAATAGTATTTAGTAGGGGATCCGACCCATACATCTATATGGGTCACATATGGACCCCCTATATGGATCTTTCTCAGATCCGGATTACAGAATATGAATCTGAGCTGGACAGAGTCAAGATCAGATTGTTCACTTCAGAGCCAAACTTGAATTGGATAGAGGTTTGCGGTTTAACTTACCAGTTTTGAAGAGTTGAAACTAGGGCTGTGAATGGATTCCGTTGCCCTAATCATCCAATTTAATAACATGAGGTCTGGATTGAAGAATTTGATTTGGGTCCATTGGATTGGGTCTGGATTGAGAACCGTGACCTGATAAGCTAATTGATCGGGTTTGGATTGATTGTGATCTAATCCAATAATCGTGATTTGGGATAAAATGACAAATGCTTTTTGTGAGAAATAAAATGACAATTGTCAGATATGAGCTAAAGCGTTGATTTTTGGTGAGGATATTCTTCTCAGAATGGATGTCAACCTCACAAACGATCAACACTTTCTAGCCTTACGAAAAAGTGGATTTCAAGCTAAAGTATTCTCAATTATCTATTTTTGCTGTTAACTTTAACTCCCCATTTGATAAGGTTAAAAAGTTTCAGAAAGTGCTATTTATTTTATTTTATTTTTTTAAGAGATCATCTTCACCGTAAATCGTTAAAATTTCCTTGGTGCCGATCACGCATCGCCAGTTTTACTTACCAAAAATGGCCCACTTGGAGCTCTCGATTCTGTGGCGCGGCTGGGGAATTCCAGATTTTTTTAATCCCTTCCATAATGAATAAGCCAAGGCCCCTATTTATAGGGATGAGAATTGGATAAGTGCATACTCACTGATGTGTGCTGGAAGTTTTAGCCAACCTATCTCTCATCATTCTGTTAAGGTTAAGCTCAGGTACCAGCCTGCGAATGGGATATCGCAGACGAGACATCTCATCAACCATGGGTTAGGTAGAGATCATTTAGTAAAATGAGGCCAACTAACTGGGTAAGCCGACTCCCTCACCCGAGTTGGGTCACCTCAATTAGTCGGCTCACCTCTCCGCCAAACCAACCTCTGAGTCTGTGGCACAGGTTAGCAAAGAGGTCCGAGCTCTAAGTACAACAGAGGTAGTCCGAGAGTTGCAACTCTCATCTGACAGCTAGCTACATCGACAAATTTACCCCTAATGCACAAATTTCGAGGGGACACGTGGATGGATATGGTGGTCACTTTTTTGGCACATACAATTATATCAATCAAATGTATGTTGCTTACACCCTTTCCCATTTGTAATTTGACAAAAAAATCTGCAGCATTTATTTTCTTTAAGATCGGCTCAATGTCTAGGATCTTGATCGAGAGACTGGACCATTGGGTCGAGTCTAGAATCTAGATCTGGAATCATGGTCCAAAAAGCTATTGGATCAGTTCTGGACCAACCTTAATCCAATCCGAACCTGATCCATTGACAGCCTTAGTTCAGAGACTTCAGACGAGAGAGAAATTTAATTTGATTAATTATAGAGTAACTATTGGATATGTTTTATCAGTATATTATGACCATGTACGATAGCATGTTTCAAGGGTACATTTTGGTGAACCGTCTGCCACATTTTTTTTTAAAAACCTCTTGGATCGAACACATCCAGATAAAGAACGGTGTCGATCGGGTCGTTTGAATAATCTGAGACAATCTGAATCACTATTCTTTGACCATCCAAAATCAATATTCCCAATCGGATGGTTCGTAATTTTCCAGACAATGTCAAGTTATTGGCGATTGCCCATCCAAGCCGTGTCTACAACATATGGACGGCCTGGATCGACAACCATGTTACGATGTGTACCGGATTTGGACAACGCGTTAAGTTGTGGAACCTAACCTCAGGATCAGGTTACCTCTGCTCCCGACTCTTTTAGGGTTTGGCTTGCCCTAATTATGCATAAGGTTAGCCTGGAAAGGAGGGAATCTTTTGGTGATAAGAGCTGAGTTCCACTAAGAAGACGTTTTACCCTTATCCGGGAAAAATCGCATTCCATCGTTTTTCGGTTCTTCTCTGTCCGTCAATCGATCATCCCAGTCCCAACCCAAGAGGTGCGACTATAATCTTTGCCGCTGCTTTTTTTTTTTTTTGAATTATCTGTTCTCCTGTTCTTCCTTTCTGGGTATCTAGGATCTCAATCCGTAGTGCTTGTTTCGGGCATAATCCTATTTTTAGTCATTTTTATTGTTGAGAAAAAGATTGAAGGGTCACTCTTGTAGTGGTGAAGTGAAACAGGGACTGTATTATAGAAAAACAGGAATTAGGAAACAACAAATTTTTTTTTTGTGTGTGGAAATGATGAATTGCTATTTGGCTTGCGTGAATTATGATATAGTCGGATAGAAATCGATTTGCCGAACAAAATTAGTGAAATTTGTTGATTTGAAAGTTTGAATATGAGATGAGATGGAGTACTGTGGATAAAACACATTAACTAGGTGATAATTGAGCATGAAATGGCTTCAAGCGCGAATGCAAAGTAGGACATATGTGATGCATGGGCTGCTATGAACTATAACCAAGGAACAAATCAACTGTAATGTATTAATGAAAAGTGTGATTAGAGTATCTTGATTGGTTTGCATGACCAGAAGCAATTTTCTTTTTCTTTTTAATATATCTTCATTCAAGAGCAAGACAAGAACTACAAGAGCGAAAAAGGAGGTTGAAGAAATCCTATGCAACAAGGACTTCTATCTAAATACAAGATTTTCAAAAAATTAAGCTCTTACACTCCTTAAAGTGCTTAGATCACTGGAACATGAAGGATTTGATGACAAGAATGAGAATGATACACTTGCTATCTTCCTCCCTTCCATCAAACACCCTCCGATTTTCACTCTTTATAAAGAGTCTGAACCACTGCAAAAGGAAGAATACTCCAGACATATATCATATAAAGAAAAAGCAGAAGCCGGCCACCCACTAAACGCGCCTTTCATAGAGCTTGACATCACCTGTGTCATCCCAATTAAGGATAAGAAGTGGCAACAGGCCTCCCTAGCTACGCTATAACGAAGGAGAATATTATTAATAGATTCCCCACTGACCTTATACATATAGCAATTGTTCACCAATATTCATCTTCTCTTTTATCAGGATATCTATAGTCAAAATCTTCTTTAGAGTGAACACCTCGTGAAGAAAGCTAATTAGACAGCACCTTGGAGCTCCACACCTCTGACATCGGAAAGAGGCCACTTGAGGACACCCGAAAAGATTCCACTCGCATTCCTGATCCATATCCAAGTATCCTCCATAGAGCGATCAATAGAACATGTGTTGACTCTCTCAAGCAACTTAGCCACTAGATCTACCTCCTAGTCTTTTAAGTTCCTTCTGAAGCTGAAATCCCAAGCCAAATTCTCATCTTCACCGACCAGAAAGGCACTCAGCACCTCCTCTCTTTTGGTCGAAATATTAAGCAACACCAGAACTATATGTTTTGATGAATTAATGCTTTCTCTTTTATTGATAGGTATCTCCAATTTGTAGAATGGGTATCCAAACTCCAAGTAGTAGCGATCGTTTGAGGACTCACTGGACACCAGCAATGGACCGTTATTTTATTGACCTTATGCTAGAGCAGGTGCAAAGAGGGAGTAGGATTGATGATCATTTATTCAGCAAACGAGCATGGAAGCACATGACCATGTTATTTAATGCAAAATTCAGATTTCAATACGACAAGGATGTTTTGAAAAATCGGCACAAAACGTTGAGGAAGCTATATAGAGCCATAAGGAATCTTCTTGAGCAAAGAGGGTTTAGCTGGAATGAAACACTACAAATGGTGACAGCAGATGATGATGTCTGGGATAATTATATCAAGGTGCAAATCTTATTCATTCAAATCATATAATTTTCATACAATAGTTTCGATTGCAATTGGCTTACATATGATACTTGCAGGCACACCCCGATGCACGATCTTACAGGACTAAAACCATGCCATACTATACTGACTTGTGCATGATATATAAAAATGAAACCAGTGAAGTGGGTCACAATTCAAACCTCAACAATGACTCCTCAGGAACGAAGATTGATGGGTTGTTGGAAAGTCCAAAAGCTCCAGCAACACCTGTTGCCGACGGAGTGCAAGAGTCATCATCACTTTTAGTTCTAGACGAAGATATATCTGATCAGCAGAACAAACAACAATCTCCCATGCTGTCAACCACTCAGCCAGGCAGCACCGAAGAGAGCCTGATGGATGTCCCAGGAATGAAGATTGGTGGAGTGTTCGAAGGCCCAAAATCTTTGTCTATATCTATTTCCCATGCAGATCCAGTCGTCAATGTGCAACTGTCGTCATCACATTCAGATGTGGACGTAGATGTGTCTGATCAAGAGAACAAACAACAAACTGCGATACTATCAACCTCACGGTTGAGGAGCACGGACGAGGGCATGGAGGACTACCTAGGAATGAAGATTGGACTGTTGGAAGGTTCAAAATCTTCAGCTATGTCTGTTGCTCATGAAGATTTGGTCGACAATGTGCAAGTGTTGTCATCACATTCAATTATGAACGTAGATCTATCTTTTCAACAGAAGCAAGAATCTGTGATGCCATCAACCTCTGAGCTGAGGAGCAGCGATGAATACATGGATGTGGACATCCCAGGAATTAAGATTGGTGAGGTGTTGGAAGGTCCAAAATCTCTGGCTATGTCTATTACCTATAAAGACCAGGTTGACAATGTGCAGGAGCCATCTGCACATTCAGGTGTGGATGTAGATACATCTGAGCAACAAAACAAGCAACAACCAGTGATGCTGCCGACCTCTCAAAAAAGGAGCATTGGCGAGGGCACACTGGACGCACCAAGAACAAAGATTGGTGGAGTGTTGGAAGTTCCAAAATCTCCAGCTATTTTGGTTGCCTGTGGAGATCTGCTCAACAATGTGCAAGAGTCATCGTCACATTCGGATGTGGATGTAGATGTAGATGTATCTGATCAACAGAGCAAGCAACAAACCATGATGTCATCAACCTCTCAGCCAAGGGGCACTGATGAGGGCACGGTGGATGCTCTGCATGAGATGGCTATTGGTGCTACGTCGTTAGCAAATAAAGACGTGAATGGCAATTCTGTCTCAATAGAAAACAGGATAGATGCACTTCAGGCTGTACCAGATCTATCAAACACCACCAGTAGTAATCGTTTCAGGACTAATTGGACGCCACCGATGGACCGTTATTTCGTTGACCTTATGCTAGATCAAGTGCATAAAGGGAACATGATTGATGGTGCATGTCGCAAACAAGCATGGAAGCACATGATTGCATTGTTCAATGCAAAATTCGGCTTTCAGTACGATACAGATGTTTTGAAAAATCGGTACAAAACTCTGAGGAAGCATTACAATGCTGTAACAAATCTACTTGACCAGCGTGGGTTCATCTGGGACGACACGCGTCATATGGTGACAGCTAACGATTATGTTTGGCATGATTATATCAAGGTGCATAACTTATCCATGCAAATCATATTACTTAAATATGAAACTATCAACTGCAAATAGCTTACATATGATGTTGCAGGCACACCCTGATGCAGGACAGTACAGAACTAGACCCATGCCATACTATAATGATTTGTGTGTGATATATAAAGATGCAACTGTTGATGGAAGATACAGTTGCTCGGGCCCTGATGTAAACCTCAGAGATGATGTCCCAGTAATGAGGATTGGTGGACCGTTGATAGATCTACAATCTCCTACTACGTCTGCTGCCCACGAAGATCCAGTTGACAATGGGACCATGGATCTATATGATCAACAGAACAAGCGTCGACCTGCGACACCTTTATCCCCGCAACATTCCAAAAAAATTCGGAGCAGCAGCGATGGGAGTATGGTGGATGCTCTTCGAGAGATGGCAAACGCTGTTACTTCGTTAGCAGATAAGAAGAAAGAGAACAACAACTCTATCTCAATAGAAAATGTGATCAATGCACTTCAGGCTTTACCAGACATTGATGATGACCTCTTATTAGATGCTTGTGATTTTCTGGAGGATGAAAAAAAGGCGAAGACATTTTTGGCCCTAGATGTCATGCTACGAAAGAAGTGGTTGATGAGGAAGCTTCGTCCATAGTAGCCTTATGATGGATCCCGTTTTGGATATCATGTAATATAAGGGATCAGCTCTTTGTTTGGATGGGTTTTCCTTGATATCCATTAAATTAGTTATGTTAAAACTATTTCTTTTGATGGAATTGTTGTGATCCAATGGTATCCACAATTTTTGTTCCTTTAGAACCTATCGGTTTCTAACCTCTCCTTTTTTTGTAGAAGCTAGTGATGCCAAAGTGCAAAAGGGTAGATCAGTAAGGTGAGAATCTTACCTAGAGGCTGTGATTCTTGTTTTAGTTTGATCTTCTATTTCATATAAAACTCACATTCTTTCCTCATGCGTGTAACTTTATTCTTATTTTGCAACTGAAATGCCCGTCTTGGCTGTGAAAATAGATAGTACTGCTCTATCATTTATTCATGTGAATTCTTGCTTATGAACAGAGTTACGTCTTTTGAAGACTTTAAATCTTGTCAAAGAAAGGATCATTTCAGATTAATGTCAGGATCATCACAGAAACATCACTTAAATGAGATAATACTGTCGAATATCATTCACATAGATTCTTAGTGTTATGGATTGATGGTTGGACCGAGGTATTTGTGTCAATTTAGATCCAGATATTGTTGGGTGGTAATTTGAGGTATGATACATGGCATCCTTTGAAGGGCATGTGTTTCATATCAACTATATTGCCGAATTTTAATTATATGCAGGTGAGAAGAAATATATGGTGCTTTGAGGGCTTCAGCTTAATCATCTCAAGTGAAGTAGTACTTGAGATGTTCGTCACGGGAAGACAGCCCTTGAATCAGTTTGTTCAACCTGAATTTTCTAGGTAGGTATGTTTATTGCTTCTTTAAAGAGATGTAAAGCTTCAGACTTGTGTTGCATAGTATATAAATCCAAATGTGTTTCAGTTAATGAACATAAGGTTTAACGTGACATTGCAATCGTACTGATAAAAAGAACAAAAATACCAACCAAAATAAAATGTGATGCTACCATGGTAACAATAGGAAGCATGTTTCATGCACAAATGGACAGTTCAAGAGCATTTTGCACAGGTACGCCATTTTATACTTAAAAGTGATTTGGTCAGACATGGGTATTGTTCTTATTTTGAAATATCCCAGTAACATAGCTTTTACCAACTTGAACCCTTAATAGCCACTCTGCATTAGCTTCTTTCTCATCTGGCTGGCCATCACAGTAAATTTGAAGAAAGCTTAGTATATTCATGTTGCTCTTTGTGTCCCAGGTCATTCTCAAATCTCTGTTTTCATGTAGTTCTGTTCTATAACCACATTAAACTAGCGTTGCCTGAGCTTGACAGTGCTGGTGGAGCCAGTGATGGTCTGAGGCCCCTCTCTACTTTTGTGTTAAAACTCATAAAGCAGCAAGAATCTCCATATTGGATGGGATCAATAATGGATCGCCCTGATCCGATTGTGATAGCATATCAGGTCTTGGAAACACTACTAATCCTCGGATCGGATCTGAATCCTATCCACTGCATATTTTTTTGGGTCCGAATCAAGTGAGCTTACTTTTGAATTGGTCCTGGATCGATCCTGATCCGTTCCAATTCTAATCCACTAATAAGCCTAGTAACATGATTATCAATCTAACCTGTATTTATGTTTGGTCACAACTTGGATGAGCCATAGCCCGAAAAACTCGAATTGTTTGGAAATATTCAAACCATCTGAAAATATACTTCATTTGAGATGATTAAAGAGTAGTGATGTGGATGCCTACACTTGTCCCTGTGGTACTTGGTTGGGTTCATCTAAATGTATTACATTCTGCCCATTTTATTTTAGACATCCTACAACTTGCACAATTTCAAGCAATTCTATCAAATTTGATAAAAATCCTTGTTTTTTTCGGGTGTTGCCATCCGGTAAGCATGTTTTTAAAAAGAGATCAGTAAGCTCAAAGGTGAAAACGGTTCAACCGGTTGGATGATCATCGATGGCCAACTAGCAATGTGTGCAGTATTTATGTCAATATTATTATTTTCAGATAATTTATTCAAACCAGAGCGTTAATTATGCATAATCGGGGATATCATCAAACATAGGAGCAGTTCGTGAGCCAAGGACCCAAAACAGCAGTGGCGCCAACTTGGCAAGATAGTAATTTTTTCCTTCATCAGATACACAAACACACTAAAATTTAAAGCGGAGATTAGTGGAAGGGCACGCATGATGCACGTGCTACTTTAGTAATGGAATAAGACTTCAAATAATAGAACATTTTTTAAATGTGGGTAATTTAGATAAGGAAATTACTCTTTTATACGTACTTAATTATTAGTTATAAAATAATAGTTTAAAAGAGTATTATAAAAATTTAGTTACAAACTTTTGCCGTTCCTCAAATTTTTGCTCTAATTATTGTTTGAATTTTTTAAGTTCGGCACTGAATTATACTCGAATATTTCCCGTCCTGAACTTTTGCCGTATCCAAACTTAACAACTAAGTTTAAAACAAAAACTTGGGTGGTGGCCATGAATTAAATTACGTACCCTTTTTTGGGGATCATGTGTTCGCGGGTATACCCGCCTTGCCTACCTAACTAAATACATGAGTTTTTAATTTACTACCTAATTTCTTTCTGTCCCATTATCCATACAAACCTTAGGAACAATAAAATATCTCCATATAATTGGTTAGCGTCTGAACCGTACTCCATTCATGGGTTCCACTATCCCGTTTCTGTTCTTGGATAGTTACAGATGCTCCTCGGGTGGACCTTATCCATTGATAGCTCTACATTAGGCTTGCCAATGGATTGGTCTCCTCGATAACCTGATCCGATCCAATGACTGGACCAAGGTTTAAAAGGGGCCGTTATAACGGTATAATGGACTGGGGGTGTTACCGTTTTTCAGTTATAACGAATTGTAACGCTCAGGGCGTAAAATGGAAAATAACAGAAATAATGGTGCTGAAATTCAGATTTTCAAAAAACAGAAAATATCGGGAAAAATGGGGGAAAACGGAAATAACGGCCTTTTTCGCAAAAATTTCAGAAATTAACAGTCGTTATTTTAGTTATAATGGAAAATAACAGCAGTTATTTTTTAACGTAACGGGGGACGTCCGAATCCGTTATAACAGCCATTTTTTAAACCACGGACTGGACTTTGGAATCATGATCCGATGTCGGATCCGACCAGTTTCTGGATCTACCTATCCGATATCATTAATAGAATGTATTAATATTATATAGAAATAATATTATTTTTTTTAAATTAAAATAAAATACATTTTTATTAATGAATGAATATTGATAAAACCTTTATCATTTAAAAGAATTCTTATTTTTTTTAAAATCAAATTTAACAGTTGGTAGCCCCAATCTGATCCGGTCTGAATCTGAGAACCATGATCTGATGAGCTATTGGATCGGGTCTTGATCTAAAAGGGGTTTGGCTTGTACTAGCTAAGTTTAAGGTAAGCCGGGAAAAGAAGGCGGTCTCCTTATCCCAGGAAAACCCTATCCCTCCCCTGGCAGAAAACCCTCAACATTCACCCTTCCCTTCCAGGTTTTCTTAGTCAAGCCTCCCAATCGAAAAGGTGCGGTTTAATGATCTTCCCATAATTAGTTTATTCTAATGTAGCGTTTGATTTTTGTTTTTTTTTCCCTGTGATTTTTCTGGTTTTTATGCTTGCTGGGTATCTTGGATTTGGTTCTATAGTGTTTGATTGGGGCTAATCTGATTTCTAATCCATCTGTTTGTCAAGAAAGATTGAGAGGTTCACCTTAATGGTCTTTACCTTTTCGATCTGCACTCCATGCTGTTCAGCCATCCAGTTTCCAAATACACATCTATGGAGATTTTTTATGTGTGTTGGGATGGAGGGATTTCTATGTAGCAGATAGATTAAATCCAATACAAGTTCTCTACTGTTGTCTGGCAGGGATTGTGGAGATGTTGAATTCACTTATATATCATCAATAGAGCACACATCTGATTGTGTTTTCCCATCTTTATTGTTGATAAGCATGTTCCTTCTAAAAGTCATTTTAAAGTGATTCCGCGAAAGAGCTTATTGTCCATCACATGGAAACTTGGCATTCTAATTGTTACAATGTAATGTCTGTCGGATTTTATGAACGGATGACATCCTAAAACCACTTTTCAGCATCTTCAGGCTCTTAAATGGCCTTAATAGTTAGAACATCTCAACAAGGTGGTTTTGTAGATATTTGGTTTCCTTAATTGCAGTCCACAACTAAAAAAGAAGAAACATGATTGTTTGAATTCTATGTTTAGAGGTTGGAAACAAGTAATTTCGTCGACACAAGAGGTGGGTCGGTTTTCTTTTCATCATTCTGTCTTTTGGACTTATAGGTATCACTAACATGTATAAGTAGATAGAGTAAGTATGTACAAACAAGTTATTGCTAATTTGTTATGCATTGGATAGAAACACACGTATATAAAAAGAGACAAATGAGAAAGAAGCGCCTTTAAACATGAACTTCAAGTAGGACCAATTGGATGATCACTTATGTTGCATGGACTAGTATGAACCTTAACAATGAAGCTAATGAAGATTTATGTGCTAGTGGTATGTGTGATTGACGTGCATTGGCTAATTTTACTAATGTGATAATGTGCATCTCAAAACACAATGTGTTCTGATGAAATGAATGATTACATATACTAAGTACCAACTACTAACTACCCTTCTCAGTTTGTAGAGGATGGGTATCCAAACACCAACAAGTAGTGATCGTTTGAGGACTAACTGGACAACAGCGATGGACCGTTATTTCATTGACCTTATGCTAGAGCAAGTGGATAGAGGGAATATGATGGATGATCATTTATTCAGCAAACGAGCATGGAAGCACATGACCTCATTATTCAATGCAAAATTTGGATTTCAATACAACAAGGATATTTTGAAAAATAGGCACAAAACATTGAGGAAGCTATACAAAGCTACAAAAAGTCTTCTTGAGCAGAATGGGTTTTGCTGGGACGAAACACAACAAATGGTGACAGCTGATGATCGTGTTTGGAACAATTATATCAAGGTGCATTGCTTATTACTTTAAAACTTACAATTTTCAGATGGTATTGTTGATTGCAAGTAGCTTACATATGATACATGCAGGTACACCCCGATGCCCGAACATATAGAACAAAAAGTGTGCCATACTATAGCGATTTATGTAAGATATATGGAAATGTAACTTCTATTGGAAGATGCAATCATTCGAGTCACGAAGCAAACCTCGACAATGATGGCCCAAGAACGAAGGCTGGCGGTGTATCGGTTGGTCTACAATTTTCAACTACTTCTGTTGCCCATGAAGATTTGGTTGATGATGTGCAGGGGTCGTCATTAAATTTGGATACAGACAAAGTTACATCTGATCAACAGGACAAGCAACAATCTATATTGCCATTGACTTCTCACCCAAGCACTAATGAGGGCATGGTGGATGCTCTTCATGAGATGGCTACCACAGCTAAACCTTTAGCAAATAAAAATGAAGTCAATGGCAACTCTATTTCAACAGAAAATGTGATCGATGCAAGTCAGGCTGTACCAGATATATTTGACGCCACCAGTTGTAATCGTTCGAGGACTTATTGGCAACCACCAATGGACCGTTACTTTATTGACCTTATGCTAGACCAAGTGCATAAAGGGAACCAGTTTGATGGTACATTTCTCAAACATGCATGGAAGCACATGATTGAATTGTTCAATGAAAAATTTGGCTTTAAGTATGACATGGTTATTTTGAAAAATCGGTACAAAACTCTTAAGAGGCAATATAATGCTATAAAGGTTCTTCTTGACCAGAAAGGATTTGTCTGGGATGATACACGACAAATGGTGGCAGCTGATGACCATATCTGGCATAATTACATCAAGGTGCATTGCTTATTCTTTCAGTTTTTATAATTTACATACTTTCAATTGAAAGTAGCTTACATATGATGCATGCAGGCACACCCCGATGCAAAACAATACATTACTAGACCCGTGCCATACTATAACGACTTATGTGTGATATTTAGAGATGTAACTATTGATGAAAGGTATAGCGATTCAGGTCGCAATGTAGATCGGCATGATGAAGTCTTGCAAGTGAAATTTGGTAGAGTATCGAGTGGTCTACTATCTCAGGCTATATCTTGTGCCCACGGAGATCCACTCAACACTGTGCAAGAGGTGTCATCTCATTTGTCTGGGGACATGGGTATATCTTATCAACAGAACAATTGTCAGCTTGCAACACCATTAACTCCTCAACATTCTAAAAAGCTGCGGAGGAGCAGTGATGAGACTGTGGTGGCTGGTCTTACTGAGATGGGAATGGCAGTTATATCATCACGTTTGGGTGGGGGCATGGATTTATCAGATCAACAGAGCAAGCATCAATTTACGACACCATCAACCTCTCAACATTCTAAAAAGTTGCGGAGGAGCAATGATGAGACTATGGTGGATGCTCTTCGTGAGATGGCAACTGTAGTTACATCATTATCAGATAAGAGGAATGATATCAACGACTCTATATCAACAGAAAATGTGATTGATGCGCTTCAGGCTGTACCAGACATAGATGAAGACCTTTTATTGGATGCTTGTGATTTCTTGGAGGATGAGAAAAAAGCAAAGACATTTATGGCATTACATGTTAGACTACGAAAGAAGTGGTTGATGAGGAAGCTTCGTCCACAGTAGCCTTAGATGTGTTGGATGTTAGAAATTTTGACATGTATAATTTGTCACAGGTGTCTGTATTATAGTGTGATCAACATTGAATTATTTGATATCTTTATTTGGATGGGATCTCTGTGATCCTTTAAACTGTTTATGATGAACTAAGTTCAGATGGGATCTTTGATCAATGCTGTACGCGAACTTTACTGCCGATACTAATAACTTCCACAATCTCAAACCAGCATGTCTAATCTCGGGTAAAGAGGATAGACCCATATCACTCACCCTTTTATTTATTTATTTATTTTGGATTGTTCAATCTGGTATCAATCTTTGGGTAACTTCTTTATTTCACATGCTATCTTATTATTATTTCATCAGTTATCTTAGACATATCACATAACCCCCTAACAATGCAAGAAAACCCCTAAAAAATCCATTGTCTTTAAAATCTCTCTCTTAAATGAGGGACTCCTCCTCTAATTGGTCTACACCGTGTGGGTTCATGGTCAAACGTAAGGAAGTACCATTGACATGCCTGTGAAGCTAGCACTACCCATCTTTAAGCTTGTGTCCTATTATAAAACTAGTGAGTTGGTGGTTTAACCTTGTCATTTTGTTGTTTGGGGGTCTAGGGGTGTTGGTGATCTGAAAAACTGTAAGTCTACATATACGCACTTCTAATACTAGTTCCCATGGGTTTTCTCTGGATGAATGTTAGCTGTAATTTGCTGGCAAGGCTGCTACAAACATTTTAAGAAAATGTCAGTACCTAGCATTCCACCATTGCAATCTGAGCTTTTATCCTTTTGTTGGAGAGTAATATAGTGGTCAACTCAAGGTAACCCTTCTGTTTGATTGGATGCTTGGGGGTTTGGAGGCCCTCCCATACTGTGCCATCCAAGGAAATCCTACCAGCATTGCAATATCTGGTGACATGGCCAGTACATGAGCTGGGGTGTTGGAGGCCTTCCATACTCATATATTTTGGTTTTGTGGGCTCTCCCGTCCTCCTCTATAGCATCCTCCGGTGTTCACCTGGTTAGTACAAGGGAGAATAGCTTCCCTATCTTCACAGGGTTCTTATTATGAAGTATTCAATTATGAAAATCGTAACATGTTTCACAATTCCTCCACCACCTGTTGCTTCAGATATTCTAGGACTTTCTGGGCAGCCAAAGGAGATTATTTAACTGAAATACTGAAGCTTAAGCTTCACAAATTTTGATCTCCATGGTGGAATCGTTGACCTAACTATGATGTATATCTGTGCCTGATAACAGGTGATCAGACTATTAGGATTGTCTGGGGAACGGTGCAGATTTTAGGGTGTGGTCAATCAAAGGCATATATTAATATTTGGATGATTCGGATATATGATCACAAGGTTAACTCTTTATATTAGGAAATTTAATCTTTGATCACCCAAAATGGATCTTTTTTTATCCGATGGTTAAAATAGTTCCAAACAATGTGAATTTCGAGCTGTGGTCATCCAAGTTGTGGTCTAACATACGGGCGGTCCGGATTGACAATCCTGTGGCATGTATTCGGTCGTATACAAACACATATATGTTGCAGCATAACACGTAAAGCTTAGGCTACCTTTACTCTTACGAGGGGATAATCTTACCCATAAAAGTTAGCCCGGAATAAAGAGAGGTTTATTTTTTTCGAGGGATAGTGTTCCATTCTACAGAAAATACGTTTCCCCTTATCCCGGAAGAGGGTATCCTCTCAATCTTCACTCTTCGTTTTTTCAGATCTTCTCGGTGGCGAACAGAAATTCGGTCCTCCTAATAGAAGAGGTGACTTGCAATCTTTCACATTTAGTTTGTTTTTAAGTTCTCGGTGACGCTTCTTTGTTTCTTTTTTTCTGTTTTTCCTTTCTGGGTATCTTGAATTTAGATTTGTAGTGTTTGTTTCTGGGTTTTTCTGGTTCTTTCCCTTTCTGGGTAATTTGTACTTGGTTCTGTTTAGTGTATTTTTCGACTTAATTCGTCTTTTAATCACCCATTTGTGATGATATTGCTGGTTCTGTAAAGAAAGATTTGCCCAAAGAGATGCTTTAGAAACTTGTCCACATCTATGATTCTACACGAACTTAAAAATGAAACAAATTAATTCGTGGGGTTTGGTTTTCTCTTGAACTGAACATATTCATCAGACTATAAATAGTTAGTCGTTTAGCAGTCTTCTGGACTAGTATGAATCCTCAGGACTTGTGTTTTCATGAATGAATGTTTTGCTTCTATTGATGGTCTTATTCAATTTGTTCAAGGAATGAATATCGTGACCCCCACCAGTGGCGAGCGTTCGAGGACTACTTGGACACCATCAATGGACCGTTATTTCATTGACCTTGTGATCGATCAAGTGCGTAGAGGGAATATGGTTGATCATGCGTTTCGGAAACAAATATGGACGCATATGACTGCATTGTTCAATGAAAAGTTTGGATTTCAATATGACAAGGATGTTTTGAAAAATCGGTACAAGAGTCTTAGAAGGAAGTACAACGAAACAAAGACTCTTCTAGACCAGAGTGGATTTCACTGGGATGAAACACGACAAATGGTGATAGCTGATGATCATGACTGGGATGATTATATCAAGGTGCTTTGTTTATTCATTTAATTCATTAACTTATATTTGACATTGTTGATTTAAAGTAGCTTACATATGATGCTTGCAGGCACACCCCGATGCCCGATCATATAGGACTAAAATCTTGCCTTATTATGATGATTTGTGCATGATATATGGAAGTGCACGTGCTGATGGAAAATATAGTCGTTCAGGCCACAATGAAGACCTTGACGACGAATCTTCAAGAACAAAGAGTGGTGACACGTCAGGAAGTCTACACTCTCCACATACGCCCATTGCCCATGGAGATCCAGTCGACGATGCACATGAGTCATCATATTCGAGTCAGGACACGGCGCAGGGGAGCACAGATAAGGGAACAACGAATGCTCTTTGTGAGATAGCTGCTGCAGTTCCTTCTTTAGAGTTAGCTAAGAAAGATTGCGACAACCTTATCCCTGTAGAAGTTATTTTTGCCCTTGAAGCAGTACCAAGCATATTGCACACCACTTCAGGCAATCGTTCCAGGGTTACTTGGACACCATCAATGGACCGTTATTTTATTGGCCTTATGCTAGATCATGTGCATAAAGGGAATAAGATTGGCCGTTCATTCAACAAAGAAGCCTGGATGCAAATGACTGCATTGTTCAATGAAAAGTTTGGATCTCAATATGACAAGGATGTTTTGACTAATCGGTTCAAAACTTTGAGGAAACAATACATTTCTATAAAGAGTCTTCTTGACCATAGTGGGTTCTGTTGGGACGAAACACTACAAATGGTGTCAGCTGATGTTCATGTCTGGGATGATTATATCAAGGTGCATTGCTTACTCATTCAAATCTTATAACTTACATTACATATGAAAATTCATTGCAAGTGGCTTACATACGATAAATGCAGGCACACCCAGATGCACGGCAATACAGAGTTAGACCCGTTCCACACTTCAATGATTTATGTGTGATATATGGAGACACAACTGTTGATGGAAGAGACAGCTGTTCGGATCACATTGTCAACCTCAAAGATGATAACCAGGGAAAGAAAATTGGTGGAGCGTCGAGAGGTCTACAATCTTCCTTTACGGCTATTGCCCACAAAGATTCAATCAACGACTTGCATGAAGAGTTATCACATTTGGATGGGGACATGGATATATCTAATCATCTAAACAAGCGTCTTTTTGCGACACCTTCAACCGCTGAACATTCTAAAAAACCACGGATGAGCACCAACGAAAGTATGGTGAATGCTCTTCGTGAGATGGCAACTGCAGTTACATCATTAGTAGATAAGAAGAAAGAGAACAGTGACACTTTCTCAATAGAACATGTGATTGATGCACTGCAGGCTGTACCAGACATAGATGAAGACCTTTTATTGGATGCTTGCGATTTTCTAGAGGATGAAAGGAATGCAAAGACATTTATGGCGCTAGATATCAGACTACGAAAGAAGTGGTTGATGAGGAAGCTTCGTCCATTGTTGTCTTAGGATGTGTCAAATCATTTGGTATTTATTGATCTTTTAATGATGGACATGTACAATTTGTCATTGCGGTGTAAGTTTTATATGGAATTATGGAATAGTGATATCCAATTTTGAAACACTTGTTTGCATGGAATCACCCTGTTCCACTAAACTGGTTATGTTAAACATGATATGGAACTCCCGTTAAATATATCAAGACAGACCACTTTAGCGTTAGATTGGTCTTGTGGCTCTATATAGTTCATTACCTTGTCAATTTTGCAAGGAAGGTTTATATATAGATAAAATTGATTCCAACTATTAAATATGTTTGATTTTGCTTTATCTAATTTCTGTGCTCTATATAGTTCATTACCTAGTCAATTTTGCAAGGAAGTTTATATATAGATAAAATTGATTCCAACTATTAAATATGTTTGATTTTGCTTTATCTGATTTCTGTCGTGTTCAACATATTTTATTTTTCTAAAGTAACTTAAAAACCTTTCCATTTAAATACAAATTCTGAACTTATGATTTGTTCTATTCCTCTTTTACAATTTTAAGATCCAAATCACCTTCAAATCATTAATTGGGACCATTAATGCTGTGGCAAGTTCAAAGGGAGGGGATCAACACTATTGTGTTTAGCTTATGTCATCGAATTATATTTATTTTTCGCAATTCATCTTCCTTGCTTCTAAGGTATGGTTATCTTTTTTATCTTCACTACAGTGCTTAGTATCTCTTTCCCTTGGGAAGCATGAAAATACATTTCAGTGTATGTCAATAATGCTAAAATAGTCTGATTTTTCTGTTGTTCCATCAGAATCTATCTGTGCCTTTTTTTTCTTTCCTGCAGAGTTTAGAGATACTGGTGCTTGTTTAAGTGCAAAAGAAGGTGATTAGCACGGTGAGAATCTGACATTCAGCCTCTGATTCTTATATATTCCTCAACTTGCTTTCGAAATGTATCATTATGTTCTTAAATTCCTGAATGGACCATATTTGTAACTTTTCTATTATCTATGTATGTGTATTCTTGCAAACATGGTACCTAAGCTAGATGAGTCGAAGACTTCAAAGCCTTTCCTTTTTGTTAGTAAAATGATGAATTCAGATTATTGTCAGGATAATTACAGCAACATCAGTTAAATGAAAGTAATATTGTTGAATAACATTTACATAGATTCTCAGTGACATGGTTGATGAGTGATTTGGGGGCAGCGTTGTCAAAAGGCCTAGCAAGCTCAGTGTTGGACCTTGCTGGTCGCCTAGCTGCCTAAGCTAGTGCTTGGTGACTAAGCTAACAGGGTTTTGGGGATTTTGAATATTAAAGCGAAGAAAAATTACCTGTAAATTTGCCAAGTTATCATATAAAGTTTAGTAGTTTAGTTTTATAATGCCAAATTAAAGATAAGATTTAAGGTCAATTAAAGCTTGATATACTAATTTATGTAATAAAAGTGTAAAACTTAACCAATCACCAACCCAAGGTACAACTTACAAAACATGTAAACACTAAGCAAGTCCATCAAAATGAAAACATTGATGATAGTGCTTGTGGATGTCATTGGTAGTCCTCTAAACAATCCAACTATTATAGCACTTACAGATCATTATCAGCAGCATTCACATCATGAAAATGCCTTATCCCAACTTTTTGGGGTCGGCAACATTGTTCCTGTTCCTATTCCATTATTCAATTCTATCTAGAGCCACATGCGCCCTAGCATGAGCTTGAAATAATGAATCAGGATTCATGTGAAAGAGTGGCAAAAAGTTTTCTGCTGGCTGCCAACCTACAAAATCCTCCTCTACCTGGGCTTGGGACCAGCAATGCAAGACTAAGGCTTGACATTGTCGCAGTTATGTAGATCATCTTAATGTTCAACAGAACTGATAAAAAAGTTCAAAACTAGTCATGTATAGCACTAGTAAACTAGTAGTCTTCTTATGTGAAGTCCAAGTCGGTCTTGTAGGAGGGCTGTATCTTTCCTCAACTTTTATAAAAGTAAATAGGTTAAAACATTTTAAAATACATTCCTGCCTGGGTCCATTCCAGGAGTTTCCTAGCTAGTTTTTCAATCTAAGCGGGCACCTTTGTAACCAGGTGAGCACCTACCATTTAGCTTTCAAATAATACCTTGTTGCCTAGGGTGTGCCTTTAACAACATTGTTCAGGAGTATGCCTTTCATGGGATGTTGTGTCGATTTTGTTTTGCTCCTAGTAGCAGGAATATTCTATAAAAGATGTTTTCAGGTTCATGTTGCATAATATAATTCCCTAAGTATGTTACATTTAATTAAACCAAAGATGGCACATGCATTTGTATGTGATTAATGTGCAAATTATCAAGATGTTTAGGCTGTATTGTATTTAATTGTTAAGTGAAGCTTGTTTTTTCTTGATAATCTTGATTTGGGTTGTTTTAAGGGGCTATTTTGGAAATACAGAAGAAATGGCATGGGAAGAAATTAATTGGTTAAAAGGAGTAGTTTGAAAATATGGATAAAATGACATGATAAGTAATAGTGGTTTTCTTGATCTTGATTTTGGTAGTTATAAGGGACTATTTTGGAAATGTGGGAGAAATGGCATGGGAAGAAATTAAGTGGTTAAAAGGGTTGTTTTGAAAATACGGATAAAATGGCATGGTAAGTAATTTAATGATTATGAAGGAGCTTTATTGAAAATATAATTAATGGCGGGAAGTAATTAAGTAGTCATTTTTCAATGACTGAAACTTTTTGAAACCAAAAATTATATACTTTATTAATGGGTGAGCATTGGAGAAGGGACATTTAATGAACTAATATGTTGGCTTCCAAAACTCAATAAAAAATGAACTAACAGGTGCTAGGTGAATGTTGTGTGGTGTGGTACCCAAGGTTTGCTTTAAAATAGTAATAGATAGAGGGAAGCATATTCCAAGAACAAAGATGCCATTTTCCACTTAAAAGTGACTTTTTAGTCACTGGTATGGTTTTCATTTTGAAGTGTACTATAACATAGCTTCTATCCAAGTCTGATACACAGCGTTAACCATTAACAGCCAGCTTCTTTACCCCCCTGGCCATTACAGAACAGTTGAAGTAGCAGTCGTGTTCCATTTCATGGATCAGGTTATTCTCAGTTGCTATTTCCAAAGTTTCCTTATAGTTAGCCACACTGACTAGGCCTTGCTTAACTTGACATTGCTCATGAGATCAATGGAGGGGGGGCCCTCCATGCTTTGGTTTCAGAAGCTCCTAGAACCTCCATAATGTGCTTTATAGTGTGTTCTTTAGTCAGTTTGAGATTACTTAGTTTTGCTTTGCTCCACTTTTTGGGCTTACAGCTTCCGAAATAATTGAGCTCTAATGATCTAGCACACTACTACCAATTAACAATCTTGTTCCAAACTGATCTAATTATTGATTTATTTGATACTATTAGTTTTAATGTGGTCATAAGCTACCTAGGCTTGATTATTGAGGAATAGTGATGTTCAAACAATATTTGAGTTTTTATGTGGGTTTATTCTGTCTATGCATCGCTGATTGTATTTCTCTTGACCCATTTAGCAAGTTTCACTGTATTTGAAACCATATTTATCTAATTTGTACTCTCTTTAGACTAGTTACAACTGTCGTCGTTGACAATGGGTTTATTTAGTCTATGATACTCAGATACCTCAACATGATAACCGTACCTGTATCGTATAATGTCAATTCGGATACTGGTATCCGATAGTTCATTTATACTTCTATGTTACCAATTCCTTGTTTTCTATTACGCTAATTGTGACTTTTTATAACTCCTAACAGTTTCATTATTCTTTATGTAGAAAGGAAGATATAAATAATGTAATATAACAAATTTTTTTATAAGAAACTTTGAAAAATTAGAGATTTCATTATGTTTGGCATGATGCAAATATTAAATAAAGATACATAACTTGAAAAAATAAAAATTAAAGCAGATGATCACATACTGGGTGGAATACGTGTATCCATAGTCGTGTCTTGGATTTTAAGAAATGAAGTGTTGTATCTCTGTTTCCCGTACCAGTGTTTGTATCCATATCTGTATTGTAAATTAATGTGATCCAACTAGAGGTGAAAGACCAAGGCTAATAGAGTTGTCACTAACCCTTTTTACGGTGTGATTGGTCAACGAGTTTGAAAATTAGTAAGATGACTTTTGAAAACAAGCAAAATACAAATTAGTGACACCATTTGATCTAGTTAATATTTTTTATAGATCATTGAGAAAGTAGGTATTTGCATACCGAATAAGTATTAGTTACCCCAATCTATTTGTATTTTATGATGTAAGTAATTCAGGATTCCCTTACATGTTTTATGATAGATTTTTCTCAACTATTTAGAACGGTTCACCCTACTATATAAGAAATTCAGGATTTCATTATCATGGTAGAGAGTTTAACATAAATGTTCATCGATTTAATAAGAAAGGATGTGGGATCACCCTACTATGTAACCAATTCGAGATTTCCTTCAAATGTTTTATGTTAGACTTAACTATTCGGAGTGGTTTAACCAACCATGCAAGCAATTCAAGACCACCTTATCATAATAAGGAGAGAAAGTGTTTAATATAAAAGAGGTTCAATTAAGTAAAACAAAAGTTAAGAACAACAAGACATAAAAGAAGCTAGATAAACAAAATAAAATAGAAGAGAAAGAAAGATAAGAAAGGGGTGGGGTAGGGTAGCTTAATCACCTTTATGTGGTTTTGCATTGTATCTTAGACATACTCATTCTTTTTTGTTTGACCTTTATTTTTCTTCTACCTGAGAGAAAAGAATAAAAATGAAGTGAATAGAAATAAGAGTTATTTTCTCATTTTATTTAATCTCTTAAATCAGTGTGGTCTTTAGAATTTTTTTTAAGAATATCTAGGAGATTTTGGGTAGTTGAAAGACTATTTTATAAGATTTCTCTAAGCCTAAAGAGAAGGCTTGGAAATGATGTTTTCTCCTTGGATGAAATTGGTATCAATAGGTGAAAATTAAGAGTTTGGGGTAGTTTAAGAATGAAAAGTTATGTTAGTTTAGTCATTTTGAGGGTAAAATTGTAAATATGTTTGATTGGGAAAATTTGGTATGTGATCGAGCTTGATAGTTACATCTTTGTGTTTTGATTTCATACTCCTTATTGTTATACATGTATGATGGTGTCCACCTATGTTGTGGTCACTAATGGAATTCAATTAGTATATTTATCTCTCTCCATGGTTTCATTAGTTTTATAATTTTATTTAAGAGGGAGAGAATGCTCTAAGAGGGAGTTTTATTATTATTTGGATGATGATATATTCTTTACTGGTAAATATTCTGTAATTGGTATCAGATAATCTTTTTTTTTTCTTGTAAGCTATGATACCCGGATACTTCAAAATTGGTGACGTATCCGTGTCGGATACTTCCATTTTAAGTGTAAATGCTCTATCCACAGAGTGTCGGTCCCGTATTCTTGCCGTATCCGGGTAACATAGCTTGTAAGCCATTCATTCAAATTGAAAAACCAACAAAAAACAAACTAGCTAAGCATTCCGAGAATGGAGCATGCGATTATCAGCCTCTACGGCTTACGAAGCCAAGAAGGTGGTGATCGAGTCCATCTTGAAGGGAGAAAGAAAGTATGAGCTTGTCGGGCAATAGTATGAATAGTTTTGTTGGTTACAAGACCAGTAAAATTAAAAGATAAGTTTCTGAAATGAGCGATAAAAATCAGATTCTTTGCCCAAAGTCCCGATGAGAACCATCCTATCTCTGATGAGCCCTTGACCAGAGCATCTACAAGAGCCTTTGCATTCGACTCCACCAAAATATAATCCAGTCCAATCCTCCATGCCTCCCTGAGCCCCATTAAGATTGCTTTCGCCTCTACCACTTCCGCTGAGCCTGCCCACTGGGACTCTCCACTTGCTATCATCAAAGAGCCATCTGAGTTACGAATAGCAAAACACAAACCTGATCAGTTTGTCTGAGTTTTCCATGCTGCATCAGTATTTAGTTTAAACCATCCTTGGGGAGGGGGAGTCCACAAAGGTTGAGGTTGAGTATGATGATTGACAGACTGTCTTTCAACAGTAACGTCAGATATGGAGTTCAAGATAGAGGTTATTGTTGTTGTAAATAAGGTTGTAACCAGTAGATGAAGGTTGTAGATAGAAGAGGGAAAAAGTGTAATGGAGGCGGAAGGTAGAGAAGGAGATCAGGGTTAGAGAGATAAGTTGTGGGAAGAGGAAAGAATGAATTGTTAATTCATTCTCTCTCACACATTGTACATATATATATATGATGGGGAGAAACCCTGCAAACACGTGACTCTACTCACGCGACACTATTCACGTGAATAGTGAAAACCCAAAACAGGCCCCATATGGGAAGTGGGACACAGCCCACTTGAGACACCCACGTGGGTGTATTACATAAACTCCAACACTCCCCCTTAAGCTGGTGCGAAGATATCTATCATGCCAAGCTTGCCAGTCAAGGTATGAAGAATAGACTTGTTCACCCCCTTTGTGAGTATGTCGGCAACCTGTTCCTGTGTTCTCACATACGGAGTACAAATCAATCCTTGTTGAAGTTTCTCTTTGATGGAGTGACGATCAACTTCAATATGCTTGATCTTATCATGCCGAGCAATGCTGATGGCAGTTTTGTTGTCACAGTAGAGGCTCATCGGCTCTGTAACTTGGAGTCCCAGTTCCTCAAGCATGATCCTCAACCAAAGGAGTTCGCACACACCATGTACCATAGGTCGAAATTCTGCCTCTGCACTGAATCGAGCTACAACTGGCTGCTTCTTGCTTCGCCAAGAGACAAGATTTCCTCCAACAAGGGTACAGTATCCTGACGTAGACCGACGATTAGTAATTGAACCTGCCCAATCTGCTTCAGTATATGCTTCCACTCTAAAGTGTTCATGTCGCCCGAACAGTATTCCACAACCTAGAGAGCCCTTGAGGTACCGAAGAACTCGGTGAACTGCCTCAAGATGTGATGACCGTGGTACATGCATAAACTGACTAATAACACTAACAGCGTAAGCAATATCCGGACGGGTGTGTGCCAAGTAGATCAGCCTACCAACCAATCGCTGAAACATAGTAACATCCTCAAGGGTGTCACACTCCTCAGAATTCCGCCGATGGTTCTGATCAATTGGAGTCTCTGTTGGTCGAGCTCCCAAATACCTAGTCTCGTCCAGAAGGTCTAATACATATTTCCATTGAGAGATGAAGATGCCCTTCTGAGATTGAGCAACTTCAATTCCCAAGAAATATTTCAGTGGCCCCAAATCCTTTGTCTCAAACTCCGAGGATAAGAAGATCTTCAGCTGCTTTATCGCCTTAGGATCATTCCCAGTGATGACAATGTCATCAACATAGACGATCAGTGCCATGGTACTAGTCTGCTGGTGCTTCACAAACAACGTGTGATCAGCCTGACTCTGCTTGTAGCCCACTCGTCTGGTCGCACTGCTAAACTGCTCGAACCATGCCCTTGGAGATTGCTTTAGCCCATACAGGGCTTTCCTTAACTTGCACACTTTGTCGTCACTTTCAGCAAGTGTCAATCCAGGTGGTAGTTTCATGTACACTTCTTCTGTCAGATCTCCATGCAGAAAGGCATTCTTCACATCTAGTTAATGCAATGGCCAGGACAGGTTGGCAGCTAAGGATAGAAGAACTCGGACTGAGTTCATCTTGGCCACAGGTGCAAAAGTCTCCTGATAGTCTATCCCATATGTCTGAGTGAATCCCTTGGCTACGAGTCGAGCCTTATATCGTTCAACTCATCCGTCAGCTTTATGTTTCACTGTAAAGACCCATTTGCATCCCACAGGTTTCTTTCATCTAGGTAGTTGAACAAGTTCCCATGTTTTGTTCTTCTCATGAGCCTACATTTCATCCATCATAGCTTCTTTCCACTTTGGGTGACTAAGTGCGTCTGCAACACTGGAAGGCAAAGAAATAAAGGAGGCAATATTGACAAAATTCTGATATGACGGAGATAGAGACTGATACGAGACAAAATGTGAGATAGGGTGTTCCGTACAAGTACGTACACCCTTCCAAAGTGCAATAGGGAGGTCAATATCAGTGCTCATATGATCATCAGAAGTAAGAGATGCATGTGGCTCAAGAACAGAAATAGGAACTGAGGCAGGGACAGAAGCAATACCTGGAACTAGAACTAGATCCGAGGGGAGACTTGCAGATGTAGGAGCAGGGACACTGGCTTGTCCTTTCTTCTTGGTTCTGACATATACACGCACATCAGCTGCAGTAGTGGAAGTGTCCTTGTCACTAGACTGAGGTCCCGGCATAGGAATAGAAACAGGCAGAGGGCTGGGGACACTCTCTTCTGCAACATCATGCTCCCCCTGAAGAGAGGTCTGCTCACCAAAGAAGGGGATGGACTCAGCGAAGGTGACATCTATAGAGATGAAGCGACGAAGGGTAGTAGGACGATAACATTTGTACCCTTTTTAATTAGAGGGGTACCCCAAGAAGATGCACTTCAAGGCCCGCGGATCTAACTTGTCCCTCGAATAACGATGAATATGGACATAACAAACACACCCAAAGACCTTTGGAGGAACAACGGAAGTCGGGCGGTCAGGAACCAGGAGAGATAGGGGAGTCTGAAATCCGAGAACCCGAGAGGGCATATGATTGATGAGGTAAGCAGCAAGTAAGACAGACTCAGACCAATAGTGTTTAGGAACCTGCATGCATAACCGGAGAGCACACTCAACTTCAAGGTGACGATTTTTTCTCTCAGCAGTCCCATTCTGTTGAGGTGTTGAAGGGCACGAGGTCTGATGAACAATGTCATGTGGAGCAAAGTAGGATTTTAGACCCCCATTGAGGTATTCCCCTCCATTGTCAGAGCGAAGAATCTAAAGAGTGGTATGGAACCGAGTGGTAACCATCTTATAGAACTCTTGGAAAATGGAGAATACAACATCTTTGGTTCGCATAAGGTACACCCATGTACAACCACTAAAGTCATCTACAAAGGTAACAAAGTACCGATATCCAAATAAAGAAGTCACGGGCGCGGGGCCCCATACATCAGAATGCACAATAGAAAAAAGAGTAGTACTTTTGTTCTCACTAATGGGAAAAACAGAATGACAATGTTTGGTCAGTTCACATGTTTCACAATGAAAGTGAACTATAGAAACAGAAGAGAAAGCAGGAAAGATACGCTTTAAGACTGACACGGGTATATGACTTAGCCGGTTATGCCAAAGTATTAACTAGTCTTTATTGACTCTACTACTACTACTACTACTACTGATGCTAGACTAGTGTGCAGATGCAGAAACCGAAGAATCTAGGATGTATAAGCCACCATCCTCACGTCCACTGCCAATCATCCGCCTCGACTCCAGATCCTGAAACACACAATGAGAAGGAAAAAACGTTACACTGCAGTTAAGACTTTTGGTAAGACTACTGACAGATAGTAAATTAGCGATGAATTGCGGAACATACAAAACAGAAGACAGAGAGAACTAGTGTAGCATGAACATTCCCTTTTCCAGAGATAGAGAAATAGGTGCTATCAGCTATCCGAACTTTATCACGACCAGAGCAAATACCATAATGACATACCAGTCATGTGATCAGATGCCCCTGAATCAATGATCCAAGAAGGGTTGGAAGGTACAGTAGAGGCGGAAAAAGCAGTCCTAGTACCTGTGTGAGCAAATGCAGACGTGGAAGTGGAGGCTTGGCCATTGAGTTGGGCCATCATGCGGCGAAGTCGCTCAAGATCTGCAGGAGAAAACGAGTCTGTGTCCCCTGAGGAGGTAGACACTGGTGGTGCGGTGTCCTGTGTGACTGAGTGCGCTGAGGTCCCTGTTTTGCTGATTGACGCTGATGGGAAGTCGAGGCCTGTCCTGGGGGACGTCCATGGAGCTTCTAGCAAGTGGCCTGGATATGGCCCATGCGACCCCAGTGATCGCACTTGGGTCTGGGTCGGTCCCCAGACTCCTTTGGATTGGATGTCTGGCCCTTCTGATTGGTAGCAGCCAGGGCAGAGCGGTCTTGAGTATCACTCCCACTGCGGAGTTGCATGGCAAAGCGGTGACTGTCCTCCCCCTTGAATGTAACCATAGACCTGTGCTAGAGAGGTAAGAGCAGGATCCCTACCAAGGATTTGAACACGAGCTCCCTCAAAGCTCGGATGAAGGCCGGAGAGAAACTGGAAGATCCGGGAACATAACCATCGCCTTGAAGGACTTGACGTCATCTGCGCACTTGGGGGAGTAACTCTGGTAGTGATCGATCTCCTCCCATTTGCTTCGAAGGGAAGCATAATATGTACCAAGCTTCATCTTCTCCTGACGAAGACAAGATATCTCTTGTTCTAGTTCATAGAGCTTGGCGAAATTGCCTACCTGAGAGTATGTCTGAGATACGGCATCCCAAACATCTTTAGCCGTTGGTAGGAACATAAACCCTTTACTAATCTGGGTTTGCATCGAGTGAAGAAGCCAGGACATGACAGTCAGGTTCTCCATAACCCAAATCCGATGAGATTTGTCCTTCGGATCTGGTTCTTTAGTAACACCTGTCAGATACTCACTGTAGCCACGGCCCCCAATGTACATGAGAGCGGAAGTCTTCCATTCTAGGAAGTTGGTGCCTTCGAGCTTCATAGTGGTGATGTAGAGCTGAGGGTTGTGATCTCCATGAGAGCCATGAATCACAGGACGATCCTCAGAGGAAGAGCCAGAAATCACAGATGTGGCCTTAGGGGAACTCATCGGAGTAGGACCACAAAAAAGAGCAGGTAGTGTACCGGAGGCTCCCAGAAAACCGAAGTGAGGTCTAGAGGATCCCTAAAGGCCCAATGAGTGGTGCGCCTAGGACAAGAGGGCCAGAGAGGTCTGATTTTGAAAGAAAATCAAAACTCAAAAAGTAACTGGGGGATCCAAGTGTTTTTTGGAAACTAGGGTTCCGACGGTCAGAATTCGTCGAATCAAGTTTCGAACTGTTCCACGAGCAGTACTGAAGAGGGCGGCAAGGTCAGAGGGCTTGCTGTTGCGCGAATATCACAAAAATCCAAAAACCCAAATATCTGAAAATCAGGTCGATTTTTGAAAACTGATTATCCAGTAGTCGGAAAAATGCGATGCGACTTTCTGACAGTCCCAGGGTGAATACTAGAGGGGGCGGCTAGGGTAGAAAACCCTACCGTGGTGCGGATCTCAAGAAAATAAAAAATCCAAAAATCTTCGAAAAACGTGTTAGCAGGAAAAACGCTAGAGAAGCTTGGGAAGACAAACTGGATCTCTGATGCGGCTGAGGGAAAAGACTAACCAAGAAATAAGAGCCTCTGGTGTTTTGCCTTAGGATTAATCCCCGGATAGCGTAAGAATGATCTCTGCGATTTCCTCAAAAGTTCTCCTCGGCTCTAAATGCTCACATAAACCGTCTTAGATCGGAATGGAGTCTCTAAGGGACAAGACACATGCCCTAGAGCTACCATGCTTTGATACCATGTTGTAAATAAGGTTGTAACCAGTAGATGAAGGTTGTAGATAGAAGAGGAAAAAAGTGTAATGGAGGCGGAAGGTGGAGAAGAAGATTAGGTTAGAGAGATAAGTTGTGGGAAGAGGAGAGAATGAATTGTTAATTCATTATCTCTCACACACTGTATATAACAATTCATTCTCTCTCACACACTGTATATATATATATATGATGGGGAGAAACCCTACAAAAGAGAGCACTATTCATGCGACACTATTTATGTGAATAGTGAAAACCCAAAAAAGGCCCCATGTGGGAAATGGGACGCAGCCACTTAAGACACCCACGTGGGTGTATTACATAAACTCCAACAATTGTTTGGGTCTTTTCTCCATGAAACTACAAGTTTTTGGCTATCCAGAGTCGCCACATAAGAGAGCACACTAAAGCAATGAGAGTACGATTCCAATCTTCTCTAACATCCTTATTGAACAATGTGGTAAGCCAAGTCAGAATCTCCTCCTTTGTCATGTCCCCAGTGCAGAGCGAGAGAGAAAAAGCAAACCAAAGTCTGGCACTAAAAGGACAATGAAAAAGGGCATGGATGACATCTTTTGTAGCAGACAAGCAGTGAGGGCACATCGGCTCATAGGAGGGGATACGAAAATAGATATTGGCTCTAGTGGGTAGGATGTCCCTACTAAATTTCCAAATGAATATTTGGGCTCAATAAACGATCGACATTGACTAAATTTTTGCCCACCGAAAATAGAAAAAGTTGAAGTGATGGGGGTTTGTTGTGAGTCTTGATTCTGACAGTAGGCCGATTTAACCGAGGTGTAATGATTAATGAAGGAGGGGAGGGATATTTATAGGATGAGGGATTCAAATGTGATTGGGCACACGTAGAGGGACAGGTCGGTCACCCTGTCCCACCGGTCAACCGGATTGACAGATCGATCGACCCGTCCTACCAGTCGATCGCTTTGTAGACCGGTCGCTCTATCCCTATGAAAGTGCACCCAATTTCATCCGCTCGACCGGTTGCCCTATCCCTCCAAAAGAGCATACTTATGCTTTATAAGTCATGCTTAGGGTCAAGGGTCAACAGATGGGTTTAGGATAGTTTTATGTCCATCCAAAGGTCACTAAGCAAATTGAGAACCCTCCGAGTCTTTTTGTCAAGGCTCTAATCTTTTCAGCACTCCAATTTCTTCCAGGTTGAGTGTTGGATCACCAAGTCAAGTCTATCGCTCCAAGTCCGATGAAATCAAGCGATCTCTCATAATTAAGGTTATATAAGTAAAACTTAGAGATTTCTTGGAACAACACAAGAATTATATCCTCCCATGTACCACGAGTTCCAAGGAGACAACTAAGACTAACATAGCTTTTCTAGACAATTCCATAACAATCTACATTTTCACCTTCCAATGAGCATACTAGAACCTTCTTTAGAAATTTGGGATTTCCCAATCACAATAAATTTTAACATGAAATACATGATGTTGATCCTCTGTGTCCTAGATGCCAAGAGCAACAGGAGTCGAGTCTTCATGCACTATTCAAATGTCCGCATGCTGCAAAAATATGGTTTGCATCTCCTTCAACTCTAAGATGTGCACAGCGACCAGAACAGGACATTGAAGCTTGGTTGATTCAAACCTTAAATCTTCTCAAACAAGCTAGCAAAGAGGATTGCCACTTTAGAGACTGTATTCTTTTATGGCGTCTATGGCATCTCGGGAATGCAGAAATTCATAAGGAGCAACTTCATAATCCCGTCGATATCGTGGGAACAATGAACTCATATATTATGTCTGGACAGGTCCAGCCACCCAAATGCTCTATCAAAGTTTGTTGGACTCCACCCCCAAGGGATGTTCTAAAAGTCAATAGTGATGCTTCTTGGAACCCTCATTCAGGATGTGCAGGTTTTGGATTCATTCTTCATGATTCTACTTCTAAATGTTTATTGGCAGGAGGCACTAGATCCCACACCCAATCAGCCGAAGAAGCCGAGGTGCGAGCCTTAAGGTGGTTCCTATCCCAGATCGCTCTTTTTTGTGCAGGGTAGATTGTGGTAGAGCTGGATGCTTGCACGGTAGTGACGAACCTCAACAATTGTTCGTTGGCTTTATCATTACGATCCATAGCTCCAGCAAATGATAGTTTAAACTTCAGAAGTTTATTCTCTTCTCTCAGCTTTTTGTATATTCCGAGATCTGCAAACTTGGTAGCACATACATACTGTTGCCTCCAAGGCATCTTCCTTTTTGCTTCCCTCTCTTTGGACATCTGATAGTCCCCATTGGCTTGATGTTGTGCTGAATAGTGAGGGGAATCAGATCGCTCTGTAGTTTGGGTTTCGTTATATATATATATTTGCTTTCGAAAAAAGGAAATACATGATGAACATGGGCAAGGGCACTGCCAATGTGGCGTCCAGATTTGTCATGTTAATATTTCACAATTTTTTTACAAAGCCAATAAGAATTTTGCAAGATGCTTAGAATTTGCTAAATGCAAGACAAATGTTTTACAAAGCCATTGAGTTTTGTTTGTTAGATGGTTAAAGGATGTGAGAATCATTTAACAAATGTGCATACAATATTTCATTCCATGTACGAGGAACTCCCGATAAACACCAATGGATGCAATCAGCAAAAGTATTTGGATCAGATCTTTGTTCGCTTGTTAAGAGTTTTCATCCTCATTCAGTGTACACCGATGTATGGGCCATCTTTACGGAGCTCCCTGACAATTGGGTGATGTTTAGAACAGTTACTTCTATCTTCAATTCCTGTAAGACATCATCTCTCAATGTTCCCATGATATCAAGACTTGAACCAGTTGCTTTGAAAACTTCTCCCTTAAAATCCGACATGACTTTGAGTTCTTTTTAGTTGGATTATTTAGGAAACATGGTTAGATCAAAAGTGAGGTCAATCAGAGTATGCATTTGCATACCCACCTAACTTCACCCAAGAATATGTCAAAGTGAAAGAGGGAGAATAGTTTAAAGAGTAAAACTTGGCTGATTAGCGTTGTGGTCACTGACATGCTACAATATGAGCCACGTGGCACATTTTTAGAGGACACTGACCGTATGGATGTTTGGCTAATCCCTAGGTGGACCTATGAACCAAAAATAAACCTGATTAGTGATTTCTCTAAGTGTTGGATTGGAGTCATTTTGATGGATTGATTTTAATAGTGGGAATTTGAGCATTATTAAGCATTATTTGCAGTACAAGATCAGGTTTGAAATCGATTTTCGGTTTGTAGGTCTATCTAGGGATTGGCCAAACATCCAAACGGTCATCTTCCTCTAATAATGAACCACATAGCTCATATTGTGGGGGTCACGACTTGGCTGACCATCACTGGTCAGCTAAGTTTTACTCATAGTTTAAAGTACAGTTCAGGGTGGCATTTTGGCCGGTCAGGCTGGGTTGGTCGGGCTGCGTTTACAGTGTCAGGCCCGGCCCGAGGCTCATAGGGGTGCGGGCCTCGGGCCGAGCCGGGCTGGGTTAGATAGATGGACCGGGAAGGGCCAAATTGGCCGAAGTGCTTTTCTTTTTTAAATTAAAAAAATGTAAGGGTGTGTTGGTTGGGTTGGTCTCGGCCACTGATACACATGGTAACACCATCTCGCATCTAGCTGCAGTGCCACTGAATCCAAGCAGCTCTCGTTCAGTCCGTTGCAGATGCGAGAAGAATTCAAATGGTTTGAGGTAGCATACTCTTCTATTTTGCATGTTCAACCCAGAGGTACGAATTCATTTTCGGTCACTAGACGCCTCCCCACTTGACAAGTACCCTGGCAATAGAGGGGTTACTTGTCGAGTAAAACTTGTGTCACAAGATGTTGACGGAAGCCGGTCACAGCACTCAATACGAGCCACGTGGCATATTATTAGAGGACGATGACCGTATGGATGTTTGGCCAGTCACCCGGTGGACCAGTACACAAAAAATCTGCGTGATTTGTGAATCCTAACAGATTCGATTGAAGTTATTTTCATGGGTTGATTTTAACGGTAGGAATTTGAGCATTCTTGAGCGTTATTTGGATGCAAAAATCCGAAGGTTTTAAATCTCTAATCAGGCTGATTTTTGGTTTGTAGGTCAACCGAGGGATTTGCCAAACATGCATACGGTCAGCGCCCTCTGATCGTGTGCCACGTGGCTCGTATTGAGTGCTGTGACCGGCTTCCGTCACAACATCTTGTGACAAGTTTTAATTGTCAAGAACTCGGGATTCGGGAATACTTGTCAAGTCAGAGGCGCTAGGGACCAGTGTGGGTCATTAGGGCTAGTGACCGAAAATCCATTTGGTACGAGTTCACACACTTATAAGAAAAAAAAACATTAACATTTAAATATTTTTTCCACCCGCTGAGATAAATCTTCTAGCAAAGCCAATTTCGTAAGAAATATAGAACGAAATTGCATTGTGTGCAGCATGTGAAGAAGATAGTGCTAGAGATTTGGTGAACCACAGGAACAAAGATCGAAAGACGGCTGAAGAGATGTTCAGCATTCGTGACGAGAGCATGGTTGAGGAAGGAAAGCAGCAGTTCATGAAAATTGCAAGGTCTAGCTGCGCTGCTTTGATGGGCGCTGTAACATTCGCTGCAGGTTTCTCCATTGTAAGTGACCAAGAAAAGAAAGGCAAGACAATGACCGGCTACGATAATACAGCCTTCAAAATCTTCTCTCACACCTATATTTTTGGGCTATCACGCGTGGCCATGGTGATAATACAGTTCATGGTCTTACTAATGGGGTCCTACAATGAAGAGGATTTCCGACATTCATTTCCAATTCAGTATACTTTATCCCTCATTTCCGTCCTCTTAGCAATGCTCTCCATGTTGGTGGCCTTCGCCTGTGACACATACTTCAGACTCTATGGTGGTGAGTGTCCAGAATGGAGACACTCCCTCTATGCGTAGAGGTCGCCATTTTTCCGATACTTGTCTCTTGGTTGTGCGCTACCAAGGCGTCAAATGTTGAATCTTTCCCGACTTAGGAGCATTTTGGCGTTGAACAAGTGCTAGTTAACTGAGCTGTGTGCCCATTGTATATTATTAAATAATTTACAGTTCAAGATTTTGACTAATCCTAGCCATCAGATCTACTGCCACTCGTCGTACTGTTCACAAAACATTTCATACAATCTAAAAGAAAAAAAGGTCTGATTATGGCCTCCTTAACAGGAAAGTTGTGGGCCTTGGAGATCTGGTATGTGGGACCCACCCCCCTGCATACGCATCATGTTCACATCATAAAGGTAGGTATGATAATTCATGCCAAAGTCACGCTAGTCTCTAATCTGAAAAGTTGGAATGAAAACCACAAAACGTGGGAAAAGTTTTATCTTTCAATTATGCACACTAGTATGGAATAAAACATGGACATAAATGAGTCTCATATGTCCTAACTACTTTCTACTGGTAACATACATTATACTCTTCCTTATCTAACTCCGTCGTTTAAGAATTTGGGCACATCCATCACATACGAACCATTTATCATGGCCCCCCTCCAGATTGATATTTAAACTCTACGACTGCCTCTGCCACAGCAAATCTTTTTCATAAGGCGTCATCAAGAATGGTGGATAGCAAGAGGCCCTGTACAAACTCACACCTCTTAGCCTTCTCCTCTTGGTCCTTGTCTGATAGAGGACATGGTTGGATGCTCCTGTCACCGGAAACTACCGTCAGATTCGAGTAGAAATGCCAAAGAAAACCCATGAATGATGACAATATAGATAATACAGGCCAATTCGGGCAAAACTATACTACGTTATCGTCACATGTACCATGTAGCATACCATTCAAGTATAACATCTCTTTAGGGTTCAATCCCAAATTGCCAAACAAAAATGAAAACCACTCCAAGAATTTTCTTACTTCGTCGTAAGCCATGATATCAATTTGCTTGAGTTAAGGAAGAAAAGTCCGTTGGATTAGATGTAATGATCTTGAGTGGATATCTGATAGGAATTAAAGTTTAAGAGGAAAATATCTATCGTGTGGGTGTATACCCCAAACCTTAATCTCAAAAAGCTTAGAAGAAGAAATAAACCATCCCTGGGGAATCACCTTTGAACCATTGTAGCATGGTTCAGTAACTTCGGTTGCTTTGTCTTCAGGACTTCTGTACTATTTCTCTTCCCTCACGCTGATTCTTTCTTTGACATGACTACCTAACCTCAGCAGTTCAGAGTGTTGATTCTATATTATTATACCCTAGACTTCTAGCACCCTCTGGAAATTTCTTGTCTCTCATTATTTGCACCGTCTGGAACTTCAGTTACTGGTCTACGGGACTGAGGGTTTTTGTTATTATCTACTAGAAGATCTTGCAACCCTACCATGCAGAATTACCACATAAACTTAGTCTTGCCCAGCTCACATTTTTTATGGTAAGCAAAGTATCAGTGTAAAAAGTCTGATCTTCCCAACTTCATGACAACTTTGTAAAACTGCAATCATTTCAATTTTGTTAGTGACCCTGGGACTTCTGATACACTTCAGCATTGCTGCAGTTCTCTCTCAAATTTTTCATTGAACCATCAACCATTAGATGGCATCCCGCTCTTAGTCCTCTATCAGTGGTACAAACCCTAGAATGCACTTAATACATCTTATAATTATTTATACAACTCAGAAGAGTTCTAAACAGCAGACTAGGATAGCATGCAGTTACCATTGACAAACAAATTGACTTCCAACAAACATGCAGTTTCAATTAGATTGACCCAATACAACAGAACACCACAATTTCAACTAATAACAGACAATAATTGTCTCAATTCACATTCATTTTTTGTACAATTTCTATCCAAGTTCTAGACCATTCCCCACCAACTACTGCAATGCCTTGAATCAGCAACCAAAGTGGCTGAGCTTTGATTTCTAACATGGATTGGAAAATAGGCTTAAGCCCCTAATGAGCATACGCACAAATCCAAGTACCTGCAATGTTGAAGCTTCCTACTCTTACTCACCGAGTGAAAGGTTTGAGATCACTTCATATCCATGAAAGAGAGCAGTGAATTATTGTATCTCCAACATTCCAACTAATATATCAATTGATCTCAGGGTACATTTTATTTTTCGATTCATATAATTTGTTGGAGCTGAAAAACAAATGGCATCCGAAAAAAAAGATGAAGTGATCAGGACATGTCATCTAGACTTGCAACCCAAATGTTCAAAAGAGTCATATTAACCTATTTGACTCAAGGTGATCATCAGGTTGACTAAGAAGTCAGAAGAGTGCTGAACAACGCAATATCTTTTAAGACCTGCATTGCTTGTAATAAAATGAAGCTTTTGATCTCTATTGCACTTCACACCACCACAGTTATTCTCAGTTGTCAAATGGGAAATATTTGTTCATCCCATGTACAAGTCCGATAGCAGTTATATAATACTTCTTTGACCATTTAAAGCAGCAAAACAACATATTGCGTGTTTTGGGAGTCGGATGGAACTCAAGACCAGGACGGAAAAAAAAAACTAATGAACTCGGACCATGAAGGAAAAGAAAACTATCATCTATGATTAATGTATCACATCAGTTCAAATTTCATGCATCTGCCAAATTTATATTGCAATCAATTAATTGGAATACATACAAAGAAACATGGCAAACTCAAGTAGGTTATGCAGAAATGACACAGACACGTGTATTGGCGTCCAATACATCGATATCTGACCCAGTGCCTTGAAGAAACACGAAATGCAAAACATCCGTATATTTGAATTACAATATAATATTTTAGTTCAATTTCAATTCAAAAGTTCTTTCTAAAATAAAAATAACGTTAGGAATAAATGAAAAGTAAAGAAAACATTTCCGTACACCATAAAGATATCCAATAACTAAATAGACATGAGTAGATTTACAAGAGGGAAGCCTATAACAATAGTTTTGTTTAACTTAGTAAATTGTGTATGATGGAACACACCAGCCTCTTTTAGAAATCGTTATTAATATAAAAGTAAATGGCGAATATGTCGTACACGTTAGGAAGAGTGTCGGGGCATGTAGACACCTATATCTATGTTGACATGTCGACACAGAAAAAAAAAACCCAAAGTGCAACGTTGTTACATTACAAGTAGGTGAATAGTGGCAGTGTTCCATACCTTTCTAACAAATGCTCATCTGAACTTTTCTTAATGGGTCTTGATTCAGCCGAAGAATGAGGATGAACAGTTGCTGGTTCATCGGCCATTGGCAAATTGTAAATAAATGATGATAGCAATGGATCAGGGGCTGTATTGGAGGAAGAAACTACACAGGAAGAACCCCCAAGAAGGGACTGTAAATTCCCTTCCCGCAGCTCCTTTCTCAATAAAGAAAGTGTTGAATGAGATCCACCTTTACGGAATCTCCTCCTACGTTGCATGTAACCACTAGTTAAGGAATCCAGGTCATAAAACCAACTCCTCATCGCAACCATTTAAATAAAATAAGAAAGGGGACACATTACCAAACAGAACATAGAAGTAAGAGAGCTAAACATAAAGTTTCTGTGACGGGCCTGAAAAAAATAGGCATAAAAAAAGCAAGAAAAGTGAAATGTAAAAAGGGTTTAATAAAAAAAGGGGTGTTGGGCATCAAGAAAAGATTTCTAGAGTTGGGTTTGTTTAATCCTGATGGAAGAGAAAAAGGATTGGGTTATCAATAAACAGGTAATATCTTATGGTTTCAGGGTTTCCTATTGTGTTACTAACAATATGTATCTAAAGATGATGAAAAAAGAAAGTTGTTAAAACCATTTATAGATGAAACGGGTTCTAGCAAAGATTGGATTACAAATCTCTTTTTCGCTTATCGGGCAAGCACAACAGAAAAATAGCTTATGTTATAAAAGAGCAATTTTTTTTTTGGCATGTTTGTTGCTGTTGTTATTGTTGTCATTCAGTAACCCATACAATAGTTCATTTTTTAAATAGACAGAGCATAACACAGTCTATCTTTTTTGGGAATCAAATGTCATCATAAATGAGCATGACTTGTAATTTCCAATGAAGTGCCAACACTGAAACACAAAGCAGAATTTAAACATATTGCAAATCCCAAGTAATCGATGCCAATTTGAGTTAAAAGGATATCTTGAAAAACTGTCCGTGTTGCATGGTTATGTGTCCAACCATATCAATCCCCACCCTCATTGCACAAACCGGGCATACCTGCAAATGCAAACAAGGTAAGATTTGGGCAGAAAATTACTTAAAAAGGTATCTAATTTCCAAATAGACACTAGTTAATCTTCCCTACAAAACCAAAGAAAAGAATACTTTGGCATTTTCTTCATATGCCCCTTGGCTTATTAAGAGTATTTAGATCTGTCAACTAATCCAAAGTGATCTAGGTTCAAAAATTTTCTTTTAGGGAGATAATTATCTCATGTAAGTTTGACTCCGTGTTTAGCTTCCAAATCATTCCATTCAAGAATTATGATCTAATGTCAGTGAATGCCACGCTCTTGCAATACCAAGTTAATCCAAATTTCTCCTGGGGTTCGCAATACCTAGTTAATCCAAATTTCTCCGGGGTTCTTTCTACAGCCATTTATAATTTAGTACTTTTTTATCAGCAAAGAAGCAAACTTTAGCATCCAGAAGCCATGAAGATCAAAGGGACGGCTAAACAAGAGTTCCCAAAAGCACTTTGAGACCGGCACCCACAACCCAAAACAATGCTAAAACCTAAAGCTTCAGACAGAACATGATCAATTTCTCTAGCTGATTTTATGTCAACACCGTTGGCATCTATGATCTATATGGATTCTTAAACCACGTTAGCTTACAGAAGAAGCCCACTAAAAAAAAAAAAAACAGAGAACCCCGTCCAGAATTTATTACATAATACCATAAACTCAGTAAAGAATCAATCTTAACAGAACAGGGACAGAAACGACATCCCAATTTCCTAAAATTTTCTTTCAAGAAAGATTAACTGAAAAAACTTAGCCATCATTCACAGACAGAGAGAAAGTAATACCCCCCCATTCTTCGCCTCCACTGGATGCTCTTCCTCGACATGGCAGCACAACTCCACAATATCAAAATCTTCTAAACAGAATGGACAAGGAAATTCCGCCCTTGGATCGTCATCGCTGTCCATTTCTTCGATCCCGAGGTATAGATCTGCAACAACATGAATTCCAATTCGAAGAGAAAAATTTATGGTCAAAACCTACTCCATACACCAATGAAACCCTAAGCCTCCACAAAAGACGAATTATAAACTCACCAGATCGGGATTGAAGAGCTGCTTGATAGCGCTTCGAAGAAGTAGAGAGACGAACGCTCCACGAATCAGCTTCCATTGATTCTCACTGGGCAATTCAAAGATTTCTTTCAAATAACAGAAACCCTAATACTTGATTTACTCACTCAGAGTTTGGACAGCTCTTCACAACCCAATTTCTGGCTTTAGAAAGGGTGATCAGAAGCCCTAGAAATAGAGAAGAAAAGGTAAAGACGAGAGAAGAAAGATGGCCTTTTATTCTAACTTTTCTTTCTCTGAAGGTGCCTCTCAAAAGGACTGAGAAGGAGCAGAGAAATTACTGAGAGAGACTGAGAAATAACTCTCCACCGACCTTCGTTGTTCAGACTCTTTATGGTGGCGCGATTCCTAAATGACCCCCGACTCGCGCGAAATTTCTGAACCACCCCCAACTACCAGACTAATATTCCGCGGAGTTGTGATTACTGAAATATCCTTAGGTTTGGGCATTATTACGAGAGAGCCATGAACCTGATTGCCGTTATGGTATACCGACGAGTTGAACTTTGCCGACTGACACAATGAGACACGTGGCACACTCTTAGAGCACTATGACTGTATGGATGTTTGTCCAATCCCTAGGTGGACGTATAGATCCAAAATCGTACTGATCGGTGATTTTTAAACCTTGAATCTTCGTAGCAAAATAATAGTCAATATTCAAATTCCACGGTTAAGAACCAAAACTCCCATCAAACGCTTAGAAATCATTAATCAAACTTATTTTTGGTCTGTATGTCCATCTAGGGTTGGGCCAAACATCTATAAGGTCATAAATCCCTAAAAATATGCCACGTGGTTCACATTGTGAGCGGTAAGTAACTTTGCTGACCGTCGGCGATCAGCAAAGTTCTACTCTATACCGATTACCGACCGTGTTACTTGTTTTTTCTTAGCTCCTTTGTTTTTTCTCATCTCTATGCTTTCGACAATGTTGCACTTATCGAGGAAAAAATCTCGGAATTAAATAAGGAGTTATTATTCGGATTGAGAATGATGCGGACGAGGTAAATCCACTGCCTAGTACAGGGAATCGTCCCTGACACGTTGGGAGTCGTGGGACCCTACTCAGTTAAACTAGCGGTCCATAATCCATATTGCATCGGTAGCCACTTTGCAGTGTGCGATTGATGTCCTGTGTACTATAGTGACACACGGTTTGGTGAGAGAACTTATATAAACGGCTAAATCCACGGTATGCTTCTGTTCCACTTGTTACGTGTGCCTTTATCTGTGCTGTAAATTCATGATCAACTTCTGCCGTTGATGTAGTCAACGATCAGATGGATTGGATGATCCAGAAATGACATGGATCAAGCTGATTAGGTATATTTCTTTTATTTAAAAGTTTAGTGGTCGTTCAGAAATTGTATTAAGTTTAGTGGTCATTTAGAAATTGTATTCGAAAGAATAGAAAGACATTTTAGATATTTAAATTTTATTTAAAAGTGTTCTATTAAAATTTGGATTTGAGCACGTGCATTTTAAAAGTACTAAGCGCGTAAGCTATAAGTAGTAAGCCGGATTAAAACAATTTCCACTTAACTCGGCAAATAAAGCAAAAACTCAGAAAAATGCTTTTCAATAAATTATTAGTTGGCTTTTAACTTATTTTAAGCTTAACCAACCGAGTAGCCTTATATCACTATTGAAATGTTTTCATACACAGACTTGTCAACGAACCGGTTCACTGGATCACCGGTTCAACCACGGGGTCGACTGGGTCAACCCGCCACATGGCAACTCTTTGGGGCCCACTGACCCATGAATGTTTTGCCCACCCTTTGGTGGACCACCCTAGGTCACTGGTTCAACCCCTTTTTTCAGTCAACTGCCCCGGTCAAGCGGGTTACAAGAATGTGAACAGTTTTTTTGCAGATTGTTGGGTTCAACCCAACCCGGTTTGTGACCGGGTCACTGATTCAACCACCAAACTGGGCCGGGTTTTATAACATATTTGAAGCTAATATTCCAGAAAAAAATAGTTCATCGTACTGATTAATGAGACAGTGCCTATGGTTCATCCAAGATGCATTCATCAATTGGGAGCAACATCGAATTCCGAATATACATGGAAAGCTAAATTTTATGAGCAACATATTCATTTTCTTCCTTGGTGATAAAGTGAGGGGCAGTTTCGAGATTTGAAGCCACAATAGTCCATTTTCAAGTCCAAAAATGAGGAGAGCTAGAGATGACTAGTGAAATGATTTTTTTGTATCCACAGCCCTAAACTACCGTGGCCACCAGGTTACCCACCGCCAGCTCCACCGTAGGTGCCCTCCTAGCTACGGCTAGGAGCCCAAGTCAAAAAGAGATTTTTGGGTTTTAACGTGGGTGCCCAGCAAAATGGGGTGCCCAAACATGGGCCATCTAATTGGCGTGGGTGCCCATCAAATGTTGGTGTCCAACTGAAAGAGGTAGGTGCCCGTAGAGCTGACCCACCCCAAAAAGCTTTGGGAATATAGTTATTTAGACGTCTTCATCTTTGTCTCCAATGCCGCGTAACTACGTGACTTTGTTCCATTGAAGGGTTCCTATCATGAAGAGCAGTCGCGACTTTTACTCGAAATGTGGGGTCCGCTTTCTATAATAAGGTATTTGATGTTCTCTTATAATGCTACAATCATACACGTGGCGAATGTGGAGTTGCAAGGATCCACTTTTATGAGATGAGGTCTTATTTAACAGATCTTATAAACGACCGGTTACGGTGGTGGCGTCTGTTTGATTCTATGCAACGCGGGAAGACCCGTGTGCCGCGTGCTGGCTAGGATCTGCACTGGGGCAAGCTTGGGGATTTACGACCCGCGGCAAAATCGTTACATGGGGAGAACCTGCTGTAGCAGGAATGCAAAAAAAAAATTAACATCTTCCACCGAACCAAGCGGGCGTGCTTGGTTCCATGGTTTAAGAAATGGCCGTTAAAACGTTCAGGAAATAACAACCGTTTTAATGGCCATTGTAACGAAAATAATGACCATTCTTAATTTTATGAAAAAATTGTTAAAAAATGTCCATTATTCTTCGTTATTTTTCCATTATTTTCCGTTATATAATGGAAAAACGGTGACAATGATATATAGTTTTATTTTGACAATGCAGGAACAAAGGGGAGTCTTTAGCTTAGCTAAGAAGTATTCAACAAACGTGACACTCGTAAAACTGCCCGAGTGGCTGAAACTAAGAAATCCAAAAGTTTCCGTAAACCAAACCAAACTACACGGACTCACTTGCGTTTGAAGACCAGCATGGCCTTTAGCGGTGACTTTTCAGCTTTCCACTTTATTTCTAAAGCCTCTTCTACATTGTTCATCCACTAGGACAAGGTCCTTTGAAGAATTTTACCTTTATGGTACCTTTAGTAAAAGTCGGGTGAACCTTCGCTCACACACAACAATATGAGCCATGTGGCATAGTCTTAGATTTCGATGACCTTATGGATGTTTGGCAAGTCTCTCGTTGGACCTGCAAACCAAAAATCAGCCTGATTAGTTATGTCAGACCTTTGGATGTAGTACCCCAAATAATGGTCAATAATACTCTAAACTCTACGGTTAAAATCAACCAATGTAAATGACACCAATCCAATGCTTAAAAATCACTAATCAAGCTACTTTTTGGTTTACAAGTCCACCGAGGGACTAGCCAAACATCCATACAGTCATCGTCTTCCAAGAGTGAGTGTGCCCCGTGGCTCATATTGCGATGTGTTTGGTCACACACAGGTGTGAGCGAAGATTTTCTCACTGTTTGTGTACGGAATGTGAGTTAGGCCCTGCTTGGTTCGCTGCACTGGGATGCATTTTGCATTGCAAGGAGTTGCATTTGCATTCATACGCCTCGATTTGGGGTTTGCACATGCTTGCATTCATTTTTGTTAAGGAGTTTGCAAGGGCTTGGCAACCACTTGCACGCCAGCTCATTTGCACCCCTCCAACCAATCATGTGCAATCCCAAAGTGGGAGCCCAAAAATATTTGTTTTTGGTACAAAAGAAAATTAAGAGTTTATAAATCAATTGAGCTTGGGGTCAACTTCAATTGTCAATAAAATGTAGAAAGGAGTAATGAAATATATTATTAGCAACCCTTTGCTAGGCCCACCCAAAGCGAAGTGAGACTCTATGCCAACACATACTTAAACATGTTAGTCTACCGTAGTTAACAAGAAAGCACATCTATAATCCATGGCACCTATTTTCTCATTTAATTTTCGAGGTGCTAATGGGTTGTGTTTGGGATGAAGCAAGTTATACCCAAGCCCAACCAAAAACATGTAATTAGGCTCAAGCTGAACCTTGCTTCTGTGGGTCTCAACGTACTAGGAGGTCCATGTTTGGTCGTGCTGCCACCGCCTACCTTGTCGCCACCTCCTGTCGTCTCCACCCTCTTCCCTCACCACCCTCCTCTCTCTCTCGGTGCTACATCTACCATGCCACCATGGCCTGCTGTGCCGCCACCGCTTGGTATGGTCTTTTTTTTTGTCAAGGCAAAATTAGAGAGGAGGCCTGCAAATCCGATGTTGGGCTCGGGCTAAGAGCCTCGAAGGTTGGATTGGGCTCGGGTTGACCTGACCTCCAACCCGCCGGCGTTGTAGCACTCTACAACAGATTGGCAATTAGATTTGAGCTCACCTAATCTTATCTTTCACAAAAATCTACTTCCAAGCCGGCCCAATTAATTAATGAGCCTTAAACATAAGCCCGGACCTGCATGGTCGAATGGGCCTATTAGGCCTAATAGAAGGGTGAGCCTAAAAGTCCATTTGCCAACCTGGTCCATTAATACGCTAGTTAATTTAAATTTAATTTAGCAGTGTTGCTGCCTGTCTCAGGAGATCAGGACCGTTCGATGGTCCATGTGTTTTTCCATCAAACAATTCGTCCTCCAGGGAAAACGTCCTCCAGACTGACAGCATCATTTTCCCTTTGTTGTTCACCAAAACTAAAACGGTCGCGATGTAACAGCTACACTACAGCTTGTGCTCCCAAAGCATAAGCTAGTAACATTTTTGTCACTCACCGCTGTCATCTGGGCCCACTGACCGCATGGATGTGTAGCCCACCCATTGGTGGGCATTCATACCAAAAACCAGCTTGCTTGATAATTTTTAGCCGTTGGTTTTAGTACTCAAAAAGAATGGTTGAATTTCACGGCTATAAACACGCCTTAAAATCTAGCGGCTAGAGATTATCAATCACGGTGATTATTGGAGTGTATATTCACTAAGGGGTGGTCTAAACATCTATATGGTCAGTGGGCCCAGATGGCAGCGGTGAGTAACAAAAATGGTGCTAGCTTACGCTTTTGGCTTAAGCTACAGCATGTTACAAACTTGCATCGTCACCCGAAAAAAAAAGAGTCATAGTTGGCGCAGTTTAACCATTTTCCCTGTTGGCGTATTTTAATCTAGCCGGCGCCGCGAAGGCTTGTTCCGTCGTCGGAAGTCAGAACAAAGTTCAAAGAAAGCGTTTTCAGATCAGAATGGGCAAAGTTGCGTTTCTGCGATTTCTGAACTTCAGATCTCCTCGTCTCTCACTCCTCACAGAACCTTCGTTTTCGATCTCTCCGCAATTTTCTGCGTCAACCAGTTTTCTTATCTCTTCGTTTCAGCAACTTTCTCAGAGATGAGGAAGCCTTCTCTACAGTCTCCATTTTCAGATCTACAATAGAGCAATTTGAATTTTCTTCCGAATTTCGAATTCGATTTCTTCATGGCGACGAGAAATCGAACTCCTCTGTACAGAAAGTACAGAGATGCTTTGAAGAGTGTTCGTGTTCCGACAATCTCGTCTTCGTCTCCGTCTTCTTCTTCTACTTCGGGTGGTCCGGTGATCGAATTGGTGAGCGCTTCGCTTCTGCATCCGAATCGGTCATATGTTCCACTTAGTACAGAAGATCCAGGGAGTTCAAGGTAGGACCTTATATTGCCTATATATGATGAAAAACCCTAATGTCGGATATTTCTTTCTCGGTTTCGTGAGTTTATTGTAAAAAATATGATATCGGAATGCTGTTTGGTTTTGCGATTTATGTTGATTTCTGGGTTTTGTTAGTGTTCGTACATTTGTTGTAATTGTTGGATTTCCAAATCGATATCTGGATTTTATGGACAAAAAAGTTGGTCGTGAAAGTGGCGTGGAAAATGTAATTAGAATTGTCTACCTTCGTTTGCTAAAACGTATACAGTCGTAACCTGATTTGGAGACTTTGATTCTGCACAACACGTGTTTTGGACTCCTAGATCTTTTTGACATGTTGAGGACATCATGTTTGCAGCAGTTTGCATTTTGTTGTTAGTTTGCTGCATTGAGATATGCTGGAATGTCAGCCGAAAAATCATTGATTTAGGATGGAGCAAATGATTTGCTAGTTGCTACTGTGGGGAATTCTTAAAAAAATTAGTTGAGTCCATTTAGTGAATTAGAAGAGTGACTTTGGTGGATTCTGATTGTTTTTCCATTTCCTTATCAATCTTATTTAATTGACTCTGCTGACATCCTTGTCAGTCTGAGGTTTTTTTTTTTGGCTTATTATGTAAATCAGGGTAAGAGAGAAATACTTAAGGTGTAAAAGCTCAATTGGTTATTTGAAAACTTGTTGATTCTGTTATAAATATTTGAACATATTTGGCTGCAAAATTCACTTATTTATATATAATCAATCAAATAAAATATAACTGAGTCTAACTTAGAGGCGTGTGATCGCCTCTTGAAGACAGTTGGTCTCCCACAAACTTGCAAGGGACTACAGGCAACACTATCTCCGGGATTCAATAAGTCAAACTCAATCTGAATCTCAACAGGGTTGCATTCCTATCAGATACTGTTGTACAGATTGCCCAATATAAAAAATAAAACAACAAGTTTAAACCGTCCGATTAAAACCAAGTTTCAACCGATAGAATTTTGTTTCATATAGAAACAAATTAACTAAACCAAAACTAAGTAAATAAAATAAATTTATTACTCATAACTTTGAAGAGTCTCTTGCTAGAATCACCCTTGTTGCTTTCCGATGTGAACTTCAAGTGTTGATTCATTAGATCACTTATGTGTAGCTTATAATTCACATCTCACCCTTAGTTAATTGCATAACTCGTCGTTACATTAATTTTGCAATTTTTTTTCTTCATATAATTTACCCATGGGAAAACACAAATCACGTGAAGAATACGAGAGTCTTTCTTGGTTGTAAAGACTTCACTTAATTCATTTAAAATTGCACTTAAAAATAATTAAGTTAAATTATTAAAAATTATTTTAATAACATACTTTTGAAACGATTAATTCCAACAATCCCCCAATTATTTAAAAATATTTTTTTAATAAATTTAGATAAATTTGGGCAATCCATAAAGTCGTGTGCATAAATATAGGTGTCTTTTGGACTTGAACCTGTACTTCGTGTAAATGTGTCAAAGTTTTTCAAGGTGCATAGTGTACTATGTCTTGAACTAAGAACCCCATGTGATAAACAGAACTTGTCATACACTCAATATTTTCAAAGACCTTTTGTACTCTTAGCTTCGACACCTTTCGGCCATGTTCCTAGATCCAAATATTCTGAATGCTCTAGAGATTTGCCTTTATCCCATAAGAAGCAACCCCACTTCCACACTCAGATCAATGAGTCCGCCAGCGATGATCCTATATCAGCCCAACTTTAATGGTTTACAGACTCATTAAGAGATTTAATCTCAACCTCCACTCACAGGAATAAACACTTTAATTAATACAATAGTTGTTTCATTGACTTGTGTGTCCTATTCCCAGGAGATTCACTAGGTTGGGCTGCCGTCAATTAACAACTTTTTAAATAGGTATAACTCCCATCCCCCTCGATGTCTCGGACATTAAGTCTCTTCCAAGCACCTTGGAAAGTGGATTAGTTAAATCTCTTTAGACTTTATACACTAAATCGATATTGTTCCATTATTTATGATCCTTCTCACATGATTGTGCTTTAGATAAACTTGTCTGGATTTGTCGTTATAGCACTATCGACACGCTTTCAATATAGCAGCCTTATTGTCACAATATATAGTGACTGTAGATATTGATATACACCAAATTGGTATGTTTAACTATAAGTTCCTTAGCCCACGGAGGATAGTGCAATAAACTCATGTTCTATAGTAGAACGAGTTATGCATGTCTATTTTTTTTATTTCCACGAAATCACCCTACCACCTAGAGAAATTCTAGAATGTAACAGACTTGGATTCTTTTTGATGTCCAACATGTAGAGAACATCCTTTAGCACGATCATCTTCCTGGAATGAACTTTAGTTTGACACTCCCTTTGCCTACAACCTTTGACATAATGGAGTTTTTCATGTATATTGACATTCTTCCCCCACTAGTTGATAGGTCTTGAATGCATTCCCGATATCTATGATGTGACGAGTAGCATGTTTGTCGATCCACCTTTCAGCTTTATGGTTCACCATGTGCCCTTCGAAAATCATCGCCGCAAATTTATCTTTCTTTTCATTGCCCTTGCGCCCCCTACAATTTTTATATTCTTTCCAGGAAAAAAAAAAAAACGGGAGCTTAGAGATCATAGGTTTCATCAATCTTCATGTTAGTATTTGATATCTCATGTTGGAATTGATCTAATGACTAATGCATGTGATACACGCACAAAAATGGCTCTTGGAGTAGAAACCATGTTTAATAGTCGTGCACCCTCTCAATACCTTTAGTGGTGATCACTCTACTAAATTTGACTGCTGTACATGTAGATGGAACAATAAGGAAACTGTGTTGCTAGTGAAAAACACAATACCAGAAGTTCACCATACAATAATGTAATTCTGGGCTCCACAATGTTCTTAATTATCAGTTGTTGAGTTTGTTTCCTTATAGATATGGGTACGTTAACATCCGCAACCTCTAGAATATCGAAGATGCCATTAAATGCTTAACGTAGTTAAATATGCCATCAAATGCTTAACCTAGTCCTTGTTGAGCTTGATCAACGGATGGTGCTTTGAGCATTATTAAGTGAATCATCCTCAATAATTAGTCTCTAGGACCACAGACGTAAGAGACACATGTCTAATTGATCGTTGATCCTTACCTGCTTCTCTTGGAACTTGAAATAAATCCTTCAGGTTCCGCTTCAATGCTAATTTATGCATCATGGGGGTAAACAAATGAATTCTTCTATCCCCTTTAAACAATCTCTTAACACTTCCTGCTTATCATTAGAAACTGGAGCAAAAGGACTAGCAATCAACTCATGAACTGTCAGCCATAGATGGCTCATTTTCTCCTTGACATCTACAATTCCTTAGTACTACTTCCTGGCTTACCCTTTCCTCAAGCATGATCTGTATACAACTTCTCACTCTTTAATGCACTTCACAAACATTTGCCCTGTAAGTGACAAAAATGGGACACTTGATTACATTCTAGCAGAATAACAAATCACTCTAGTAGATCCCTCCCTGCCACTCTCTTCCTGTGCTTCGTGTAACAGTAAAATGTTGTACAAGGCCATAAGCCAACCATGCTTCATATGCATAGGTGACATACAAAATGACCTTCTTGACATTCACTCTACACAAAATGCTTATGCCATAGCCTAGCCTACTTAAATGAATACCAAATTAAATATTGATTATAGTTTATTTCCATTTTGGGAAGTTTGTATTTTCTTGAAAGATGTTTTGACTTTTTAATGTTTTTGCATAAGTCACATTTGCTAATCTTTAAAGTGCCACAGCGCTAAAAGTTGATATTGTTTCCCTACGGCAGTAGGGGCACATTAACAGTGGGTCTACCTCCAGCTTGGGTAGATATTTCCGAAGAAATAGCCACAAATATGCAACTTGCACGGACAAAAATGGGGGAGTTAGTTAAGGCTCATGCCAAGGCTTTAATGCCCTCCTTTGGAGATGGCAAAGAAGATCAACACGTGATTGAGGCTCTTACCCAAGAGGTAACAGATCTGTTGAAGAGGTCTGAGAAGAGATTACAAAAACTTTCTGCAAGCGGGACTTCTGAGGATTCAAATGTTAGAAAAAATGTACAGGTGTGGTACTGATGGTCATTACATTTTTTGTTCTGGGAACTTGTACCCATATTGCATGTAATTTGATGATGGTCTAAAGGGTCTGTTATTTCTATAGATTTAAATGCTGGTGGAACTTATACCTAAAGGGTTTGTTCTGGGAACTTACACCTGTCATTTCTTATTGCTGGTGGTTCTTAAATGCTGGTCTAATTCTGTAATTTTTTTAGCATTGTTGTTTTATTAGATCAGCATTTTAGAATTACTGGGTTTCAATTTCTCTTGAGATGACAAGCAAAGGAGAGACGCCATAAGATATTTCAATGGATCCACTATGCCACGAGTGCAGTTTTGTGTTTTTCTGCAGTGTGAAAACAAACATCAGTTTGTTTTCAGGCAAAAGGTTTTATGTTTCCTTGGATCTTTGTATCAATGAAAATAACTAATTAAATAAATGAAACTATGTAACAATGAAACAACACATTTAGAATTTTTGCCGTGTCGACACAGATACCCGTGTCAATGTCCTTATACATATCTTGACACATGGCAGTGTTGCCGTTTATTTTAATGAACATTTTTGTTTTTTTTTAATAGAAAGATGATTCCTTAAAGATGGCTAGTTTCTTCCATCCTTGATACATTATTAAGTTGTTAAACACTGTTGTTTTATAGTCTCCCCTCTTATAAATCAATTTATATTTATTAAATTATTAGATGGCTCTATTGTGTATGGAAATGTATTCTGTTACTTTTCATCTATATCCTTTCTTTTTTATATTTAAAATTCAAATATAAGTAAATATTACATTATAAGGCATGTTTAAGAATGTGTTGTGCTTCAGGTTTTTCGAAGGCCCTGCGTCAAACACCTCATGTCTGTGTAAAACACTGAAGCACGTGTTCGTGTCATTGTTACATGGGAAAAAACAAAGACAATCCACTTGCACTAGAGCAAGTCTGTGGGATTAGCCTATTTGAACTGATTGTTTTCAGAGCTAAGCATTTTGGCATAAATTGATATGAGTTAATATTCTCTCAGTGGCCTCTTCTAATGGACAGTGATCACATTTGTGTGTTTCTTCTACAGTGTTCTCTTGCTACTGACCTTCAGAACCTTTCGATGGAGCTTCGAAAGAAACAGTCAACTTATTTGAAGCGTCTGCGGCAGCAAAAAGAGGTCTGGTTGGACTTTTCCTTTTATGTTGTTTGTGATAAAGTTTTGTTAATACAGAAAATGAAACAGAAGGTTGGGGACTTATAGGGTCCCCAGTGAAGATTAGTGATTCTGGCACATGGTTAGACACCATAAGCCCCTGACTTGCCACTCCAAAATTTACTAACAAATCTTGACTTGCTTTTTTTATTCAGATATGCATGGATCAGTTTAACTTTGCTTTTCCCTTTTTTCTTTCTTTTTGTTTCTTTTTCTTTTTAGCTTAATAGCTTGGGCAGTAGTGCGCTTCGAAGATTTTATTAATTATTGCTTTGTTGTATAGGGTCAAGATGGGGTTGACTTGGAGATGAATTTGAATGAAAATAAATCTAAAATGGAAGACCATGACTTCAGCGATATGGTATGCTGTTTTTCTCCTTCTAATGCTCAATTTGAGTAGTGTTTTCCTTGCATTGCTTCTCGAAATAGTAGCCTGAATCATGATTTGGGCATAAAAATTCAGGCAATCATTGTTCATGAAAATAGTTTTTCGAATTCAATCTGATTGGATGCTTTTATTTGTTCAGGGTTTTAACGAGCACCAAATGTTCAAGTTAAAGAAAAGTGAAGCATTCACTGCAGAAAGGGAGAGAGAGATCAATCAGGTAAATGAAAACACTTGCTACCAATTGCTGTTGTTTGATCCAATTCAAACCTTGTTCTCTTTACAAACCATAGATTTGTTTGTAGGTTGTGGAATCGGTAAACGATCTTGCTCAAATCATGAAGGATCTCTCAGTCCTCGTGATAGATCAGGTTAGAAGCTGCATCCCCTTTACTAGGTCCACAATTTTCCTCCAGTGATCCAGGCTCCTAACTAAGTGCATTTCCCCAAGCAGGGGACCATTGTTGATCGGATAGACTACAACATTCAGAATGTTGCAGCCTCAGTTGAGCAGGGCTATAAAGAATTACAGAAGGTCCTCTTTCTTTTCTTGTTTAAGTAGTATAAATCTGCCACTAAACTTAGTTTTTCACTGCTTGGAGCAATGTCATGTCGGGTGTGTTGGACTTGCAGGCAGAGAGAACACAGAGGAAAGGGGGAATGGTAATGTGTGCTACAGTGCTCGTTATCATGTGCTTCATTATGCTGGTCCTCCTGATCCTCAAGGCGCTAATATTGTGATTTGTGCATATAGTGATCTTTAATCAGATCTTGGTAGTCTTTTTACCTGTGGCTTTACACGCTTAAAGACATTTTTGATGCGCAGCAGGAATGGGGGAGTTTTTGGTGATCAGTTGGATATGCTTCAGTAAGTGAACACTTATATTGGGACAGTTGTGGAGGGGATGGGAACATGTGAAGCTCTTATTGCATTACCTCATTGGCAAAGCTGTTGTAGGTAGCAGGGGATGAGGGATGTTTTTTTTTTTTCACGGGTTTTGGAAGTTGGTTTCCCTAACCCTGATTACGCGAGTTGTATTCAATTCTTTTATGCATAAATCTTGTCCAATAAAATGGAAAGCACCCCATATCTGTAAGGGTCTTATCAACTAGTGAAAGAAAACTGTTTGCTAATTGCATGTATGCAACAAGTTTGTCTTTGTTAAATCTGATGGGTGTGTGGGACATTTGCAAGTCTGACTGAGGCATTGATCTCTCTAGCCTCGAAGACTGCCTTAGATTGAACCAGGGTATGAAGAAAGAAAAGCTCAATCAATGGGTCATGTTTCACGCTCAAGTCCATATGGTTAGAACATAATCAATGAGTGATGGGCCTATAGTATGGTTTTGGCCCTTTTGGATGATCATTAGGGCAGCCGCTCCCAAAGCCCAGAACCCAAAATCTACTTTTGTTTGTTTGTTTTTGTTTTGTGATAATGGAATTCACATAAAATAGGATTGTCAAGAGTACACGCCTTGCTGAGCTTAGGGTTTGCAGCTTAGCGTTGTTCAGCAAAAATGGGCTTAACAGATTTATGAAAAATATCTCCCCCGTTGATGACATCTACATTTAGTCAAAGTGGTAAATAAGTTTTCCTTGAAAATTAATTACGAGGAATTGAGCCAGGATATCAAACAAGACGTTTCCAGCGGTTGAAAATATTAAAAAATCTATTAAATTCATAGAAATTAATTAAAATTACTATAAATTGATAAAAATGATTTAATATGAGAAATGCTTTATCTATTCATAAAAATTTATAAAAAATAAAATAAAAAATCAATCGATTTATTAAAATTCAAAGAATAGAAAAGCTATAAACATTTTATATTATGTTTATATAAAATATATGTATAAAACCCCCAATATGGATTGGCCGATCATGCTGATAATGCTTGAAACCGGGTGATGGAATGAGATGTTCCCAACTAGTTAAAAATATTATAAAATTTATTAAGTTCATAAAATAAATAAAGATTAATATAAATTGATAAAAACATAAAAATATTTAAAATTGATTAAATATTAGACATAGAAAATGAGTAATCTATTTAGTAATAGGGATCCCTTAGTAATATTGTATTAAAAGATAAGACGAACAAAAAAAATCAAAAGTCATTAAAATTCATAAAAAAAACCCTGCAATTCTATGATTATATTAAATACGGAAAATTTCATAAACGAAAATAAATTTAAATGTATTTAAAAAAACAAAAACAACTTTCTAACATTTACAAAAAAAAAGAACTAAACGCTATTTGAAATGGTGTCTCTGTTTGACAAAAATTAAAGCTGAAAAGTTGACAGACGCCCTTTAAAAGGGCATTTGCCCATAGCATAAAACTGCTGTCACAATACGAGCCACGCGTCACACTCTTAGTGGGCACTGACTATATGGATGTTTGGCCAGTCCCTAGGTGGACCTGTAAATCAAAAATCAGCCTGATTAGTAATTTACAACCTTTGGATATTTGCACTCAAATAATGCTCAAATTCCTACGGTTAAAATCAACCCATGAAAATAACTTCAATCCAATGCTTATAAACCACTGATGATGTTTATTTTTGGTGTGTAGGTTCACCTAGCGAGTGGCCAAACATCCATACGGTCAGCATCCACTAAGAGTGTGCCACGTGGCTCGTATTGTGACAAGTTTTATGCCTCTGTGAGCAAACGCCCTTTTAAAGGGCATTTGTCAGCCTTTTTCAGCTTTAATTTTTGTCAAGCAAAAAGGGCAACTCGTTACTTTTTTTTTTTTTTTTTTTCTGTAAATGTCAGAAACTTATTTTTTTTTTTTTGTAAATACATTTAAGTTTATTTTCGTTTATGAAATTTTCCGTATCAAATACTACGACTTTTTTTTTTTGAGAAGTCAAATGCATTAAAGGAGATCGAGAGGATCTTGAAAATAACAATAACAAGAAAAGAGAAGATAAAGAAAGCAAAAGGAAATACACCCAAAGGGCACAACAAAGAAGAACTACTCTCTCCCCATAATGGTATCAAACCTGAACACCATATCGTTGAAGAAGACACCTCTCATCTCTTGATAAGTAGATCCCCAAGAGAAGAGGAGTGCCTTAATGTTAATGATAATCTCTTGTATTGTGTTTTCCTTGCCTCTAAATGTTCTTCCATTTCTCTCCAACCAAATGCCCAAGATAATCACGTACGGCACCATTCTCTTAAGAATTTTCTTTCTGCCGAAGGAGTAAGCTTGGGCCACTTACATATCAAAGCTCCAATAGTCTGTGGCAATACCTATGAGAGCCCAACCTGTCCAAAACAATATGACCACAACTGTGTGACAAAATCACAAGGCATCAAAAGATGATTTGTAGATTCACCATTGGACTTACACATTACACAAAAATTAACTAGAACCCACTTTCTAGCAATTAAGTTGTCAACAATGAGCAGTTTATTGTGGTGAACGACCCAAGCAAAGAAACGGATTTTCAGAGGAATGAAAGGTTTCCAAACATATGGGCATAAGAGAAGGTGCTGATGAGAACTGAGGGATATGTGATCATAAAAGGAACTAATTGAAAAAACACCCCAACTTTGAGTTGGCCCAATGCAGGCTGTCCTCCTCTATGTGTATGAGCATGTGACCCCTCAGCCTATCAAATAGAGAATCAAGTCGATCACTCTCCCATACTATGACTTTTTATGCATAGGGTATGAATAAAAACCCTACAACTTGTATCAAAACCCTGCAATATAATTCTATGATCATATTAAATATTATGACTTTTTATGTGTTATATTCATAAATTAAGTCATTTAATTTATATATAATATTGTAAGTCTTCAAATTTGGCCAATTTAGAATTAAATTAGATGGTCATGGTCATTGGTCATTGGTCATGTTTATGTTGTACACAGCGCAAGACGATCTGTTGCTCATATTTATTATGCTGTAGGTATTTAACAAACAATTTGTATGTCTGATCATATATTTCTCTTATATATAAGTTACTATTTCAAAGATTACTTAGGTAGAAAATTTCTACTCTGTTAGATATCCAAACATCTAAATTGGAATTCAGTGGGAATAATTCTAAGCAAATTCCATATTGCAATCGAATTATAAAATCCTAACGGTCTAAATATCTAAATATCACAAGTTCTAGAATTCTATTTCCAATTCCAAATCAACGTCGGGTAATAAAACATACCCTTAAGATTGCAGATTCTGACCAACTCACTATCCAAACTAGAACCAAAATAAAAATAGTAGTACTAATTAGAGCATCACTTTTAGCTGCAACATCAACAACAACATTGAAAACAAACATGGTCGCGACTCAATTCGTAGTAATTGAAGTTACAAAAATCCAATCAAGCACCACGGATGTGATGAACTTGCTGAAAATGCTTCTGCGCGGCAACTAGGCATTCTGCACCTGGACAATTTTCTTTGTCATCGAGCATCTCCATGGCGTCTGGTTTTGGATCAAATTGAAGAAGAAGGAAATTCAAAAGATGCCCTAAAAGGGGACAAGATGTACATATAGAATCATCCGACGTAGGCTTCATTGCTTCTTGCTGCCCTGGTTTGGTCACCATGGTTACAAAGCTTAGTAAGTTCGATACTCAGAAGGGATAGAAATTCTTGTATATAAAGGATGACTATTGACTTATTTGCCAAGCAACCCATGCGAGGAAAACAAGTCACGCGTACCCGTATTGACCTCAGTGGATTATAGCCCACCCATTGGAGAGGGTCGGTCTAGTATGCAACCATTTTGCATACTTTCAAGTATGCAAACATTGTATCAACCATTCAATGCTCATTGAAAAACGTGTTTTTAATTTATAAAATATATTGTTTTGAAAACATTGAAATAACACAGCTTTCAAGGGAAATCCAACGGTACTGACAATGTTTGCATACTAAATTTGTCCCATTGGAGATGCCATTCATCCTCCCTCGACGTTTTAAGTGTTGTCTTGTACATGATCTTTCTGTAGATAGGTGTTTCTTAGTTTGTTCTCACCCTTATAGAACTTTTTCCTGTGGGGCAAATAAAAATAAGACACTTGTCACTCTTTTTGGGACAACTAAACCATAAATGATTGGCTCGCTTCTTGATGGACCTACACATAAACAATCAGCCTGATTGGTGATCTCTAGCCATTAGATTCGATTCTTTTTCATGGGATCGATGATTTCTAACCATTGTATGATCAAGTTTTTTTGGGTACTCAGATTGGGCGGCTAAAGATCACCAATCTTGATGTTTAGGTCTATTCATGGAAGTGGGCCCGAAAGAGTGTGCCACGTGGCACGTTTTACATGCTCCACAAGAAAAAGTAGACTCGATGAGGGTATCTTTCAGGAAAAAAGTGAGAAAATGTAAACAAAAAGATAGAAAAATGATAGCCTTGGGGCGTGTTTGATTGCACAGAAAATTTTTCTGAGAAAATATATCTGGGAAATGCCTTAAATGGCTGATTGAGCTGATTGATTGATTGCAATCCAATCATGTGAGAAAATGAAAGGCCTATTTTCAGGTGGAAATAAACTTTCACCTATCTGGATGGGAAATGAATTCCAGGCTGAGTAGGGAAATCTATCTAGATTTAAGTGGCATGGTAGAGAAAATTTCACAGATTTAAAATGGTTATCTAACAAGGGACAGTTGTGTTTTCCAAGGAAAATGCAATTTTCCTACTTGGGTATCAAACACACCCTTAGATTTACGCAACTATTGGGGGGTGTTTGGATCGCCATTTTTGGAGTTGAAAAGGTCTCTTTTTCCACAAAAAGACTTTTTCCAAAATAATACATTGTTTTGATGATTATTTTTTAAAAAAGTATTTATTCCATAAAAATATATTTTTAAGCCAAAAGTCTTTTTATAAAATAAGCTGAAAGCTATTTTTCAAATAAAAAAAGACTTTAAAGTTTTGCTAGCTCAATGAACATAATAAACAAAAAAACAGTTTTTAGTAGAAGTCCCCTTCCAAAAAATATAAAGTCATTATATTGGTGGGGCCAACTAAAAGAAGATAAAGACATTTTGCATTAATGATGATCCAAACAACTTTTTTAAGAAAAACACATTTTCAAAAAAGTCATTTTTAAAAAAAAATAAATATTTTATGAAAAATGACTATCCAAACACCCCCCTTAACTTTTTTGTTGTTGTTGTTAACAATAGTGAGTAAATATTTTGTGGACCCTTTTTCTATGTAAAGCCATCTCAGGTGTTGGAATCCGTGTCCACACATAGGGACATACGAATCGCCTGTTCGTTTGAAGAGTCCATGGGACGCAACTCCTTGTCAAGGGTACATGTCAAAAGCAGAGGTGATGAGCTTTGGATTTGCAGCTTAGTGTATTTTTGAGCAAAAAGGGGGTCGACGTATTGATGAAAAGTTCTTCCCATGCTTATGACATCCACATCCAGTCAAGGGGAAATGGTTAAGGTGCTTATGTGATGCCGCACCTAGATTGGTCAGCACAAGTTTGAAATTTCAGAAGATAACCTTCTATTTTCTATTAATTTCTCTCAAATCAATCAACTCCTAACCTCTAATCCCTATTTATAAGCAATAAACTATCTTAATTTGACTCTAAAAATAATTAACTTTTTCTAAATAAAAACAATGAAAATTTTCTAAATCTTAATCTAACTATAATTTCCCAGGGTCGGGATCGGGGGGACAACCATTTTTGACAACTATTTTTGACAACCATTTGGCGGACCCACATAGAAGATGAAGAAAATGCATTGGCAGCACCTCGTCTACTCCCATTTGTTGCACATCTGTCATTCACTCTTCAATCTTTCCTTAGTTGTACACCTCCATCGCTATTCCACCTTCTTCCCCACTCTACTCCCATGTCCCCACCAAAACATGTCAATCCATTCATACATACACCATGTAACTACTAGAAAGAGTAGTTAAACCAAATTGGAAAACTTAGGGTTTAAGAGACTTGAGTAGCACTTAATTAATTTTAGCAAGTGTTTGAAAAGAAATATACCCTCCTTCGTGAAAATTGCTAGGACTAGGTGGACCCTATTAGGAGAGAGAAAATTACTATTAATTTAGAAAACTTGAGAACAAATTTAGAGAGGTATGTGGATCCCACTTAATCAATTAGAGAGATATTTTGAGTGAAAATAAAAGTCTCCAACTCTAAAATCATTGGAAAGGATTAATCTCTCATCTTTTATTATAAACGAATAGTTTTCTCACTCGAAAACCCTTATATACTTAACAAAAAAACTTCAGCAATTTTTTGAGGAGAAAAACTAGAGAAAGAAAAAAGTCGTAGATTTTATTAGAGAGGATTTCAATGATTTAATTCATCTCAAGTAGGTTTTCCTTTAATTTTTTTTTTAAATAATTATGGATGTTTTTCATATTTTAGAAGTTCACGTTTTTCTCTATAAATTCTATGGTGTTTTTGATGATAATAGAGCATGTTTGATCTTTAATTTTATGTATAAAAGCATAAAGATCAACTTTAGTAAAGTGTATGTAAATTTTTGTTAAGAAAAACATAAAAAATTGATTTTTGCATAAAGCAAATACCCTCTTGAAAACTTGATATTGATAATAATTTATATGCTTCTTTCAAGCAAGACGCCCATTATTTGTGTATTCTACAATACGGACATATATTGAAATTTAGAAAATTGATGTACCTCTCATTGTGGAACATTGATTATAGAATTATGGGAAAGAAACCTTAGAAGGCTTGGATCTCTAATTTAAAGATGCAATAAACAAATATTATGAAAATAAACTAATTTCATTGAATACTGGTGAATCATCTAAAACCTTTTTCAAGATTGTGTATGACGTTGTCTATAGAATTTTGGGCTTGCTTTACTACACAGTGGGTCAAGCTCCATAGCTATCATGAGAATTCAAGGTGATTTGGGGTTTTTCATCTTATGATATCACAATGCTCTTCTTGCTCTTTAGACATGTAACCTGGGATTTTATAACACATCTATGGGGTTGACAATCGCGAGTACCAAATCCTTAAATGTGTGCCCATACATCTCTCAACACAATTTTCAATTAAAAAATAATAAACAACCACCAATATTACTAAGAGATGCATGAGATAATCAAAATAAGTATCCGATTATATTCTAACATGCTTTTATAAAACATAAATAATCATGCTACATCATACAATTTTCTTACATAAAAACTTATATTTATCTTTAATACATGCATATAAACTATATAATTTTTAAATTTAAACCATTGAACATGGAAGAAGAGAAAAAACCTATCTTAATATAAGTAAAAAAAAAAAAAATCAAATCTATTCTCTAGAGTGCATTTTCTCCTCTTTCCCTTTCTTCTAGTTTTCCTTCTTCTTCATTGATCTCTTTCTTCCAGATCTTCTTAAGATTGATCTAGAGAGGAAAAAGGGAGCGAAGAGAGTTTGAACCTTTGGTAAGGGTTTAGGGAAGAAAATGGACAACACGCTAAAGAAATATGGGTGTACGACTTGGAGCTAGCTTTTGAAAGAAAAGGGGGCATCAATTAAGAGGAGAGAGGGAGAACTTAAATGAGGGTTTCTCAAAAATATGAACATAAACGTGAGGGGACATCCTAGGGGTCTTTTATATAGGTTTTAGGTTGGTGTTTGAAATGTGACACATTATTGCTTATGTGATCCAATTGATTTGTTTTGGTTTCTTCTTCTTCTTCTTATTGGTTTAAGTGACAATGCATGATAGTTTTAAGTTTTAGAAGTGTTAGGCTTTTAAGATCTAATTGAGTTAGGTTTCCTAATCCTAGAAGAATTAGGTCACACCTATAAAAATCCAAAATTAATTCCAACTATTTGCATACGTAGGGGCCACATGCCACCTCTCCATCCTCTCTCCTAGGGAGTATTACAACTCTCTAATGCCTGAAATGTGATGGATTTTCCCTACCCCCCCACTCATACACTCTAAGCGTGTATTTACATTAAAATGAATGAAATTAATACTATTAAAGGCGTACAATTGCACAATAACAAATAATCATATTAAACATAATAAATAAAAATAAAATAGTCAATGATGATTAATCATACATATACATGAAGCATGAGCATAAATGAACCTTGGCTTAGGACTACATGGCATATATGACCAATACCTATATCTAAATAAATCACAAAATAAAAAATGACTCGAAGATACTAAAAGAGTTTTTTGTTTTTCGAATAACTCCCAAAATACAATTTAGATTTTTCTCAAATTTTGAGACCCACCATATAAATATATTATCTACAATATGAGCCAGTAAAAAGTCTATCAAATTTTTTTTGAAAATTCGCATACTTTAAAATTATCAAATATATAAAACGAAATTTCAGAATTCTTCCAAAACTTACAGATAGCTAAAAATATTATTCTAATGAACGTAAAAACTTAAAATAAGTGAAAATGAGGTGTGAAAAGATCAATATATCTATAATAAACAAAATCATGAAAATATCCTCCAAGTGAAAAAGTATCTGAAAGCTCTTCAAATTCGGAAACATGTCTTATTTAAGTTAACCTAACAACTATATTTCATGCTCACAAGGAAGTCATATTACTAATTTAATCCTATGATATATAATTAAGAAAATGCTCTTCTGAGGGGAAAAAAATCTGAGTGCTACAAGCACAAGCCTATATTAAGGTCCATACCAATCTGCATTTAGAAAAATCAGGGTTATTACAGAGAGATAAGATGATAGTCTTTTACATAAAACCATTTCCATAATAATAAATCATTTCTCTAAAATCATAAATAAAAAAACATACTTATATGATTTTAATGGATTTCTCTATCACTCACTCTCCCCTTCTTCTTCTTCATAACGACCACCACTTTTGTTGTCAATTCTCCCTGTCACCACTTCAACTAGGACATGAAATGGTGTGGGTCATACCCAAATCTGATTGGATTTATACCCGTTTGTTAACAAGTTTGGATTGTTGAGATACGATTCAAATGGAAATGGGTCGCATATGGATTCATGTAAATTAATCTTATTCGATTTCGGGTTGAATTCAATTCTTGGTGTTAGGTATTTGGATCATATTAAATACTTGGTTTTGGGAGTTGGATCCTTATTAAAATGTCATTTTGTAGTGAATTTGATCTGTATTCGACCCATATTCAAAATATGAGTTGGATCCAAATATTCCATATGGATCATGGTTTTAGATCTCGTGTCATGGATCCAAGTCAAATTCAATATTAGATACGGATCATTATATTAAAAGTTGAAATTGGATCCGAATCTACATTAGACCAAACTTCGATCCAAATCTTGACGTGGTTTATGATATTTAAAGTCGAATTTGAATTTGAATTTTGGCAATATCTGAATTCATAATGATATTAGAAGTCGGAATTAGATATGGATCAATCAGATCATGAAATCTAAAGTTGAATTTGGATATATTTGGTAGTTTTCTTTTTAGAAATGCATTTGCCATTAAAGTTTTTGTTGGAATTGATTCTGGACTAAGAATTCATCTCAACATATTTGTTACCAAACGGACTCAAAGTCAACATATTAGACGAGTAAGATCATCTGATCAAGACCCTAGTTAGCAATTTGGCCTACGAAAAAATTCGGGATGGGAATAGTACCAATATAATCCGTTTAAAAATTTTTGAAATACGAAAAAAAGGTCAAATAAATGGGTAACAGTAAAAAAATAGTTCGAGAATAATTCGTGTATAATATGATTTAGTATAAACAGTCGGGTACCAAAAAATCGTGTATATATATGGTCTATTTTTAGGACGCCAGATGAAAAAACGCCTGGATAAAAAATTTCTCACTTGGAACACTCTTAGAGGCCATTGATCAAATGGATGTTAGGCGCATCCCTAGCTGGACATACAGACCAAACATTAGCATGATTAGTGCTGTATATCTGTCAGATTTTAGTCTTTTTCAGTGTGAAAAAATGTGTCCGCTGAGCCTGATCCAAAATAAAAAGTCCCACCCCATGTTAGAGGTTTTTTTAATGAGTACGTGACTTGCAAAACTGAATCACGCTGCATAGTGTTGCTGCGGATACACCATTGAAAAAAGCAGTGGAATTGAACCAGAGCTACATCCGACACTCCTTTAACTATGAACAAATTAGAATATGGGACATTCTCAACAAACAACAGCTTTCGTAGCTCAGTTGGTTAGAGCACCCGTTTAGTAAGCGGGAGGTCTTGAGTTCGACTCTCAACGAAAGCATCTTTTTTGTCACAACCCCTATTTTGGGGTGGGGGATACGCCAAAGTCGCCACATTCTTCTTAAGAAACATGGGAATCAGTTGGGCACTCGCAAGGGATTTGATCATCTGTTTTCCAGCAAAGTCAACAACGTGGAAGCCACTAAACCCACCCTTTGATATGAGCCACGTCTACAGATATGAAGTCCGGAGCCATCCGCCATCCAAAAGGAGAACTTCAGATGTCTTCTTTGAGTGGAAGCTGGAATGAGTTTGATATTGCTCCGTCGACCGAGTACAAGTCTTTGGCACACCACAAAACAAGTACTAATCAAAATCATGTACACTAGTATCCAAGTTTTTCTCTTCATCAGACGGTTAGGACAGTTTTGATTAAGTTACAACATTGTTAGTGTGGCCCATAGTCAACAAATCTCTGTTTAAAACCCGACTTTTTGAGGGAAAAAAACCCATCTTTTGAAAAAAATAAAAATAGTTTTTTAGCTTTACCCCTTACTTTATTAATGCAATTTGCAACTCACCCAATGTTTTAAAATATTTGTGTCTCACTCCTTGACCATAGTCAACGTCGTTGACCATAGACGGCCATTAACGGTCTCCAGATGGACATTCCAATATTTTTTAAATGACTATACGACCTTGGGTGAGACACAAATATTTTAAAAACATTGAGTGCGAAAAGTAAGGGAACAAGCAAAACATCCTTTTTTTTTAAGGATTGTGAGCTCAAAACTTTTCTTCATTTACTTTTGGGCCAACAATATGGATGTTGGGCCCATTGCTAGGTGGAGTTACATACCAAATATCAGCTTGATTAGTGATTTCAAACCATTAGATCTTTGTACCCCAAATAATTTTCAAATTCTTCGGATAAAATCAACCTAAGAAAATGACTCTAATCCAATGCTTAAAAATTAACAATTAGATTAATTTTTGGTCTGTAGGTCCACTAACCATTGGGCCAAAAGTAAATGAAGAAAGGTTTTGAGCTCACAATCCTTAAATTGCTTGTCCCCTTTACTTTATTGATGCAATTTGCATCGTACCCAATGTTTTTAAAATATTTGCATCTCACCCAAGGTCATTATAGTCATTTAAAAAATATTGGGATGTCCATCCGGAGAATGTTAATGGCCGTGTTTGGTCAATGACGTTGACCATGGTCAAAGGGCATGAGACATAAATAATTTAAAAACATTGGGTGAGATGCAAATTGAATCAATAAAATAAGGGGGTAAAGCAAAAAAGCCAAAAAAAAAAAAATGTTTCAAATCCCGGTATTTTAAAACAACACGAAATATTAAATAATCCGAAACAATCTTGTAATTTTAAAATTTTCAAAAAAAAATCTCATGAATAAAACTCATCCTTGGTTTAAAAATTAAAGAATACTTTTGTTATACGATCACCCAATTTTGGCGAATACTTTGTCAGGGAGTGCCATGGGCACATACCACCCACTAGTATATATACAATATGAGCACATGCATAGATTTTTTCGAGTATAGTTTTGGACTAAAAAAGTATTAAATCCGAAGTCTTCACTTATCGATCTTTTGAGAGAAATGCTAGTTTAAACCAATTTTGGAAGAAAAAAAAAACAGAGTCAAAAGAAACGAGAATGGGGTGAATTTTTGCGACTTCACGATTTGCTAACTATGGTATGGCCTTGACCCATCCAAGTAGTTTAAGACATGGTCAACTAGGATAATTGAACAATGGGTCGGGGTCCCGTGACCAACATTTTTGACCAACAGCTTGGTGTACCATGATAGAAGATGAATCAATAGCTGATTTTTGGTGAAGATGATCTATATGATGAGGAGATCATCCTCACAAAAATTCAAATCATTCTGATATTCGTAGACTGGTTTAGAAGTTGAAGAATTATGGACTGTCGATTTTTACAGTGTAACTTAAAAACCACATTTAACGGGGTTAGAAATTTCAGAATGGGATGATTTTTTGTTGGGGTGATCTATATGGTGAGGAGATCATCCGCACCAAAAATCAGCCATTGATTCATCTTCTATGAGGGTACACCAAGGTGTTGGTCAAAAATGTTGGTAACCGGAACCTGACCTTTGAACAATATTATAAAATGAATTATGGGATGTTGTTCACATAGTGTTTGATACCTATACTTTAAATCAATGTTTTAGAACCCGGACCGGCAATCGACCCAGTGGACTGGCTGGGTCACTGGTTCAACTGGTTGGTCAAAAGGACGATCTGTTTTGGGGTTTTTTCCTTTTTTTTTTTTTTTTTTTTTTTTGGGAAAAAAACTAAAAAAAAGCGAGCCGATACTAATCCAAACTGCCTTGCAAATCGGTTTGTCACTACAACTGACCGGGCCGGTTCAGGTCTAACAACACTGATTTTTGTTAAATGGACTTATACGTGGGCAAATTGTTGTCGATAGCAAGAACTCCATCACATTAGGTGGTCTTCCCACTCAATCAAGGGATTATTTCTTAGTTTCACTATACTTCAATTATCATAGAAATGCACGTTTCACATGTGGGAAGTCCAATTCCACATTTTTTTAAAATCCACGTCACTATGATAATTAACAGAATTTCAGTTTGAATTCCCACATGCCGGTGTTCGAACCTAAATTTTGACAAATTGGTCAAACCGAGGTCAGACTGTGGTTCGATATTGTTTGACTGGTTTTTTTTTTTATTTTTTTTGTAATTAAGATCTTCATTGATCAGAGAAAACAAAATACACATCGTTCCTGATGGCAGATACAAGCTAGGAAGGCAATGATCTGTCCGATATCAGCCCATAGCTGAACGATTTTGCCTTGGCTGCTATGGTGTGCGCCACCATATTTCCTTCATGCGGCGTATATACGAAGAGATTGTTTTAAACCTATGACATAAGTTCAAAATATCAGCTAACAGTGCTGATGAAGACCAGGATAGATCTGTAGCTCCTTGATTAAGAGAGTTGATGATGGTGAGCTCATCCGACTCCACCACAAAATTATCCGCCCCCAAGAACGACTGCTTGTTTCATACCCCATTTTATGGCTCCAACCTCTGCTTCTTCGGCAGAAAATGCTCTAGTTCGACTTCCTCCTCCCAAAAGACAAGACTGGTTTGTATTTATTAAATAATTTTAAAAATATGTCATTTAGAAAATTCAAAAATATATGAGATATTAAAAAATAGAGGTCAATAATGAAGATTTAGCTAGTTTTTGAAATCCTCCAAAATTTGGAAACCATACTCACTCCTTGTTAGCAATTCGTAATATGGCAAAAAGTCGATACGGAAAAATTCGAGTTTTATTCGATTTTGGGTTTCCAAAATCCAGTCAAATATTCAGTCAAAAATTCACTAAACGGCAAATATGCAGCATACGGTTTATACGTGTTTTATACATTCAACTTTAAAATTTTGGAAACCAAAAATTTGGTATATTTTGAAAGAGAATCAATATATTTAATAATATAGCTACCATAGTCCAATGTATTATAGTTACTAAAAAGTTGGTACATGCTGAAAGGGGGTCAATATACTACTTGAGGTTGACCAATAAGCACGTTTTGTTCTAATTACTTTTTATCTTTAGCTAAATAAAACATAGGCAGGGCCATCTCGATGCAAGTTGAGGCCTAAGGCGAAAACTCCATATGAGGCCTTTTAATATTTAATATATTAATATAGGATCGGGATCAAAGGACAACCATTTTTTGACAACCATTTGGTGGACCCACTTAGAAGATGAATCAACGGCTGATTTTTGGTGAGGATGATCTCTATGGTGAGGAGATCATCCTCACAAAAATTCAAATCATTCCGTTTGTAGACTGGTTTAGAAATTGAAGATTTATGGACCACTTATTTTTACTGTATAACTTGAAGATCACATTTGATGGGGTTAAAAATTTCAGAATGGGCTGATTTTTTTGGGGGTGATCTATATGGTGAGGAGATCATCCTTACCAAAAATCAGCTATTGATGATTCATCTTCTATGTGGGTCTGCCAAAATGGTTTGCCACGGATCCTGACCCATTAATATATTGTATTAATTAAAAAAAATTTAACTCTCTCTAAGGTAGAAAATCTTATTTAACAACTATTTATAATCAAAAGCCATTGAAAAAAATTTAGATGAACAAGACTTCCGTTGCAGTCCATGCAGAGGACTCTCGCGTCCCTATACTTCCTACATAGATCATTTTTTGTGCCTAATGACTGTGTGGATGTTCAACCCACATATTGGTGGATAAACACACTAAAAATCAGCTTGATTGATGATTTCTAGCCATTGGATTTACAACTCAAAAAGTATGCTTGAATCCAATGGCTAGAATCAAATCCTAAAAGGTACTAAAATCTATGGCTATAGATGACCAATCAGGTTAATTTTTTTGGTTTGTATGTCCAACAAGGGGTAGGCTAAATATCCATGCGGTTAGTGGAATGGGGCCTTCTCTCACCTGGCTGGAGGGCCTTTTCTCACATAGGGCCTAAGGTGACCGCTTTATTGACCTTATGGTTGAGCCGCCCTGAACATAGGGACTTGTGTGGTTCGAGCACTTTTTATTTTTTCTACTTTAATCTCACATCGAAGAATAAGTGATAGTTAAGGGAGTTCAAGTTGTATAAATAGGATTAGAATATAAGGGGGGAAATATATTTACCTTCTCGGGATCAATTAATGGGTGATCAAAAAGGCCCATGGCCTAGGTTAACGGCATTTAGGAGGGGCAATCGTTTAAGATATGCCCAAGTGGTAGAGAAACTGAGGGATAGAGAAATACAACATACCTTTAATGTGCTTTTCTGGGAATAAACAACGGTTTTGACCCGCTGTTTTTTTAAAATGAACTTTTCAAAAATTCTTAAAAACGCGTTCAATTCGTTTGAACTTGAAAAAAAATTGAATTTTTCTGAATTATTCAAATATTCAGATGAATAAAACTTTCCTTGAAAAAAACATAAAATTCACGAATTAATCGGAACTAACAAGGTACTCACTTTCCTAAAATATTCTCTTAGATTATAGACAAAATCCAAATTTAGGATTGCATATGTAGGGATTCATGTTTCAAACAGTTCATAGGAATCGGTGGTTCAATTGGTTTGACAATCGAACAACTGGTTTTGTAAAAACCGTTGGTTCTCTTCAAACTTGAACCGGACTGATATTTTTTGAAAATCTAGTTGAACCTGGTCCGACCATTGGTCCGGTCCGGTTTTTAAAACACTGGGGCTAGAAACGATGTGGCAAAAGGTCCGGAAAGAATGGCAGATCTTGTTCTGTTGCGCGTGCCATCCATGGTTCGAAGTCTTGGTCTATCCGTTCTAGATCAACCGATCTGATCCATCTATCTGATCCATCTGATCCAAAAATGGATCGTCTCGTCCGAGATCATTGTTTCTTAAAGAAGTCTCACGTTGTCTCGAGCGTGATTCACGTATCTCGTTCTGGTGGATCGGGATTGGAGCCCACCGTCTGGCCTCCGATCCCGAAACATAGAGCCACAGTGCCACCTGGCCTGATGTGAGAATGAGAATGGTTGACCATCTTTAGGTTCCAGCCCAGAGCCAGAGGTACCTTAGATGTTTCCCCTTCAGTTGTGTCCCCAACTGTGCTTTTTGACTGGCAGTTTTAGTACTTGTACGGTCCTAACAATGAGTAAAACTTTGATGACAGGGCCCCTTCCATGGAGCTCCCCTTCCATGTGAGTAGGGATTCAAATTGGGTCGACCCGATTAACCCCTACCGCTTGTCCCAAATTTGGGCCTCTTTACTTAGAGCCAACCCAAATCGGCGCCCATCAACCAGATCTTGCTTGCTAGTTGATATCATACACAGATGAACGGTCACGGATTGAATTCGGGAGACGGGTCTCTCTCACACAAACTGTAACTTTTGGGTATGGGTATGGCGATCCGGATCGGGATTGGAGCCCACTGATCTGATCCAAACCAGGTTCTGTTATACTGTTTCACAAAGGAGTCCCACTTTGTCTCGGGGGAGATGGGCCGATCCTGTTCTGGATCAGACCGATCAGGATTCAGGATCGGAATCGGAGCCCACCGATCCTGAGATTTCGAACCATGCCTCAGGCCCGAGATCTGTTTAGCAGGATTGGATTGAGTAGCCTGAAGCTCACTTAGGGTGGCCTTACAACCCGACCCGACCCAACCTACCTAAGTTGCACCCCCTACACGTGACATGTCCGACTTAGGGTAGAAAGTGGAAAAAGTACTGAAATGAAATATCTAATCGTTACAAAATTAAATGAAAGAGAGAAAGCAACCCATCACCTAAGCCTTCATAACATCCCAATTCAACCTAATAAGCACCTAACTTTCCATCCGTCCATCGCCATTCACAAGCTCCATACATGACAGGCGCACGTAGAGATGAGTGGGGCCCCACCCCCACCCCCCCCACCCCCAACTTGTGTTGGTCCACTTACTTCGTAACTTATTGGCCTTTTGTTCAGTTGAGGGCCTACATCTGCACTAACTACGTTCCCACGTGTCCGTCTGATTCATTTTTTCAGATTGTCCAACACGTCACGTCTGTTGCCGTTCTCGTTGCTGATGTGGACTGATTGTAAGTGGGTTGGACCCTTCTTTTGTGTCTTGTATAGCTGGACGTTGGCCTTAATGAGATAGAACAGGCAAATTTACTGTTGTGGGACGATTCAGTACATTCGAGCTACCTTCATAAATAGTTTACAAGGTCATTGACCCGTTGGACTACCCACGAACCGTTTTGGGATGATACTGGATCGACCGGTCCAGTATCCCAAAACACAAGATGAGGCCCACAATTCTAAGATGGGTGCAGATGTGTGGCAGATGGCCCTCAAGCATGTTGAGGAGTATCCACTAAAGGCGTATGTAAGAATTAGTCCATGGAAGATACCTTTAAAATGAAGAAAGTGATCCCATCCACACTATGTAAACTATAAAAAGACAGTTTGTGAAAAGGGACGTCCATCTGCGTGTTTTCTAGAAGCTTGAAATCTGTATTGAACTTAGTTGCTCGTCAAATCAATGAACATGTGTACATCAATGATCAGTCCATCCCACATAATTTATTGAGAATTTATAAAAGCCACTTAAGGCGGATAGACCTTAATACACATTATGAGTCACCAACCGTCCATTTTTAGTTAGATTGAGGTTTGCATGAGACCCCCACAAGGACCTCACTTTCAAGTCGTCTGATGACCTCATTTGACCATTATATATGACCTCACGACCCTTGATCTACTACAGTGTTAAGTTACTTTTGAAACACCCGAACTATCCCATCAATGAATCATTATATTAGTGTGGGACCTACACATGTATGAATTGGGTCTCATCATTGGAGGGACATAAAGCCATAAACAATACCTTGAGATTGAAAAAGGGGGGAGCTTCAAAATGGAAAAAAGTTACTGGGGCTTTCTTTCACTCTGGTAAAGTGCCACGTGGCTGAACCCCACAATCACCTGAAACCCACCTGCAAATAATTTAATGTCTCGCGTGAAATACTGCTCGCAGTTACAAATATTCGTTTTTCCTTAAAAGAATCTTATATTCTGTTTCTCTCTATTTAAAAAAGAAAAATAAGGATAACTTTGACGGAATCGGTTAGGGACTTGAGAGGTTTGCTGGTTTTGATGGACTCTTTTTCTGACACAGATACTTCATGCCACGTGGTACACTTTTTGATGCCGTGTGGACCAATAGACTAACAATGCTGGATTACAACTGCTGGAAATACCTGATTCAAAAAAAATCTTGAATCAAACGATTATAAATCAACGAAGTTAGGCTTAACAGTCATGATCAGTGGACCCAAAAAGAGTGTGAAATGTGGCATTTCAAAGTTTGATGTGATGCTACATTGTTACTAACTTACTAGTCGAGTGAAGCATATGAGGCTGAGAGGAGCCAAGTAAGAGGACGGGGTACGTGTGCGGTTAGGATGGTGTTGTTGATGGGTGACGGGGAGAGAGATGGAAGCTAGTGGTCAGAGAGGAACTTGACGGAGGTGGACTGTGAAGGGGTTTCGTCGAGGGCGCGTAAAAAGAAGAGAAAAAGAGATCTTTGACGGATATAGTCAGTTCCGTTTGTTGGGCGTCACGGGAATCCGCAAGGACTGTTCTACCTTTTGAGACAAATAAAGAAAACGAAATATCAGACAGCTTTTCAGTAAATATGTAAAAAAATAAAAATAAAAAAGAAAAAAGAAATAAATTCCCTCTAAATTTCTAAAAAGACTATAATAACCCTAAGTCCAAATTTGCGTAGAAAAAAGAAATTTGTAATTCTAAATCATTTTCCCTAGAAAAAAGAAATTTCTTTGTGGTAGCCTCATGGTTGTGGTGCACACATGAAGCAATTGAGCTTGGCTGGACCACATTTTGTATTTATTATTCGCTTATAAATGGCTAAGCAAGGTTTGAAATTGCGGCCCCCTCGTGGTCTCGTCAACCAATAGGGCGACATTATTTTGCTATAAACCCCACCAACAGACAAATATTGAGTGCATATGCTTCATCTATAGCCAAACATTAACATAAGATTTCCATTTTTAGGTGAGGTCGTAGGTCAATTTGGCAACTTGACCGCAAAGGGTAAAAACAGTCATTTGGATATTAATAAAGCAACGCACGTCGACCGTGGATCTCTTGAATCACACCGTCCATGGCTCAACTATATTGATTTTTCTTTTATTTTTTTTCAGTTCAGCTGGTGGGATAGTATTTTATTTATTAAAACAAATTTTATTTAATTGTCGGGGCTCGGGGGACACCTATTTTTTATACCTATTTTAGCGTACCCACATAGAAGATGATTCAATGGCTGATTTTGGTGAGGATGATCTCTATAGTGAGGAGATCATCCTCACAAAAATTCAAATCTTTCTGATATTCATAGACTGGTTTAGAAGTTGAAGAATTATGATTTTTACTGTTTAACTTGAAAATCACATTTGATGGGGTTAGAAATTTCAGAATGGGCTGATTTTTTGTTGGGGTGATCTATATGGTGAGGAGATCATCCCCCACCAAAAATCAGCCATTGATTCATCTTCTACGTGGGTAGTCAAAATGGGTGTCCCCCGAGCATGACCCTTTATTAAAAAAGAAAAAAAAATTAGTATGGTAATTTATAAATTTGACAGGAGAAAGAAAGTAAATTAGAAAAACTTGAGTCAAACTTGCATGACTGGCGGTCAGTGACTGTCGGTCACAATAGGAGCCACATGGCACATTTGTAGAGGACGCTGATTGTATGGATGTTTGTCCAATCCCTAGGTGGACCCACTAACCAATAGTTAACCTAATTAGTGATTTCTAAACGTTGGATTGGAGTCATTTTAATGGGTTGATTTTAGCAAGTGGGAATTCAAGTATTATTTGGAGTACAAGATCGAAAGGTTTGAAATAACTAATCAGGACGATTTTTGGTTTGTGGATCCACTTAGGGATTGGACAAACATCCATACGGTCATTATCCTCTAAAACTGTGCAACATGGCTTATATTGTGGGCGGTCAGGGTTTTATATGACCGTCGTGGTCATGCAAGTTTTACTCGGGCAACTACGTTGATGATGTATTTGGTTGGCTGGCGTGTGGGTTGTTAGCTAGTATGTGAGCTGGATCCACTCTTATCGGAGAGACACAGAGTGAAAAAAAAAGGCAGAAAAAGAAGTATGAGAAGAAGAGCAGAGCAGGAGGTCTAACTCTAACCTCAGTTATGAGTTATTATTCTCTTCTCTTCTCTTCTCTTCTCTTTCTCTCAGAAAAGCCATAAATTAAAAAAAAAAGAAAAAAAAAAAAAAAAATTGGTCCTTATTACTCACTCGTTTTCTCCTCGTCTTCCTTCAATTCCCACGTTTTCAACTATATCCGATCTTTATGGAGATCGAATCAGAAGAAAACCCTGTCTTGTTTGAGATCACAGTTTTTCTCGAATTGGGTCTCTTCTCGAATGCGAGTTCGGTTTTTTAATTCTGAAAGAACAAAGAAATCGAGGAGGTGGGTTGTTTGGTGCTTACTGCTCGAGGTCTTAAGAGATGATGAACATGGATAACGGAGGAGGAGGAGGAGCGATGTCCACAGCGAGCTCGGTTGCTAGCAGGAAAGCGAGTGATGGGGTCTCTGATCAGTTTCCAGCTGGTCTCCGGGTTCTGGTTGTTGACGATGATCCGACGTGCCTCAGGATCCTCGAGAAGATGCTTCAGAACTGTCTCTATGAAGGTATCCCTGAATTAAGTTTCATCAATTCTTTGGTTTTAAGCATCAAAAGCAGTTGTTTTTGTTCTGGGTTTTGATTTTCTATTATAAAAAAAATGTTTCTTTTTCTTCCTACTTTTAATGGTCTATTAATAGAATCGATACCCCTCTTGTGATCATTTGTGATTCCTCAGATATCTATTATTGCTTAATCGTTAGGAATTTAAGATAGTTTTGATGGGTTTGAGAATCTGAGGTAAAGAGAGAGAGAGAGAGAGAGAGAGAGAGAGAGAGAGGAAAATAAGAAGAACCCAGTTAACATTTGGGTATAATATCAAATCATAAGATACTTGCAGCTAAGATTCCTCTCCTGTTCAAAACCGGTTGCTTTAAGGTTCATGATTTCAGGTATCAGATGGTTTGTTCTACAGTCCTGTTTAAGAATTGTTACACCTCAGAAGTTACATAATCAATATTTCTCTTCTAATAGAAATCGAAGCACTATGTCTAGATGTATTGGTGGGAGCTGACTGGTAGTTGATTTGCTCTCTCTTATTTAGAGATTAGAGGGTACCCGAATGGGGGAGTTGATTGATTGATTGTGTGTGTGTGGTTATATTCAGTTACCACGTGTTCCCGGGCGGTGGTGGCTTTATCCATGCTTCGAGAAAGAAAATATGGATTTGATCTTGTTATAAGCGATGTCCACATGCCTGACATGGACGGATTTAAGCTCCTCGAACACATCGGGTTGGAGATGGACCTTCCCGTTATCAGTAAGTATCCACATCCTATGGACTTGCCCATTATCCGTAAGTATCCACTTCCTATTGATTTGGATTTGGATTTGGATAAATTTGACCTTGAGATTTGATAAATTTGATCCATCTTTAAAGCTTTAGAACCTAAACATTTTATATGTGAAGATTCTAATCTCGCGTTTTCATAATATAATACAGTGATGTCAGTGGACGACAAAAAAGACGTTGTTATGAAGGGTGTCACACATGGAGCATGCGATTACCTGATCAAACCAGTTCGGATCGAGGCAATAAAAAATATATGGCAGCATGTGGTCCGAAAGAAGAGGAATGAATTGAAAGAATTGGAGCAATCAGGGAGCGTGGAGGATGGTGACAGACAGAGAAAACCATCTGACGATGCAGATTATGCATCCTCAGCAAATGAAGGAAGTTGGAGAATCTCAAAAAGGAGGAAGGAAGAGGAAGATGAGGTGGAGGAAAGGGATGATACTTCCACATTGAAGAAACCGCGGGTGGTCTGGTCAGTAGAGCTCCATCAACAATTCGTCGCAGCTGTGAACCAATTAGGCATTGATAGTAAGGATTGCCCATTTCTTTTGCTTCGTTTTGGTTGTTCCCTTTGTTTCCTTAATATGATACATGGAATTCACTGGTGGAAAATAGAACTTATGAATTTTTTGCAGTTTCTGTGATTACCATTTGTTTTAGTTTTGTCAAAGAGCCAGAGTACTATTCTATATCTTCCAAAGCTATGCCAGGTGCATTTTATTTTAGCAAGAAATGGAATGTAAGCTATAGGCAATAATGTTGTAATCCTATTCCTACTGTCTAGAATTTGCTTTCCATTACAAACAATTATTAGTTCAGGTTGAGTTCTATTTGACGAATAATTCATAAGTCAACATTGAAAAATTCAGGGCTGTAATGTTCTGTTATTATTAATGGTTTTGAAGTTGGTTTTATCTTGTTAGATGAAATGGAATTGCATATGCGCAGTAGGACTGCTGTCCAAGTTCTGATTGGTCAGGGTTCTTGATTTGGTTCATTATCGCATACAAAGATCACTGAACATTGTAAATTTACAAGAAAATGGGTGTGGGTATTCTGGAATATGATTGATTTATCAGTAATCTTATTTCATTCTTATTCTTTCTGAGTATCTTAATTATTTGTTTAAAATTCTGAAAGCATCTTACTATTCATGATCTGACTTCCACAATTCTGTGGGCAACTGTGAGTATCTGCCTAGTTTGGCTTTTCACTGATGTACTAGGCATTCGATTGCTCTCAAGGAACATTTAGTCTGTTTTCTGCTCTCAATTAATTTTTGTGTTCACTTGGTGTTAATTATCCTTTCATAAAATGCTTGTTAATGCAGAGGCTGTTCCAAAGAAAATTCTAGAACTGATGAATGTTCCTGGGCTCACTAGAGAAAATGTTGCCAGCCACCTTCAGGTATGTTGCGGTACTGCTTGATAGGCGCTTCATGTTTTCCTGGCCAAATAATTGTTTAAACGCTCGGTGGTCTGTAAAGTAATACATGTATTAAATTTCCTCTTTCTTTGGGGTTCATTAGTGCTATATTACTACTATATTTCAGTCTTATTCCTTCTTTAATAAGGACTCGTTATCACAATCATATGGTACAGAAATATCGCCTGTATCTTAGAAGGCTCAGTGGAGTATCACAGCATCAGAGTGGTCTCAATGCGCCTTTTATGGGTTCCCCAGAAGCAAATTTTGGGCCAATATCATCCCTTGATGGGCTCGATCTCCAAGCTCTTGCTGTCTCTGGTCAACTCCCGCCACAGAGTCTCACTACATTACAGGCAGGACTTGCTAGGTCAACCACAAACACTGGCATAGGCATGCCACTTGTTGATCAGAGGAACCTTTTTGGTGCTGAAACATCAAAGGTAAGGTTTGGGGTGGGGCAACAACTAAGCAATAACAATAAACAAGTGAACTTACTTCACGGACTCCCAACAACCATGGAACCAAAGCAGCTAGCCCAATTACACCAGCCAGTCCTGCCATTCGGGAACATGGGTCTGCAAGTCAGTGAGGGAGCCTCGGGTTTCCTAAACTCATCAGCAATGTCTCAAGGAACGGCCTCATTGGCCCATGTGGATACTGTGCGTAGAAACCAGAGTAGCTCTCTAATGATGCAGATGGCTCAATCCCGGTCGAGGGGACAGTTGTTAAATGAAATTGCAGTTGGTCATTCTTCTGGGATTTCGTCGTCCATAGGGCAGCAAGTATTCTCAAATGAGATAGTGGATCAGGTCTTGGGAAGAAATGGGACTGTCATAAATGGTAGAGGTGCAGCGTTTAATTCAGTTTCCCAAGCTTCTACGATGGTTGATATTCCAATGAACCATGTTATGGAATTGCCTGTAAATGGTTTTCCTCTAGGTAGTACAGCAGGAGTATCTAGTCTCCAATCAACAGGGATGTTTCAAGATGGGGGAGGCTTGGAAGTAAAAGGAGGCTTTGCTCCAAGTTATGATATCTTTAATGAGCTTCGCCAGAGCAAAACCCAAGACTGGGAGTTACAGAATGTGGGTCTAACTTTTGACGCTACTCAACATGCCAACTCCATACAGAGAAATCTCAACCTCTCGCCAGCGATGTTGGGACATCAAGGCTTTGCATCTAGCCAAAAGAACGGACAAAACAGGAACGCATCTATTGTTGGCAAAGCAATGGCTCCCCTGAGAGAAGAAAATCAACATGGGAACTCAGAAAGCATTGTGCAACGCCATAATAACCTCCCAGTTGGCAATTCTTTCAGGGTAAAGGCTGAAAACATTCCTAATTTAAGCCGTGAGAACATGCTCCTTGCCGAACACTTTGGTCAGGATGATCTCATGAGTGCACTTCTCAAGCAGGTCAGTTTTCTCGACTCAAATCATCTTCAAAGTTTCTTTTCCAAACTGATCTAGTTGCTGAATTTGGAGGATGAAAAGTGTTTAGAGATCCCGTCTTACAGTTTCTTTTGTTTTCCAGCAGCAAGAAGGGGTTGGAGCAGTTGAAGCTGAGTTTAACATTGATGGGTATACCATGGATAATATTCCAGTGTAGGAGGTGTCACGATGCTCTCCATGCAATGTCTAATGTGCATGGTTCTTGTTAAAGTTGAATTTAGTTTTTCGTTTTCAATCAGAGAGAGGAGATTCCAAGTTCATATCTACTTCAGGGGTCAGGATCGTCCTGTTTCCCTAGTGCAGTGTCTTCCTTTTGTGCAGATCCCATTTGCTGGTTTAGATGGAAATTTAAGGAATCAAGATTCCACATGGAAGGTGGTAGGGACCAGAGACCAGAGATTCTATGGTATGGATCCAATATCCTGGAATATGGAGGAGAAAACATGTAAAATACAGCTGCATGATATGCCAAGGCATACATGCAAAATTTTGACTGCTTCAGGTAGAGCTCAGGCTAACAAGAAATTTCTAATATTTGAGACTAGGTTTTGAAGGTGTGTGAGTGTGGGTGTGGGTGTGGGCGATGGATAGTTTAGAGACGTGGTGGGGATAAGTTTATGAGACCTTCTGTAGACTTGTTCATGAAGAGGGAGGTCTGTCTGACTAATAACACATCCAGTTTGCTCTCTAAAAATTGACTGTCATGTACAGATTTCATTTTATTGCTCAAGGCATAAATGTGGGTCTTCTCGGTTGTCATTTACTTGTATTTACAGTTCCATTTACAGTCCTGGAGGACCTTATTCTTGCTTTATTAGCTTTTACTGACAACTACCATCTATTAATTATATGTTATTTATTAGGAATTTTCTTGTGTTGCTCCATCGACATCTTTGTGAACTACGATTCAAGTTAATAGATCAGAGTAGACTACTGGAAATCGTCTTATTGTCGTAAATGCAATACACCTAACTTTATGAATAATGGGTATGCTTGGTATTATACTCTCATGTTGAATTTGTACATGAAACTGAACTCTTCATGGTGGCAGAAGAAACCATGCCCCTTCCTGTGGGACTCGTGACACATTCAGTGGTCCATCATCTACCAGTCCCACCAAGGGGGTAAGCTTCTTTTGACGAGGGCATAGCAATCAAGGACTTCGGTAATCTGCTATGCATTGGTCCGTTGGTTCTCTTAGACTTGCTGAATGCCAAAACACTCTCCATTAAACGTCCCATAAAATTCACTAATGGCCCAATAATCTACACACTCGCGACATCAACTGTTCAATCATCATCATCATTTTCATAAGCCTTTTCCCAACATCAAAGGTTCAATAAGTAAAATTTACTATGCTCTGAAGAGAGTTCAGAAAGCTCAAACCAACACAATTCGTCAGAGAAATAACCAGAGATTTGATAAGTAAATCCAAATCATCCGCAAAATATTGGTAGGTAACGAGAAACTGATTAAAGGTTATATCAAAGGTAACATATTCGCTGTAACTACAGAATTTCAATGGAGAAACAAAACAAAACATTACCCACACAGGTGAATTGAATTGTCCTCAAACTGATTCACATTGTTTGCTGACCTACCTTTCTGATTGTTGAAACCAAATTTATAACAAAGGTTACATATTCGCTGTAACTACACAGAATTTCAATGGAGAAACCAAACAAAACAATACCCACACAGGTGAATTGTCCTCCCTAAAGAATCTGATGATCTCATGAGCCCCAACAAACTACGAAAGCTTCCTGTTTACTCCAATGGTGGCTTCTACACCTTTTGCCAATCAAAATGCCAAACAGGCAGTTCGGCAATGACAAATCAAACCACCGAAAGAATTAAAGAATCTGTGCAGCTAAACATCCATTCATGCCTCTTGCCACAGCTATTGCTGCATCAACATGAGAACTATAACAGCTAGAAGAAAGGCCCAAACACTGGTAGCTGCACTGGTCTTATGACCATTGTTAGATGGAATTACTGTAGGAAGGGAGCACTCCTCCCCATTAAAGAAGACCTTTGTCGGGAACCCATCCCCACCAACTACATTTATTCCAGGAGTTTGCTTCTTTGTAAATGAGATCACTGACTGCTGCTTCCCAGGTATCCGGGGATCCTTTGCTGGGTTGTCAGCATCTTTTTCTGCCACAAGGTAATTTAAACCTGGATTACCCTGCATCAAGATTGTGTTGGTGGAATCAGGCAGTGCAGTCCCGTTGAAGGAGTACATAGCCTCAAAACCAGGGGTAGCCCTGTCAAATTGCAATGCAGCAAACCAATTGGCGAAATCAATTTCACCCCAATTAAAGAGAGTGATCCTGGCACTCCAACCGCGGCTGTAGTCTGTGTACACATGCCAGTTAATGCTGACTCCACAGTTATCCCCACAGGGCAATGGGTTCGGCACTGTTCGGTGTTCGATAAGAGCCCAAGCTTCAGCCTTTATCGTCCGGTTATCAAACGGGACCAAAAGAGCCTCAGGTGGAAGAAGAAGAGCCGATGCAGTGGTACTACAAGTTTGGCTTGGGTTGCTCGGGCACCCACAAGCACAGGTCTTGCATGGGATGACAGAATCGTTGTAGAACGCCGAGAATGAAACACAGCATCGTGGGCTCGTCCCTTTGGCTTGTGTGATATTGCACACAACTTGCCAACTAGCAACTGCTGTCGTGTCAATTGGCAACCCACTCGGGTCGGGGAATAGGCTTGGGCTAACACGAATTGGAGATCCACATTGGTAATCCGGGTTGAGTGTGCCATTGATCTTCCAGTTCCGTGGTGGAATGAGTTGAGTTCGGTTGAGGTCCGGCGGCATTTTCTTTACTTGGAGCTGGAATACTGAAGAGGACTTACTGGGATCCATGGAGGGGGGTAAGATTGTCCCATTTCGACAACAGAAGGGGATCAACCCGAGAGTTGAGTCATTGGCCTTGGTCAGAGGGAGGTCAACAATGGTCGGCCTTTTCTCACAATTCAGGACGGTAGAAAAATCTAAGTCCTTGTAGTAAACTCCTTGCCGGCCAAAAATGCAGTCAGTTGAATCCACGACAGATGGATAAGCCCCCTTCATGTTGTAAATGAATTCGCCACTCGTCCAGTCCCAGCTCAATCTCCAATTATCGAGCCGACCGATTGGGTTGTGATTTGAGATTGTGACTTGAGCCCAGTATTCCGTGTCGTAGGATCTGATTACATCATAGGCGATTGTGAGATCGCCGTCTCGGCGAGGTAGGAACTCTTCTTCGGTGACGTTCGCTTTAAAGTTCAGGTCTTTAAGACAACAAACATGCATCTCATTTGTCCCTGCAGAAACCACATGCGAACACACATACATAACCCCATAAACACGGGTAAAGACAGATTCAAAATTCAAACACCCAAGTGGGTAAGGATGATATTAACTCCTTTTATCTCTTCAGTCGTCATAAATCCCTTACAATTAAGCAGAAAAACCCACCCAAATAACAAAATTGATCTTTCGTAGGCTCTGTATGGTTGTCCTGAATAAGTTTTTTAGAAATGATTTTTGCATATAAGGCTCTGTACGGTTGCCCTGAATAAGTTTTCTAGAAATGACTTTTGCATATAAATGTCGTAATCTTATTCTGCGTCGACACTTCCCGACGTACAAATCCTTTTTCTGTAAAACTATTTGTTGATCACCATACAAAGCCTAAATGTCATAGAACTTTTTCTTTATCACCATAGAGAGCCTTAATTCGCCAAGTTTTCTCTTTATAGTCATAATAAACAGAGATTAGACTGCAATAATATAATAAAAATAAAACATAAAAAAGAAAAAAAAAATCTACCGTCTCCCCGGTTCCTTCTTTTGTCCTCCTAAAACACTAAAAGTACACAGAGAACTACCCAGAAAACCCGGGAATAACTTTTCCGATTGCTCATATTACTTCATCGATCCCCAAAATTCCAGTGACAAGTCGCCCAAAACCTAATGGCCTGTTTGGATCTCCATTAATATATTTTTCACAAAAAAACTTTTAAAAGTAAGTGCACAAAATGGTGATCCAAACAGCCCCCAAATAGGAATGAAAAACTCCTTTTCACCATCAGATGGAGAAGTGCTCTCATAACCAAATTGCATGTAAAAAATCTCTATTTTTTTCCAATTCTTCACTCTTTAGCCATAAAAAAATCACTAAGAATTATACAGAAAACTGACACCGGAAGCAAAATGATAATAGCAGAATCTCTTCTTCTCCAATTATATTATCTCTACTCCTGATAAACCCTAGTATCCCAGAAACGAAACTATCCAAAACCCAGAAAGCAAAACGAAAAAATAAAAACCTTTTTGCTCCAAAATTTAAATCTTATAAAATAAAAACCCAAATAAATCGACAGATCAACAACAGAATTGAAATAAGAGTTACCTTGCATAGTGGGTCTAGGGCAGGAGAAACCATCGTTGACAAGCGAGATGTTCGATGGCATCGGAACATCAAAAGTCCCAACACCGAACTGGGTACCCACCAAATTAATCTGAACCTGCATCTGCGTTATATCACCAGCAGTCTCAACCGCTGTCTTGAGATCAGTAGCCGGAAATCCAGCAAAAACGGTTCCGTTACCAACGTTAGTCGGAAGACTAGACCCATCAGCCAAAACAGCACCAGAAGCAGAGACCAGATACTCATCGTGTTGAAACCCCACAGAGAGTTTCCATGATTTAAGCTCATCAAGACCGTTGTTGAGGATCGTGGCCGTCGATTGGAACTTGTAGGGCTGGCGAGATGAGTCAGAGGAGCGGGGAGGTAGACGCTCTCCTGAGGTATAGACGTACGATAAGTAGATGCCGTTGCAAGCATCGACAGCTGGCGATGGTGCTTGAGGTTGGGAGAATGAGATGGGGAAAGAGATGGAGATGATGAGGAAGAAAATGAGAAAGTGATCGAAGGCCATGTTTGGGTTGAAGAACAGAGAGAGAGAGAGAGAGATCTGAGAGAGAAGATATAAAAGGGAAAAGAAGGGAAACGCGTAGAGAAATACAGCTTGACGAAAGCTGTATTTAAATGTGTTTTTCGGTTTTTTTTTTAATTTTGTGCCGGCTAAGCTGCTTTGAGTCGTTCTGCACTACTCCAGAAAAAAAGAAAGAGAGAAGCAGTCTCCTTTCGGTATTTTTTATTTTATTTTCCTCCTCTTTCAAAGCTCTCTTGAAAAATAAAAAACAGAAGAAAAAATGGAAATTTGAAGAGATTTTTGGCTCAGGAACATGGGAGGGAGAAACATAAGGAGTGAAATTAGGCTTAAGTGGGCCCACATAGTTCTCAAATTTTAATCGTTTTTTGTTAGATGGAAAGAGAGAGAGAGAGGAGAGGGAGTCGCGTTTAAATTTCTCGTTATGGGTCCCACTTCTACTCTTTTTTTTTTTTTTTAAAAGGGTCAGGATCAGGGGACACAAAATTTCACACCAATTTTGGTGTACCCACATGGAAGAGAAAGCGATGGCTGATTTTTGGTGAGGATGATCTCTTCAACATATAGATCACCCGTACAAAAAAAATCAGCCCATTCTGAAATTTCTAACCCCATCAAATATGGGTTTCAAGTTAAGGGGTAAAGAATATTGAGGGTCCATAATTCAACTTGTAAACAAGGCTACGAATATCAGAATGATTTGAATTTTTGTGAGGGTGATCTCCTCACCATAGAGATCATCCTCAACAAAAATCATCCCATTCCAAAACTTCTAAGGGGCCAATTTTTTAGTGTGAACTTTTGTGGACACTATTTTCCATTTGTGGACGACACAAATGATGATATATCCCTTTAGTTGGGAAAATGATTTGCTCTTACCGAGTCTACTACTATCTACCCCCTCCTAAAAATGCCAGTTGGCATGGCAATTTTTTTGCCTTACCTGTGAAAGAGATTCACATAAACATGGGCTGGTCATTTATACATGAGAAGTTGGGGCCCATTAGATTTGACCGGGTTGTGGACCCACCTCTCATCTAAAGATTTGTAGCCCATATTGGCCACGTGGCACGCCTTTTTGGGCCCACTGACCCCATGAATGTTTGGTGGGCCAACATACTAACGATCAGCCTGATTGGTAATTTCTAGCCATTGGGTTTGAACTTTTTACGTCGTGGGCTTCATTGACAGCCTATGAATGATTTCCCGGCCCATGAAGCCTGTAACTAAAAAAAACTCAAATTCAATGGCTAGAAATCACCAATCAGGCTGAGTTTCGGTGTGTGCGTCCACAAAGGGTGAGCCAAATATTCATGTGATCAGTGGGCTGGAAATGAGTGTGCCATGTTTCATTTTTGGCAGGGTCTCATGCAAGAACACATAGGATCTCGATCTATAGAGCCTTGGACTCCCTTGCACACCAAAAATCATCCTGATTGATAATTTCTACCTATTGAATTCCAGTATTTTTCATTACACATGAAAAAAAAAAAAAAAAAGGATGGAATCTAACGGTTATAAATTATCTATCAGGCTGGTTTTTGGACAGTGGGCCCGAAAGAATTGCCATGTGGCAATTTTTGCATCCCACTTGGTCTCTGATGTACTGTAAGTGGGCCAGCAATGAGGTCAGGTAGCTTGACATCCATATGGGAAGATTGGGTTTCTTAGAACATTCAAATGTGGATAGTCGGCTGAGATGAATGGGTAAACAATTGAAATTTTCTTCTCCACCCTTTATTTATATTCACAAGCAATGAATATAAACGCACATTCATGGGCAATCTTTGTCGGCCGTTCGGTTAAGATAAGAAATATTGCAACCGGACTTTTCTCTTGGCATGTGAAGTGATGTGGATGAAATTGATGGATTCAAAGGGTGTTAGTGGGCCAGGTTCAAGCCAACAAAGGTTTGCTCCAGCTCTGCAACCCAATAAACATAGGCCCAAACCCTGAAGGAATCATAAACGGACCTAAAAGACTTGGCCTAACCCCATCACCATCTTGACTAGATAAATCATCTTAAGTTGGGGCTAATTAAGTCCATGTCCAACCCAGTTGCAGCCCAAAAAATAACAGTAACGCTATTCTGGTCCTTAGACACGGCCAACGCCTAGCCAGTCAAGGATCGAATATAGACGAAGCATGGTATTCAATTTTAACCAACCAGCCGGAGGTGGAGTCCACATCATAGACGAAGTAGGCGACCGAGTTGGAGTAGATGAACCAGCATGCATCATAGTCAAAATCAAATATAGAATAATTCATACTAAACGTTGTAACTTAAGAAATTACTAGTGGGGGTAAGACCTCGGCTCGGCCCTTCTTTATTGAAGCCTAGGGGGGGGGGGGGGGGGGGGGCAACTGAGCTCCCTTGTTATATAGATTAATTATGTTGTGACAGCTGTTTGAGGCGCACCAAGCAGCTTGAAAACTGCGTAGACATGCACAACCAAGCAGGCGATACATTGGCAGCTTCTTAAATGGTGAAGGAGTCAAAAGCCCCTTCCAATTCCAGGCACGCGGTTTCGGGGTTTGACTTGACCTGCAGCATAGTTGTGGAAGAGGGAAAGAAAAATTAAAGAAAACCTTTGATAACAAAATTTTGCATAAAATATTGATACAAAAATCCCTCAAAATGTTACATGGCCTTCTTTCGGGCCCACTGATCCTATGATCGTATTTGGATCGCCCCTTGTTGGACCTACTCTAGCAGTTGGATTTGAGATTTTTTAACAAAGGGCTTGGAACATGGACCTCTTCTTAAAGCCCATGAAAAAATGCTTGTATCCAATGTCTGGAAATCACCAATCAGGCTTAGTTTTGGTGTGTAGTAGGTCGACCAAGGGTTGGGCCAAACACCCATGGGGAGTGTGGGTCCCCAATTTTATGGTAAAACCACACAAATAAAAAGAATTTTTGAAGCGGTGGGATTTTTGAAGTGGCGATCAAGCGCCAATGATCGCTCGTGCCACATGTACCCTGGGTTTAGGCTTTGGTTTTAGAAAGGCATTTTAAAAAGTAACCCAGGGTATATGTGGTGTGCGATCATTGGCGCACGATGGCCGCTTCAGATTTCTAAGAAAAATAAACTATAACTATTCCTTAACAAAAGAAAATATAAAAGAATTACCTTCGGGTATCAACAATTGAACCCGAAATTCCATGTGGCCCACTCTTTGGGGCCCACTGATATTTGGCTTACATCACCAAAAACAGTTTAATTGGTGATTTCTGGACTTGAGCATTTTAATAAGGATGATTTCTAGCCGTTGGATTTGACATTTTTTTTTTTATAAAATCTAAGTGCTAAAAATCACCAATCAAGTTGATTTTTGGTGTAGGTTCACCACCAAGAGGTGGACCAAACGTCCATGGGTCAGTGGGCCCAAAAGAGTGCTCCATGTGGCATTTTAGGGAGGGAAGAACTTCAAAATTTGAAGTCCCGGGTGACACAAATTTCAAATTTATTCACATCACTAATTAATTGTAAACGGAACATTCCAGTGGGCCTTTAATTGAATTTAATCACTGGCCCAACGGATTCCTCCTGCCAAGTTATTTTGCTGTCGTCCTGAGGTTGACATCTTCCCACTGTCTACACCGGTCGTCAGGATTCACACAAGGCCAATCCCAAGTCCAACTTACGGTCTGACCCTAGTGAGAACGTCTTCCTCAGGATGACAGCATAATTTTCCCTCTCCCAAGTCCCATCGAAAGCAACTGTTATAGGAGCCGTTAAAGTTCAAAGATAACCGTTGGATCCCCATTTATCCCTTCTGATTAGTCGACCGTTGGAATTAAAAAACCTTTGGCTTTTGAATCCCCTTTTCCTACTCGCAACCCAAAAACCATCTTTTACTCAAAATTGAAATCCGACCGTTATAGACTGCGAGTTCTTCCTCCTTTTCCTCATTCAAAAAAAACTATGCTTTCCAATCATTTCCAACTCAGAAATTATTCAAACTTTTACTTCGGATTTGGAGGTTTTTCCCGACCTGGGTTTCAGCTGTGAACTTATACTCCCTATCATTTCTGGGTCTTCTCTGTATTTTAGTTTCTGTTCTCTGTACAACAGTTGAGAAAAAAGAAAACACCAAGAAATTTGGGGTTTACCCCTTTCTTCAATCTCGGATTTGTTCATCTTCTGCGATCTGTTTATCTTGTCTATTTTGAGAGAATAAGCTGCCGACCTCGAGACAAAAGTAAAAATGGTTCAAATGGCTTCTTCTCCTTCATCCTCTCCTGTGACCATAACAGTTTCTTCAGGAGGTAAAGGTGGAGGGATTAGAAGCCTGGGCTTAACGAGTCCGGTCCCGCGTTCTTCCATATCTAACAACCCGAATTCCCCTCTCAGTAGCAGGGCAAATAGGGCTTCAAGTGGCGGAAACCGAACTTCAAGCGGTGGAAGATACTGTTCCATGTCTAAAGAGGACACCACTCAAGAAGTGAGCTCTGAATTCGTCACCTACACAGTCCACATACCTCCGACTCCCGATCACCAGCCCATGTCTGCCTCTCAAAGCAGCCTCCCTGAAGAAACCAACGGAAAACCCGAGAGGAGTTACATTTCGGGTACCATCTTCACAGGAGGATTTAACTCAGTGACCCGTGGCCACGTTATAGAGTGCTCGAACGATCGTCCCGAAACGGTAAAATCCATGGGAATAGTTTGTGGCATGAGGGGTTGTGATGGAAAAGCACTTCAAGGCGATTCGGCGGTGCCATGTGATTGTGGTTTCAAGATTTGCAGAGATTGTTACTTGGACTGCTTTGGAAGTGGGGGAGGACATTGTCCCGGATGTAAGGAACCGTATAGGGATGTGAGCGACGATGACGAACCTCGATCGGAAGCTGAAGATCAGGCTCTTCCATTGCCTTCAATGGCAGATTTCAGACCTGATAAAAGGCTTTCTCTTGTGAAATCATTCAAAGCCCCCAATCAACCTCATGATTTTGATCACACTCGTTGGCTTTTTGAGACAAAGGGGACATATGGGTATGGAAATGCCGTCTGGCCGAAAGATGGCTACACTGGTGGTTCGGGGGCTAATGAGTTCGAACCTCCTCCCGACTTCGGAGAAAGAACCAGGAGGCCTTTGACTAGGAAGGTGGGGGTTTCTGCTGCAATTCTCAGTCCATACAGGTAAGAGGAACAACAGAACTTTCAATTTGCTCGAAATCGTTTTAAATCAATTTAGTAAGTTCATCTTTGTTTTTGTTAGTATTAGTGGATGCTTATTGAGTAGAAATGAGAATTGTGTGTTTAAAATTGGTGGGTTTATTATTTTTGTACAGATTGCTTATGGCGATTCGTCTGGTTGCACTTGGTTTCTTTCTTACCTGGAGGTTTCGACATCCCAACCATGATGCAGTGTGGTTATGGGGAATGTCAATTACTTGTGAACTATGGTTCGCCTTCTCGTGGCTTCTCGACCAGCTTCCCAAGCTCTGCCCAGTAAACAGACTGACCGATCTCTCTGTTCTGAAAGATCGTTTCGAGTCCCCAAATCTTCGTAACCCCAAAGGAAGATCTGATCTTCCAGGGATTGATGTCTTTGTCTCTACAGCAGACGCGGAAAAAGAGCCTCCTCTTGTCACTGCAAATACCATTCTGTCGATCTTGGCTGTTGATTATCCTGTGGAGAAGCTTGCTTGTTATCTATCAGACGATGGAGGATCTCTTTTAACATTTGAAGCTCTTGCTGAGACTGCGAGCTTTGCAAGGATTTGGGTTCCTTTCTGCAGGAAACATGGGATAGAACCTAGAAACCCTGAGGCCTACTTTGGGCAGAAACGCGACTTCCTCAAGAACAAAGTCAGACTTGATTTTGTTAGGGAGAGGAGATGGGTGAAGAGAGAGTATGACGAGTTCAAGGTGAGGATAAATTCCTTGCCTGAGTCAATAAGGAGAAGGTCGGACGCGTATAATGCCCACGAAGAACTACGAGCAAAGAAGAAACAGATGGAATTGGGAGGCAATCCTTCTGATCCCGTCAAGGTTCCAAAGGCTACATGGATGTCTGATGGAGCCCATTGGCCTGGGACATGGTCATCAGCAGAGAGAGATCACTCAAGAGGTGATCATGCTGGTATAATTCAGGTAATTTTATCATTTAATGCTGCCTACTACTTTTTTCCCCAGTATACTGTAATTTAGATTTTCTGAATCATTGCTTTACTCTGTAGGCAATGCTAGCTCCACCAAATTCAGAGCCGGTACTGGGCAGCGAAGCAGATGGGGAGAATTTAATCGACACCACGGAAGTCGATATCAGATTGCCCATGCTGGTTTATGTATCTCGAGAGAAGAGACCGGGGTATGATCACAACAAGAAAGCTGGGGCCATGAACGCTCTTGTCCGAACCAGTGCAATCATGTCAAACGGCCCATTTATTCTCAACCTTGACTGTGACCACTACATTTATAACTCCTTGGCTCTGAGAGAAGGAATGTGTTTCATGCTCGACAGGGGTGGCGATAGGATTTGCTATGTCCAATTCCCACAGAGGTTTGAGGGGATTGATCCAAATGACCGGTATGCAAACCACAATACAGTGTTCTTCGATGTGAGCATGCGAGCACTGGATGGGTTGCAGGGTCCTATGTATGTAGGAACAGGCTGCATTTTTCGGAGAATCGCTCTGTATGGGTTTAGTCCACCAAGAGCCACAGAACATCATGGGTGGTTTGGTAGAAGAAAAATTAAGCTACTTCTGAGAAAACAAAAGATGGCAAAGAAGGAAGTGGATGAAATGGTAGTGCCAATTAATGGTGATCACAATGACGATGATGCAGACATCGAGTCTCTGCTTCTGCCGAGGAGGTTTGGAAACTCAACTACTCTTGTGTCATCCATCCCAGTTGCAGAATACCAAGGAAGGCTGCTTCAAGAGCTGCAAGGAAAAGGAAAACAAGGCCGGCCAGCTGGTTCTCTTGCAGTGCCTCGTGAGCCATTAGATGCAGCAACTGTGGCAGAGGCAATAACTGTCATTTCTTGCTTCTATGAAGACAAAACCGAGTGGGGTGGGAGAGTGGGTTGGATCTACGGCTCCGTGACAGAAGATGTCGTTACGGGATATCGAATGCATAATAGAGGGTGGAGATCAGTGTACTGCGTCACCAAACGAGATGCGTTCCGAGGAACAGCTCCCATCAATCTAACTGACCGACTCCACCAAGTACTACGATGGGCAACTGGTTCTGTTGAGATCTTTTTCTCTCGGAACAATGCGCTCTTTGCCAGTTATCGAATGAAATTCTTGCAGAGGGTTGCCTACTTCAATGTGGGGATGTACCCCTTCACATCAATCTTCCTCCTTATTTACTGCATTCTACCAGCAATCTCCCTTTTCACAGGGCAATTCATAGTGCAGTCACTCAGCGTGACCTTCCTGGTGTTCCTGCTGGTGATCACAATCACATTGTGCTTGCTCGCCATCCTTGAGATCAGGTGGTCTGGGATCACACTTCATGACTGGTGGCGCAATGAACAATTCTGGTTGATTGGAGGGACTAGTGCCCACCCAGCTGCAGTGTTACAAGGGCTATTAAAGGTTATTGCAGGGGTCGATATCTCGTTTACATTGACATCCAAGTCCGCCACACCTGATGATGGGGATGATGAGTTCGCAGATCTGTATGTGGTGAAGTGGAGCTTTCTGATGGTCCCTCCAATTACAATTATGATGGTGAACATGATTGCAATCGCGGTGGGTGTGGCAAGGACCATGTACAGCCCATTCCCACAGTGGAGCAAGCTCCTTGGAGGGGTGTTCTTCAGCTTCTGGGTGTTGTGTCATCTCTACCCATTTGCCAAGGGATTAATGGGGAGAAGAGGGAGGGTCCCCACCATAGTTTTTGTGTGGTCTGGATTGTTGTCGATTATCATTTCCTTGCTTTGGGTGTATATAAGCCCTCCATCTGGGAGGCAGGACTACATGAAGTTCCAGTTCCCTTGATACCACACCAACATATCAAGCAGCCAACAGAAATGAAGTTTCTCAACTTCATATTGCAGATAGTTTTTCTTTCTTTGCTTTCTTCATTTGGATTGAATGTACTTTGGCTTGCACTCTGTTGTTATCTACACATTTGTTACCGTTGAATGTATTTAGTTTACTTTGTGATTGAATGTATTTAGTATTTTACTTGTCGTTTGGAGATGTATTCTTTCCTTATCAAAAATTCATCGTCTTCAGTTCCTTCCTTGGGTTGAAGAAATTGCTTGAATGATGGAAAATAGGTGACAACATTACTGTGGTGATTCGGAAAACAAGCCTTTGTGCCACCTTCCTTGGGTTGAAGAAATTGCTTGAATGATGGAAAATAGGTGACAACATTACTGTGGTGATTCGGAAAACAAGCCCTTGTGGGAAGAACACATGAAGAGAACTTTTTGAGGAAAAGAATAGAATGGAGGAAGAAGGGGTGTGTCTACTCGAGTTTTTCCAAATGATAGAATTGTTGGAGATACTCAAGAAACCAGAGATATATTGCTGAATTGGGATTTTCTGGATGACAAAAATGGATCAATCCAAGTAGCGATTTACCAATGTCATTGATTCTGATGCCGGTTAAATAGTTTATTCCAGCAACCAGAATCCACATCTCAGCCAAAATCAGTGGAGCGCCAATTTGGTGCAAGGCTTGGCCTGCAAATTACACCTGGTCTTGGCTGGTTAAATAGAAGCTTTTCAATCCATTATGATCCAGCAAAGATCAAAATGTAGGCCAAAAGAAATGTTTTCATCAGCACCTCATCATATGTTGGCAACCCCCATCAGCAGACAGTGGGCTAACATTAAAGAACATTTTTGTAAAATATGATTTAGATTTGTTGCTCCATTTGTTGCGTGTCCGATCCTCAAGGAAAATGCTGTCTAGGACGAATGAAAGTGCTACAAGGAGATTCCGTTCTATTGTGAAAAAGGTTTAATCATAGTATTTTTTTTTTCAATCAATAATAACTTTTCATTTTTCCTATTTTTAGTAAATTTTGATTTTATTATTTTTAGACAAAAAAGACTATGATAGAGTTTGAGAGTATTTTCTTGGACTGTAATTGTTCTTTTAAATCGTGGATCGCGACCATTATATCAGCAAGGCCCCAATCCTGTTACGTTATTTAGAAAATAACACCCAAGACCGAAAAAATGGGTTTGGCATTATAATAGCCATTATTTTTATCTGTTATTTTATCAATATTGAAGTTATTTAAAAAAAATTAATATTTTGACTTTTTTACTCAAATGTGACCCGTTATAACGAACAAAGTGGTACCCTTTAGTGTCTGTCATAGTTATTGGGGACCATTTAGAACCTAGGTTGAAAAACAAGGAATAGAACACATAGGGCACCTTTTGAATATACCCTTAATATTTTCTATCAGCCAAGATTCATATGGCACATGGGACCCATACACAGGACTCCGGCGATCGTGTACCTGTGGATTTGTAATCTCACTTTGTCAAATCATCTGTTTTCTTCATGGGTTCAGATATGTAGTTGTTTAATTAAGTTTGGGCATGTGTTTGTATATGAAAACAATCTAAATAAGCATGATCTTCCACGTTAATTCGTCACACTATTCGTATTATTCGAACAATCCCCACTCTTCTCTAGGTCCGACAACATAAGCTTGAACACCTAGCTAAGAAGGTGAGATAACCAAAGGTGTGAAGAGTTAGTTATCTTTGCCCTAATAGCAAGTTCAACTGAGTTTTTGCTCCTTTGGGCATATTTATATATTACAACATTTTTTTTCTATAAGTATAAAGGATTTATTTATGGAGGCCTTTAGAGGAGGAAACCTGCCACAAAGGAAAGACAAAGACAACAAGAAAAAAGGAAAAGAACAACACCAAACAACCCACCAAACCCTTGCCACTAATCAAATCGGCCCATTTAAAAACAATGTCTTCAAAAGAGATACATTTCCCTTCTTCATACAAATTAATCCAAAAGTAAATCAAAGCTTTAATCTCCAAGATAAGCTGCTCCAATTGGAGACTTTTGATCTCAAACATTGAATTATACATCTCCCTCTACAAGCCCCAAATAACTGCCAAATGTGTCAAAGTCCATATCCTTCTCCCAAAGCTACCTAAACCCTTTCCTCTCCAAACAAAGAATAGCTCCTTAATCGACTTAAGAGCTACCCAAGACACCCCAAACTCCCTGAATAACTCTATCTATATGAACCATGCGCATCTACACTGTAAAAACAAATGATCTACTGATTCCCCACTACATAAGCAAAGAAGACAATGATCCAAAACTTTTACCCCTCTTTTCTAAAGAAAATCCATAGTTTGAAGTCTTCCACGTGTTAAGTTATGTAGAGAGACTATGATTCTTGGGGAGGACTTTTTCTTAAGGGCTTTCTCCGTAATTCTCACATAGCCTTATGGAAACCTTAATTTCGTCTTAGGGTTATATATACCCCTATTGATGAGAGACGAGTATCTCAATCTTGTACTGTGTGTATTTTCTTTTGCCCTAGAGAATAGTGCAATCGGTGTGGATCCGTGGACATACCTCAATCTAGAGGGAACCACGCAAATCTCTGTGTTGTGGTTTGTTTGCATCTTTGTTTTATTCCTCGTCTATTGTTCTTTCTTCCCAACACCATGAACTGTGCATCAAGCTAGAAATCGCAATTTGGATGGAGCTCTACAACCCCACACTTTAGCCGCAAGAAACTCCCAACTTCCAGTGCCCCATAAGATATCATGGATGAGATGAGAGTTGAAGACGAGTTCAGGATATCATAAATGAGATAAGAGGATCTCCAAAAACTTTTGAGTCTTTCAGTTGAAGATGAGAGAGAACGTTTTGAGCATCAGACTCCACCACGATCCTTTAACATTTAACTCCTTTGCTCTCTCCATGCCCCACTTTATGCCACTTGCTTCAATTTCTTCCGAGGAATCCTCCTGCAACTATAAAGCGTCAACAATCTGATTCCAGACCTCAAATGTTTAAAAGGCTAGAAGATGAGAAGCCGGTCATTTTAATTTTAAAATGATTGATCGACCACATCAATGCCTCCAAAAGATTTAGAATCAAGTCTACAGTAATGGGCCAGGCCTAGGATTGGCTTTTGGTAAATTTCGAATAGGCCTAAGCCCCGAAGCCCGAAACCTCTAATGGGCTGTGAAAACCCATTTGAATGAGGAGTTCAACAAGCATCCTAAAAGTGAATCTCATATAACGTTTAGTGTGTGGCACGTCCATTTGCATGTGAGCACAAACTTTTGGTCTATAAATCGTGAGGTTCTAATAGCCTCAAAGCATATCTGGATACAAAGCTTTACATGGATATTTATACAAATTAAATTGGAAAAAGAAATGGTCGGCGAAATTGGATGGTCCCCACACTATAAGATACCAATCGTGTGTATGTGTGTGTGTTGTTTCTATCAGTAAAGGGTCACACCTTCTCATCCATTTTTGAATCTGTGTGACTGACCAATTAATAAAAGAAACAATCTTTTTCCTGTGATCCTTTGCCTCTCCCATTTAGGGCTGTTTTTTTTTATGCAGACTTCTGTATCAAAATTTTGATGCAGATGTCCCTCAAATTGCAACGTAGCAGACTCGTACGGGTCCACTTGCCCTGTGAATGTTTGGCCCACACTATGATTGACCTACACACCAAAAATCAGCGTGATTGATGATTTCTAGCTGTAAGATTTGAGCAGTTTTTTGTCATGGGCTTTATGAACCGGCCAATGAGCTGGTTCCAAGCTCATGACGAAAAAGTGCTCAAATCCAATGGCTAGGAATCACCAAACACTGATTTTTTTGGTGTGGAGGTCCACCAAGGTGTGGGCCAAACATTCAGGGAAGAGTCTACTACGTGGCAAATTGAGGGACTTCTGCATCAAAATTTTGATACAGAAGTGTGTATCATAGATTTTTTTTCTCCCTCCTTTATGGGTTTTATTAATTAGCTGCACAGTTATTAAGTACAGTAGGAAAAAATGAGGGAGGGTATAATTTGATTTTGCTGCTCAAAGAAATGGTCAAAAATTCGTTAAAAATAAATGAGAAAGGCCTATGAGAAAATTACATTTGGATTTAATATATATTTTTTGAAGTTGTAGGGGTAGTTAGATCATGTAAACATAGACACTATAATATTAGGTTTGGGAGAGCAGAAGCGTGGGATGAAAAATGTATATTACCATTCCTTTGAAATGTTCTGCTGTATTAAACATTTGTTATAAAAAATACACCAAATTTCTATTTTATAAGCGTATATTATGCCAACTTGACCGAGTGCATAGCCTAGACATATATTGCTACCGCTGTAATGTTCGAGTTGACTGATAACATGACGCAAGTGCTACAACGAGACTTTGTTCTATTGTGAAAGAAGTTTAATCATATTTTTACTAATGGGTCGGGCTAGGGGGACCCTCTTTTTTCAAACCCCTCTCGTGTTCGTGTGCTCGGCCGTTGGATTCGGTGGTTGTTAGAGCCGAGCTGGCATCACTTTTTCACTTTTTGTGGCGATGACAACCACCAATGGATTTGTGAAATCCACGGCCGAGCGTGCAAACACCGAGAAGTGTCAAAAAAGGGGTCCTCGGAGCCTGAGCCTTTAATAATTATGATTAATTCTTTTTACTATTTATAGAAAATTCTTTATTTTATTATTTTTAGATAAATAAGAATATGATTGAGTTTGAGAGTATTTTAAAGTCTAATAAGAGTAGTTTTCATTACTTATAAATATATGCTACATGTAAAAAATAAAACTTAGAGATGTTGAAGCTTGATTAACAAGATTAGACAGAGTTTTCTCTTAGGTTTACTTGGATTCATTGAGAGGTGGAATCCAGTTCTGCTATATTCATGATTGACTTCACGCGTTCTACATCAATCGTAGGATTGACCATGTCGTTCTAACTCATAATGTTATCATTATGTTTGTAAATGATCGAAATAATATTTATTATTTTTCAACTTTAGAAATGGATGATGGCCTTTATAACATGAAGTCTTTTGGATTTTAGTAAATAAAATAACGGTCTTGGGAGTGTAATTGTTCTTTTAAACCATGGATCACGGCCGTTATAACAAACAGCAATGCCAAAATCCCGTTCCGTACTAGAAAATAACACCCAAAAACAAAAAACAAAAAAATTGGCCTAGCGTTATAACGTTATAATATTCTGACTTTTTCACTCACCTGTTATATCGGACAAAACGGTAACATTAAGTGTCCATTTCAGTTTATGATGGAGCATTTAGAAACTTGGGTTCGATCAAGGAATAGGACATCCAAGGGCACCTTTTGAATAGAGACCCTAAAGATTTTCTATCAGCCAAACTTCATTAGTGGCACATGGGACCCACCCACATACAGGACTTTGGCAAAAACAAAAACCATATCGATAAGGCAACCATAACCATCCAACTACTAGTCTCAAGTCTCAACACTGGCATGTGCGGTATGAGCATGGTAGACCGTTCGTAGAGGGAAACTATGAATAAAGCGCAATTGCTCCCACAGCCACAGCTGGGAAAAACATGTGTTCCATCATGCCCGTATTTACTTACCCCAGTACCCATTCTTTACACATGGTCTTCCAACCATCCATTCAGAAAATTCTGGGTAAGGGACACAATCCTTTCAGCTTTACATCTAGCATCCGGTGAGACCTGACACACTAGATACTAACTCTTCGCTCAATGGGTTATGAACAACTAGTCAATCCCATTTTTTAAAATGTTTTTAGAGAATACCATTATAATAAGTTGTATGAGATGTACTATATCCATTTTATGTATCTCATAATAATAGAAACCCACCAATAATGATATGGTGCACCTCATGGGTCCACTTATGTGAAGAGAGAGAGAGAGAGAGAGAGTGTGTGTGTGTGTGTGTATCTAGAACTTATTTGGAAAGAGAAAGAAGGCGGGGTGACGCGAATGACATAGTAGAGAAATCTCAAAAAACAGAAAAATGGGGGATTTGTGAGTTGAGATAACAAGGTTTGTCGAGGTCACATTTGATAAGGTATGTACTCTCCCAAGCTAATGTTGGGGCGCCACTTAAATCTTAAAAACTAACAAATAGAACAGCCAACCATGTCGAACCAACCAACGCCCAAACAACACTAGAATATATGTTTTTTTTCCTTTATCTAAGAAATAAAAACTCAAATATAAAGCTGACTCAACACTAAGCGCTACAAATTAAGATATTCCCAATTATTAATTGGGAGCAGCTGGCCACGTGTAACGTTAGGGAGGAAGGAATCAGTCTCCCTCTCTTCCTACTTTGGACACTTTCTACGCAACAATGACAGCTGGGTCCCTCAGTAGTTACTACCAATTATTATTTGATTCTATTTTAATAAATACGAAAAATTATAGTACAGATAAAACTTTATTCAAGCTCATTTTTGGTATGTAGGTCCACTTAGGTATAGGACAAACGTCCATACGGTCAGTGATCTTCTAGAGTGTGCCACGTAGCTCATACAGTGATCAAAGATCTACTACCTGGCAAACACTCTTGGATTCCATTGTCGCCAAATTTAGCTCCACTGCCGGCACCACAAGCGTATTTTAGCGCAAAGAAACGCTAATGCAAATGAGTTGATCCAGCGGGTCGGGTACATTTACAGGAACATGCCACAAATAATAATCAAAATAAAGGAAATTTACTAAAATTGGTATTATTCGGAGAGTTTTCGACAACTTGACCGACACCACGCTGGCTAATAATAAACTATGTTGGCCAGTTGCACTATTTTTAATGGATTTGCTCTGTCATTTCAAGTTTGCAACCTCGATTCACTCCTCCTAACTAAATATAAAAGGTACTAAAATCGTCACTTTCGAGGGGTTTTTCTCTCTGTGTTCCCTATAAACCAATATGGAAAAATGATACTAATAAACATTTAAATATCATTTTTTTCTTTTATTTTCAGAGGCATGAATAGAATAAAATACAAATCGCCTGAGAGATCAAAAAACGAAAAAATTAAGAACCAGAAAAATGAAAAACTAAGAAAAATGAGGTCACAGAGAGTAATAAAATCCAAGAAAAAAGAAGCAAAATTAATTCTGGAGGAATTTACCGGCGACCTACGGTCAGGGAGAAGGTCCGTACAGGTCGTAAGGCGCCCACAGCGCGTCGAGAGGGCACGGCCGGTTTGAGTCGAGCCTGAGCCACGGCTTGCCGCTTCCGCTCCAGTGCAAAAGACTAACTGGACCAGGGTGAAGATCACGACAGCTGCCCTTTACGTTATCCCCTCCAAGCCCATGTTGGTTCCACCTGTGATCAATTGGCGCCACGTGTCCCCCAAAGACCAGAAGAAACGGCGGCAATGATCCCAGCTCGTAAATCCGGCCGTTCTTCTGAATCTCCATCCATCGTTCGATCCTCTTTGTGTACCCAAACCTCCTCCACTTCACCAAATCTATAACCATAACGCCTGTGTTGAAATAGCAGGGCTTCCGTCCATCGAATGTGCCGGAAAACCGCTTATCGGACCAAAAAGCTGTCGTGAAGTACTTGGTAAAGTTGGCATGGCAGTATTCCGGCGCTCCGAGGGTTTTAGAACCTAAGCTTGTCGTCCACAACTTCGAAACATCATCGACGACGACAAGATCGGAATCAAGATAGATCACTCGGCGAATGCAGGGCTCGAGAATATCACCCAAGTAGTTTCTCGCGTAATTCAGGGGTTGCTCGAGCGCTTGCCTCACGGAGGTCGAAATCAGGTTCCGAACGATCTCCGGATCGAAGTAATAGACCTTGAACTTCAACTGAGGGAACGTAGACCGAACTAGAGTTTCAAGATTCGTCTCCGAGACGAGAAAATGGAAGAAAATGTTCTCGGGACACAGAGAATGTTGCAGAACCGAATGAACGGCGGCGATCGAGCCGCGTAGGTACTCGATATCAAGCGTGATTGCTATATGAACGAGAGACGGATCGCAGACCGTAGTTTCGCCAGAAACTTTCCCGTTGCCGGAGCCGCATTCTTTAGCATTACCAAATGCGGTGGCTTTTCTAAAAGAAAAGCGATTCAGCAAATCGACGGTCGGGATTTGACCTGGAAATCGAAGATAACCGTCGAAATGAGAGGATCTAATAGCTTCGGCCGGAGGGAACGATTGAAGAGATGGAGACAAGACGATCATCGCCATTGCTGCAGAGAAAAAACCAGATAATCTCATGATCCACAGCATCTTCACTCGGTAACCACCGTTCCTTCTCTTCTTCTTCTTCGATTTAAAATCGAAAAAATCTGCCACTCGGAAAGGTAGAGAGAAGAGAAGGAACGCTAGAGTTCCTTTGAGGTCTGCCAGTCTGAGAAAGAGAGAGTGACGACGAATCACTCGTTTTTCTCCCGCCCTCTCTCTCTCTCAGAAATCGGATTCCGTGGAGACGAAGGAACCTTGGAGAGGCAAAGGGGGATGAAAGGAAAAGAGGAAAGAATCCATGAAACAAACGGAAAAGAGGAGCCGAATGCTACTGTGCGCGGACGTGCGCTGCAGGTTTTCCCTTGGTCCCTCCCTCTGCTCTCCTCTCTCTCTCTGTTGGGAGAAGCGACAGAGCAGTAGAGAGAAAGAAAGAGAGAGCCCTTTGTTTTCCACCGTAGAAATCCCCGAAGCAATGCCAAAAACCTTATAATATAGTTGTAATAATAAAATGGAAATAAAGGCGGTATTAAATAAATAAATACGAAATTAAGGAGAATACTTACACCCCAAACGCCAGCGCTGTAGAAAGGATGTCGCATCGGTCCTTGGCTTTTTCAAAATGACAATTCCATCCCCACCTTGTGAAATGACGAGCCTGTCCATACCACAGTACTGTTCGCATCATGGAAACGAAGGGCACATCGGTCATTCTAGGTCTAGAATCTGTTAGTGAATATTCTTGAACGAAATTAGAAAGGGTTTTATAGCTAAATATACTGTTTAATATTACGAAATAAAGTAATAATATATTGTGTTATTAGTTAAGGAAGATTAGCTTTCTGATACGGTGGTAGATTGTAAGCCGATTGAAGTTTTACTCGATTGTAAGTTAATAAAATGGGTAATCATAATGATGCAGTCATGATGATGTAGTCATCATCGCTCATCATTCACAATTTTTTTTATCAAAAATATATGGGGTCCACAAGAGCCTTCACATCTTTTCTTATTCACTAATCTATCCACGTCAATTACTGCCTTCCTGTCCAGCTTAGAGAGCTTCATTTGAACAAAAATCCTTTTTCAGCACTTTGGCGTAGACAAGTCGAGAAAATATATGAGCCACGTGGTGGCCAAAGTGTGACTTGTCCATGCAATACTTGTCCAATCCATATTTCTTTCATTCCAAGGACATTTTATTACTACTTGGGAAATAGGCCAAATTAGGGAAAATTTTAGCTCACAAGTGTGTCAGGTGAATCTCAAGAACCGTCCATCAACGCATTAGAATGTGGGCCCTACATGATCTGGTAGGAGATCATCTTAAAAGTGCTTTGGGCCTACTCCCCTTGTATTGATTGATGGTCCTTGATTCTATTGACGACACCCCTTGTGTTGGAAACAAATTAATTTGGGTCGTGATGTAACAATTTATACCTGAGATCTTTTCATTTGCCGAAGCGGCATTTTTGTTAGTCACCACTGCCATCTGGGCCCAATGACCGCATGGATGTTTAGCCCACCCCTTAATAGACATTCATACAAAAAATCAGCTTGTTTAATGAATTTTAGCCGTTGGTTTTAGTACTCAAAAAATGGTTGCATTCAACGGCTATAAGAACGCCTTAAAAGTGCTAAAAAGTGTTAAAATCTAATGGTTATAGATTACCAATCAAGGTGATTTTTGGTCTGTATATCCACCAAGGAGTGGGATAAACATCCATGCGGTAAGTGGGCCCAGACGGCAGCGGTGACTACCAAAAATGCCACTTCCGCAAATGAAACAGTTTCAGGCATACCTTGTCACATCTTTTTCCAATTAAATTTTTTTCCATCTATATTTGTGTTTTTTTTACTCAGGTGTGGCTGATGCGACACATAATAATGCATATAACGCTTATGTTAAGTGTCCGTTATGACCATTTAAAACCTTCGAAATTACATCCTATTTACCATTTGTCGATGTCATTAATTGGTGGGAAAAGGAAACGAGCTCCCAAACGCCTAAAAGGAGAAATTCAAAGTCTATTGTGCAAAATGGTGAGTCCCCAGATCCCGACCCACAAGTTTTCAGGGAGCATTAGTAGTTAACCAGTTGTGGGGCATCATTCAAAGGTTTGAAATCACTAATCAAGCTGATTTTTGGTTTGTAGGTCCACCAAGGGATTGGCCAAACATCTAAGAGTGTGCGAGCCACTGTGTCCTGTAATGGGAGGCGGTCACAAAAGGCCAGTCACTAGAGCCCGACCCTCTAAACATACAGAAAGAAAAATCTACTTATCTTTAATTTAGGAAGTTCTGTAAGATTATGGTTTTGTGATAAGTGGATTAACATAGTGACGAGATGTATTACTTCTTTCTTATTCTTCTTAATGGGATTCTTCCTGAGTTTGGAATTGCGGTAACCCAAGTTTATAGGTTATTACTATAAGCGGTGGATAAAAGCGATGGGTTTTGGTATTTTAAGATGATTTTGTGATTTAGAAAAGATATTAAAGACCGATAGTAGTTTTGTTATTTATACGTTATTTTAGGATGAATTTGTGCCATTTCAAACTGCAAAAATCTAGAAAATAAGCCCAAAAATATATTTTTTGACTTATTTTCTTTAATGCCAAACGCAATAAATGAGACCCTCTATATCCTTATCTATTTATCTTGTATGCAAAAGTGCTACCTAAGCTGCTTGAGAAAGAGGTAAACTTTCTAACATTCGAGTCAAATTGGAAAGAAATTTATAAACTAAAAGGAGATTTCTTGTGGCCTAACCTTGGTGGATCAAAGCGGTACATCTTGGTGGGGTGGGAATACATTATAAACATAAACCCTAGAGAAAGTAAACAGTAGACAAGGCTAAGTATTAGGGTAGTCGAGGATGTTAATGCAACATTTATAGAAAAACCTAGATGTAAAAATCTGAAATGAAAAAAAGGAAAGTGGTGTTCAATGTTTTACTTAATCCACAAGACTTTTGAGGAATTACAATCATTCTCAAGAGTGTCTTGATCCTAAAGGAGTATTTTTAGATACAAATGCATGATTAAGATCAATAATAAGTTGAGTAATTGGATCGTCTGTCAACATTTGAATATAATTAGGTTAGGGATTAGTCTTTATTAGAGAAATTTCATAATAATGCCACAGCAACATACTTAAATCCCACTCTTGACAAACTTCTAGATGAGGCTAAATGAACTTGATTTCGCTTCCAACTTGTTCTCCAACAACAATACAGTTGAGTTGAGGGCGATTGCCGTTTTTCTTTATATTCGGATTTAGATCACAGATGGTAGGGAGCACCGAGTTTGAGAGGTTTTCTATTAAATTCACCTCATTTATCTCTAAAAATTGAACTCATAGTCATACTATTGCAGTAGATTTTACAAAAATTAAATTGACTGGCCCTTCTCTTATTTCAGCATTTCCTTTGGCTTGTGATTGGGAATAGTCCAGGAATGAGAAATCTATTGGTGAATAAAGGGATGCAAAATATGTGAGAAATGTCAATATGGGATTTCCACTAATAGCCTTAATAATAGAGTAATCAAACGGATTAAGAATCCATAATGACATCCACTATTGTGGGGGCAAAACTTTCCATTTCGCCTACACAATTTTTGAGGAATCTGGCACCTGATCTTAGGTCGAGTTGCAGGCAGAACATTCGCGGATGATGATGCTCGCCTTAGCAAGGAGAGGTGGTATAGCTGCCAAAAACACTTTGACGATCAAATCAGCCTGTGTAAGAGGATATCAGATGGTATGTAGAGTGAGAGGTATGGTTTTTCTAGATGTGTTTTGATCCCCTTTGAAGAAGGGGCTTACCTTTTTTGATATGTGAGATTTGATGCTCATTTGGGATGTATTTCTGTTTGAATTCGGAATGTATACTTAGAATAGTGCGCCTGATTTGTGTGATTTTGGGGATCTTTCCTTATCTTGAAACCCCCTTCCTCTTTAGTTCGCTTTTCAGTTAGGATTCCGCAGATCATGTTGACCTTGTATATTTGTCCCATCCCAACTATTAAGGCCAACGCGTATCTTTCCTTACGAATGTTCTAATTTGTTTAGGAAACTGCCATAGAGCGAGCTCTAGATCTCTCAGCCAAACGTCCAAGTTTGGTTAAGAGACTATCTCCTCTTAGGAAACTATCTCCTGATCCCCTAGTTGAGTGTGCATCTGTGATACTGATAACCTGTTCATGCTAGTTCGGTGTATGAACCTGATTGTTGTCGGGCTCCCGTAAGTCTTTAGTGTTGACGGGTAGTTTTACCAAGCACTTCGTGGTTGTCATCGTGGTGCTTCTCGGATGCTCGACTTCCCTATTAATTTAAGCGAAGATCTGCATGGTACCAAAGCGGTGGTGCGCGGACATTGAATTAAAACCAAACATTTAAAAGATCATCAACATACAAGCATATCATGACACAAGATCTTCTTATTTACCTACTCTTCAAGCATACTTAGAACATGTCATAATTGTGGGGGAAAAATATCTGATCTAACCCACACAATCTTTGAGGTCAGACGATTCGGAATATGGTGATGATCGGACGACTCTGATGCTCCAGGATGAAACTGCTTTCTCCTCTGCGAAGGATAGGATGATCTCCAGATGAGATTTGGTTGTACCTGTTGACAAGGCTCCGACGCTCAAATCAGCTTGGGAAATGTAACAGGTTTTAGGAAATAGTAAAAGATTTCAGAGTTTAAGCTATCTGGATCTGGAGAGCAAGATCCTCTTCTCAGTCCTGAGGGTCTCATATTTATACCCTTAGAACTGGGCGTGACTCACCTTCCACGTGTCTAGTCGTTATCAGTCAATGATGACTCATATAAATTCTGTTATAAAACAGAATCTTATGGTTATATCTTGACTTCATTGATTCGGTTATATCTGAAATAACTGAAATGACACTGAGGTGGCATCCTTCGTGTCAAATATTCAGATAAGGTGATGTCGAATTCGTGATAGTTCAACTAGCTGCCACGTGGCCAATATTCATTAGTTAAGAAATCGATGGTATTCAGAATACTTACCTCGTACGTAAGAGATTCTGCCACGTAAGTCATTTGACATTATCTGGCTTTGACGGGATGATATTGAAATAGATCCCGTCAAGTAAGTCTGATGACCTTGTCGGGATAAATGCATCCAGCCAATAATGTGACCTTGCCGGGAGGATGTCCCGGGATGACATGTTTAGAGTTCCCGGGAATCTATACTTTGAGTTGCCAGGATGAGTTCCCGGGATGACATATTTGGAGTTCCCGGGATGATATACCTGAGTTGCCAAGATGAGTTCCCGGGATGACATGTTTGAAGTTCCCGGGAATATATACTTGAGTTGCCAGGATGAGTTCCCGGGATGACATGTTTGAAGTTCCCGGGATGATATACTTGAGTTTCCAGGATGAGTTCCCGGGATGACATATTTGGAGTTCCCGGGATTATATACTTGAGTTTCCCGGGATGAGAACCTTGAGTTCCCGGGATGAGATTGTAAAAGATCCCGTCTATCCAGTTGATCTCGGTGGGATGAGACTCATCAATATGTCGGGTAAGATTGAATACTTCCCGACATATTAAAGGCTGAGACGTTAATATTCTCTGTTAGCATCACTTCCATGTGTCGATAATACAATCCTGACACGTGGCATTTTCAAGTAATGGAAATCGAGTGACACGATAGGCAGTTTATAGCTCTTGATGATGATTCCAGCGCATTAACTCTCGCGTGCTGTCTTCTAACACGCGTCGTGTATTCGAAACCGCACGTGCTAAGCCAGAGATACGTGTCCAATTTTGACTTGCTGGAAAATACGGCACCCACAATAATCATGAGACGTAGTTGGGTGGCAAGAAATCCCTCCAATTAAAGATGATTTGTGTGTGGACCGGCGGCTCGTGTTTGAAAGAAGATGTGTAAATATGTTACAATATAAATTTATTTTTTATTTTTAAGATCAGGTAGGGCTTCCATTAACCCTATTTTTTATCCACTAAAAAGAAAACTAAAAGTTTAATCGACTCCGAAGGTCCATCTCTCTGCAGGGAAGTAAAATTACAAAGGTTGAGCGCTATTTGGGTGCAAATTCCAAAGGTTGTAAATCACTAATCAGGCTAATTTTTAATTTAGAGGTCCATTCAGGGACTGGCCAAACATCCATCCAGTCATCGTCCAATAAGAGTGTGCCACATGGCATGTGTTTTGCATTTCGACAGAAGCATCTGTCAGAACGCTGTGATAGAAGTTTGGGTCATGATGTAACAAGGTATACCTAAGATCTTTTCATTTACGGAAGCAGCATTTTTGGTAGTCACCGCTCCCATCTGGGCCCACTGACGGCATGGATCTTTAGCCCACCCCCTAATAGACATTCATACCAAAAATCAGCCTCTTTAATGATTTTTAGCCGTTGGTTTTAGTACTCAAAAAATGGTTGCATTCAACGGTTATAAGAACACCTTAAAAAATGCTAAAAAGTGTTAAAATCTAATGGTTATAGATTACCAATCAGTGTGCTTTTTGGTGTGTATATCCACCAAGGGGTGGGATAAACATCCATGCGGTCAGTGGGCCCAAATGATAGTGGCGAGTAACAAAAATCATGCTTCCGCATTTGAAACAGTTTCAGGCATACCTTGTTACATCTTTTTCCTAGAAGTTTTACTCAAACGATGCTTTTGTACGTAAATAAAGAAGAAAAGTTGCACGGTTGGAAGGTGGTAGTTTGGCTTAAGGATATGGGGGGTTTAGGGATTCGAAAGCACCGTAGTATGAATGAAGCTTTGAAAGGAAATGGCTATGGAGATTTGGGATGGAGAGGGTAGTATTTGGCGTAGGGTTATCGTGGGGTTGTACGGGGAGAGTACCATGGGGTGGTTTAGTGGTATGCCTAGAGGGCCGTATGGATGTGGTGTGTCGAAAGGGATCATGAAAGGTATGCATAAGTTTGACGAAGGTATCTTGTTTAAGGTGGGTAGGGGGAATAGAGTCTTATTTTGGAGTGATAGGTGGTGCTTGGAAACTGCCCTTAAGACTGAGTTCCATGATTTGTTTCTTATCTCTAACAAGAAAACAACCACAGTGTGTGAAATGCAAATTCCAGATAATGGCAACCATGCTTGGGAGTTTGGCTTTCGTCGTCATCTATACGATTAGAAGCTTTCCCGGTTGACCGACCTCATCACCAATTAGGTGGGGGGTAATCCTTCTTTCAACCAAAGGGAGGATGCGAAAAGGTAGACCTTAGATAGTAAAGGAAATTTCTCAGTCCGTTCTTTCTATGAGGAGCTAGAGAATATTGGGATTGAAGAGTTTCCAACTAATCGAGTATGGGGTAGCAAGGCGCCTTCGAAAGTTCGATTCTTGGTTTGGTGTGCAGTTCGAGAAGAGTACAAACCATGGATCTTCTTTGGAGGAGAGGTATGAACATCGTTGATCACTGTCCTCTTTGCTTGGAGAGTGGCGAGTCTAGCGACCACATCTTCCTTTTTTGTAAGTGCGCTAGGGAGGTATAGACAATGTTTTGGAGAAGTTTTGGAGTAACTTGGGTGCAGTCTAGATCCATTAAGGAGTTACTCATTTCGTGGGAATGCAAGGGTTTTAGCAATTTGGGCAAAAGGCTTTGGGCTTTAACTCGGCTTACAGTGATTTGGAGCATATGGAGAAAGCGTAAAAACAGGGTGTTTGAGAGAGAAGTTTGTTTTTGGAACCTTAGTCTTAAAGATCAAATGGCTTATTTATCTTTGGGTCAAATTATATAGGGAGGGGAGAAGTATTTTCTTTGAGGATGTGGTGTTCAAGTGGGACTTGTTAATCTATGGGGTGTGTATTTGTTGTTGGGTAGGGTAGGGTGGGAGTGGAGTTTGGTTCCGTCTTGTTTTGTTGTTGTTCTCTTGGTTGTTAAGGTGGTTATCTCATCCTCCTAGCTTCCTATTTTTTTAATAAATTCAAGTTTACCTATCAAGAAAAAAAAAAATTTGTAGCACGGGACACAAGAGACCAATTGTGCTGAAGGATCTTCGTGGCACACTCTTATACATCGTATCTGACTACCCAAATAAAGGACTCATGAAAACCAACCCATGAGAAGGACTCAAATCCAAGGGGCGACGGGTCTACCCGGATTGAAATCATCGTTAAAATCTAAAAATTTAGGAACTCGTGACAATCCGTCAGCTAACGGCGTACTTTTGTTCACGTTAGTGGCGGTAGCCGTTAGGTAGTCTCTGTCGTGAGTCGTGACTCTTGACCAAGAATCCTTTAAAAAGACTTTTAAGCTGATGTTCTAGCCGTTGGTGATCACGGACTTTCTCTCTCACACTCGAAAAGATATTGACATAGTCGTCTCCTGCTCGTAGAGTACCTATAACACACAACAAAAGTCTAGTACATAGCATCTCCATCCATGATCACCGCTGATTTCCCAACGGAACATGATAATAACGTGCTTATATTATTACATTAACCGCAACAGACCCGCTTGAATAATTATAAGCGACCAATAAGCTTTGATGACAGGGCCCTGTCATCAAGGCCTATGACAGGGTGCAATAGGAGCCACGTGGCATACTCTTAGAGGACTCCGACTTTATGGATGTTTTTCCAATCCCTATGTGGACCTATAAACAAAAAATTAGCTTGATTTGTGATTTCAAACCTTTGGATCTTTGTACCTCAAATAATTGTCAATAATGCTCAAATTTCCCACGGTTAAAATCAAACCAAGAAAACAATTCCAATCCGACGCCTAGAAATAACTAATCAGGTTGATTTTCGGTTCGTAGATCCACCTAATGATTGGACAAACATCCATACGGTTAGAGTACTCTAGGAGTGTTCCACGTGGCTTATATTATGCCCTGTCATCAGTTTGCCTGTTCAGAAAAGTTAAGATCAATTAAGCGCATCACGTGGCCTATTATTTGGACGGTGCGATAGGAGAGAGAATCACGCGTACCGTAGAGGTCCCCAGTACGTGTAATGCCTTTCCCACAAGAAAAATGTGCACAAAATTTGAACTGGAGTAAAAGTTGAGGAGAACTTTGCTGACTTTCGCTGGTCATCAAAGTTGCTGACCGACCATAATATGAAACACGTGGCACATGCTTAGTGGACGCTGACCATATGGATAGTTAATCAGTCCGATTTTTGGTTTGTAGTTCCACCTGGGGATTGACCAAACATCCATACGGTCATCATACTCCAAGAGAGTGCTATGTGTCTCATATTATGGTCAGTCAGCAACTTTGTTGACCCGCGAAAGTCAGCAAAGTTCTACTGGGATGAATTTTGAAGTCTGCAAACATAGGGTATTCTGCTCCGTCAGATGTATCTCGAAAAACGAGTTATTTTAACTGTTTCCAAAAAAAAAGAAAAAGTAAAAACAAAAAATACGTCTTTCGAGGTGAATCCAATGGTACAGAAAAGATTAAATAAATCAGAGACTGTACGACGTGTGAAGAGAGTCGCAGACTGGTTGTAATAGTATTGGACTGAAAAGGCGAAAAGGGGGTGTAATTGTAATAAAGTAAAAGTAAGGGGTTAGAAAATAAATAGGAAATATTAGTTGGGTTGCACGTTTAGATTTACCTATCAAAATCGATTTGCGTTCAAATTTACTTCATAATTAAATTATAAAACAAGTAATGAAGGTTTATAAATGTTTATTTAGGATGTAAGTTAAGCTAGTTTAAAATAAGGAGCACCAGATCACCCACGTTCATACATTGTTTTTTCTAATTGGTGGGACCATATACTTTACAATCTTTATATTGGTTTAGGTAAAGGAGTAGAAGTTGCTTAAATGACTTTTTCACCTTTTTTTTTTTCACTTAAAGTAGAAGTTGCTTAAGGGGCATTGGATCTATTGTTAATTAAAAAAAAAAAAATGTATGAGGAAGATTTGATTCTTTAATTTCCACAAAAAGGAGTCTTTTAAGATGGAAAAATCCACGACGGGGCTGCCTTTTTTGGGGAACATTTTTTAATTTTTTTTGTAACGTTACCGTTTCTGTTACAACATCTAACGTACGTTGTACTCCTCTTTCAAAATTACATTATTATTTTATAAATCTTTGAATATGTAACTCATATGAAGCATTATATAGCCAGCCAAGAGATTTGAGCATTCGGCACATCCAACGCGCATAGGATGAGTGTTGTTAGTGATATGAAATGAGATTAATTGATAAACTTAGATGAAATACATTGAATTGAACCTAATCAAGAGTTTATATAGAAAATAAACTTATCTAAACATTAAGAATACCCATTAGTTTAACTGTCGTTTGACTTAAGTCAAACTAGGTCAATGGGGTTAATAGTAAAGTTTGAAAGTATACAAAGGAATTGCTAAATACTTTCAATTTTTAAACAGTGTTGCAAAAATACATTGCTAAAACATCGGAAAAACCTCCGTTTGACCTACCAGTTGAACTCATGATCTACTGTACTGGCCAATCCATCCGCTCAAGCATTCTGTTACATCTGTTGTAAAATCAGCCATGCAGTTCTACATCAGTACTGACATAGCAGAACACGTGGAGTCAATCACGAAGAACAAACTAAGGAAGAAGATCATAGTTAAAAACCTAAATCACATAAAACGCCTTAAATTTATAAGTAAAAAACAAAGTGGAAATTACAATAAATTCAATCCTTCGATAATCAAATTCGTTCCAATTACAACCCATATTTATTGATCTCAAAACCCATTAATTTTTCTATTTCGACTAAAAATCTCTTAATAATCTTAAAATTGTTAACAAAGACCTTATAAAATAAATCAGAACTCAAAAGAAACCTACTAAAACACGAAAATGGAAAACTAACTAAAAATAAAAAAAAATTAACTTTTTAATGACATTTTGACCGCTTTCCCTATCTTATGTAGTCCTGAAAATGATGAAAGCACTGTTAGAGCGCATATGCATTGATAGCGGTTTAGAGTTACGTTCACAAAGTTATGGCCGTTTGAAGCTAAGGTGTGCGACTAGGCTTTTGGGAAGCCTTCATTTGAACAAACTGCTCCTTATAATTAAATGAATGCTCGTGATGTAACAAAGCTGTAGCTTGCGCCAAAAACTTGTAAGGTAGCACTAGTTTTGTTTCTCACCACTGCCATCTGGGTCCACGGACCGCAAGGATGTTTGGCCAGTCCTAGAGAGTCATGCATACCAAAAATCAGATTTTTTTTTATATTTTTTTAGCCGATTGGTTTTAGTACTCAAAAAATAGTTTAATAAAACGACTAAAATCATGCCTTTAAAAGTATTAAAATCTAATGGCTAGAGATTACCAATCATGGTGATTTTTGGTGTGTATATCCACCACGGGGTGAGCTAAACATCAATGCAGTCAGTGGGCCCAGATGGGTGAGCAACCAAAAATGGTGCTAGGCGTAAGCTACAACTTGTTACATGGGGACCCTTAAATGAAACCCGTTACACGACTTCAACTCATAATCACAATTTTAAAGTCAATGCCTTGGGTAATTGTTCTCTTAACCAAATGTATGGCATGGATTCTCGTGGCTCTCAAGGTCACTGTGTGCTCTTACCCAAATGGAGAGGCACTTTTAGCGGCGGCCAGACAGTTCTTGGTCTGAGAGCCGCTAAAATCTTTAGCCACAGCTTGTTTAGCGATGGCTTGCGGTGACCTCGATGACTGCCGTTAACAGGTTCAGCGTCCAATTTTTTGACCTATAGCGGAGCCGCCGCTAAAAGTCTAGTTTCTTGTAGTGAAGTATGAGCTAGTGTCACAATCAGACATGGGTATGGAGTGTTGAACATGTCGAATTTGATGAACCCCGGCCAAAACACAAAATTCATAGACTCAACAATATATAAATAAATAAACAAATGTAAAACACATACCTATAAGCAAAAGTAGTTAGCTATATTCAATTGGAAAAGATAGAACTCATGATCCATGACAAATGATGTTGATGTTCTAGGCATCGTAGAGTGTTCTAATCTAAAACGGGAACTGCACCATTTTTAAAATCCGAGTTTCAAGAACTGGTCAGTCTATCAAAACAAATAACAAGTGATCGTGGTGATCGGTGAGGATGTTAGTTGGGTTGATTGGGAATCAATCTTGTGGTTCAGTCACTGTGTGCTCTTACCCAAATGGGGGTTCTTCTGTGATGAGGAAATTGTGTCCCGGCCCCCTCCTCTTATCCTTGACGAGGACAACATTTCCTGCGGCTAGCCAAACAAGCTCTCTACCTAATTAAACAATGTAGTAGTTAGACCAATCACAAACAGTAGATTACCTCCAGACTTGGATTAAAAACTTAAAAATAATTAGAAATGTATCTTCCAATCCCCTTCATATATTTCCTCACTGACTCTCTAACTACCATGCATAGTGAAATTTTATTGGCAATTTGGTGAAATGTTCCGAGTCTTTTTGAACAGAACTTCATAACAAACCTTAATAAAAATTCATTAAGTTGATGTTGAAACATAGTGCAGTGAAAGTCCATGGAGTTCAGTGAGAGTTCGCAGTCGACATGCGGCCCACCCCGTTATTTAAGACCACTCATTTGGTCAACCAAGACTCGAATCATGTCCTTCTAACGGCTGTGATGGCTTGCTGTAAGTTAGTGGTAGAGAAAATTCCATATATAATGTCTTATCATGATTAAATTGGCATGTGGTGGAAGATTTGATGGGTCAACCATATATAATCCAGACGCCAAACTCTACCAACCATGATTTTCAAAACATTATAACGATTGTGTTATTTCTTACAATAAACTAAAAATCGAAAAAAGGACTTTTTTTTATAACGTCTGTTATTTTTAAAGTATAGCTGTTATAGAATACTTTAACTGTTTTTTGACCATGATATGACCAGTTACAACGGTAACATTACCTGCCCATTATAACGTTACAACAGCAGCAGCCGAATTTAAAATTTGCTACCAACCTCAAGCACTTGAATGAGAGCCGCCATGGCGTCACATGGCCATACGTATTTCTCTTTATATTTTACTATTTCTTTCAACTTTCTACTCTTTTAACCTAAAATATATTATGAAATTGTTGAATTAAATAGAGAAACTCAATTTGTTTCGTTTACTTTCCATTGTTTATGATTTGTTATTTTACCAAATCGTTGTTATTTTGAAAATTATTTTAAAATATTTAAAATAAAAATAATATTATTTTCCCATTATGACATACTTAATTAAACCTTGGTATTAATTATAAACCCCAAGGTTTTAAACGTCCGTTATAACGGTCCTTTAACATACTGTTATAATTGTTATATAACGGCTGTTTAACAGGTCATATTAGTAACATCTAGTCAGAAAAACTACCAGAATATTATTATTTTTTGTTAATTCAAAACAGCCTCGATAATTGGTAAATTTGTTTTTTGTTTAAATAATTACCGTTCTTTTCATTGTAACTTATAACGGGAGTTAAAACGTTGCTGTGTTTGGGTGAGCTTAAAACTTATCTTAAGTGTTAACCGGCCCGCTTTTCGGATTTGGGAGATATTTTCCATATAACGTAATGGAGTTGGGGCGTTAACATTATAACTAGGGATGTTATTTTCTTTGTTGGTATGGAAATCGTGGGCCCAAGGTACAATGAAGAGCTAATAGTAGCTCAAGAACATGAACATGGAGGCAAACAGGACGGGCTGGGACATTGACTTGGTATTCGCAGCCCATGACGCCGTCTTAAGCTCGTCATGGGCTCATCACAGGCCTAGTACTTCTAGTCATACAATGGCACACAAAAGATTATAATCACAAGTCAAGCCCAGCCCACTACAAGCAAATTAATTGGGGTTGAACCGAGGTCTAGTTGAAGTACGGGTGTACATTAGAGTAGCTCAAGCCTGACCTGAATCTAGTCAGGCCGGGCTCAGACTGGGCTGAAGCATGAGGAACCCTACCCAGGCCTTAACCAAACCCGAAACCAAGTTTTATTGGCTGGGCTCGAGCTGGGTGTTGACCCATTAAAACTCGTTTTAAGCAGGGTTTTCAGGGCCAGGCTTGGGCTCAGTTATCATGATCGAGTTCGGATCGGCTACAGATTCAGGCCAGTTCAGGATCCAGGGATGGGGTTCAGAATTTCAGGCTGGACTTCGGTAACCAAAACAAGGGCTTGGTCCGAGTTTTGCTGAAATGGGCCAGATTAGGATCTGGACCTGAATGTACACACCTAAGTTAAAGCAAAATCCAGGCCAAAGTCCGACGCCAACTCCCAACTCCCACCAAGTGCTAAAGATCCAATATACTTTCGTGTCTCTCATAATCTACAAAACAAAGGCGTCAACAAGTTGTTTTAGAGTTAATTCTAGAAGTGGGCTTGAGCCCACTATCTAAATAATGGGCCTAAGCTTGAATAGGTGATGCTGCCTTGGCCCAGCAGGTGGTAGCTAAGGGCCTAAAAGGACCCAAATATTAACATGCTGGACACAAATTGGGACAAGTACTTGTATTTTCTGGGTAGATAGCTGGAACTTGTAGGTCCATCAAACTTTTGATCCATCCAAGCCCAACAAACCCATGAAGGATTTGCCTGCAAACCCATGTAGCAAATCATATTTCATCAAAACCAGTATTCAAACCTGTCAAATTAGATGGTAAAAAAAAAATCATAGATCAGATAAGCTTCTGAATTGGGGTAAGATTATATTGAATCCATAACCTGAAAAATCAAAGGTATGAATCAAAGGGTTGTTTAAGCCTTATTGGGTTCATAAGACTTGTTAATGGGCTTTTGAGTGTTGGGTGTTAATTGGCAAGGTTCGGCCTAATCCAAGATCTGTCTAGGTCACACCCGGCACAAAAGTAGCCAGCTTCAACTTTGCTGACCTGTGACCAGTGGTGGAGCCAGGGGGGAGAGGTTAGTGGACTACGGTACGAGCCACGTGCAACACTCTTAGGTTGCCCCCCTCAATTCTGCATGTTTGACACCCATCCCTAGGTGAACCACAGTATGAGCCACTTGCAACACTCTAATTAGAGACCACTGACCAAATGCATGTTTGACCCATCCTAAGGTGAACCTACATAGCAAAAATCAACCTCATGGGACCGGGGTCGTTACCGTTTTTTCTGTCATAACGGATTGTAACACACATTGATAAAACAGAAATAATGGTGCTAAAATTTTAAATTCAAAATTTGAATTTCAAATTTTCAATAAAATTTATAACGGAAAATAACGAATTTATTAAAAAAAAAAATTTCAAAAAATAATGGTCATTCTTGTCGTTATAATGGAAAAAAATGGCCGTTATTTTAATTTTTGAGCATTAAAACGGTACATAACATAATGGGGGAGGTCCAAATCCAGTATAATGGCCATTTTTTAAATCATGGTCTCTAATTAAGAGTGTGCTGCGTGTTCCATATTGCAGTTGGTCGTCAATGTCCGTCATCAAATATTGACTCCTAGCTGTCTACGTTTATGCCTTTGGTAGGCCATCCTAATGCTATAGCTGATAGATACTTTGGATTTAGTACACAGCAACTTAGTATCGTCCCAGCGTGGGATACCAAAGTCCAGACCACCAATGGTCATCAAGATTCCTACACAAATTCCAATGATCACTACACAAACCCCCAAAAACCATACACAAATTTTAAAGAGCATCAAAATGGTTTAAAATTTTGAATACATGCTAGAGTATCATCCTAATTAGGGATGTCAACAGGTCAGTTCCAGTTCAGTTCCTAAGGTGGTCAGAACAGGAACTCAAAATAATGGAACTAGAATAGAACCGATTATTTAGTTTCTGTCAATTCCGGTTCCGGATCCAGTTTCAGGTATATTGGGTCCAATCTTCATAATATGATAATTTTAACACTATATTTATATATCGGTTCTGGTTCTTATCGATCCGGTTCCGGTTCCATATTAAACTACCCAGAACTGGAACCATTATTTTTAGTTCGGTTCCAATTTCAATTTTTTTTAATCGGTTCTCAAAAATGTGGAATTGGTTCTGGTTAAACGGGTAAAATTGACACCCCTAATCCTAATGCTGCCATCTGCCATGTTTTTGGACCCATTGACCCTATTTATTTTTTACACATATTTAGTAGACGTTCACCAAATCCTAGCCTATATAGTAAGTTTTCAGATTTTCATAATATCAAAGCTTGAGACGAATAAATGAGTGGGAATGAGTGGCTGAGATCTGACTGTCGAACAAACATAGATGAATAGATCTGATCTCAACCACTCTTTATCTTTATGTGTAGGCCGGACAGTAAATATGGGGAGTATGTAGAATCACAGATTAAGAATTAATGAATCTGCAAATAGAAGAACATTAGAGTCAATGGAGGAGATTGAGGCTATTAGGTGGAAGTACTGAACCCAACGATTGACCCATCCAAGCCCCACCAAAAAAACCCACCCACGAAGGATTTGCCTACAAACCCACGTAGCAAATCATATTTCATCAAAGCCAGTATTCAAACATGCCAAATTAGATGGAATAAATAACATATTTTATTTCTTTTTCTTATTTTTATTTTGAACATAAAATTTATTTGTTTATTTATTAAATAAGTGTTTTGGTCAATGGGAGATTGAGCATAGCATTGATTTTGCATAACGCAACGAGGAACTTGCCTGCCCAATATAATAACCACCTTCAGGTTATTGAGTGTTAATCACGTGCACCCCCACCACCACCACCACCACCACCACCACATCTCATCTTTGAAATTTGACATACCCCCACAATTTAAAATTTTTGACATACCCCCCTATGACTCGGTCTACCATCAATGACCGTGGTTGACCTGTAAAGACTAACTAATTTATTTTTAAATGACAAAAAGCCCCCTTCCTTCATCTTTAGAACCACAAAAAAATATTTGTGAGTTTGGGCCAAAACCCCTAACCCCAATTCAAACAGCTTCGATGGATAGCCAACCATAAGATTTCAGTGGATTAGCAACCTATCACCGGCGACCAACCTACCAGCATATTGTGACCGGCTGAAATCTTTTAAGTCTTAACACATCATTCCAATCTCTTCTTTCTTAGAAGTTCCTATGGAAAATCAATTTTATTCACACAAGAATCAAGTGACAATCAACTACTATTCATCCCAACCAACAGCTCAATAATTAGGCCATCTTAGGCGCCCAATTTAAAGCTTAAACTTGCACAGTTAAATTATGGGATTAGTATAATGGTAAAAAGTTCATATTTTGATCCGTCTTTTGAGTCTAAGAGAGAGAAAGATGCACGGAGTCTTGGAGGTTAGGATGCTTAAGAAGATCAATCTCAACTTTCAAGATATACTTTATTCATGGCTTTCAAGAAATAAATTTAAAATAAGAAACAACAGCTCAGCCCAAACATATTAAAGGCTATTTAAAAAAAATATTTTTAATAATTAAAAATACTCGTCGGAGTGTGGTTGGCCGGACAAGAGAGTCCGGTAGGTTCTTTGCCAGTGATGGGTGGCCAATCCACTAAAATCTTGTGGCAAGTCGTCCATCATAAACATTTGATTTGGGGTTAGATTGTGGCCCAAACCCATAAATTTTTTGGTTGTCCTGAGGTTGACGAAAGGGGCATTTTTTGTCCTTTAAAACAAATTTGTTAGTGTTTACAGGTCAACCACGTTCGTAGATGGTAGACCCAGTCATAGGGAGTATGTCAACTTTTTTAAAATGTGGGGGTATGTCAAATTTTTAAAGATTAAGATGGGGGTATGTCAAAAATTCCGTGACTTAAAACCGTCTATTTAGCATAAAAATGTGATTGATGTGCCAATTATGAATGTTTTTATCAAATATGTATATTAGTCACTATCGAGGTTTAAAAGGGCCGTTATAACAGGCAAATGGGGTTACCGTTATAACCATGGTGACCAACCATAAAGCATGATTTTTGTTACTCACTGCAGCCATCTGGGCCCACTGACCGCATGGATGTTTAACCCATGGTTTTAAAAACGGCTGTTTAAACAGTAACGACCCAAGCCCGTTTCCATTAAAACCGTTTAAACGCGTTTTATCGGTTTTGAAAAAAATGGCCGTTTTTTTGTTTTAACGGCCGTTAAAATCATTTAAACAGCCGTTTAATTTTAAAAAAATTTGTGAAAAAAAAGGCCATTAAAATCGTTTAAACAGCCGTTTAATTTTAAAAAATTTTGTGAAAAAAACGGCCGTTAAAACCGTTTAATTCCGTTAAATTTCACTTTTTTCATAATTTTCAAATTTCAAAATTTGAATTTCAGCGCCACTTTTTCCGTTTTTTTCCGTTAAAATCCGTTTAATTTCTTTTAATTCCACTTTTTCCCATTTTTGCCCCTGCCCGTTTCAATCCGTTTTAACGGCCGTTTAAACGGTTTAAATGGTAACGCCCCCAGTCCGTTTAACAGTTAAAACGGCCTCCTTTAAACCTTGGTTTGACCAAACCCTTAGTAGTCATTCATACAAAAAATCTGCTTGTTTTGTTGATTTTTAGCGATTGATTTTAGTACTAAAATCTAAAAGTTCCAAAAAATGTAATCCAGGCTCCAAATTAATCTTCCAAACTGCCCAACTTACCTAATCTGTCTGTTCTTCTGAAAACACCCCTAGTGATATGTAGAAGAGAAAAGTAATGGTTGGTTTTGACGAAAGCTTCACATACCTAATACCAGTGGACGTGAAGGCCATGGATGGTACTCCATCGACACCCAAATTCCACATTTAATTGACAACCCTAACCATCAATGAAATCAACTGTTCAACGGTGTGATGAAGCTCTTGATTAAATACCCATTTATTTATAGAAACGTTGATTTCCATGAATCCAATTGTCTCTTTCAGATATCAAACATAAATTGATACGACTTTGAATTCCATGGTATCTGAGTAATGTCAATGATCTTGAAGGACCGTCGCTACTCATATTGACTTCAAAACCCATAAAACTTAATCAAACCCGTCACTATTAATGAACCTTTTTTTTTATTTGTGGGTAGTCACACCATGGGCCCGCCGCTCACGGTATCTGGCAGTAAAAGCAAGAGCAACTCGATCGGGTGGTGGTTGGCAATGTGCCACGTACAAGACGTCTCCCCTCCACACACTCGAAAGTCGAAACCGGACCTCTCATAACGGAAGGTGGGTACACAACCACCCGGCTCGACTGCGAGGTGTGTAACACGATGTATATAAATTAATAAAAGCTGCAGATAGAAGTATATCTTTTTGCTCCAAGGTCTATGCATAATTTCGGTGGATGTAAAAGCATGGAGCTTGGTCAATAGGTCAACAAGGGAGTGAGGATGGGATCAGCGGATCAACACCCAACGACTACCAACACACCAAGTTGACATCCTCAAAATAATTAATTCTTAAACTTTTGCATTCAAACGGTGGCACTAGTATACATCTACCCTTAAGATTAAGGGGACACAAATTTTGACACAAAATTTCACACCAATTTTGGTGTACCCCCATGGAAGATAAATCAATGGCTGATTTTTGGTGAGGATGATCTCCACCCCTACAAAAAAGTAGTTCATTCTGAAATTTCTAACCCCATCAAATGTGGGTTTCGAGTTAACATTAAAAAACCACCCCGTTCCAAAACTTCTAATATATATATTGGCCGCCCCCAATTTTTTGGTGTGAAATTTTGTTTCCCCTGATCCTGACCCTAAGATTAAAACAAGAGGATTCAAATTGGATAATCTTAAAGGTGTAATCTATAAGTCTTTGAGAGTGAGACGCGCAGTAAACAAAGACGGGAAAAAATTAATATAATTGCGACTCCTAAAAGTGTGGTGGCAATAATCAAGATGACATGTTGAAATGTCGAAATTTATTTCCCCTCACACTGTACTTACTATCAGATGTAAATTGTTTATATAAAGAACCCTCACATTGTGCATACTTCCAAATGATTTCTAAATGTGTGACACGTGGCTCATAATATGGCCCATCATCAACGTGGCACCTATTTTCATGTCGAAATTCAATATTTGCTAAATGACAAAAAAAAAAAAAAAAGTTCATTAAATGTCCAAGCTAGTCCATGTGCGTTATCATGATGTATGGTGGTGTCATTCTGTCTTTGTCCAATATAAGCCGAGTGGCACAATCTTAGAGAGGACTGACAGTATGGATGTTTGGCTCATTCCTATGTAGACCTAGATACCAAAATTCATCTTGATTAATAATGTCTATCCTTTGGGTTGCAGTATTCTTCGTGGTTTATTTTTCACCTAAAAATGACGCCCTTTAAAAAATGTCAACTCCAAAAGTCGTGTTGAAGTCTTTCCAACGCCCTTTGAAAGGACACCAGACAACGATGTTTTCTGCGCTTTATATAAGCATTTTTATTTAAAATTGATTAAATTTCATTTTTATAATTAATATGTTTACAACATCGTCTTCCAGCGGGCTCCTCTTATGTAAAAGTTCGAAGCAAGCTAGGCATGACGGAAGTGCGAACGGATGACGGGCTCCTCCAGCCCCGTGATTGATATCAAGGTTTAAAAAATGGCTGTTATAATGGATTCAGACCTACCCGTTACATTATGGACAGTTAAAACACCCAGAAAATAACGACCGTTATTTTCTGAAATATTTTGTGAAAAAAACGGCTGTTATTTTCGTTTTTATCCGTTACATTCCGTTTTTTTTTTTCCGTTATTTTTCATTTTTGAAAATTTGAAATTCCATGTTTTCCGTTATTTTCATTTTTTTCCCATTTTTTCCATTTTTGCCCCTGAGCTTTTTTTTTCGTTATAACGGAAAAAACTGTAACGCCCCCAGTCCGTTATACCGTTATAACGGTCCCCTTTAAACCTTGATTGATATGCCAAATTGATACATCAGATACGATCTACAAGGACTATTTTTATGGTGGTAGCGAAGACTAAAAAAACTGCCAAAGGTTCACATGTTTTAAAAGGAGATATTGACACACCTCAACATGTGGTCTTGATTAATGCAACCTCACTTTTGAAATTACGTTGCAACTGACCAAAAGTTTCCTCGCACATGGGTGCATGTGAACATACATGTCTCAAATGAAAAAAGTCAATCCTTCGTTGCAATCATATTTATACTACATTGTACTAATCTAATACAATAATATTATGGCTCATAAATGGTATCTGATGTACAAACGGTGCACGTACAAACATAAACATACACATGCACATGCACGGAAAAGACCCAAGGACGTGTTTGATTGCCAAGTGAGAAAATTGCATTTTCCTTAGGATAACTCTAACTATCCTTGTTAGATAGACATTTTAAATCTGTATAATTTTCCCTACCAAGCTATTTTAATATGGATAATTTTTCTTACTAAGTCCGGAATTCAAATCCCATTCAGATTGATGAGAATTCATTTCTACTTGAAAATATGCCTTTATTTTCTCACATGACTGAAATATGTGTTCTCAGTTGCAATCAATCAGCCATTTAAGACATTTCCCAAATGATTGCAATTAACTGCAAACACATATTTAAATCATGTGAGAAAATAAAGGCATATTTTCAGGTGGAAATGAATTCCTGCCTAATTGGATGGAAAATGAGTTTCGGACTTAGTAGGAAAAATTATCCATACTAAAATGGCTTGGTAGAGAAAGTTATACAGATTTAAAATGGTTATCTAACAATGGGCAGTTGTGTTTTCTCACTTGGCAATCAAACACGCCATAAGTTTTGATCGATGAAATCTACGAGTCCTGAATTTTTTTTTTCAAAATCGATGGAAGCACTTCCAAAAGTCGCCACGTACACAAGAAGACAAAATTGAAAAAAAAGTTAAGTTTTTCAAATTGAAATAATACATAGAAAAAAAAAAAATTGTCCCAGAGAGGTACCCAAGGAACCGATTTATTTAAAGAAATACCCTAATTAGTTACAACATGATGTAAATTGTATCTAATTAATATAGTAGGTATGGGTGGTGCCTAACTTCGGCGTATTCCTTATTAAAAACAAACAAAAATTGAACAATAATGAATCTATTACTCCATAAAATGATCTTTACTATTATAAAGGAAACACATTTAGGGAGGCTTTTACCTACTCTGTTCACATAATTCATAGAAATGTCCTCTAAGAAATATAAGGACATTTTCATTATAGGGGTATTTAGCTAGGTAGGGTCGTTATTTTTTGCAGCGGTTATTTCATTCACTCGTCCGAGGATTCCAAGAATCCAACGGTTGTATGCTTTGTGAATGCCAGCTCAGCACTATCAACCATCGTTGAACTCTTGCAATACGAATGAAATTACGAGTGCAAAAAGAGATAAGTCCCCGACCCCTTTTGGCTGGGGGAGAAAAAGTTGTCTTCGAGACTATTAATGCCTTTGCACTTCCTGTCATTTTTACCCAGTTCTTCAAGTGACCCATACCTTTTTTTCTCTGACAGCGGGTGAGCTATACATGAAGTTAACATAGTCATTTAAGGGTCTGTTTGGTAACCGAGAAAAAAAAGTTCTAATGAAAAATAAATACACGCTCGCTCGCTCCATTGATGGTGTCATAATTATATACGCAGAAAAATAAAAATCAGGGAGGGCAAACCAAAGGAAATGCGTACTTTTGGAAGTAAATTTTTTTTTTTAAGAATTTCAAAAATCTGCCACTGCCTGTGCGTACTAGTCTGACTTTTTTTAAGTTTTCTGATGGGAAAACTTAATTTGCGCATTTTAGTGCGACACTTGCATCCGAACAAAACAGAACCTAAGATGCAAGAGTCAAGCGTGTGATAGTTTAAAACAGCATCAACAGAGTTTCCACTCACATACCACGTGTTTATGTTTGGTTGTAGTCATCGGGAATTTGATTTACAAAAATGAGTGGCAGTCTTTTTCTTTGATCTACTTTTCCACATGTTTCTTAGTGGAAGCTCCCTTCATTAACTTTTCTAAATTACTAAATTATCCCTTCTAGCTTTAAACTATCTTTTTTAAATATCAAATTGAGTGATTTCTAAGTTTGGAATATTGAACTCATTTTCATGGGTTGTTTTTAATCGTGACTGTTTGTAACTCCACCTAGAGATTGGCAAAACATGCATACGGTCATCGTCCTTTAATAGCATGCCACGTGGGCCATATTATGGGTGGTCTGCAGCTTCACTGACCGTCAATGGTCAGCCAAGTTTTACTCCCTCCTCTCTCTATATAATATATATATACATATACACAAATGGCTCGCACGTGTGCTTCATGCTTCCGAAATATCCTGACCACGTGGTTAGGAGATTCGAACGCGTAAAGAGCAATTGAGCAATTTTCAATTAATTGATTAATTAACCAAATGACCTATATATATACTATTATAAAACAACAACGGGTAGTGCCACACATCTGACACACTTAAAAGCTTCTCTACTTTCAAAGGCAAAATCCTCCCTCATTAAAACCCTACTTTCAAATGCGTCTATACTGATTACATTAAAAGAAATGTCTTTTATTAAGAAAAGACAAACCTAAGTTGGAGTACGCCTTACATAGTTCAGGATGTCCAACATGCCCACATCCCTCATCAATGATGATGTGGGACAATAGTATATGCCACGTGACACATAGGGGTGTCAATTTTACCTGTTTAACCGGAACCAAATCGTCTACATTTTTGGGAATCGATAAAAAAGTAATTGGAACTAAAATCGAACTTACAATAACGGTTTCGGTTCTGGGTAGCCTAATATGGAACCAAAACCGATAAGAACCGGTACCAATAAATAAATATAGTGTAAATATTCTAATATTCTCAAGATTTTGCTCAATATACCTGGAATCAGAATCAGAACCGACATAAATACATAATCGGTCCGGTTCCTGTCCATCACTTTGAGAACCGGAACCGTTAAGGAACCGAACCAATTGTTCCGGTTCTTGTCATCATAGGAACCGAACCGAATCCAACCCGTTGACACCCCTAGGGACACACTCTTAGGTACCATTGACGGCATGGATGTTTATTATATTCCTAGGTTGACCTATATAAGCCTGTTAAGTGATCTCAAACCTTTGGATCTAAATACCCATATAATGCTTAAAATCTATAGTTAAAAATCAACCCGTAATAACCGACTCCAATCAAATCCTTAAAAATCATTAATAGTTAGACTGATATTTTGCATGTAGGTCCATGTAGAGATGGGCCGAATATCGATGCAGTGAGTGATCACTATGAGTGTTCTAGGTGTAAGGTATCAAAGGACGTCATCTGAGTATCGTATATACGTCTGCTTTCATTCCTTTACGAGTGAGAGAGATGTTGTACTACCCACTATTATTATAAAAGATTAATATAAGACATGACCTATCTTCATTTTCATATAATTAATCTAACACTAAGACTAATCCCACCTACCATGGACCCCCAATCGTCTACATCTTTCCTTTTTACTATACTACCCTCACCAAGCTAACATCCACGTACCAATTCAAGCTTTTATTTACCGGGTTTTTTTGGTCAACTGAAATCTATCCATATTCTAGATGGTGTCATGCTAAAACCCTACTCGATCAGGAACGGAGATGGGAAAAAAAGACTGCAAGTTTGCTAGAAAATATTAGCTGCGTCTGCTGACTTCAAAATTTGAAGTCCCCCCTTTCCAAAAATGCCACTTGGAACATCCTTTAGAGCCCACCGATCTTATGGATGTTTATTCCACCTCTTAGTGGACCTATTGACCAAATATTAGCTTTCATCTATCATTTCTAACAGTTACACATTAGCATCCAAAAAACAATGCTCAAATCCAACGACAAGACGTTAAAAAATTAAAATTCTTAATCCAACGGATAGAAATTACCAATTAAACTGACTTTTTTTCGGTGTAGATCCATCAAAATGTGTTCCAAACATCCATAAGGTGAGTTATCCCCTCTTTAACGAAGTTTGGCTCACCTATTAATGGATGATGGATCCACATACCAAATATCAGATATATCGGTGATTTTTAGCAGTTGGATCATTTTAATGTTGTGATATCTAAGTCAAACCACCTTATTGGGTGCTCAAATCTAACTACTAAAAACAACCAATCAAACTGATTTCTTGTGTAGGTCTACGGTCCACCAATAGGTGGGCCAAACTTCCATGTGGCATTGTGGAGGGGTAAGCCTGTAAGGGCGTTTGGATTCTCGTTTCAACTTTCAATGGATACGACTAAAAAAATAGCAATCAAATGGATGAGCGAATCAAGTCAGCATCCACATCCATAGACAGGACGAATCTCATCCAATTTTTTTAGTGAATCCGTCGAGAGCGACTGATCAGCTTTCCCACTCCCAAGATTTCATCCCCAAATCATGAAAACTTGAAAACAACTCTCTGCAATTATAAACACTTTTCCAAAAGAATTTACTGGAAAAGAAATGTAAACAGAGAAAGAAAAAGAAAAAAAAAACGAAAGATAAATCCAAAATTTACTGCTGGAAGCCTGGAACCATTAACAACAAAGGAAAAAAAACAAAGAGGAAAGTTTATTAATTACAATTACGATAAAGAACACACGAAAAAAAAAGCAAGGGAAGGAAGAAAGAAAAGAAAACAGGAATAATCCATTTACGATCGACAAACGATCCCACCGGCTGTTCTCGGTGCATCGCGAGGTACCAACTGTCCCTGCGCCATCAACGACTTATAGATCTCGATGATCACTTTCTCATCATACTCCTTCAATTGAGCCTTGCCAAACCCATACCCCACCGAGGCACTACCTCCGCCGCCAAATCCGGTGTAGAAAACTCTGGAGTTGGCGAACCCAAGCATCATCTTAACGTATGCATCTCTAATACGATTAAAAAACTTCTTGGGGGAGCTAATGTTGAAGAACCGGAGCTTGGGTGTGATCTTGATCCGCCAGAATCGTCTCCGCCTGTTTGAGCCCATAGTGGCGAGCTCCACCCGGTTCTTCCGACGCCGACCTGACCCATCAAGACGCTCGTAGTCTTTCCTCCTCCAATACCCTCTAAATCCCTTGAACAAGCTCGCAGAGACGCCTTCCATGTCTCTCTTTGATTGATTTCCCTCTCATATACAGAGAGAGAGAGAGAGAGAGAGAGAGAGAGAGTTTAGGCTTTATGGTTATTGAGTTGGGAAATCGTTGGTTTTGGAATATAAAAAGGAGGAGAGGCACATTTAATGAGGGCCAAACTGTCACCCGCATTTCTCACGGGCGTCACATATCGATATTAATGATCTACAGGGCCAGCACGTGCCACCACCGACGGATCTGCACCGTAGCCATCTGTTCTTTGTCATACTTTTTGTCACCGTGGATCGAATCATCCTTACGAAGGCAAAGTCTTCAATGGGTCCCACTCATGAATATCAGATCGTGGCTGTAAATGAAGTCTACGATCAAGAACTTTGATAGTTAGGATGAGCGGTTGATGAGAACTTTGACCAATTGGATGGATAATGGATCGGGTCAACAACATTGGGTCTAGATCGATGTATTGGGCCCATTGTTTTGGATCTGGATTTGGGAATCGTGATCGGTTAAAACTTCAAATTGGTTCCGGGCCAACCTTGATCAGCTCCAATAATGATATATCGATATGGCTCATTGTTAGGTTACTGTGATCCCATCTAATAAGCTTGGATAGGTTATTGAGGTTATTGAGTTGGGCTCAGATCAACCCTGGTCCAATTCGAACATGATCCTTTGAGATCCTTTTTGGATAAGTTCTAGTTGGGCGTTCATAAACATCATAATTGCATGAGAATTGTACACGATTTTGTCTAACATGAGAATTGATTCAAAGACATCATCTATGAGATGGACGGTTTAGATTTGCCTAAGTCTCTCTCTCTCTCTCTCCTAAAATATGATACAACGACAGAAATGCCCATGAAAAGATAGATAAGGACAGGTTCATTAGAGGGATCTTTTTGTCTAACATGTGAAAAATTTATGTCTCGATGTGATTCAGTGTTGTTAATACCTTAAAAACTTTAAGCCTTTAAGGCTTTAGGCTTCGATTATTAATGAGACATAACCGACCTCTTAATTAAGGCGTGTTTGGCTACACTGTTAACTTTGTCCAAAGCTATCAATACACTATATTGTTAGTGTGGAAGGTATATCAAATGAGTGTACCTAAGGTCTCCTCTAAACTTGCTAATCAAAATTAGAAGAAAAAAAAATTCCCTTAACCATATACGATTCGATTCGTGTAATGCGAATGGGGCTGGCCAGTTTCCACACATTTGACCACCATCGAAAATTGATTTCGATTAAGCAGGAAAAAAAAACACTAAATGCAAACTGAATCATGCCCTTGGTGCGAGCAAATGCTATTCCACCAAATGGGGTGTGAAGAAAATGCTTAACTAATCATCTCAAACCAATAATCAAGGATGTAGTGTATTGCACGCGGGACGAACACCATGTCGGACGGCGACCATTTTTACATGTGGCAGCTGAGGTGGCATTCCCAACTTCCGGCAAGGGAGACACCATTCAGAGGATACATAAGAAATCTGCGGTGTGAACTTGGGGTTTTGGTTGGTGGATATACCCAATATTCTTGTATTGTCAACATCATTAGTAGCAGTTCATGGGCTCCAAATATAAGCACGCCTCCATTTCTTGGGCTTGCTTGGAAGCTATCAATGGGCTCTAATTTTCCATGTGGGATTTTTTTTTGGCCCATCTATATCTCTGCATTTCCCCATATAGAGTGATAAACAGATGGGGTACTTGAAAAGTGAAGGAGTCTTGTTTGTCGTGTAGTCATAAAATTGACCTAAAAGTATAACTTTGCTGCCAAGCAGATCTCCACTCAACTTCAAAAGATATGAAAGATTTATTTTCAAACTTCTACATAAAGTGAAGGTGATGGGGAGTACGTGGTGAGTGGAGAGCGGCTTGGCAACAAAGTTTTAGTTAGTCTCTAAACGACTTTTCATCCATCCACAGAAATAATTATGCACCTCTTTGCATATTTCACCGTCACTGCTTACTTAATGCCTTTTGTGTGTGTATATGTGTTATGGGGTCCTTCCTTTCTTCCTCAAGCCAAGAAACGTTATACCAATGATATAGCAAGAAGTAGAAAACTGGGATTTCTATCTGATTTCTTGCTTACCAAGTTACTAATTAACCCCAATTCATACAAGTCCACCCAATTTTCTATTGGCTCAGGCTCGGAGCCCTATTTTCTGACCGCTCTCAGTGTTCGCACGCTCGACCGTGGATTTCACGAATCCAACAGTGGTTGTCAGCACCCCAAAAAGTGGAAAAAAAAAGTGATGTCAGCTCGGTGCTGACACCCACCTTTGAATTCTTGAAATCCATGGCTGAGCACACAAACACCAAGAGGGGTCAGAAAAAAGGGGGTCCCATGAGCCCGACCCTTTTCTATTATTTGATCAAGTGACTAAGAGTATTTGGTGATGGGTCTCACATATTGCCCTTAGTGTGTGTTTGATGGCCAAATGGGAAAATTTCAATTTCCTCGGGAAAGCACAATGGTCCCTTATTAGATAGCGGTTTTAAATCTGTATAATTTTTTATAGTTTTCCCGACGAAGTCCGGAATTCATTTTCCAAACAGATAGATAAAAAGTCATTTCCACCTGAAAATACACCTTTATTTTCTCACAAGATTGAATTATGGGTTCTCAGTTGCAATCAATCAGCTGCCATTTAAGGCATTTCCCAGATGTATTTTCTTGGGTCTGTGCAATCAAACACACGGCCTTAGTTAAAATGGTTCTTCGAAAATCACTCACCAGAGAAGAGTAAGTGATGAATATAGTTAATTCAAGTAGAATTTTGCGCGTTAATGTGATTCCTTATTTGATATGGGCATCCTCTCAACGAGTCAACATTCCCTTTAAAATTCATAATAATTTGATTTTGTTCAAATGGCTGGGGGAATAAAGTGTCACATGGATGGACCTAGCTAGTGACATTTGCATGTATGCTTAAAAAAACGGGCCTTGTCAATTCCTGGGTGCTGTGGTGTGCCCCATATTTCGTTTGGTTGCATAAAAATGACATTATGTGGAGGGACCCTTCTATTCTCCTTTACATAGAATAATATTACATCGCACAAGCATGGTTTCATTGAAACAAATTAGCTGACTCATCATCAGCTCACCATCCGCCTCGTTTTTTATTTTACCCTAAAAGATAAGAGATATGGCATTACATGAGGGAAATTGATGTCCATCATTATCCTCCATAGCCTTACTCCTACCCTAGACTAGCCTAGCTGTACATATATATATTCACGAGTCATGAGTGACCCACCAATTCATCCACCGAAATTGCTAAAAGTCTATTTAATCTGTCTTCGATCAGTATAGGGCGGTTGGAGTTTATGTGCTAAAAGTAGTATTTTTATTAAAGAGAAAAACAAAAAGATACAAACAAACAGGGAGAGCAGAAAGCATCACTAGGAGTCAAGGCATCCCAAGATTCCACCATCATCAGCAGCTCCCCTAGAAAATTACACGGAGAATATATAGTAAGAGCGATACAGCTCCTCCACCTTATGGATGTAAGAGGGAGTCCCTTATGTCCAAATCTTGTCGTAACAAAGGGCACCGCAAGCACATTTGGCACACCTATCAGCGCTAAAGTTCACCTCTCTCCAGGTAGATGAGATCCACAGCCAGTCCCATTTGTAACGGATGCGTTCCCATCTTTCCCAAACTGACCAAGGAATATGGCATCAGATAGGTAGGCTCTAACAGCCGCTTGGGAGTAATATATATATGACTCCACTCAAATCCTCGTCCAACCCTTAACAAGAGCAAAGTCAATCCCATCTACTATGGCATTGCACTCAGCTATATAGTTCGTTACAATGCCCAACTTTTGAGTCAACACCCCCACGATGCGACCATGTGTATCTTTGAAAAGCACACCATAGCCGCCAATGATCAGGTTTCCATGAGATGCACCATCACAGTTTATTTTGATGGTGCCTCTTGGCGGGGGAACCATTGGCATCCTTTAAAGCAACGGGCTTTGCCCAGCCTTGACTTCAGCCCATAATTCTTCAGGACACGCAGGTCCTCAACCTAATTATGCATCGGCTTATTTGAAATATTGCATGCGTAATGCACAGCTCTCGTAACCTCTTGAAGCACATGGTCAAAAGACGTAAAGATCCATCATATATACTTCGATCGGTTATGGTGCTTCCATAAGGCATGCAATCACAGCCGACCGCCAAAGATCTTGAATCAAAGGACTACACTTCTTGCAGAATGCAAGCACCTCAGCTCAAGACATCACCCTCGTACCTTGTTGCACAAAGGATTTACACACCAGATTCCAAACATGAGCTCCAATGTGGCACATAAAGATAACGCGCAATAAGGTTTCGGAGTTATTGGTGCACACACGATACCTAGAGGCTAGTTTTTTTTTTTTTTTGACAAGGTAAAGGCTTTATTAAGAAAAAGAGGAATGATATCCTAGAGGTCGAGAAAACTTCCAAAAATCAAAACAACAGAGCTCCTAGCTACCCCTGCTCATGATAGACTCACATCTAAAGATCAAATCTTCAAAGGCTAGCCCTTTACATTCCTTAAACCTCTTTGACCAGGAATAGAGAAGCGCCTTGATAGATATGACTATGACTTGGGCAGACGCCTCTTTAACTTCAAAGATTCTTCTATTACTCTCGGTCCAAAGCCCTCACCGAATCGCGAACGGCAGAAGTCTCACTTGAATTTTCTCTTCCGCGGCTGTCACACCTTGTCTAAGTTTCCAGAACCGACCAGCACTTCTCGGTTGAAAGCAACTATGCCACAGCCAACAACCCCAATCGAGCTTGGTCCCTTTACTCCTAACCTTAGCATAGGCAGATCTAGAGGAGAAGGCATCGTTAATCTAAGATTTCCAAACCTTTCTATCACAGTGCCTTGTAGGACACCCTTCCAAAATAGCAATGGGGATACCCACAGACTCAAATAGAAGCTTAATCTCTTGAGGGAAATACCACAAGTTGTTCTCCACCATGTACGCTGACAATCGGGCTTTGCACTAACGCCGAACTTTACTATCAATTTGGAGCATGTCAGATATTGCGTGACCCCCCGCCCATGGCTGTCTCCATAGGTTGATCTTCTCACATGTTCCTAAAATCCAACCATAGTGTTTCTGAAGTTCCTTATCATTGGTTTGAAAATATAAAGCTTTTTATAACACTATACTTCACCATATGGTTGGTTTGAAAATCCAACCATAAGGGTCTGATAATCCTAGATGGTCTCTTCTCAAGAGGGAGAAGCTGAGGCTTTACCTGTTGATTTTCATCTTGAGATTTTAGAACATCCTTCCTAGATATCTTCTCAAAATTTACAAATCAACTTGTTTTCATTCTTTTGTTTTTGTTGCTTCAAACTATACATGTGCATGACATTTTCAATAAATATTACATCCTTATTGCTAATGCTTTTTTTAATTTTCAACATCTCGAAATCGATAACCAAATTCATTTAGCTATATCCAATGTACTAAAATTTATAACCCAAGATTTATTACGAGTATTAAAGTATAGAATTAAAGCATTAGAAATACTTTCGTCACAAATATTTAATGAATCTTTACTTTCTTTATTATTGTACTCTGCCTCTTTTTTCACAACTTTGCAGTTCCTTTTCATGTGCTTGTTTTTACCATAGTTCTAACAACCGTCTCCATTTTCATGTAGTCGTCTGTATTTGCTCTTTCTCGACTTTGATCGCTCATGGTTTTTTCTTCTTTTATTCATTTTCCTTCATCTGTCTTCAACAATCGAGGCATTAATTATCTGATGTTTCACTCGAAAAACTTGAGGATTTCCTACATGTTTCCCCACTTAGGATGATGCCCACTACATTTAATATTTCTATTATTGAAGAATTGCTCATTGTTATCAACAAATTGTCGCAACTGTTTGGTAATCTTGATAAAATTAGAAGAGACCCGATTTCATCATCAAAGTTGCCGACTACAAATTTCAACGGATTCGTAAACTTATATGTTGAACTCATTAAGATGTTCAGCCACGATTCTATCATTAGTTATTTTCATGTTAAACAACATTTTCATTAGAAAAACTTTGTTTGAAGCAGAGGATTTTTCACACATCCTTGATATAGTGCTATCATTAGATCTTCTATTGTTTTCTCCTTAGAGATATTGAACGCTACAGATGTAGTAAGATTGAGCTACACGATACCTTAAACTAGTATCATACCTAAAATATATAGTTAGAAGTCTATTTAATCTGTTTGAATATAGGGCGGTTGGAGTTGATGAGATTGATGGACCGCGGTAGGGTGTACGTCGGATGTGAAACCTGGGATCCATGATCCATTCTTTGTCTCATCAGAAGACAAGACAAACATCACAGGTAGTGCATTGGAGATGCAAAATAAAACGATGGGGATGGGTGGTACCTTCCCTCATTCACGCATTTGGCTCCGGCAAAGATTGCTTATATGCTCTAATAATTTTGGTTAAGATATGAGATTGGAGATGGAGTTCCCGTGACAAGGAAAAAGAAAAGGAGGAGTGAAGAGGCAAAAAAAGAGAAAAGTGCGAGATTCTTTGTGTTGGTTGTTGGTACCTAATGGAAAGCTCTCTCCTAAAAGCCGAATAAGAAAATGGAGAAAAGCTGTAATTACTTTGCTTACAGCTCTTATCCGATTTGGTAGATTGCGAGCTACCATATAAAGTAGTATAGTTGTACTTTTGTCATGTTATGAATGGGAACACAACCAAGGGGTATTGTATTGTTATGCTACCACTCCATACTCCATACTCCAGACCATGAGAATTGACAAGCGTACACCTACACTATTGCGGTGACCTGATAGCTTATTTTGTCGATCGGGACGTACTATTAATTGAGTAATATCTACTAATCAAAGTAAAACAATGTGATAGGCTAATCTCAACCATCCATTTATTCCATTAATCTCGACAGTCAACTATGCTTAAAGTATGTATCATCGATCCATCACCCACTGATATTTGAGAAAAGGCCTTCAAATTTTGAAGTCTCACCCCTCCCAAAAGGTCACGTGGAGCACTCTTCCGGACCCACTGACCTTATAGATGTTTCCCTACCTCTTGGCAGACCCATACCCCAAAAATAAACTTGATTGGTGATCTCAAGCACTTAGATTTTAACAACCAAAGAAGAAAAAATACTCAAAATCAAATGACTAGAAATCATCCCATTAAAAAGCTCAAATCCAACGGATAGAAATCACTAATTAAAATGAGTTCTTTTAATTATATGCCGACCCAAAAAAGTATAATTTAGTCATTTGAAGGTAAAAGAGTAAAATATAGTTTGTCTTATATGAATATCATAGTATACCATGCACGTGACATTTTTAGATGAAACTTGAAACTTTATAGTCCCCCAACTCAGGCAACTAGTCAATGCACCCATCTTGATTGGATCATAACCAGCCATGGTTCGAAGTCTCGGCCGATCCTGTTCTGAATCGGGCGATACCAGGGTGGTCTCGCTGATTTGAACAATATTTTGGCGAACTAGATTGGAATCGTCGCCCTCCAAAGTCGAGACGGATCCCGAGATGTTGAACCCTGCTACCAGCAGGTAGCCTAAAAATCAAAGGAATGGGATAAACATAAGCGAACAATTAGATGCCTAGTGGAGCGCAAGTACTATGCTCCTTTTGTGACACCTCACGTTCCAATCTCTCAAACCTTCTACGTCATGGCCCCACCTGAACGGAAGAGTACCAGTCTAGGTAGAAAACCGAAGTGCGTTTGAACCAGCCACATGTCCATTCATTATTCGATCAGTGGTCCAACCTGTACGCTTTTAGGCCCACTGACTGCATTGATGTTTAGCCCAACTCTTGGTGGATATACACACACCATAAATCACCCTGTTTGGTTATATCTAGCCATTAGATTTTAGCACTATTTAATGAGTGATTACGGCCGTTAGATTGGTGCATTTTTTTTTTGGTACTACATCCAATGGCCTGAAATCTTCAATCAAGCTGATTTTTTGTATTATATATTATTATATCCCCACCTAGAGGTGGACTCAACATCCATGCACTCAATGACCCCAAAAATTGCATGCGGTCCGTACAAAATTTCCGGCTACTGTAGCCGTGGTCGACATGATGGCGGAGTATCGACCATGTCGACGAAAGACGACGCCGACCAAGGCATAATGGCGTAATAGTCAATGGTAAAAACAAAATTGACCGAAATAATGACCATTGACACGTGTCAAAATCACCTCAAACTTCACAACTTTTGCCACTTTCGCGGATCCTCTAAAGGTAACAACGGCAACGTGGGGATTTAACGCTCCAAAGCCACGTCGCCCCCAACGAAGCAAACTTCGATCATTCCACGTGTCAAAATCTAGTGGGCACTCCATTAGTAACTTTTCTCTCACATCAAATTATTATCGTCCTCCCCTTCCACGACAGCGCGTTACTGCTTTGCTTTATATTACTACAAGGTATTATAGTATAGTGCCAGTAACATTAACCTTATTATACAAACAAATCTCCGCCGTTAATTTGATGGGGTTAGGTCCAATAGTCTTGTAGATGCAAAAATATTCACATCAATCGGCTATAGCCAGTATTGATTAAATATCTTTTGACTTTTTTTAAAAGTCTAATATCAAAAGGGATAATAAAACAACATCTATGGTAGTGTGGTCATATCGAAAAGAGAACCGTAACCTCTGTGAACTCTGAAACCCTCACTTCTCTTCTCTTCTCTTCAGCTCTTTCTCTCTCATTTTCTCCATTTAGTTTCCTCTGAAAATGCCGCTACTCTAGTCTCTAAGTTTATCCCCACTCTTACAAAATGGCAAAACTTCTCCAAATTCCACTTTTTCTCTTCTCTATTCTTCTGATCTCTCAGATTAACTTATCCTCTGCAACGGCGACACTAACGGCGTCAACCAAAGACCAGATCGCCTGCACAATGTGCTCCGCCTGCGATAACCCATGCAAGCCAGACCCAGTCACGTCTCTTCCACCGCCACCGCCACCGCCACCGCCACCGCCACCCCCATCCCAACCCCCTCCTTCGCCACCACCGCCGGCGTCACTCTCCAACTGTCCGCCACCACCGTCACCACCGAATTCCGGCGCGTACTACTACTCCCCGCCGCCTCCATCGCAACCGACGAACGTCTATGCGTCGCCGCCTCCACCGGGTGGTGTTATAGGTGGCACTGTTTATACTCCACCCTCTCCGCCCTACAAAAAGAATCCTGCAGGACCAGCACCGCCCCCGCCAAACCCCATCGTTCCATACTTCCCATTTTACTATTATAACCCTCCCTCTCCCCGGTCCTTTGCAAACTCCGTTCAATTAAAGAATCCTATTGTTTCTTCCTTAATTAACTTTCTCCTTATTTTTCTCTGTTATTTCTAGTAAATAATTTCTTAAGAATAATAACTCTGTAGATTTGCAGATCTAATACAAATTTCCGGGAATTCCCCTTCTCGGTCGGATCTTTGCATGAGATCAAAGAAGAAACAAAGTGGAAGAAAAAGGGTTTGATTGTTGAAGTAGGGACGATGACTTGAAGTGAATTGTCTGTGTATCGTGGTGCTGGAAATGGTCTGTAATTTTCTGATAATTTCTGGTATTTTTGTTCTTTTGTTATTTAATGTTATAATAAGGAAATTTAGCCATTTTTTGTTTTCTTTCAATTTTTTTCTTCCTCCCCCTTATGTTGGCTTTATACGGAACTCGGGCGCGGCACGTGCCTTTCACGTGAGCGATTGTTAGGCCCATCAACGTAACAACGTTGACGACGGACCACAGTATTAGCCACGTGACACACTCTTAGATACCACTGACTGAGTATAGATGTTTCATGTTTAGCCTATCCCTACCTGAACTTACAGGCCAAAATTCAACTGATTCATTGGATTCCATGGTTTATTGGATTCCATGGTTTATTTTTAGTCATGGATTTCGAGAATTATTTGGTGTAGTCTGGTCCAATGGTTGGAAATCACTAATCATGCAATTTTTAGTACGTGGGTCTACCTAGAAATGGGCCGAACATCCATATGGTCATCATTAGTCTCTAAGAGAGCGAGACGTGGCTCACACTGTCGTCTATCATCAACATTAGCAATAGACCTCCCACCTAATCAACGTTGATGAGTGTCATGTGAACGCGGCATGAAGGACGTGCCCCAACTCTATTTTTGGCTTTAGAGTAGTAACAGAATAGATGTGGGGTCGACCTTTTCTGTGAAAAGTTTTACTTTCTTTTAGTATATACTGGGTGGGGGAATAGGGGATAGGGGGATTGGAGTGAATTCGATTCGAATTCTGGGACGGGGTTCCACCCATGGTTTTAAAAGCGGCCGTTTAATCGGTTTTAACGGCTGTTTAAACAGTAAAGCCCCAAGCCCATTTCTGTTAAAACCGTTTAAACACGTTTTATCGGTTTTGAAAAAAACGGCCATTTTTTTTTGTTTTAACGGCTGTTAAAATCGTTTAAACAGTCTTTTAATTCTGAAAATTATTGTGAAAAAATGGCCGTTAAATCTGTTTAACTCCCGTTAAAATCCGTTAAATTCCTTCTTTCCTTTTTTTCAAATTTCAGCCATTTTTTTTGTTTTTTTCCGTTAAAACCGTTAAAATCCCTTTAATTCCATTTTTTTCCATTTTTGCCCCGAGCCGTTTCAATCCGTTTTAACGGCCGTTTAAACGGTAACGCCCCCAGTCCGTTTAACCGTTAAAACGGTCTCCTTTAAACCTTGGTTCCACCGACTAAATGCTTTGTGTTGTACCATGGAATCGGATTTTTAATTACCCTATCTAATCCACATGTAAAGCATGTGTTATTACTTGCAGTTAAGAAAAATAAAACAAAGAAAAGGGCACGACAATCATCCAAGCATGTTAAATGTATAGAATCATGGCGGAAATTCAGATGGGATAGGATCTGGTTCAGTCAATCAAAAACAGTCTAAGCAAAAGAGAATGTGGTTCTTTATGTATCTAGATCTTTGAGATACTGTGGAGAGATATGTTTGGTTAACATCCTCCACCTTAGCTTTTCGACCAGAAAAGGTTGCTTTTTCAAACTTTGGCCTTGCACACTCAACATCAATCCAAGTCCGAGAAAGAGATTACCTAGTAGAAGAAGGTGAGCTTTAGGTGTCCAATTCCAATAAAACCCCTCTTCGGTCATTTAAGACAGCAGGTCATTTATCATGGGACACAATTTCACACCAATTTTTGCGTACCCATATGGAAGATAAATCAATGGCCGATTTTGGTGAGGACGATCTATAAGAATGAGTTGAATTTTGTGAGGGTGATCTCCTCACCAAAAATCATCCCATTCCAAAACATCTAATTTACCCTTCATATATTGGCCGCAGTGATATTTCTTGTGTAAAGTTTTGTGTCAAAAATTGTGTCCCCTGATCCCTCCTTCTAAAGACTCTCCTATTTATTTGCATCCTGAACTCGCAAATGGTACAATGTGTTAAAAAACTTTCCCTCTCAAAGAGGCGAGATCCTCGACCATTCTCCCAAAAACAACTAAAATTAAACCAATTGTGTTGGGTTAAGTATCTTGTATTATGTAGGAAGTACTATTCATATATACATATATATATTTGTTATGTCTCCGTGATTGATGAGTTCGGCTTGCCTCACCCATTTGCTTGAGGAGATGCCTCAACCCCCAATACTATATTGGCATGTGGAGGGGAGGTTAAGGGTAACCGGGAAAATACGTTTGGTTCAAGGTTTTTGTCTTTTTGACTTCTCTTTCCTTTTCTCCCTGTTATTCCTTTTCTTTATTTCCTCTGTTCTGCAGTATCAGGCGATGTTTCTACGGTGGGGAATATACAGACTCTGTTCTCGAGCCATGGAAATGGCACTACTAATAGAGGTCGTCGAGGGTTTCTAATAGAGGCCGTGGTGAACATTTTCTGGTTTTTCGAGATTCCAACCTTTATACAAGAACGTGAAATCCGCCATTAAATGAAGATAAGAAAATATCACATTGTCTTAGCTAAATATATTACAGAGAATCTGAATATGGAAAGAGATGAAGGACGAGATGGGTTTTCTTAATTTCTTCTTCCTTAAACTAATAACTATTTTCTCTGGAAGGGTAGATGGAGAGATATTAGAGCCATATTTCTGTGATTAGAACAAGAAGAAGAAGTCAATAATGGGGAGTTAACGCTTCTGAAATCAGAGAGAAGGTGTTATTCCTCCTTTTTTTGCTTCATTCGCCGAGAAAAATCTCCCTATGAGTTTGCCACCTCTTTCGGACTGCATTCACCTTCTGAACTCTTCACTGTCGAAACATTGCCGAACACAAGGAAAGAAAGAAAAGGAAAATGAATAACGAGAGAGAAAGGGAAAGAAAAGTCTTAAAAAAGTAACTTAGAACCAAAGCGTATTCTCTCGGTTACCCTTAACGGCCCCTCCACGTGGGGGTTGAGGCATCTCCTCAACCAAATGGGTGAGGAAAGGTTTTTCGGTGATTGATCTTTTTTATCTTTTCTTTCTAATTTCTACTGGTTTGTGGAAGGTTGATTTTCATCAAATTGGTAAAAACAAAACCAGAAATGCAACAACTGACATAGGTACAACCAAAAAGCTAGAAAACTTTTAGCTCACTCCAATACACTGATCAACCATAACAGATATGGACACCATGAAAAAGAAATTCATTGAATTTGCATAAATAAAATGATTTCCATTCACGGGCATGGATGCCTGATTGTACTTTGGAGCAAAAATTCCAATACATGATTGAAGTGAGAACAGACTCTGTGTTTATGGCGCATCTATCACCAAAGTGAATAGACAAAAAGTATCGACCTGCTTGACCACCTACCCGCTCTCCACATTGTAAGTTTGAACCCAATGGCTCTCCAGTCTCCACTAATTTTATTCACAATCTTTACAATTTTATTCTTCAAAAGTATTATGAAAATAATGGACCGCGTACTCCTCTAAACCCCATCTTAGCAAGGAACAAAGTCTGTTGTATCACCCCAAACATTGACATGCAGGCCAAATAATTAATATCATTTAACACGGCTTAATAAAAGAAAAAATCTATTACTACTTTAGAGCCAAAACATCGATGTTCACCCACGGACTTCTTAGTTACCTGCACTAGGCACCTGGTAGTTCATTAAATGCCTTTCTACAAAAAAAATTATCTAATTTCCCTTTCTCCATACTCACCCATTATAAAATTAAAATTTTAATTTAAAAAGCTAATCAGTCATTAGAAAAATAATTTTATTTAACGACTTAATTAGTTCTCATGCTCCTTCACAATCATTAAGTACTTAATTACTATGTCATTTTGTCTATATTTTCAAAACACTTCTTTTTAACTACTTAATTTCTCCCCCCGTGTCATTTCGTCTTATAACTTCTAAAATTAAGATTTAAAAAAGTATGTTTCAGTTGACTACATATCATGTCACTATTTTCATATTTCGAAAACAGTTCCTTAAGATTAACTTAATTACTTTCTACGATTTCTTTCATATTTCAAAAACAAACCCTTAATAATTAACTATGTGTTTATATATTCTATATTGACTGCACGACTTTAACTTTCTAACATGATCTAGAGTCAACAATAACTGGCATTTAGAAGTGATCACATGTTAGGCTTTCATGACCTAAGATGTGAAAGCGGGCTCACACGTTCGACCAGCCTTAATGAATCTAAACACTAAAGATCAGCACGATTGATAATTTCCAATCATTGGAATTGATAATTTTTCATTGATTGATGCCAGTGGCGGAGCCACGATTTTGTTCAAGGAGGGCAGAATCAATTGATTAGAACTGCTTACAATATGACCCAAGTGTCATATTCTTGGGGATTTCTGATCAAATATATGTTTGGCCCGACCTAGATGGACATACAGACCAAAAATATTAGCTTGATTAGTGATTTCTGAGCGTTGGATTGGAGGGTTGATTTTAAACCAGGGAATTTGAGCACTGGGTACAAAAAGGTTTGAAATCTCTAATCAAGCTTATTTTTTTATCTGTAGGTCCACCTAGGGACCGCCCAAACATCAATACAGATGAACCACCCATCCATTAGATTAATAGGATGCCATCACAGCAACACTAATGCACCAGATCCCATCAAAACTTTGTATTTAAACGTCTTTGGTAGAGACGAGTACCAGGATAAATAAAATCTTAATTGAAGTACCAGATTGAAGAAGACAACCTTAAAGGAATCTTGGATCCCCAAAGTACCAGATTGAAAACTCTCTCTAGAGTCTAGACCACCGCCACACGCACTTACTCGTCAAAGAATTAGCCTTTAAAATTCTATTTTTATTACAAAAAAGCAAAAAACAGTTGGATACTGTGGAGTAAAACTTGTGTCACAAGATGTTGTGAGGGAAGCATGTCACATTACTCAATACGAGCCATGTGGCACACGATCAGAGGGCGCTGACTGTATGGATGTTTGGCCAGTCCCTCGGTGGACCTACAAACCAAAACTCAGCCTGATTAGTGCTTTACAACCTTTGGATTTTTGCACCCAAATAACGCTCAATAATGCTCAAATTCCTACCGTTAAAATCAACCCATGAAAATAACTTCAATGGAATCGGTTAGAAATCACTAATCAAGCTGATTTTTTGTGTACCGTTCCACCAAGGGACTGGCCCAACATCCATACGGTCATCGTCCTCTAGTATGGTTTTACTCGATCCTGTGGCAAATGTACTCGGGTACTGGTGGGATCTCTGTGGTAGTCAGCGGCTTAGCTGACAGCCCGCTGTCGTCAAAGTTTTTGATTGAAGAAAACTCGACCATCCAGCAATTCTCAACGTCAAAAAGTTTTTCCCTTGTTCTTGAATCTTTAAGCAGATTTATTAGTGAAATCATAATGTCAGCAAATCGTAAGTAGAAATCACCTAATTCGTATATGTCCACGAAGGGCACCTAACGCTGATCATACCGAACTCGGTATATTGGAATTTTTCTCCAACCAAAAAACTGAAGATGTTATAGGTTTTGTTAATTTGGCCAAATTAACGAAGGAGATAAATTGAAATCTCTCAACCATATCAGACCTCTTCAATGTCAACTTATACCCATTCCTATTTCTTATTGTGAACCATGTACTCTCTCTCTCTCTCTCTCTCTCTCTCTCTCTCTCTCATACAATTTGCTCGCCACGTAGTGCTCTAAGCACCCTGGACTGAGGAGAGTCGGGATCTCCTCTCATGGCCGACTCCCTCCAAATCCTGATAGCTCTCATCAAAGCCTCTTCGGCTGTATCCAACTGTTCTTCCTTCCAACCCACTACATCCCCACCATCGGCGTCCCCATCAGTCACCCGTGTTATGGGTTTTCTAGTGTCAACAAACTCTATCTCCGACGGAGGAGATGGCTTGTGGTATTTGAAGTAAGCCTTGTCATCTTCCTCATCACCCTCCATTTCCGAAGGCGTACCGTCCACCCCCACGCAGCTAACGTTTTCAATGGTTGCACGCGATGCCACTTGATAACGCCTCTTCTGTTGAGTGAATAAGTGTATAGGCAGGCTCACGGGTGAGCTCTCCACCTTCGGAGATGATACCAATGGTGCCGGCTTTGATGGTTGATTATTTCCTTCCACGCCCTTACTCCATTTCTCTTCTTCTTTTTGTCGAACACCCGCGTCCTTTGCAGCCTCCTCGGCGCCGATTTCCTGCCAAATATCCTATTATTCCAATTTCCAATTCGAGAGAGAGAGAGAGCAAGAGATTACCTCTGGATCTTCTGAGTGAACGGCGGGGTCTGCGGTCCGACCCGTTGAGCTCGCGCCTCGTATCCATAATGGGACCCGTTTGTGGGCTATGGAGGAGACGGCCCAACACGACCTGTTTGCTGTTGCTGCTAGTCTCGATTGCATCCTCTCTCACTCTCTGTGATCTTTCTGCTCTTCTTTGGACTCCGAAGGTGCTAAAGGAAGAAATCCACGACGCTTCAGCTAAAATTTTCGTCCTCTTTTCGGTTAGTCGCTTGATCGTAGAATCAATCCTTCCCGTGCCTTTGCGACTTCTACCAACAACAAGCGTAGAGCGAAACCTACACGTATCACGTTAAATTGTACGTGGCAGATGTTTCTAGTGCCTTCTTGACGCGCGTGTTGCCATTCCAGCCCGTTCTACGATCGGCGTCCTCTGAGAGCGTGCCACGTAGCTCACATAGGTCTGTGCAGCATTTTTCCAGTGGGTCTGTGTAGCACCTGGTAGACTCTTCCGGACCCAGTTACCCATAAATGAGTGGCCCACCACGTCGTGGGACCAACACACGAACAATCGGCATTACTAGTGATCTATAGCCATTGGATTCGAACTTTTTCAAGGATTATTTCTAGTCGTTGAATTTCAAGTTTTTGTTTGAATACTATCGTCGTCAGATTGAATAGTTAGAGAACACCAATCAGGCAGCTTTATGGTGGGTAGGTCCATCATCAGCCAATCATTCATAGGTCAATGAGTCCAAAGGGTGTGTCAGGTGACCCATTGTATATGCGCTCCACAGAGAAAAATGCTCCACGGACAAAAAAAAAATTCAGCTGCCCTTCGTCTTGATTCTCGAAAGTTTAAGAACGCTCCGCGTTTTTCTCCGGAGTAATCATGGTGCACGAGATATATATACACGTGTCATGCATCAAGGGCGGAATTCAGATCTAGCGGATCCATCTTGATGATCTCGTCGGCCAAGTTGAAGAATCTTTAATTTACTGTAAGTAACGGTTAAACGAATCTAAACAACCAACTATATGGTCCCCTCGGACCCCTCTAGATTAAACTTTAAAACCAGTTCCCTCTACCATTGAATTTGCGCCAACTATTTGCCCCTTACCACCCAAGAAAAGGGAACGTGGCAACTAGTTCGCGCCAGAAGACGCTGTTTGTAGATCACCGCTCAGTGAATCTAATCTATAGACCAAAAATTTTCTTCATCGAGGATTTTAACTGTTGCATATAAGTACTTTGAAAAACAAATGTTCGTGAAAATATTCAAATCCAAGGGCTATAAATCATCAATCAAGCTGATTTTTGTTTTGTAGGTCACCAAGGATGGATCCGAAAGAGTTGCCACGCGACATTTTGTAGGAGCTTTGTAGGCCGTTCAACATCAAGTTATTTTCTAAGAAATCATGCACCCTACCTAGTACAGCATAATCATGGCCGTGCATTCCTATGCACTTGCATGGCACAATCAATCACTTCACGGCACTTATATGCATCTCCCAAGACCTTTGGGCCACTGTATGTGAGCAGGTCACAGTTACGGAAAATTTCTAAAACAACAAAAAAAACTTTAGGCTCATTTGGTACGCTGTAAATTAATTAATGCATTTCGCAAATGAATGCAATGCATTAAATTACCATGCGTTAGTTTATGATGCATTAGATTACAGTTACTTGGTAGGAATTGAAGATTTTCAGCCAAACTAGTAATGAAAGCCCGTGCTAAAGCACGGGTGGAAATAGAAAATACAAAATAACCTATGTTCTAAAACTCGGAACTCAGACTCGGCTCGGAAGTCCATTGGGCCGAGTTCCGAGGTGACTCGGAGTCGACTCGGCGAGTCATTAAATTGATTATTATTTATTTAAATATATAAAAATAATATTTATTAAGAAAAACTTTGAAAATAGGAAACAAATACAAAAAAACATTTAGAAAATCAGAAAAAAAAAAAAAATGAGCTTTGACTGGACTCGGCCTTTAAACGGGTGACTCGGCTGAATTATGAGTCAACTCAGACGATTTTCCGAGTCAACTCACTAGACTATGCAAATCCGAGTTTGTATGCCAAGTCGACTCGAAATACGATCGAGTCGAGTCGACTCGGCCGAGTTCCAAGTCGACTCGGCAAGTTTTAAAACATAGAAACTAACAACAATTAATTTTTATATCTACATCTAATTGTAGTAGGAAATAATACAGAAAAATTGCTTAACTATTTCCATTCCCTTCATCCTCTCTAAACATGATAAGAAAATGAAAAAAATTGCTAATACCAAAAGAAATAAAAAATAAATTTTTATAATCTTTATTTTTACATTCAAGCATCGCACAACAGCACATCCACTATGTCCATAATAGTGACGACCGTTTCATCAGTTCTCCACGTCTTCATATTATTTTTATTCACAATCCTTTCTTTACTATCTTCAACAACATCCCCTTAGCCTATAAAACATGATAAGAAAATAAAAAAAAAAGGGATAACAATGGAAGAAAATAAAAAAAATTCATAATCTTCACTTTTACCTTCAAAGATTTGTACAATTCTAAAAAATTGAAACCCTACAAATAAACAAACAATCATTCTAGAGTCTAAACATGAACATGAATGTAAATAATTGAATAACAATTCTTTTATAGGCCCAAATCAAGTATTCAGCAGAGACGACTCATTGAAAGAAAAAAAAAAGTTTTAAAAGATATGGTAAAGATATCGAACCATATTGACTTTTCTCCTACTTTTGTATCTTCGTCATTCGAAGAAGCTCAGTCGACGAGAGAAAATGTGAGAACCCTGCCTAAACCCTAATATTTATATATGACTGAATTAATGTAGACATTTATTTATTAACGAAATATGGAGAGACATTAAATGTCAATAATGGAAGTGATGTTAATGGGAAAAACGCTTCAATTGAAATAAAAATAGAATGTTGTGAAAATTGAAGGAGATGAAAAGTCATTAAAAGGCCATAATGAAAGCGGTGGTAATGGGATAAACGTTTTGATTGAAACATAAATAGAAGGTTATAAATGTTATGTTTTGAAAAATAAAATGATGTTAAGAGACTTTGAAAAAGACGAATTTAAGAACGAATGAATAAATAATTTAAGAATGAAAGAGAGAATTAAGGAATAAATAATTGAGATTTTTAAGAAAAATAAATTGAGTTGATTAGAAAGTCTAAAAGTCATTAATGTTTGAGGTGCATTACTTAAAGTGTCAATGGATGTTTTTGAAAAAGACAAAAAAGATAGGGTAGAGTCAAATGGATGAGAGAGGTAAGAGAATTTTAGGTTCTTGACATGGCACTCTGCATGAGAAGAGTGCCACGTCAACTTGATGTGGAGGAGAGAGAACGACGCTGCTCGCTTCTCTGCTATAGTATAGATATATAGATTCTATCAAAATAATTTGTTGGAAGAATCCAGCAACATCAAAGCCAGAATCCAGAATACTTTAATTAAAGCTCTGTGTGTAAACCATACTTTTCCTTCGAAAGGGTGCAAAGTTGTACAATGAAAGTAGGGTTTTTCGGCGTCGTTTGGTACGGAAACCCTAAAATCAACAAGATTTATAATTTTTATCCGATTATCCTGCAAAATATTCAAGCTTGTACAGTGGACAGTGTCGGATGTCGATCCGCACTCGGGATTAGTCAGATTAGCGCAATAATGAACATGAAATTACGAATTTTTCTTAGAAATTGCTAACAATAAAATGATGGAAGGGTGAGAATGGTGATGAGGATTTTTAAAATATTCTTTGGGAATTTTTGAGAGACATGGACACTAATAATTAAAAATGGAGAACACTATATTCACAGTAAACCTTTAATATCCATAAAACTCATTCATCGAACTCACTTTATTAATAATCAAAATATGACAACCATTACATGGAATCTTGAACGAAATTTAGCTATCCTAAAACTAAAAAGCAGTAAGTATTAACCTAGAAAACATATAAGGGTAGAGAGAGAAACTATAGAGAGAGTCTAAAGAAGAGGAGAGAGAAAATGAAAGATCCTACCATAAAACTCACCAAGAGATGAAGATAATGTTGTTGGCCGTTCAACAAGGTGATGGTGCTTGCCCAAACTAGGCTGTGGGAATTTGCGGATGAAGCATGTGAAAGGGGTAGAGGAGAGCTCGCCACTTGTGAGATGGGCGTGAACACAGCTTGGAAGGATGCTGGTGCAGCGGCTAGAGGACAGCCCCGTTGGATGCACAATGGTTTATGGTTGTTCTTGGTGGCTGGAGCAAGGCGATGAAGGTGAAGAGGGACTGCAACGTTCGGACGAGCTAGACTGAGTCAGATTCAATCCAGCAATGGAGTCAATGAGGGGCGCACTCCACTTCTCCTCCTCTCTTCATCTTCCTCTCCTTTTTCTTTTTCGTTTTCTATTTTTGAAGAAAGAGGTCACGATTTTTTTAGAGGAGTAGATGAGATAGGCGGCTGGGTTTTCTGGTGGGATAGAGATATGGAGATGGGGGCGGTAAGGTGAGAAGGAGGCGGCAGCAGCAAGGGGTTGCCGGCGTTAATGGAGGTGACTGGAGGAGGACGTGCAAGTGGAGAATAAAACCATTGGAGCTTACCCTCCTGTCTTCCTTTCTTTTTTTTTGTTTTTTTTTCTGTTTTTCTAAGGGAATAGAGGGAGAATGTGAATAGCAGGAGAAGAATGAGAGAGGGGCATGGATTGAATGCCGGAGAAGATGATCCAGTCCGGCGGAGTTGCTTTGACAGGGGTGGCAGCGGTTTGGTGAGGACGTGATGAATGAAGGAAGTCCGACAGGCACCGTTTCAGAAGTTGCAGGTCGTGGAAGGGGTGCTGGGCGGTGTGAAGATGAAACAACGGTGGTTGCAGCTGCAACAGTTCGCCGGAATCGCAAGTTCGTTCCGGGGATCAACACTCCAATCTTTTTAACGGTTTTAACCGTTCTATGAGGGGGATTAGGGTGGTTGCTGGGCTGCAGCGGTGATGGGTAGAGTTAACAGCAGCAAATGGGCGTGAAGCAGCAGTAGGGGGTGGTGCAAATAGGAGCACGAACGACCGGAGTTGCAGGCGCAACTCCGGTGAGGAACGTGAAGAGGAAGACAAAGAGGATGGGGGAGAAGAAGGTGAAAGAAGGCGAGAGAGAAGAGGAAACGTCCGGGATGGTTTTTGGGAAGATAGAGCAAGAGATAGGAGGGGGATTAGGGTTCGAACGAACCCCTATCCTTCTCCTTTTAAAGCTCCCTATTTCCTTTAATGGAAATAGGGTATTTTTTGAAAATAAAAAATATGAAAAATATATTTTTTTTTTTTAAAGTAAAAATCTACTTTTCTATGGGGAATCTCCCCAATTAGTGGACCCCCCATTTAATTAAAATTATTTTGAAATTCGTGGGGTCCACTAACTAGTCGGACAGCTGGTCGATGAAGATGGGCCCGACTATTGGCCCACATGGATTGATGATGTCCATCGTCTCACAAGATGATGTGACAGACAGTCTGATGGCGATTGGATGGATGGTGACTTGATTGGGACTCAGATTGGTAGATCGACGGATCTAGAGAGATCCAACGGTCCGATTGAAGATCCAACGGTCTGATGGAAGATCCAACGGTCAGAAAGCTAAGGGAGATGAGATAGAGCCGATGGGTAGGAGTTCTGGGGTTAGGTCAGTAGATTCGAGGACCGAGAGATGAAGAGAGATAGAGAATAAGGAGAGATGAGAGAGAAAGTATCAGAAAATAGAGAGAAAAAGCACTGGCGGAAGGTCTGGAACCCTGGTCTTCACTGTGACCATCCTCACGCTTCTCCAGTAGAGTCGACTATCATTCTTTGCTGACTCATGTGGCTTTAAACGCTTTGGTCCGTCTCTTGGTCATTGGCTCTCCTACTCTCTTCGTTCTTTAGGCCGGCTTTTTGGTCCTCTTATTTAGCCCATATTTGGCCTATATCTTCTAGTCATAGCATGTGGGCTCTTTAAGCTTTGATAATGGGCTTTCCTGATCGATGTGGGCTTGCAAGTCTCGAGAATTGTCCCATCGGGGTTTCCTGCGACAGAAGAAGCGCGTAATGAGACTCTATCAGAATGACTTCATGTCTAGACTTTCAGAAATGTGTTTAATGCATGCAAATATACCATTTCGTCCAGAAAAGCGTGTTCTACGCAACAAAAGAGACTCTTACGTAGAAAAGTAGATAAATAGAGTATTTTAACGTGGGAGAATGCAATAACGCTAAAAGGATAATTGCTTAAAATAAGCACTTTTGAGCGAATATCATACAACATGTAGACTAGCTCTCCCAAAGAGTAAAGAGCGTCATAGTAGTTGAAGGATATATAATTGCGCATCCTTCTTTTTTCCTTTTTCTTGTGGGTATAAGATGGTTAAGGTATAATGTAAAACTTTTTGTCTACCAATCTTGGACAGGTACTAATTGATATAGAATGGGTTTTATTTGATTACATAGAATAGTTTGATATGAAGAAAGGCAACCCGGAAGATCCAATGCACACCTTATTAGCTTCAAATGACCTTAACTTTGCCATCGTAGCACAAAATTGCCATTATGACACGTGCACGTATTCATATCCACGTTACTCCAATTTTTCAGACAAAATAAGGTTAGAAAAGGTCAAATTAACATCACTAAAAGTTGAATTTTCTAATTTTAGTAAGTTTTTTCGTGTTTCAATAGGTTTCTTTGGGTTGGGTTCCAATTTATTTTATATAAGGGTTTTGTTAACAATTTTAAGATTTGTAAGAGTTTTAGTCAAATTAAATTTATTATTTTGGAATAGTTAGGGTTTGTTATCTATAAATAAGGGTTGTAATTGGGACTTGCCTTGTGAATTCATTGAGATTTGATGTAGATTTATCAAGTTTGAGTCATGGATTTTATTTAAGAATTGCTGGATTCCAGTTATCTTACATTTATGATTGACTTCATGCTTTCCCCTACATTCGTGATTGATTTCACTCTTTCTGCTACATCAATTGTAGGATGGACTCTATTATATATCCTATGTCATTTGGTATTAGAGTGAGGACTACCCTTATTCTAATGACGCCCAACGATTACTCTAAGCGTAGATGATGCTCCAAAGTGTGTCAAACCATACTAATAACTATGTTCGAGACCTTCCAACGGGAGACTCATTGATCGTTGCAGGATTTAATTTGCAGACTATGTACGATTACGCAATTGACTTAGGCCTTCAATAGGGATCATTTTCAGGGCAACGAACGAGTTATACCCAATGATAGAGATTTATGCAATATCATGACCTTATAAAGATCGTGAATAATCAATCATAAGCAAGCCTATAACGGTGAGTCTAGCACTAAGGACGTTGATAATATCATCCTTCAACATCGCAGTCGAGGAGGCAAGATGCATGATCAAGAAGTAATATACAATTTCAATGAACATGCTCACAAGTTTCAAAAGAATACTCAAAAATTCCTCAACTCTAGATCAAATTCTTTAATTTAAACTTGGTGGATTTGATTTAGGAGTGTCCAGGCTACAATTCGCGTTGCACCAATTCAAACTTTTAAGCAAAAAAGATGGGCTTACAACAATAGGAAAAAAAATGCTACAAGGAAAAAGTTCTTTTAATTTGAGGGTGTGGATGTATGTCGTGTGACTGTGCGGGTGCGGGACGGACAGTGACAGAGTCAATGCAATGTTTTTTTTTGTAATTTTTTTTTTTTTTTTTTTTTTGTAATTAGAGTCAATGCCATGTTAATAACTTGTCAAATCTGATCCTTTAACTGTTTGTTTTTTTTATTTTGTACTATTTTCAACATTATAATCTCAATTAATCGACACTAGGAAAACTTTTTAGATTTGCCGTTCAAGAATCCCAGCTCCCCACTTGGCCCTACTGATCACGATTACATACCTCGTAATCTTGGTGGACTTTTGGCCTCCTTCAAAGTTCAATAAGGTCTTAGAGCATCTCCAACGGAGGTCTCCAATTTGGAGCACAAAAATATTAATTTTTAATATAAAGTGCTTTTACAGCACTTCGGTAACCGTGTCTACTACAACCGCAGTCTCTTGTTTTATCTCTAAATCACTGATCCTCTCAAAAGCAATAAGGATACAAATGGAAATAGAATTTCATATAACATTTGAAAAAAGTCAAAACTGTCATTAATCAACATCAACAGTAATAGAGACCCCCATCCGGGGTCTCTAGATTTAGAGACTCAAAAATGGAGGGTTATTTTTATCCGACCACTCTCTATTTTACAACCAAAACCTTTTAAGCTTCAATTAAAAGAAAATGTATTTTACTAACACCCCTGAAATTTGAAAGTAATTAGTAATACCCCCTTAAACTTTCAAACTTTAATTTGGATTTCTCCTAACCTAGTTTAACCCATGGTTTTAAAAACTGCCGTAACGCCCAAGCCTGTTTCCACTATAACCGTTTAAACATGTTTTATCGTTTTTGAATAAAACGGTCTTTTTTTGTTTTAACGGCCATTAAAATCATTTAAACAGCTGTTTAATTCTGAAAAAATTTATGAAAAAATGGCCATTAAATCCGTTTAATTTCCATTAAATTCTGGTTTTTTTTTTTTCAAATTTCAAAATTTGAATTTCAACGCCATATTTTCCATTAAAATCGTTAAATTCTGTTTTTTTTTTCATTTTTGCCCCTAGCCATTTCAATCGGTTTTAATAGCCATTTACACGGTAACACCCCCAGTCCGTTAAAACGGCCTCCTTTAAACCTTGGTTTAACCTATGGTTTTAAAAACGGCCGTTTAAACACGCTTTGATGCTTTTAATTTAACGGCCATTTTTTTAACTGCCATTAAAATCTGAAAATTTTTGTGAAAAAATGGCCATTAAATTCTATTTTTTTTTATTTTTAAATTTCAAATTTCAGCACCACTTTTTCCGTTAAATTCTATTTTTTTCCAATTTTTTTTCATTTTTGCCCCTGGCCGTTTCAATCCATTTTAACAGTTTTAACGGTAATGCCCCCAGTCCGTTAAACCGTTAAAACGGCCTCCTTTAAACCTTGCTGGAACCTACTACAATGTATCAAAGACAATATCTAAGCAGCTGACATCGAACGGATGGCAAGACATTGATTAGGGAGGGGAACATGGCAGCGGACGAACTAACAAGAATAGGCCACAATCTGCCAAGAATACAGCCGATCAGGCCTTCCCGCGGCAAATAATTATCGTGTAATTTTCTTTACTTACCAAAAAAAAGTCCATTTTAACTTTAGTCAACCACTGTTAAACTAAGTTAGGGGAAATCATAAAGTTTGAAAGTATAAGGATGTATTACTAATTACTTCCAAAATTAAGGGGGGTATTCCTAAAATACCATAAAAGAAACAATACTCTCTTCCTGCAACGAACTCAAGAGAAAAAAATTATTTATGAGATGTGAGTGGTGGTAAAGCTCTCAAATGTCCAAAAACAGCTCTCAAAAGTCAAAAGACCCAAATCCTCAGAAACAAGTCACTAACATTACTTTTATGTATAAATGAAAACCCAAAATTCCTGATATATCCCAACGATAGCATTGTACATTAGCTTACTAACAAGGTACCACATTTCTCTCTTTCTTTACTTTCTTCATTCTTCTGATACAAACACAGTAAAAAGGGTAAAAGTGACCAAATCGGCAAAATGGAAGGTATGTTGGTTAGGGCTTCTTTAGGCATAAACAAACCCACAAGACAGAGCCATCAATAGTACGGCCGCTTCTTCTTCCTCTCCCAACTTCCTCTGTTTCTCTATCGCCGATCTCTTCAACACCATCTCTTCCCCCAAATCCAGCAATCTTAGCTTCCATGACACACCTAGCTTGTTGCTATTACTTCTTCTCTCTTTCTCTCCTCCTTTGTTCAGACCCAGAAGAGCTCTCCTCTTCTTTCTGTTTCTGATCCCACAAGCATTACACAGAGACTGCAAACAGAGTCACCAGAACTAAAATCAGAACATAACCCATTAAAACATGAATCAAGAATGAAGATAAGATGAAAAGACAGTGGGTATTGTAATTCACCTTAGGCCCAGCTGGTCCACCTCTCCATAGAGGAGTTTTCGTAGTCTGGCAATCAGCACAGGTCTTCTTCATGTCATCAGACCCTGATCCCTGAATCATAAAAGGAGATCAACAATCAATTTGTTTTGAATCGAAGAGTAATGATGGGTAAGTTAAAACAAGAAACAAAAGAAACCCATTGAAAAAGGAGCTCATGATCACTCACTATTTCACTCAGATCCATCATCTCAATCACTTCTTTTCAAGATCTAAAATAAACCCAGAAAGGTAGATGAGATGGGGTTGAGCTAATTAGCTTTTGTAGCTACAGACATCCCTCCCTCGTCATTTCCTCAGAAGAACAGCAGAGCTAGAGCTATCGAGGGGAAGGTAAAGAAACAGAGCAAAGTGTGATTCAGAGAAAGTTTTAACATAATTGTGGTGAAAGAAAAAATTGTATTTATTGAAGAGATCTGAGAGACAGAACCCAGGTGACACAAATTTAGTAAATCAGAGCAGCAGAGACGGAGAAGAGAGAACAAGCGTTTTTGGTATAAATAGATGGATCTGAATCTGATCGAGAGAGAGAGAGAGATCACTCAGCTTTAGTTGGTGGAGCAGCTGGTGGTAGAGTGTTGAGGAATGAGGAATGAGGAATTTGGGTAACTAAATAAAGGAACCGACATGCAGAGAGGAGAGAGATAGAGAGAGAGAGGGAGGGGGGGAATACGAACCGACACATACCCTCTTAGAGCCCCATCAGATCCTTAAAAATTAGACAAAATGGGAAATCTCTGGTCACAAACGCAAAACCCTAGGACTAGGGTTCTTAAATGACTAAAATACCCTTCACTTCAAACATTTGATCGCCACCGAACTCACCCGCCAAAAACACCCAAACGAGCAAAAGGGCGCGATTTCTGTATCTCCCTCAAAATAAACGAAAAAAAGGGCCTCATCTTGAATTTGGATGGTCACATCTCCACCGTGAGAGTGTGCAAGATGACAAGCCTTTCTATGATACATAATTTTGATATATAGTTCCTCAAAGTAACACGTGGCACATTCTTTCGGGCCCACCGACCCATAAATGTTAGGCTCACACCAACCTTCACCAAAAATCACGTCATTGGTGATTTCTAGCTGTTGGATTTGATCGCTTTTTCATCCTAATGTTGGAACCATGGTTTTAAAAACGGCCGTTTAAATAGTCTTAATAGCCGTTTAAATGGTAACGCCCCAAGCCAATTTCCGTTAAAACCGTTTAAACACGTTTTGACGCGTTAAATTTAACAGCCTTTTTTTTTTTGTTTTAATGGCCATTCAAATCTTTTAGACAGCCGTTAAATCTGTTATAATTCGTTAAATTCTATTTTTTATTTTTAAATTTCAAATTTTGAATTTCAGCGCCACTTTTTCTGATAAATTCTTTTTTTTTTTTCATTTTTGCCCCTGGGCGTTTCAATCTGTTTTAACAGTCTTAAAGGTAACGCCCCCAGTCCGTTAAAACGACCTCCTTTAAACCTTGGTTGGAACCATGGTTTTAAAAACGGTCGTTTAAATGGTAACACCCTAAGCCCGTTTAGTTAAAACCCGTATTGAAGCTTTGAATTTAATGGCCCTTTTTTTGTTTTAATGGCCGTTAAAATCGTTTTAAAAGTCATTAAATTTTAGAAAATTTTGTGGAAAAAAATGGCTGTTGAATCCATTATTTTTCCGTTAAATTATGGGTTTTTTTTTTTCATAAATTTGAATTTTAGTGCCTTTTTTTCCCTTTTTCCGTTAAATTTCATTTTTTTCTTCATTTTTGCCCATGGCAGTTTTTTTCCGTTTTAACGGTAACGCCCCAGTCCGTTAAGCCGTTAAAACGACCTCCTTTAAGCCTCGGTTGGAACAAAGCCATGGGCCTGTTAATGAATCGGTGATCAACACGATGAAAACGTGATCAAATCCAACAGCTAGGTATAAGCCATCATGCCGATTTTTGGTGTATATGGACACCAAGGTGTCGTAAAAACTTTAAAAATGGGGGTCAGTTGGCCCAAAAGAGTATGCCACGTGGCATTTTAAAGAATTTCTATGTCAAACATTTGATACAGAATTCTGTATTAGTCATGGTTCGAAATCTCGGGTTCGGAGGCCGGATTGGTGGGTTCCATTCTCGATCGGGGTCGGTCTAATCCAAAACGGGATCAGCCCATCTCACCCGAGACAAAGTGGGACCCCTTTGTGAAACAGTGATCTCAAGGCGTGATAGAGCCTGGTTTGGATCAGATCAGTGGGCTCCTATCCAGTTCCAAATTACCCTACCTAGAATGGGATCGGCCAAGACTTTGAACCATGGTATTAGTAGACTTGAAAAAGAGCGCTGCTCAACTTGCAACCCCTTAAACCCTAGGAAAGACAAGAAAAAGTTGCTGGAAAACCTTTACCTTGACTTGAAGTCTTTTTATGGGGTTGTCCAGAACGTTTTAAATCTTTTGATACATAATTCTATATTTGTACAACTCTCGCAATCTATATAACAAAACGGGTAAGTTGTCTCCCCCTCTATAGGCTTTATATATCCAAGGGCCCATATCAACCTTTACATAAAATAAAATTTAGATAGTTGGATTAATTTAACAGGGAAATTGTCTCCCCACTTATACTCTTCTTTTCGGCTTCACAAAGGATGGCCGATATCTTATCTCCCAAATGGACTATGGATCTCAACCATTAACACCGGATTTTGGGAACTGCTTTGTAGGAGAATGCGGAGGCGTGGGCCACCCACTATACATCTATATAACAAAACAGAGAAGTTACTTATCCCCCTCTTATCGGCTTCACAAAGGACGGCCGAGATCTTATCACCCCAAATAGATGGTGGATCTCAAACACTCACACCTGATTTTGGGAAATACTTTGTAGGGGAGTGCCGAGGGCACAGACCACCCACTATACATCTATATAACAAAACAGAGAAGTCACTTATCCCCCCTCTTATCAGGTTCCCTCCCTCTTATCGGGTTCACAAAGGATGGCCGAGATCTTATCACCCCAAATGAATGGTGGATCTAAGCCACTCACACCCGATTTTGGCCAACACTTTGTCGGAGAATGCCGTGGGCACCGGCCACCTACTAGTCTATATATCAAAACATAGTGGTTGTCTTCCCACTTATATGTACTCCCTCTTATATGTTTCAACAAAAAAGGGCCGAGATCTTATCCCATAACTAGACAGTGGATCTCAGCCACTCACACCCAATTTTGACAAACGCTTTGTCCGGAATTGCCATGGGCATGGCACCCAGTAGTCTCTTATTATGAGGAGGTTTTATTTTAAAGGTAGACCTCACACCAAAGCCAAAGGGGTGAGCTTTAGTCTTTTTTGTTACTCACCTTTGCCCTTTGAGTTTACTGATTATTTTAATATAATTGATTTTAGATCTATTACAAGAAAAAAGGCTTTAGCGACAGCGGCTAATAACCGTCGCTGAAACCTAGCAAAAGCTAGGCTAGATGTCACTGGTCATCGCTAAAGGTACTAGAGAAAGTCAAACTAGGTAGCCGTCGCTATTGTGTAGCCATTAGAGTGATCGTCGCTATAGGTGTCTCTTTTACTGACAACGATTAGGGTGGTTGTCACTATACACGACTTTTAATGACAGTCATTAAAGTGGCCGTCGCTATAGGTGTTTTTCGATAAAGTATTGCAACACACCAAGTGTGTCACAAATGATTTTAGTTTAAAAAAATAAAAATAAAAATTATGCCAAAAGCCCAGAAAAATGAAAAGGGTCAGGCTCCGTTGACAGCCCTAAAATGACAGGATTCTGTACAAGACATAATATATGCCACGTGGCATGCTCTTGGAGGACTCGGACCGTATGGATGTTTGGCCAACCCCTAGATGGACCTACAACCAAAATTCAGCTTGATTAGTGATTTCTAGTCCTTGGTTTGGACTTATTTTCATGGGTTGATCTAAACTGTGGGAATTATAGCAGTATTTGAGGTACAAAGATCCAATGCCTAGAAATCACACATCAGGCTAAATTTTGGTTTGTAGGTCCACTTAGGGATTGGCCAAACATCCATATGGTCAGAGTCCTCTTAAGAGTGTGCAATGTGGCACATATTTGTGTCCTGTATAGAATCCTGTCATTTTAGGGCTGTCAACGGAGCCCTACCCAAATGAAAAATGGTATGAAGCTACACTATGTGTCACAACAGATAACCAAAAAGAAACAAAAAGAGTACGAGGACTATAATTGCTAACAAAAAGAAATTCCAATAGGGGTCCATATGAATTGAATCTGTTTTGTCACTCAACTTGAATTTCATATCAAAGAAAGCCTAATTTCATTAATTTGAATTTTAGATCACAGTAAATACTCTCCAAAAATAAGAAGTACTAACCACGCCGTTTATAGCAGAGATTCGAAAACAAGACTCATTCGAAATGAAACATCCCCAGCTAGCTCAGAGAGGATTGAGAAACCCGAGAGGAAGAAGAAGGGCAAAGAGAAAACCAGAGAAGCCATTTTCGTCTAAATCGATATCAGATATCGAGAACTAGAGTTAGGGTTTTATGCTTCTCCTCTCATCTTCTTCGAGAGGGGTTTATAGCATCCATGGCAGTTCTTATAGAAAACACACTCACTGTGAGGGACCTAAACGACAAAGAGAATGAGCACAATTGGGGGTTTTTTAACATAACCTCTATAGGTCATATGTATAGCGACGGCCACTCAAACGACTAAAGTATATATAGCGACACTATAGAACCAAAATTTTCCACCTCTTTTACATGCCAACCCTATAGCGACGGTCACACAAAAATCGTCACCAAAACTATCTACAACAACGGTTTTTGTTGGCCGTCACTAAAAGTCCGTCCATATAGACCATTTTCTTGTATTTAACAGTCCAAAATCGTTGCTGTTTTTGCCAAAATTGCTCCTAATTTAGGAATTGTCTTAAACCGTTTATGATGTGACCAAAATCTTTCATGTTCTGTCGTTAGGAACAGTTTTAGGTCGTTCCTAGGTTCAGAACCATTCTTGTTGTGACTAAATTGTTCCTAATTAGACAAAAAAAACGTGCCTGTTTGGAACAGTTTTGAACAGTTCCTATAGTGAAAAATTAGGAACCGGTTCAAAACCATTCTTATCGAGTAAATTAGGGGAACTCCTGAACGATTTTGGGCCAGTCTTAAAATTAATGAGGCCTGTTTTTTTTAACCATTCTTGATTAGCTTAGGAAAAACCGTTCAAATCTGCCTTTTTCGTAGTGCTTGTCGGTTTAGTCAACTTGGATCAGATTACTTTTGAAGGTTGAGGGTACGTGTCAAGTTTACAGACTTTAGTGTTTGAGAAGGATCACTAAAGCGAGTGACCATAAGTTGAAGACACGCATTAAAACCAAAAGTGACCCTGCATCAAAATCTTAAGAATCGGAAGGCAAAGACAAAGCACAAATATTAGGGAAGATATATAGAAGAGCTGTTTATGCGTGTGGTGAGGAAAGCGATATATGAGGGGAGAAGATCAGAATTCCCTTTTGAGAACTTGCTGTAGAGAAAGAGATGAGATACAACCAGAGGTTGGCAGAGAGAGCGAAAACGAGAGCTCAAGCGGCCCAGTTTTTGTCATCGAGACCAGACAAAAGAGCTAGCCCAAAAGGAGAACCTCTGTGAGTCTGTGACCAAACCTTTTCACCGTTCCTTTGGTTCTCTTTTCATGCTCTGCTGTGGTCAAAAAAGAACAGAAGGAGCAGCTACATACAAAGTACAAACAGGTCCGAAGAAGTGCTCTCCCTCCAATGATAATTAAATAATGACGGGTTCTTCTCAGGCTCAGTTCTCACGCTTCACCAGAGAAGATACTTCATGGAAAGCTGAGCCATGGTCGTGACTGTATTTTTTTTTTTTTTTTTACTCTCTCTCGATACAGATTACAGAGGATGCATAAGCACACTTGCTAAGACTGTTCTCTCCTCGATAACATGAAATCATATCCAAAATCATTTTTCTTTTAGGTTTCCCAGATATTATAAAAACCCAGTTTTGTTAAAACGATACTTAAAGTCTTAAGAGTATAAACTAGTTGTTTCTTGTGGTCGACAAGTTTTACAATAATTTACGGACTGCAATTAAGACTTCACAGCTTGCCTATCACAAACAAACAGAAAGGGTACAAGAAGTTGGGATGTATATGGTCATCTAGACCTACCATTTGATGGGTCCCCACCAAAAAATTAACCCATTTGCATGATCACAGCCATCCAATCTTTTGGAATCAATTGGATAATTTAGATCACTCAATTCGTAGATGGAATCTGTGGTTATTTCTAATGAAAACAAAACCGATTCGTTATTTATTTTCTTACACATAAATCTATTAGTCCTCAACCATCTTAGCAAAAAAAAAATTTATTTTATAAGACTGGTTTTTGACAATAAGTACTCAGCTGGTCTTCCGCCAGGCTTGGGCCTAAATTGTTTTTGCTCATGGCAGTTCGGCCTGCATTTGGGGCCTTGGGCCCGGATTCTTAGTCTCACGCAGGTTGCACATTCCCCCACAGGCTCTTAATCAGTGGCGGAGTCAGGATTTTGTTCAAGGGTGTGCAAGGCTGTAAGCGACTGACAAAGTGGGGAAGGGACAAGTAGGCGTCCATGACCTTTAGAAGGAAGGTGGCAGACATAGCGTATAGGAAAAAGATATAACAAGGTATGCCTGAAACTTGTTCAAACGCGGAAGCACGATTTTTGTTACTCACCGCTGTCATCTGGGCACACTGACCGCATGGATGTTTGTCCCAACCCTTGATGGATATACACACCAAAAATCACCCTGATTGGTAATCTCTAACCATTAGATTTTAGTACTTTTTAAGGCGTTCTTATAATTGTTGAATTCAACCATTTTTTTTCACACAAGCTGATTTTTAGCATGAATGTCTACTGAGGGGTGGCTTAAATATCCATGCGGTCAGTGGGTGGGCAGTGAGTAACAAAACTGCGCTTCTACATTTGAAAAGATCTCAGGTATACCTTGTTACACCACGACCCAAGGTTGAAGGGGTATTCTCCCTTTAGCCCAAAGTTAAAAAGGTATTTTCGGAAGGGTAGTGATGTAACAAGGTAGACCTAACACCAAAAGCACGTCAGGTACAACATTTTTTGTTGTTCACCACTGCCATATGGGTCCACTGACCTCATGGATGTTTAGCCCACTTCTTAGTGGAAGTATTATGTATACACCAAAAATCACCTTAATAAGTAATCTCTAGCCATTAGATTTTAGTACTTTTTAAGGTGCAATTCTAGCTGTTAGATTCAATTAACTTTTTGGGGTACTAAATCCAACGGCTAAAAAGCATCGTGGTGTGCTAAACATCCATGCGGTCCGTGGGCCCAGAGGGCAGCTGCGAGTAACAAAAATTGCTATACCTCAACCTCTTTTACATCTTATTTTTTATTTTTATTTTTTATAAATTTTTAATGTCGAGGGGTGGGCAGTTGCCCCCTGGCTCGGCCACTACCCTTGATGAGAAACAAAGTTTTATGATCAAATTGAACAATTTTGGACCATCTCACCAAAAATCAACCCTTAACTCATCTACATGTGAATCCCACGACCGCATGTCATATGTCAAAAAACATCAGTAACTTTATCCCTGCTGATATAAATTTATATTTGAAGTCCAAGACATATAGATAAACACGACGGTAAAAGAACTGAAATATATTAACCCGATAATGACGCGAGACTTTGAAGAATTACACATTTCCTCCCAACCAATATGGCCCAAAAGAGACCCGAGTCAAACGGGTACCTATTTTGCTCATCAACACTAATACCTTAATTTACTTACTAAAGAAAGGAATTTAGATCCTGTTTTGCCACATACCCCATGCTTGAAATGGATTAAAACAAAAACAAAAGACTTAAAGAGTACGTGGTGAATAAAGAACCCAACTCCACCGCATACAGGATCCAGACACTAAAAAAGAAGTGATCGACTCATTGAGTTTTCGCAACCCAATACTGACGCTAGTCCCCATCCCATGTTCTCACTCACTGCCTCACATTTTCAGTTTACCCCTCCCACCGAGTTTGGAGAAGAAATATGCAAGGAAAGCGAAGAACCCCGAGATGCTACACATAACCCATGCCACGCATATTACCACCCAGTCCTTAATGTTTCTCTTTGGACAGTGGCTCCTGTCCGAGAATATCAATGCCCGATAAACGGCTTCCGTTAGTGCGTAGGCAGTAACCGGATCTGATTCATCCGCAAGGAACCCATGCTCTGTGATGCATGCAATGTCGTATGTACCGCTCGTCTCCGATACACCAAGATATTCACATATCTTAATCCGCCCGTTCATCCTCTCCTCTGTCGATAGCATGTCGCCATGTGTCAGGATCAGGACAGGATTCTCGTCTGCATTCCACCGTATACCCCCCACATGAATTATTCTAGATATATAACACTTTTGCATGCTGAATCCATCAAAGCAAAGTTGATCAATTCAAATCACAAACTTCAAACCTACAGGATTGCATTATTAGGGCCCACCTCTTAGATGAGACCCAGCCAGCCCATAAGACATACTGATCAAGTGAAAACAATTTTCAGCCGATTAGATCATAGCCCTAGATCTGATGGTTAAGATCTTCCCATCTGTCTCGCTACTGATTTCGTCCAATCGAGACGGGACACAGAGATTGATTGGTCCGTATACTAAAGCAGGATGAATGCGCAAAGGACACCTCAAAATTTATGCCTTAGGGTGTCACCGACGCCCAAAATAAAAGGTATATAAGAGCAAAGGGTCCGGCTCCGTTGACAGCCCTAAAATGACAGGGTTCTGTACAGGACACAAATATGTGCCATATGGTACACTCTCAAGAGGTCTCTGACTGTATGGATGTTTGGCCAATCCCTAGGTGGACCTACAAACCAAAATTCAGCTTGATTAGTGATTTCTAGGCGTTGGATATTTGTACCTCAAATACTGCTATAATTCCCACAGTTGAGATCAACCCATGAAAATAAGTCCAATCCATCGTCTCGAAATCACTAATCATGCTGAATTTTGGTTTGTAGGTCCACCTAGTGGTTGGCCAAACATCCATATGGTCAGAGTCCTCCAAGAGTGTGCCACGTGGCATATATTGTGTCCTGTACAGAATCCTGTCATTTTAGGGCTGTCAACGGAGCCTGACCCAAGAGCAAAACGACAAAATATTACAAAGAATCCTAAAATGTACCTAGGAAAGGGACAAACAAAACTTACTGTGTCACGCGTAATACGAATTGCCGAGCACCATCAGTACTATTCTATTATTATGAAGTATAAACAATGCTCGAAGCCGTTGGATCTTGGACCATGATCCAACGGCTTCTAGCCATCACAACAGGCGAAGCTTCCTTAATCATTAGTGGGACAAAACACAACCATAACAATCGGACGAGTAAAACTTCTATCACAATCGGATTGCCAATCACACAATCACAGCCAATGAGTTCTCGGCACGTACACCTAAAAGCAAAAGCACATGGGTACGTTGCAAAAAGCACTTGTGTACGTGCCGAGAGCTCATTGGCTTGTGATTGTGTGATTTACAATTTCTTGTGATAACTTTCAAGTCAAGAAAAACATAATCAATTGGTCGGATGTTTTGAACCATCAGAGTGGTGTGATTGCTTAAGTTTTTGTCCACAGACTTAAGTCTGAAATTCTAAGTTAAGGTCTGAAATTAAGATTTACGAAAACGTTTAATGGGCAACTTTTATTTTTTCTATCAGAAAACGAAAAAAGACGGATCATACACACAAGCCTAGTAGCCTACACGCTGACAACATCACTTCCAAATAATCCAAATGTACATAAAAATTTTGTGCATAAATGATTGTGCACACGGAGCCAAAAATATTTTGGCTGTTGGATGTGTCCAACACTCCAACGGGAGGAAGGGGAGAAACTGATTCAATTTTCACGGGTCGGGCCGGGCTCAAAAATGTCAAGCTCATGCCCGGCCCTTAGAGGAGCCGGGCATCCGGGCCAGATTTACACCATTATGAGCATGCCGCGCACCATCATTTGAGTTTTAGCACAGAATTGTTTTATCTATGTTGCCAAACAGACCCATAAGTATGGAAAAAAAAACTTACTGCATTTCCTTACAGCAGGACAGTAGAAGAGCTGTTTGGTCGCCTCTAATGGCGTCGAATCGCCGTTCAGCAGCGCTTTGTAGACCTCTGCAACGCTCACCACAACCACCGCACAGTCTACTCGCCTCCTCGTGAACCTCGACGACGATAGAGACCCAATTGGGGGTATCAACACACCTTCTCTTCTCAACGCCTCGTCACCTGATCTCCGACAAAGCTCGTGATGGTGAACCCCATCAACCATCCATCCCGTCAACTCTTCAAGACTCTCACCCACTAGATTGTAATCAAACCCCCTCGAATCATACACGCAAAAACCACTTCTCATTGATCTCAAAACGTTGTGCTCCTCCAAAAACATGGTCGTATATTTCGACGAATTCGCTACACAGAAAAACCAGAACCAAACAAAACAAAACCTATTATTAATAAGAAATCAAGATCAGACCCAATTCTACACACCCATTCAGCTTACCTGAGGTTTGAGCGAAAGGGATGAGCCCAGATCGACCAAGAACACTGTACATGAGGTTAACAAGTGAGCTTTTGCCAGAACCAGAAAACCCCACCAAGAGAATAGTGATAATTGGGGGGATTTCCATCTCTTCCTTCTTGATTCCTCCTGTGGGTAGCCAAAAATCTCCAGAACGGTAGGTGAGAAGCTTGTGACGAAGATCGTCGAGACCTTCAGGTGCGATTAAGGAGAGTCTTTCCATTTCTCTGAGGACTTTAAGTCTGGGTGTGAGACTTGAGAAATCGGAGAGGTCGAGCTTGAGATGACCATCTTCATTGAACTCCTCGGCCGATCTCCACCAACAGAAGGCCGGCCTCGAAGACTCGTTTTCATCTTCGTCGCTGGGAGGGAGTTGGTTAACTTGGTTTCGCATCTCTTTTTGATTTCTGCAACTATGATGGGTTATCGGGTCTTCTGGGTAATTCAAGAGGGGGGTATTATGGGTTTGAACGGGAGAGAATGAGACGGAGAATATAAAAACCGTACAGGGTGCCATGTGAACTAGAGTAAACATCCATACAGTCATCGTCCTCTAATAGTATACCACGTGGCTCATATTGAGTGCTGTGACCGTGTTCAGTCACAACATCTTGTGACACAAGTTTTACTCTCCCTCGGTGGACCAGTACACAAAATATCAGCTTGATTAGTGATTTCTAAATGATTCTATTGAACTTATTTTCTTGGGTTGATTTTAACGGTAGGAATTTGAACATTATTGAGCGTTATTTGGGTGCAAAAATCCAAAGGATTTAAATCACTAATTAGGCTAATTTTTGGTTTGTAGGTCCACTGAGGGACTGGTCAAACATCCATACGGTCAAAGACCTCTGATCGTGTGCCACGTGCCTCGCATGAGTGCTGTGACCGTGTTCCGTCACAACATCTTGTGATACAAGTTTTACTCGTTTTACTCTGTGAACTAACCTTCAGAGGTCAGAGACTCAAAGCTGAAAATCTGTTTTGTTTTTTTAAGTATTGATGTTCCCAGCTAGCCAGTAGCCATTTTTGTTTCTCAGCGCGACCCTCCAGGCCCACCCCTTAGTAGATCTTTGTACCAAAACTCAGCTTGTTGATGATTTCCAGCCATTGGATTTAGGACCTAAACAAATGGTTCAATCCAATGGTTCGAATCACTAAAATGTACTAAAATCCAATGGTTAGACGGTTAGAGAGATTAACAATTAGGGTGATTTTTGGTGTCATACCCCACCAAGGGTGAGCTAAACATCCATGTGGTCAGTGGGCCAATAGGGCAGTGGTGAGTAACAAAAATCGCTAGAGCTCACGACGTGAGAGATCTAGCTCAGGATATCACTACTCTTTTGTTTTCGGTCGTGATGTGACAAAAGCTATAGCTGATTTTTGAGTTAACTCAGTGACATCATCCGATCTTTCCAATCCAAATTTGCGAGTCGACCGTTCCTTTGCGATGCAGTCTATACTTCATATATGTGTCTTGATATCCTGATCTGAATTCCCCGAGTTGACTCGGGATCGAGGTGGGGGTAAACAGTGGGGCCAGAGGATAGAGTGAGTAACAAAAAGCGTAAGCTATACTTTGTTACATCTTTTTCTTCATTCTTACTTGTTTTGGACATGATATGTTGTGAGGAGGCTCGAGGAAACTTCCTAATATTTTTGGATGGGCTTTGAGATTCATCTTGTTTAAATCTTTAGGCTGTGTTTGGTAGTGTGTCTTCCACTGAAGACGTGTCTTCAAAGTGCATATCTTTAAACGTCAAGACCGATGTTTAGTTCTACACAACCATGTGATAGATCATACATGCGATTATATATATATATATATATATATATATATATATAAGTGAGCCACGGATTAGGTGTGCTAAGCTCATTGGGGGTGAAGGGTGAACCTTCAAAGTATACGTATCTTCGAAGACTCAGGGGGAGAGGTGAACCTTCGAAGGTTCACCTTCGCGTGTCTCCAATGTCCACTGTGTCTTTGAAGGTGCACGCCTAGGTGTGAATCAAGACGCACACCTTCATCCAAGACTCAGGTCGAAGGTGCACTACCAAACACAGCACTACCTAATTGTCCAACCTAAGAATGATGTTTACCTCAGGATGACAGCATCATGCAAGGACCTTCATTCGACTGTTACTTGCTGTTAATGACTTAATTACTCTTTCCTTGTTTATTTAAAGTTTCCATCTAAAGAAATTTTTTTATTTGTGTAAACTTTTAGAGAGAGAGAGAGAGTAAACTTTAATATAAACATTATTTTTCAGATTTCTTTTTTTTTTCCTTAATATTAAGAATTCGGGAGATGGATAGTATTTGTCTATCACTCACATCCTTCACATGGTAGGGCTTACATCATTCGTACATGTTGTACGATTATTTTAAGTATTACCCCCCTGATATTCATAAGTAATTGCCATTACCCCCCTGCACTTTGGAAATGCCGCGATACCCCCCTTGACTAACTCCAAGAGTTGTTTTATAACAGGGCACCTTACTTGTCCGTTGTTCTACTTAATAAATGTACAAATTGCCCTTGATTCTTTTAAATCTCCAAAATATCCACTTTTCACCGATGAAATCCCCAAACATAATTCATTAGTTACCAGAGATTACAGAGAAGACATTCGACGAAGACGACGACAACCACGACGTTGAAGACGTAAAGCAGCCGGTGGACGTTTTGAGTCCATTACCATTGCCGAAGACGACGATTACGAAGACGTTAGCAAAGAATGTGGCTATAGGGAAGAAGAGAAGATAGCAAAAGGGAAGAAAGAAGAAGACGGTGGAAGGGAAGAAGAGAAGACAAAGAAGATAGGTATTACCTTTGATTCAAGTTTTTCTGTGACTAACCAAAATACGATAGAAGAAAAATAGAATACCAATGACGCATTTTCAACGAGAGAGCTTAGTTTCTCCTTCTTCCTTTTTTTTCGAAGTGTTAGGGCAAGAGCTTATTGACCTTTCGATGATTCTAGTAGGTTGTACTGGACAAAGAGAAACAGATTGCGGAGAGCTGGTTAATTGAATGTAGTCTAAGCCTATATCTTGGATGTTCTTCTTTTTGACATGTTAGGTTTGAGTTGCAAGCATTATTGGTGGATGGTGGGTGTCTTAATTGCTGTTGCTTGCTGGCATTATTGCTGCTACAGCCCAGAATGGTAGTGAATTGGAAGGGCTGCAACAGTATATTTTGGCAGTGTGAATTGGATGGACTGCAAGGTTAGATTTTTTTGGCGGTTTCAGATGAAACTAATAGAGTCTGGACATGAATTTTTTGAACATATTTTTGCATATTATTTGACAGATCATATGCCTTGCATATTGCATATTATTGCATCTGACTGGCCTAACAGAAGATATGCCTTGCATAGGCTATTGTTTGGGATTTCGTGAGCTACTCTGAGAATTGCCTCTTTTCTACATTTTTGTCTAGAAGGGTGTTTCTTTGGCTACTTTCTTGTATTCATTGTACAACCAATCAAAGGAAATTCATATGAAACATGTTCAATAAGTTCATTCAAGCTTGTATTTAGGTCTTTAGACTCTTTATTTAGTTCATTCAAGCTCGTTGTTCCTTCTTGCAGATATACATGAGTTGTGTTGAGAACGTTGGTGAGACATTGTCTACTTGTGAACCAATAAATAATATACAAATGGGTTGTATATTTTGAGGCAGTCCATTTAACTCCATAGAAGTATGTTCGATGCTCTTCAAGATGGGTTCTACCCATCCTTATGATCGTGGTTGAGGCTGTTTTGTTTTGGAAGGGTGATGGTGTGGGGAGCCTAGATATTAGCAATGGATTGCTGCACACACCTCTCAGGATTACTTATCTCAGGAACAATGTGAGAAGACAACATGGATCCATTCCTGCCTAGCACACACAGGATTACTCATCTCAGGAACAATGCAAGCATCTTCAAAGTTCGAAGAATACAAAGTCATGTTACTCATCTCAGGAACAATGTGAGAAGACAGCAGGGATCCATTCCTGCCTAGCACACACAGGATTACTCATCTTAGGAACAATGCAAGCATCTTCAAAGTTCGAAGAATCCAAAGTCATGTTGCTGATGCAAGCATCTACAAAGTTCAAATATGATGGACCTGCTATACGCATTTGATGTTGGATAGCCCAAATTTTTGATGTAATGTAGTGAAATTTCATACGAGAGTGCTAAAATTGTAATCTGTAATCAGACATATAATGACTTTGCATTCTCTTGACCATGTAAATGTGGGATCACCATGTATCCAAACATTTTTTCTTCAAGTTTTTCATGTGGATGGGAACACCTAGAGCTTTGTTTGCAAAATAATTCTGTAATTTGGAGGAAAATGATATACATATTGGATGGAAATTTTTGTGGCTCTTTTTTGTAGCTTACATCTAAGTGCAGCACACCCAGCTCAACAGTCCACTTCCTGCCTAGCACACACACAGCTTAGAAATGTTGCATTTCAAAAGTTCTAAGCACACACACAAGTTGAATTTGAAAATTTCAGAACAACAAAATCTGAACATTCCAATAATGAGAAGAAAACGATGCATCAAAAAAAGAGACAAACAACTTATAAATGACAAAAATTATACAATGGGCATGCCCATTGTAAGGAAGCCCTTAGCACCAAAAGATAAAACAATCAAGGAAGACCTATGTTTTACTGCTCTGACTTCTCAATGAATAAAAGAATGCAATGTATAATAGTTGCACTCAGATCTGAACCCAATCCCAACTCCACTTCTCTGCATAGCAGCAACAAGGTACCCATCACCACTCCTCAACTTAAAACTGTCTGGGGCCCCCACTACTCAACTGAATATGTAGACCAATCCACATCTTAACTTGCCATCTCACTAGTATAAAAAGGAGAACCCAAAACACAAGTGAATGCAACTGAAATTTAGATAAGTGAAAAATGCATCCTGAAATTTGTAAGTGTTGAAAACATTCGCACATATCACTGCTAAAATAAAATAGTATTTTCTAGCACAGCTATACCAAATAGTATGTTAAACATCCAATTTCCATCAAGTTCCTCCAAAGTTTGATGTTACATGACAAATACTATTACTTCCACGAACTTGTAAGATAAAATACTTCATGTCCTACTATTACGGCCTGTCACGCCCCAAATTTCGGCACCCGAACCCGACCTGAATGCTTGTGGATCCACCCGTTTACCCGAAATCCAATGTGTAAAAAATAATAAAGGGAAAATAGAATCTCACAGTTTACAACGAGATATTGAGAGTTCGAAATTTACTAAGATCTCAAAATTTAAAATCTCTGGTAGCTACCGCCATCCGTCACACTCAAGGTAAAAAAGAACTCTAATATTAAAAGAACCGACAATCTATTAATTAAGATTCTCCAAAAGGTCTCATCTATCACACAATCCAAATAATATAAAGTAATGGATTTTTACATGAATTTATAAGCAATAACAATCAAAGTTGATAATAATATTCCTCTTCAAGGTTTGGCTGATGCTTCTCAGGTTCGCATGTCCCATCTCATATTCCATCCACTGATTGTAGTCCCTACTCGTACCCTTCTTCGTACGTCCATGTCTCATCCAAATATGAAAGTGGTGGTTGTAGGAGTAAGCCAAACGCTCACTCAGAGTTTTCATCCAAAACATGATTCAAACAATACAAGATATACAGACAGGTTCGTAGAATATAGATTGTCAAACAGTAATATCAGGGTAATAATGAATGCATGAATAATTAATCAAAAATAATACACAATCCACACAAGGGGTCTCCTTCTTCACCCACAGAGGGGGTCTTCCCGAGGTTTTCGGGTCTTCACCTTGGAGAACTCACACCCAACTTGCTTTACCGCTTCTGAATCGAAAATACAATGCATGCCTTCATATATATAATAAATTACTGAAAATGTAAATATCCACACAAGGGATCTCCAATACGAAACAAATAGAATCCACACAGGAGATCTCTAGTATAAAATTGACTATCAATTACAGTTTAACAATAATTACATGCTCACAAGTCAATGACAAGTATTGAAAGAATAATGAGAAGGGAACCTACCTTTGATCGCTTCCCTTAACCTTTTAATCGTTCTTCGTTGCGCAATCCAACCCACGGTGATTGAACCTTCAATTTTTCATGTTTGAGTTAGGTGTGTGCTTGTCAAAGTAAAATTCTACCACTTAACGTGGGTTCTACAGGGTCATTTGAGTTGACGTCATCCTCGTCTGAGTTAGAAAATGATCAAACTATTATCATTCTTATTATTTATTTATTTTTCAAAAATATAATCGATAATGATAAAACTAAGCCCAAACTCTTTAGATTTGAGCATTATAACAAGATGGGTTATAAATATGGACCATCCAACTAGTGGCTGGTACGACGCGTCGTAGCTCAAGGCTGGCGTGATGCATGATAAAGAAACGGTTGTTAACTTGGACCATCCAACCAATGGGCCTCGAACACGCGTTATGTAGCCTATGAATTAGACAGTCTAGATTAAGATATATGGGTGGCTGTCTTTAAGAAATGTTTTCTATGGTTGACTCGCTCGACAATATTACTTAAGTTCACAACGAATAAAGAAGTGGGGTCCAATTTGACTGGCTATGGATAGCCATGACGATATCAACATAAATGCATACCAAAAATGTGATGTCTTGCACGCCTCTACCCCATGATCACATTTTGATACAAAATAATATGGATTTTTTTCATAAAATGTTAAGGTTATATAGTCTGCATCTAAAGAATATCTGAATTTATAAAAATACTAAAATAGATGTCAAACGCGATAAAATAATAGTTGTAAAACATTTTGGAATAGTGTTTAAAATATGGCTAACTTCCTAGTCCCATTATGATGTGAACTTAGATCGATGAAAGCAACTTGGGTTGACTTGTCTTGGAAACTTTGGAAAGGCTTAGGGATAATTCCAACAAGTATAGGTGTAATGTGAGGAATTCATTGACATCCTGCTGAACACCATTGTCTAACTGTAATGTTCTAAAACAAAAACAAGGCACGTGTCTTAAATAATGAGTTCGGGAAATACAAGGAGGTATCCTATTAGGGTAGTATGTCACACCCAAATTTGTTAAGACTGCAGGCAAGTTAGTGGTAGCGCAAAGGTCCTTGAGTGGATCCGGACCAAGAGCAAGAATAATATCTAATGTCTTCTACCATGAGCCTGATTTTCTTTAAAGGTCTAATGGTTGGACTTCTAACATCAACTCTTGATGACAAATCGGGTGGTTACAGGGGTTTGAACGTCCATCAATGGACTGAAGTGGCACACAACATGGCTTATTAAAGAACGGGGTTGGTAGTAGTGAGTACTACTATGGTCTTTGATCAATTAATACAGAAAAATATGTCCACATTAGTGATATGATGATCATATAGTTTCATGTGAACGATTTTGAAATGGAAATAAAGAGTAAAATAATAAAGAGATTAGATCTTACCTGAATAAAAAAATACATTGTCCGGTTGGAGATCAAGGTGGACAAAATGTCAACTCTATGATGGAGAGTGGCTGCACTCCTTATGTAACGGTGGAGTTCCTTGCGTTGGAGTTGGACGGCCAGTGGTTTCTTAAGGCATGAGCAGTACCACAGTCCACAAGTGAAGGGCGACTGGACTGTGCGTTCTTCGATCTTCAACAATCACAAGGGATGATGACTATTGATCGGTCTTGGAGGTAGGTTCGAAGTGTTGTATTTAGCACAGGTAGAGAGACTGCTCGGTGGTAAGGATTGCAATAGTCCAGATAGGGATAGTTTCTCTTATTTTCAAGAGTTGAAATGGGTAAAGGAAATCGTGTTTACCGAATCAAGAAGGGTCATGATTGTCTAGCGGTAGAAGTGATCAAGGGAGAAGTTGATGGCTGAAAGTGAAAGTGGAAATCTGTAGAGGAGGTAAGAAGGTGGTGGTGGAGGCTCTCTAAGGAGATATTGGCTTTAGATGGGTGGCTGTCCAATTGGAGGTGATGGGAGATCTCACGGTGAATTAAATAAGGTAAGTTTCCTTTTTGTTAGGTTATTAGAGTTATGGGGGATCACGTTTCCTCAATTGCATAGGGTTTAGGTTTCTTTTTTTGTTTTTTGAAAGGTCAACAATTTGGAAGGGATGAGAAGGTTGAAAAATTAAGGGTTGTAGATGAAATAGTCGGCTGAGATGTTTTGTTGAAATCAAAATAGGTTTAGAGGATGAAAGGTGTTAAATAGGTATATAACTAAGCATTTCATGAATGAGTTTTGTGAAGAAAAGCAGTAAAATGTAATGACATGTGTGGTACAGTAAAGGAGTGGGAATAGGTTTGGTTTTGTTATTGTGTATCATTTAAGCACCAAAAATGATGAGGGTTGGTACAAACATATAGGCTGGGTTGGACGGTTTTAGTTTTGGGAGTCTCTGTTTTAAAAAAAAAACCAAGAGAGGAAAATCATAAAATAAAGAAATGGAAGTTTTGGGTTTTCTTTACTAAAATAATAGCTTGGGTCACGGTTAGAATAATTTGGAAAATGGGTTTTGTATCTTAGCTTTTAATTAACTCTATCATATTAGTTAAGGAAGATTAGTTTTCTTAAAGGTAAGATATTAGTATATACCTAATTTAGCTTATAGTTATATTTATACAAGGATCATTCATTGATCTAATTAATCTATCTAATATAATAATTGTAATATTTTTTTTTTCAAAAAATTAATATTGATCTAGGGTGATGAATATAGGGACCGCGTACGCATGACACGTATAATACACACACACGTACATTAACGCACGCAAGGTATAAAAGTGTTCATAAAAATCGAAATAAATACATCAATTAAATTTAAAATAATGTACTACGCATATGGGACCCAAAACAGTCCAAAAAGTGTGTGGTCCTACTGAGTCCATGTGGGCCCGCAAGTGACGGCCCAGAAACCCTGAAATTTTATCCGTCTCGGAATCGATCAAAAATTGACGATGATGTTTTAACGATTAAATGATTGCATTTCATGAAGAAAAAACATGTGAAAATGGATCCTAAAAATTAAAATGGATCAAAATACCCTTTTATGATTTTCGAGGTTTTACACGGCCTCTACCTGATGGACCCTTGCATGTCCGACTATTATGTCCAAATAGTCCACAATTCCAACATCGATTTTGGGTCTCTCGCTGATTGGAGCATGCATCATCTTCATCCCGATGTCTAGTAAGCTTCGGACGACCTGGTAGTCGTTTGAGTGGAGGTGGCAAGACAACAATAGAAGGCTAGAATACAACACCATATCAATCACAGAACACACATAATTTATAATTTTATTTTCATAGAATGAGAGAAATATTACTCACTTCATCCCAGTCCTTCCGATCAGGAAGTGGATGTATGTAATCCTCATAGGCATCCCGATATCGTGCAACTGTGAAATAATCACTACAATACCTGCAAGTGTAAAACAAAAAATAATTATTACTAATGTATTAAAATGATCAGATCTAAATAACATTAACTATAAAAAGGTGATTGATGATTACTCGACCCAGGGGAATCGACGATCCTCAATGACTGCCATGGAATGCACACACGGTAGCCCACTGATCTGCCACTCAGTGCAAGAGCATGTTTTCACAATAAGGTTCACCTCCCATCTTCTATCGCCTTTTTCAACAACTACTATATGCCTCAGCTGGGCCTCAATTTGTAACTACGAATTGCCTTCAATAACTTATTCAACTCTCTCTTAGCCCTAGGAACAAGTCCATTCTCCATAGCCATAGCCTTTTCTCTTCATTTGTTGAAAAGGCTAATCATCTCCAAATGTAGCTTCTCAACAAACATAGTCACCGGCATATCTCGTAGATCTATTATCCATTTATTGAATGACTCTGAAAAATTGTTTGTCACCTGCTCACAAGCAGATGTAGTGTTAAAATGTGACCGAGACCAATGCTCTAGAGGAATATCTGACATGGCATTGTGTGCTTCTCCAGAATGCCTCTCAAAGATTCTCATGATCCTTCCAAATTCACTTTTCTCAAAAGTCCTTGCTGCAGCCCATACACATTCCTCTAGCACCTTTGCTTTGAATTTGGCCTTAAAATTCTTGTAAACATGCCTCATACAAAAGTGGTGTGAGGCCCCTGGGAACACCTGACTAACCGCCTTAAGTAAACCTTTTTGTCTATCAGAATAAAAGGTGATGGGAGCCTCGTGGACTAGCTTAGGAGCTAGTTCGTGTAAGAATTCTATCCAAGTATCAGTAGTCTCTGATCTACATATGAAGACTGCAATTGAAAAAAGCCCATTATTCCCATCCAGTCCTATCGCTGATAGACAAACTCCTCCATATTTCCCCTTTAGAAAACATCCATCCAATCCAATAATTGGACGACAACCCATCCTCCAACCAACTAAAGATGCACGAAATGATATACATACATGTATAAATCTACGGTCAGTTGCAACCCCCCATTTTGCAAGACTACCTGGATTACTAGTTAAGGCTTGTTTGCATAATTCTGGAGTAGCCTTATAGGGCTCATCATAATCACCATAAATATTCCTAAGTGCCTTTTCCCTAGCAAACCACCCGACTGAATAGGAGATTTGGGACTGAAATAACTCATAAATCTCCTCTTATACATCTCTAGGCCGATATGACTTAATATGTCTTCTAATTTTGGGTTCAATAATTTTAGCAACGAAGTTGGAGTTTATGCACTTATTCCTTGAGTCAACCATGCCCCTGCATGTATGAATTGGCTCTATTGTTCGTATCTGAAATGTGAGTCCATCAGCTAACAATGATGCATGACACCTCCATTTACATTCGGGAGATTGCTTGCAAATTGCGGTGATCCTGTTCCTCTCATTCTTGATAAGCTTGTAGTCAAAGTGATCTTCCGCTGCAAATCACCTCAAATGTTCTCCATATTCTTTTATTGTAGCAAATTCCATATCTTTTTTTAATTTCATTCCATCAATATTTGGACCAAGAATAGTCATGGCATCAAAACTGTAGAGATCGTCCACCTCATCAACCCACATATCATTTGCATACACGGTATCCTCAAAAGGATTAGCAATACTATAATTATCAAAAAAATCACTTTCATAACTATCTGAGAAGCCACTATGGTATGACTCGTCTGGATCCAACTCATCAACAAATACATGATCAGACGAAAGGGACGGGGGCATCTCATCCAACTCCTCATCTGATAAGTATCCTCTCTTCTTACGTCGAGCTGCTGAATGAGGAGTGGGCACAATCTGTGAAATAAGATGGACCATGAGGATGTGCTGATGAATGAAAAGGAAATACATACTCTATTGGCTTGACTATATCCCAATTGACGAACACATCTCCAAATCCAAGTTTCCCAAAGCATTCCAACATTTGCAACAAGTCACTACCTGTTTTGATGTTATGGAGGACCTGACCATCGCCAATGTATACGATATTTATAACTGCCCACTTGGACACTGGCATGCTGTCTCGATCTCAGTGACCAAATCCAGGAGACATATCCGATCATAATCTATCTCATACAAGATGACCACTGAACCCCCTTGATAATCTCCAACATGATATTTCTCATTTTGTCGTTGCCTGAAAATGCCTTGGTAGTGAACTCCTAAATCCACTTTGTTATCTACCATATTTCTGCAATAAATAAAATGACATGGTATAACCAAAATACTTAAATTAGATTAACATTGACAAATAACAAAAAAAATATAAGTTGGAAGAAAACCTAAACTTGAATGATACAACTATTCCAACTCAATTAACTCAACTAACAATACATAGAAACATTTCATAGCTGCAATGGGTTCAATTGTTACTTATATCAAAATCCACAAATAGAGGTTTTCTTCAACTCCTAGACAACAAAGCGAAAGAATTAAGTTTTGAGAAAACCCCAACCAAAAGGTCACCTTGTGCAGCATAGTCGGCAAGATTGACAATAGGAGAGATTCGCTTGAAAATAGAGAACTCTAAAATGTTCTCAGATGAAGATATTTCAAAGACGGTAATCCAATAAGGCATCAGCAATGTGCGACTCTCCATTGGCAGCAAGGATAAAAACAGGGGTGATTATTTGAAATGTTTTTTCAGCTATACTGCACATAATGATGGTGAGGCAAATGATTGGTAGTACAATGGAAAGATAAAAACTCGTCTTCTCCATCTTCTACACTTACCGTTACGTTTTTGCAATGATCAACGAAAAAACTCAATTATTCTTTCTTGTGGGCTCTTCAAAAAACCTCGATTCCTACGGCCAAACCAGGATATTTAAGAAGAAGATAGTACGTTCCAGGGTTAAAAAAAATCTTCTATTCCTTTGGACAAACCAAAAAAATCTACGAAGAAGATATGTTCAGCAAAACAACCATCTTCTTCACTCCTTCACGCAGTGGAGAACATGGATTAGCGTCTCCTCTTTCTTGCAATTAGTGCATAGGATTCAAATCTCATAAATGGATCAGATTTTGTTACTAATTTCAGACTTTTCATTGGGTGGGTTTAGGCAGTGAAGAGTTTAAAGGATACAGTAGGAATTTAGTAAAACAAAGGGCAGTTTGGACATTAACAAAATCAAGATAACTGCCCTGTTATAAAACGACTCTTGGAGTTAGTCAAGGGGGTATCACGGCATTTGCAAAGTGCAGGGGGTAATGCCAATTACTTATGAATATCAGGGGATAATACTAAATTACCCTTATTTTAATTCTTCCGGAAAATGATTTTTCACTGAAGAGCCTCTTCCCAATTGGTAAAAAGTTCTGTGAGAAAACATGCCATTTGGAGCTTATGGATATTTGGACCACCTCTTGGCGGACCGACATACCAAAGATCAGCTTGAAAAAAAAAGTTCAAGTTCAACGGTCAAAAACTATGTTATTAAAATACTAAATCAAACAGTTATTTAGTGATACTGATTTTTTATCTGTAGGTCCATAAGGAGGTGGACATAATATCCATAAGGTAAGTGGGCCCTAAAGAGGGTGGCCATCAAATTTTGAAGTCCCATGGGCCATCAAACACGGGCTGCACTGCACAGCAACCATCTGCTCTATGGATTTGAGTGTCCTTGATCAACTTGATTAACTGAAAAACAACAACAATAATCAACTTATTCCAATGCAGTTGATTATTAGGGTTTTACTTGGTGGGGATTCACTTAAAATTAATATAGAATAAGGGGACGCTTAATCGTGGATGGTGCAGCCTCACCTATCTTCCACGATCCAAGAAACATTTTTTTATTCCAGATATTTTGATCCATGCCACTTTGAGGATATGACCATCCAAGAGGTGGACCACCAAGTAGTTGACCTAAATATACAAATAAATTGACAGATAGAGAGGCCTGGGCTGGGCCCCCATACCATTATCCTTATTTAACAACTTGGCGAGTTATTAAATTCAGTATGGCTACTATAAACAAAAAAGTAAAAAAAAAAAATTCATTAAAAGTAACTGATCTAGATCCGAGGACTCAAAATTTTAGCTCAAATTCTTGGCCGTGGATTTCATGAAATCCAACCGTGGTTGATACCATTGGATTTCACGAAATCCAGGGCTGAGAGTTTGGGTGAAAATTTGGGTCCTCGTCCCGATCTACAGTCAAGATCATCTGATTTCTACACTATAATTTTATTGTTTTGGTATAACAAGTTGATTATTAATTTTGAGACCCCACTGCTCCACCCAAATATTAAAAAAAGGGTCGGGCTCCGTTGACAGATCTAAAATGACAGGGACACAATATAAGCCCCGTGGCACAATTTTACAGGACTCTGACCGTATGGATGTTTGTCCTATCCCATGGTGGACCTACAACCCAAAAATCAGCCTGATTAGTGATTTATAAGCTTTGGATTGGACTTATTTTCATGGGCTGATCTCAACTGTGGGAATTTGAGCAGTATTTGAGGTACAAAGATGCAACACTTATGAATCACTAATCAGGATGATTTTTGGTTTGTGGGTCCACCATGGGATAGGACAAACATCCGTACGGTCAGAGTCCTATAACAGTGTGCCACCTAGCTAATATTGTGTCCCTGTCATTTTAGATCTGTCAAGGGAGCCCGACCCTTAAAAAAAAAAAAAAAAAATCGGGATTCAGTGAGTTCGGGTGGTGTCATCTTGGATAACAATTAGATTAGGATACAAGTCCGGCTATTAAGAGAGACAACAATCCGGGCCAGGCTGGACTGGTGGTCAAAGCCCATAAGTCCAGCCTGGCCCATTAACATCCCTATTAAAGAACGCGCTCAGCCAAACGGTTCCTTCAGGGTGTTGTTATAACTTATATGATGTGGTTGGCTCTAACCTCATTCCATCTTTATCCGCTAACCAAATAAAATAACAATATACTAAGGGCGTGTTTGGTAACAGAGTCAAATTGTCAACTCATATTTTATCATGCACAAACGCTGCAAAACGCAACATTAGAATTCATAAAAGTGAAATTAACACATTTAAAAATAAACAAACAGCAAGCTGAGGATAAAAGTTCATTAATTTTCAAGCAACTCCCAAGACTTTCTTCATGGACGACTCGGTTGCGGAGAAACACGAACAACAAAAAGTCGTCTGAAGAAAATTTGGTGAAACTCATGCACACTTTGGCTAAATTACCCAAAATTAAAAGGAGAGAAACAAGATTCAACTGAGATACGTGCATGTGTGATGAGGGCCAACTCATGTGCATGGGACATTCCTAATCAGCATTTGAAGGTTGTCATATGGTGCTAAGGCTGAGGTGGCACCTTAAAAGATCTCCTCAACAGTTTTAAGCAAGTAGTAATTCAAATTAAAACTATCCTAATATAGCTTAGTCAATACTATTCTTAATTTGGCCGCCCAAAGACCTGACCAACTGCTCATGTTGAAAGCTTTTCGTGATTATCAAAGTCGGAGAGAAATCGAATGGAGGAGGAGGAGTTTGATATCTGTAATTTGTCATACTTGGCAAGGATACTAGCAGCCGTAATTGCATGTAGGATGTTTGCACCGCACCAATGAACAAAGATTCGGCCCCTCTTTCTGTAGTTTCGTAACGAGGATCATTTCAATAAATCTGTAACTTGTCATACTTGAAAAATATATTAGTACCCATAATTGCATGTAGGATTAATTTTGCTAATAAATGCATTGACTTTAGGAAGAGGTGTAGGGAACTTGATTTGATTTGTAAACTAGATATGGAAAAAGCATATGATCACGTGAGCTGGGACTTCCTAGACTACCATCCAGGGATCGAGGAAATGCATCCCTTCAACATCCATTTCAATATTGATAAATGGCTCCCCTATAGTCTACTTTAAGAGTTAAAGAAGGCTAGGTGATGGATAACAGATATTTTGAGGGTTTTAGGGTTGTGGATGGAGATCTTTTTATTTCTCAACTTCAATTCACAAACGACCTTCTTTTTTTCTTTTCTTAGGAACATCATCTAATCATATGAATTTCTTAAAATAACTTCTTCGTTGCTTTGAGGTTGTCTCAGGTCAGGTCTTCAAATTAACCATACTAAGAGCAAGGTGTTTGGAGTGGTATTGTGAAGAACACTATGGAGTCATCTAGTATCTTGAGGTATGAGATCGATTCCTTACCTTCCACAGACTTGGGCCTTTTTTATGGGCTAGTTAAGGTATTATGTGACCCAGTGATTGAGGGGTTCATAAGGAGGATAGCTAGCTTCTTGGAAGGTACATTATCTCCTTACTTGAATAAGAGTACATTATCTAGCCTGCTCATCTATTACCTTTCCCTCTTTTTCATTTCAACGAGTGTAGCTAAGAAGTTATAGAAGATTACTCGTGGCATGATAAAGATGAAGTATCATCTTGTGAATTGGGATGTTGTGTGCTCTCTTAAGCAGTAGGTTTATCTAGGAGTTTAAAACCTGAACCCTATGAATGAAGCTCTTTCAGGATAGTTGTCGAGATTTTGGAAGAAAACGGATAGCTCATGGAGGAGGGTGGGCCGATAATGGGGATTGGGTGTGCAGTGTGGTCCGTTCTTCGTACGGTTCGTATAATTAGGTCAAGCAATACATTTTTTTCTAAAACAATGACTTTTCTTATGTGGTTTTAACTCCGAACCATATTCAAATCTTTTAATGGCAATCTCTGATTTGAATCTACTTGACTATTTTTGACCTTCATTGACCAGTTCAGAAAACACTAAACCCATCACCCAAAAAGTGTTTGAAGATTGGTTTTAGTTCTATAGGCTCCCTCAATCAACGATAAAAAAAAAAGAATCAAGGGGACGAGACCAAAAGAATGAAAACTCAAGGGGGTTTAAATAATGAGTCCTTCTAGAGCTACACCCATTCTTACATCCACTTCTTAGACCCAAGGTTGGGACCCACATGAAGATAATGTTTGACAATCCAATCAGACATTGAGTTGTCCTTGCCATGATGATCATCATTGCCAAAAATCAGTTCACTTCAAAATTGCTAACCATATGGTCTGGATTTTTTAAATTGAAGTCATATTTTTATGAGGTTAGGAATGTTGAAATGTCATGATTTTTTGTGAGGAGGGTAACCATAGTATGAAAAACTCACTGTGCGGTTGGATTGTCCAACATTATCTCCATGTGGTCCCCAACCTCGGGTGTAAGAAGTGGATGTAAGAAATGGGTGTAGCTCTAGACGGACTCTTAAATAATATCGAAGATTTATCAGAGCCCTACAAAACAAATCTGCCCCGAAAAAAAAGACTTCTACACTGTCATACAGCCAAGGGCACATCACCATTTGTAATAACAGCTTTTTCAGGGATGTTGCATTACATATTATGCACTGGATGCAATTCATCACACGGTTATGATCTACCAATCGTGAAATATTGGGGCAACCGTGGTCTGTGAACTAAAATGGTCAAAAAGATACTGAGCCTACAGACTCTTAATGAAGAAGATAGACTGGAATGGACGCTGCTGTCGGTTTTTTAAACCCCACCTTGGACGGTTAGGATTTTATGATTGTGTGAATATTTGCCACCCAATGTTCAGGTGACGGAGCGAGGGGAGCACCAACAAAAAGACCTAGTTGACCTAATCATCAAGGTAGCAGACAAATATCTCAAGTTGGAATGGATTGAACACCATTCTGTTTTTTCCCTGTTCAATTTGATGATTGTGGTTAAATCCACATTCTCACAGTTGGTGATAAAGGCCATGTTTACAGCCTGGGATTTTGGTTCTGAGACATCCAAGCTAAATATCGAACCGCACCCCCCACTATATCCAAATGAAGGATGAGAGGAACGGATGACCAACTTTCTATGTTTGGCATGCAGGCAGGAACACTGAATTAGGTCAAATCAAAGAATGGGTAGTAGAGTTTACAAATATTCTTGATTAAGATAGACTCGTGATCAAGTATGGTGGACAATAATAAAAACTGTATAGCACCTTCCTTTCTTCATCCAATGGTTTAACAAGTCTTTTCCACTAGACTAACTACAAATATTTCTCTCAAAACGGCCAGAAGAAAGTAGACCCTTTGAAACAAAAACAAAGAACCCAAGAATCATGATGACAACAGAATCCTCGTAAAAAGGCCAAAAAAAAAAAAAAGAAACTCGATTTCTTTCTTCCTCCGAGCTGTACACCAGGCAAGATAGGTTGAGACTACCAAGATCACCTGCAACAACAATACCCGGACGCATTTTGCAGTAACTACTACTACACAACAAATATTAAAAAAGGAAAAAAAAGACTCACTTTTTTGGGGTCCCACTTACTACGAGGATCCCATTTTCCTTCTTCCTACCACATCCGTACAAGGAGAACAGCAGCAGAACCAGGTACCCCAGTCCATGATGTATTCTTTAAAACCCCTCCCCGCTTTTTTATTCAACTACTGTAGGACCCCAACCCCAACCCCAATTTGGGACTTCTTCACCACACCTGAGACTGGACAAAACATGACCAAAACAAAGCAACGACGAGACGCCCCGACCTGACCTGACCCGACATATATCTCATCGCCCCCAACCTGGACTGTGTTCCCTCGCACCACCATCCAATAAGCCTGCAATTTTCTGTGAGAATATGTATATCACTTTGTTAGTTTATATTCAAGTAAACAACATAGTTGTGTCAAGTGTGCCATACACATCGGTCGTACAGGAGGGAATGGGGAGTTTAAGACCCAACTGACCAAGGAATACAAAAAGGATGGCACACAGTCCCTATTGCATTATCTTGAACAAGCAACTGGGAAAAAATTCAGTTGGAAATTGGAATCAATCAAAGACAGAACTCAACCCAGTCGCATTTGTACAGTTGGTACCACACAAGCAGGAAGAACAAAGTACCAAGAATTTTTTTTATGTCGTCTCATCCTGACCAAAGTGTAACACAATTATAAGTGAGAGGAAACAGAGCTAGCTAACCTTCAGCTGAAGTTGAATCCACCAGAAGGAACGGGAAGCTCATTCCCTCCAAACCGGAACCCGGGTTGGGCAGTATCACCTGGGGGCAATGCCTCATCATCCTCCTCCAACCAATACGTCTCGAGAATCTTTACTGCCTTTTCGTAGATCTCAGTATTGTCATGACTTTGTAGGTTTTCAATCTTCTCCAACCCCTCAGCTTCGTCAATCAATTGGGCGTATATGTTCACACCTCCAGTGCTACCCAAGTTCTTCTCTGCTTCCCCAACCTTCAAGATGTTCTCAAGCCCTTCCAAACAGACCGTGACGATCCTTGGGTCGGGGCAGACAAGGAGATCACACAATGGCTTGATACAACCCTGGTCTACCAAGTACCTATCATCCAGAAAGATAATCATAAAAATAAATTTAAATGTCTAATAGACAAAGTAAAACATGGAAAAGAAGATTGTCAGAAGGAATATACTTGATTTGTTCATGGGTACCACCAGAAGTAGCATTTGAGATAGCCCATGCAGCTTCTTTCTTGATATCAAACTCAGCAGTTTGAAGCAGGTGGACTAGAGGACCAATGATATCAGCCGCAATTACAGACTGCAATTTTTAAAGTTACATGCATTTTAGTATCACTCCTTCGAATGGAAACACAACAGGAAAGCTATTCCATAGACAGAATGGCATCTCCAATAGCCAAGAAAAAATAAAATAAAGACTGCCTCTAATATGTTTTTCCCAGCCAAACATTTGAATGCCTTGATGGCAGGCAAGATTCAATTAAATGCAACTAGGCGACCAAATTGCAGGCACTGAGAAGGTCCTTAATAACAAGTTTTTTTCTTAAAAGCTGGGAAAAGAACTATTCAATACACAAGGGCCATCTTCCATACCTGTATCTGATCCTTGTTTCCGGCTGTAATGTTTGAGATGGTCCAGCAAGCTTCCTTCTTGATGCTCTTTTTATGATTGTGTGTCAACAGGTTCAAAAGGCATGGAAGTGCTTGATGGTTGATAATATACTGGGGAATGGACAACGGATGCACAAACCTCATTAGCCAAGAAGAAAATATATAGCATGTAAAAATTAAACATCAAATGCCAGGTTAAGCAGGATCTACAACAGCATACTTCTCCCTCAGGATTAACTTTGCTCATCAGTAACACAGTAAGTTGTTCTAAAAAAAGAGGAATTCATTAAGACACTTCAAGACATGCCAAATATAAACCCAAACAAAATTACACTATGACCTGGTGAGCAGTAAAAGACCTTTGGGTAAAAACTGAAGAAACACTAGAAACCATTTCCACAGCACAAGATACGACTCCTGTGAGCATTCTCAAGCCAACTAGACAATGAAGGTTGAGCAATATGAAACCACGCAACATGGACTTATTGCAAGATACAAATAATCAATAGCGAAACCACCGAGTATGCTCAGAAGCATAAGACTTATGAAGTATTCTAAGACTAAGTATTCTAAGACTAAAGGTTCAACATAATAGGAATCAATACCACACTACAAATAGCAAAAATTAGTGATTTATACTAATTTATATCCAATCACAAAATGATGCAGAACACCAAAATATAACTTGGGCTATCAATCCGGCCCTCTTGTAAGGGGGCCTGGACCTACCCTACCCTTTTGAAAGCCCTAAACAAAGGGCTTTTAAATAAATTTCAAGCCATTGGGGCCGGGCCTAAATATGTAAGGCCCTTCTAAATAAGGGCCGGACTAGGGTCACACTCGAGGGGGCCCGGGCCCTACCCGGCCCTTACAAATCAACTCTGTTATATTTATTTATTTTTAAATTATATTCTATAAAATAACGCATATAGTGGATCTTGTTTTTAGAAAATGACACTAAGTTATCTAAAGTGTCCAACTGTTAATGAGAGATTAAACTACCTAGGAAATCAAACCGTTTTTTGAAAAACAAAACATACAAAATAAAAAGGGAAAACCGGTTGGCATGGTCTCTAGGTTTCCTTAGGTACACATGTCACAACGTTATTAGTGTTAGACACTACAATTATCCTAAAAAGAAGATACAATTTTGGGTAATTTCCCAACAATTGAACCATTCCAAAATTATGACCGACCCAAAATCGTTCTTATTTTGAAAAATTTTAGCATAGTTCCAAATCATTCTAAAATGACTTTTTTCTAGTGTAAATTTATAATATATCATTTATTTTATCGAGGTTTTTAGAAAGATTAGAGGGTTCATTTTTGTTTTTAAAATGATGATCATTCATTGAAAAATCTATATAGATTAAACCAAGGAAACACATTACCAAGCCAAGTGCATTATTAAAGCATCCACTTTTTCTACTAAAAAATTTTCTTCTCGGCCCTAGCCCTACCTTGACCTGGCCCTGGCCCTTGAGGTTAGGGCTAGGGCCTAGCCAGTTCAGGCCCTCTAAGGGCTAGTGCCTCACCTTTATAAGTAAGTGTAAGGCTAGGGTAGGGCTAGGTCCTACCCTGACCCAACCCTTTGACAGCCCTAAATATAACTCGTGAAAAAAGAAAAGTAAAGAGGAAAAAACTTACCAAAAAAAAAAAGTAAAGAGGAATTACAAAGACCAAATATAAGGGTCTACTAGAGCTGATAATTGGCCTTGGTTCTTTTATCCTTTTTTTCTTTTTAATTTTTGGTTTCATTAGCCTAACTTAAATTTGCAGATTAGTTGGGACTATTGCCACACCTGAATGATAATATTTGGAGGTCTTTAAAATATTGAACCATTAAGATTTAGGAAAGATAATTAAAAAGATAGAAAGCTAATATAAGTTACTTGAGGTTAAAGTCACATGGATAATAGCTTTAGATATATGACTAGTATTACATAGTGCTAAAATGGCTCTTAAAGTTAAAAAATCTTATACGTATGTAATAAGCTAAAACAATGTACAGTAGTGATATTTGAAGTTACAAATTGAAGATTTTGACTACTATTGGGTGTGAATGTGCGATGCAACGTGCTTGGTGTATTCCTATGCTTATGCTATGCTTTTGTATATCACTTTTGTGATGGTGTAATCAATACTATGTAATAAGTTCTCCCCAGTTAGAATTTTTATTCTCCTATGTATTTTCTACATTACAAAAGCATAAAAATCATAGCAAAATATAATACATCCAAAAATTACACAACTCAAAACATGTTACTCAGATACTTCAAAATGGGTCTCATCAATATTGAACGCATCAATGTTTAAGTGATATGTTGTATCCATACAGTATCAGTCCCGTATCCTTGCCATTTCTGGATTCAGACAACATCAAATGGTGCTATCAACCAAAATGTATACTTATTAAAACTATATTGTATTATAAAATGAACTGTTTATTATTTTACACCCACCCCACCGATTAAAAAATAAAATCAACTTTCAGCAAAAATGCAATGGATACAGGGAAGCAAACCCACAAGTAAAAACTACTCATGAGATTTTTTAGAATTATCAAGTGATACATAATAGCTTATATCATCATTCGCATGTACCTAGATACGTACTGTTTTTAACCATGGTGATAAGTAGACTAGTTCACAGCAAAATTTCTCCTAATTGATGTTAAACCTTGAACATCAGATTTTGCGAGCATATAATGCTGATGACAATGTAGAAACACCACATTATCAAATTATGGAAGAACATTCAGATGCAACCAGGTTAATCTGTTCTCCTCAAAAGGACACTGCCAAAGCCAATGACCCATATCAACAAATATTAATGAGGAATATGAAAAACAAGAACATGAGGACATAGCATCAATAATTTACACGCTACATGATCCCTCAAGAGCTCCATACAGGGGCGATGGCAGAAACTAAAAAACCAAAAAAAAGGAGTATCATATTAAACATATAAAATCATGAATGATAATTTAATGCAAGATCGAGAATTTTAGTTTAAACATTCCCAAACATTTTTTTTTATTTTATAATAGCACATATAAACAGCAAAGTTGCACATGACAATTAGAACCGAAAATCATAATCATTAGTCAAAAAATGCATTACAAAAGATGTAGTTCTACGAAGAAACACACTTCATGGGGACATTAATTATTTACAGAATGAAAAGGTTATGAGATAGTCTTTATACATGAACAACCCACAGCAACCATTTTGAAATATAGAACTTCCCAAATTATATTTCATCCACCAAGTTCGCACACCAACAGTTAATGATTCAAAGAAAATTGCATAGTGACACTTAGGGCGTTTGGTAAAACTTAATTTCAGACCTTAAGTCCGAAACTGGGACATTCAAACCTTAATGGGACAATCAAACCGCTTGGCAACCCCCTAAAATTCAGTGATTTTTTTACATCATCCCCCCCTTCACTTAATGCGGAAAGTGATGGCATCTTTAAAAAGACTCTAAGATTCTCTAAAAAAATCCAATATGTCCTTGTCTTAATTTTCAGACATAAGGACATTTACCAAACAATCTAAATTTACAAAAATTAAACACTTCAGCTTTCAGCACTTAAATAAAGCCCTTCTAAGCTTTCAGTGCTGAAATTAAGTTTTCCCAAACATAATCAATCCACCAACAGGTATCACTTCATTAATAAGAATGAAAGTAAAGGGGTAAAGTCTCTTAATTTCGAAAATGCAAATAAAAGAGAAGATATGACCGGAGCAAAAAAAACAGGGGTTTTTTAACAACTCGATCCAAATATCATTACAATAAAGAGCAAAAGACAAAGTACAACATTAAAGGTGCCATTGAAGTATTAAATACCTGGGTCTGTATATCATCTCCAGTTACAATATTTCCAACTGTGCGAAGGGCAGGAATAAGAACCGAAGGTGATGGATGTCTGATAATGACACATAAAGGTTGAAGATATTCAGATTTTGATATCAAAACATGGAAAGAGTCAAAAAAAAAAAGTGGGTGAACTACATAATTCGACAAGCAAAACAAAATTAAATGTAGTACTCACAGCAGGAGCTCCACAAGACGGGGGCAAACACCCGCTTCAATAACAGCTTGGATTTTGTCATTTGTACCGTCGGAGAGATATGAGAGTGCCCAGCACGCATCTGTTAGAACTTCTTCATCATTTGAGTGAATAAGACGCTCAAGAGCTGGAAGGGCAGGCTTTGTCTGCCCAAGGAAATTAAAAATAAATAAAAAACTTTAGATTACGGATAACCACTATCACTAAATTGCATCAATCCAACAAGGCCATTTAACTCAAATCCCAACCTGTTCAAAAGGAGGCTGTGGCTTGCCCCTGCAGAAATTTGATAGAGTCCAAGTGGCATTTCTCAGCATAGAAAGCTTGGCATGCTCATTCAACTGCGCCAGCAGTGGAAGCAAGGCTCCATGGCCAAGGACAAGATCACGGCATCTGGGAGAATCACCAGCAACATTTCCAAGTGCCCAGACGGCCTACAGTTTTAGAAAAGGGTCTATCAGAACTACAAGTACTAATCAACTGATGGTTTCACTGCACTAGTACCAGAAAGTGCATCCAAATTCCAAACCAAAAATAAATCAACTAAGAAAATAAAAGCATAATAAATTGGACAACAAAAACAAATATGAATCTACTTTGTCACATTTACCTGCTCCCGAACATCATCACTCGGAGAACCAAGAAGCTTCACAAAAATCGGAACGGCCCCATGATCAATTACAACCTTGGTGTTCTCTGAGGTTCCTGAAGCGATGTTGGTGAGAGCCCAAGCTGCCTCAAACTGTTGAAAATTCAAAACAATAAAAACAAATACATCGCAAGAAAAAAGAAAATAAAAATTAAGACAACCCAGCTTCGAATATTAATCCAACCTGAAGTTGCGGAAAGTCCTCTCTTATAAGAAACTCAACAAAGCGAGGAACAACGCCAGATTGAATAACTTCCTCAATCGGAGGGCTGCGCTCTGGTGAAAGAATTAACAATTAAATGATAAATTTTATAAATTACAACAAAAAGAGTGAATGAGAAGACCTAAAAAGACCAAGTCAATACCTATTGAAAGTAGTTTTCGGAACTGTGTAGTAGCCTCAAGCTGCAAATTGCTTTCGTCCGACCAAACCCCCGCTACCATAGAAGGAAGACTTTCTAACTGAAATTAAAGAAACAAGCAAACAAAATTCAAAATTAAATGACCTAACCTGATCTGTAACTGTATCAATTAAAAACCAAACATCCAAATAACCAAAACCCTAATCTAACAAACCGATCCACCAAAACAGATTGACACGGTCTACAAAGTACAAACCCTAACCTTAACCCTAGATCAAAATCGAAATGCTAGAACTATCCACCGATCCACCAAACTTACTAACTATTCCGATTAAAACGTTAAATCAATAAGTAAGTACTTTTTTCTCAACGGCCGTAGCGTGAATCGAGGTCTGGAATGGCTGAGCTTGCATGCCCTCCTTTCTCTTCTTCTGCAAACTTTCTTCTCTTTTGTTCTTTCGGATCTCAACCATGTTGTCTTCTCTCCTTCTCCGACCTTCTTCGGCATCGACGGCGACCTTGTATCGGTTCCGACGAACCTCAGTTCTCGCATTCGGTCTTAGAGACATGGCTGCTGCTCGATCAAGGAAGCCCTAGAAACACTGAAAGAAATCGAAATCAGACAAAACATTGATTCACAGTGGAAACCCCAAGAGATATAAAACCAGAACACGAAGAATACCTCACAGAGAAAAAGGTGTGACTGAGGGAGAAAGGAAAGCAGACGAGGGTTTGGGTTATTCGAAGAGTTGAGACGAGGGATTTTATAGCGTTTTAACAACTTATTTACGTGAAGTGCCACTGATTTAAAATTCGAAGATCAAAAGAATACTAGAGATTCTGTGCTTTCCGTACGACCCCTTTAAAAGACGAGTAGATCCGATCGACGGTCTATCTATTCATAATGCATACGTGGCATACGATCACAGACGGGTCCCACGTAGGAAATCTAGACCAACCAAAACCTGCCTCATCTAATGACCTTAGTCACACCGGATCTATTGGTGAGGCCTTCGTATCAGACGGTTATATCACGCAATCGGGTCAGTATGTGACATTGTGATCCAACTTAAGAAAAGGTGGGCAACACCAACTTGGGTTGGGAGAGTAAAGAGTCCTCTTCTAACTTCGAAAGCTACTAAGTGCCTGTTTGGAAACTGAAAAAATGGGGACAGACGAGGTTAGGTTAACTTGTGGGACCCACTTTCTTTTAAAGTTAAAACGGGATGAGAAATGGCTTTTAGAGGGAGTTGCGAAAAGCTTTTTATATCTGTGAAATTGATAGGACTTGAAAACACCAGCTTCCAAACAGGTCCTATAAAGTATGAATATAAACCATTCAATTGACTCGACTCATTGACGAAAATTACTTCAAAGTCCCAAAAAACGGCCATTATAACGGATTCAGACCTACTCTGTGTACCATTTTAATGCTCAAAAAATAATTGCTTTTATTTTCCATTTTGTTCTGTTATAACAAAAATAACGACCATTATTTTCTGAAAAAAATTGGTTAAAAAATGTCCGTTATTTTTGTTATTTTTCATATTTCCATTATAAATTTTATTGAAATTTTGAATTTTAGCACCATTATTTTTTCATGTTTTTTTCTTTTTTGCTCATGTGCAGTAATGCCCCCAGTCTTTGTTAACAGCCCCTTCTAAACCTTGGTTCAAAATTGTTCAAAGCATGGTTTTAAAAACGGTCATTTAAACGGTAATGCCCCAAGCCCATTTCCAAAACCGTTTAAGCACGTTTTGACACTTTGAATTTAACGACCGTTAAAATCTTTTAAACGGCCATTAAATTCTGAAAAATTTTGTGGGAAAAAAAAAAAAAAAGGCTGTTAAATTCTCTTTTTTTTTTAATTTTTAAATTTTAAATTTTGAATTTTAGCACCACTTTTTCCGTCTTATTCCGTTAAATTCTATTTTTGTCCATTTTTGCTCTGTGCAGTTTCAATCCGTTTTAACGGAAAGTCCGTTAAACAGCCTCCTTTAAACCTTGGTTCAAAGTTCTAAGGAGAGAATTTTTATTTTTTTTAGAGGAGTTACAATTTGGAAGGAGACATTATCATTTGTTTGGAGTACATCGATGTCATGGCCCAGGTGATTAGGTAATAAACACACAAGTCAAGTATGGCCATTGGATTGTTTGTCAGAAAAAACTTGTGGTCATTGGATTATCAAAAAGTATGACCTTTGACGCTTCATAATGGCGTCACTTTTTGCATATAAATGGTGATGATATAGGTGGTATTACATTCATTTACCACTGCGGCCGTGACATCATTGGCCTTTGTTTGAATGTGATTATAATAATGTAAGATCTTATGGAAACCGCCTTTGCAATTTTTGAATCCACATGCGCGCCCATGTAAATGACTACAGTGCCCCCCTTACACGATCTAGAGTTAAATTGTAAAAACTTGAAACAGACTTTTTTAATTGAAAATTAGCTTGATCAAATGATTTTAGCCATCCGATCAATATACTTTTCTTATTCTAACCGTTAACAAAAGAAAACAATTTTGGAGGGTCAAGATTGATAAGAATATTGCAAGTTCATCTTTAGTCATCCGTGCCATCTAAGCTACGATGCTACAACGTGGATATTTAACCCCATAAGATATCAGCCCCATTCCAACATTTATAAACGAATGAAAAGTTGATTGCAAGTTGAAGAATTTTGGACTGTCAATTTTCATCGGTTAGAAGTTTTAGAAATTGCTGATTTTTGGTGAGGATGATCTCCATGGTGAGAATATTATCCTCGCCAAAAATCGGCCCTTAACTCAGCTACATATGGCCCCCATGACCGTGTGTATATAATCAGGTTTCCAAGCCCAAGTCCAAGTCCAACTCAATAAATAATCAAGCTTTGAAATTAGGAGCAACCCTAGGGCTGCAGCTCGGGCAGGTTGGGTCAGGTTTGGGGTCAACCCGATCTTCAAGGTTGTGAACCCAAGCCAAACCCAACCCAAGGTCGGGCCTAGAATTTCTCGCCCGAGCCCAACCCAATCGGGTTAGTCGGGTTGGTATATCACTCATTTTTTTATTGTTAGGAAAGGTTGGTAAATATTTTATGTTAACTTTCAATATAAAAATACATATAGGAATTTTTTTATTCCCCATCTTTAGAAACATAAAGCAAACAGTGTATCCACCATTGAATGCTCCTTGAAAAATGTGTTTTTAAGTTATAAAATATATTTTTTTGAAAATATTGAAATAACACATTTTCCAAGGGACATCCAACCGTACTGACACTGTAGTTGCATACTAAGTGAGCCCCTAAAAATAGGCTAAGAAACATAAAACACATTAACAAAATATATTCATTTATATTTACAATGATGTATTGTCAGGCTCGAGTTGGGTTGGGTTGCCCAAAACCTCAGCCTGAGCCCAACCCAATGTTGCTCAAATGGTCAAAATTCAGTCCCGAGCCTAACATCAAGTTTAGCCCACTCAAGTTGCACCCTACTCAAGGCAGGCCCAAGGACTATTTTGGACTGGGCTCAGCCCATTTGCAACATAAGGTTGTGTGCGTTGAAACCCCATGCCTGGATTCGAAATCTGCTTCACCCATTAACTAATGACAATGGTTTAAAAAACGGCCGTTATAATGGATTCAGACCTCCCCCGTTATGTTATGTACCATTTTAATACTTAAAAAATAACAACCATTATTTTTTATGTAACAATCGTTATAACTCCATTATAACGAAAATAACGACCGTTATTTTCTGAAAAAGAATGTGTTTAAAAAAGTCTGTTATCTTCTGTTACCTTTTTTGTAATTTTAATTGTGGACTGAAATGACCAGTTCCAACCTATTTGGCATGTTAAACCTGACTGTGAACATGGACTATTCACTGTCCAGAGCATAAATAAGATTTCGGTTCAGAATTAGGGCTGTCAATTTGTGCCCAAGATTTCTCTTTGACCTAAGAAGAGGTTCAAGCTGTGACCAAGCCCGCCATGTGGTGAACTATCCAGGCCCATCTTAGCTCACATCACACAGAAAGCCCAGGCCAGCCCCAAGCATGACCTTCAATGATTTCGGCCAACTCAAAGCTTGTGTTAAGGCTGCATTTGGATAAGTTCAAAATATGCTAAGATTCAGCTTATAATTTATGAAAAGTTGTTTTTCCGGGTTTTAAGCCAATTTTTTCGACTTTCGCAGAAGTGACTGAAATTCGACTTTGCTTATAGCTTATAGCTTATGCGGGAAGCACTTTCTAAAATTTAAGGGAAACTCCCAATCAGTTTCTCTAAATAAAAGTTTATTTTATGATTGTTTCAAACTTCTCTCTAAGAAATTTCTTATATACAATTTTCTGCAAAATTTAGATAAATGAACTACAGCAGGCCACAGGCTACGTTACTGCAACTTTTGTATCACTCAAGGGCCCAGCTGTTTTAGCAGACTCATATTAGGCCCAGCTCATTTAAATTGGCCCTAAAAAGTAGGTTCAGGCCTGCCCCAAGGGCCTAAAGTATCAGCCCAAGTTTTCCCCCATAAAACCTGGTGGGCCAGCCTTATTCAGAACTATCTTTGGAGTTGGAAATACTCTTGAATCCCTCAAAAAGGTTCTATTCTCATTAATGAGAAGAATGTTGTCAATAATCCGTGCTTGGGCAACAATTTTAGGCCTGCAACTTGAGACTCAAGCCCAACTCAACCTTCAGACCATTTAGCCTGAGCCTGAGCCCAACCTGTTCAGGTTGCCAGGTTAATCGGGTTGGTTGGTTTGTATTTCATTGATACCCAAACCGTCAGGAGGCAGCCAATTATTTAATTTCAGAAAATTTAAAGAGATAATAGAGAAAGCCCACAATAATCGGAATTTTTAAACAAGAAGCAGAATTACACCTGAAGTCGAGTTGAACATGCCCAAGGTACAGCCCGAAACAAGTTGGGCTTGGACAATCTTTGAAGCCCATGCTCAAATGGACGGCTCCCAAGCTTACTATTGTAGATCAAACATTCTGTCTATGATGTAACTAAGCTGAGTTTGAGCCGGGGGAGAAATTTTGCCTCACGGTTAGATCGATGACCAAAGGATGTCGCGTGAATCAAGACCCATCCATCGATACATTGGGTGGTGGGGCCAGCTAACAATTCACAAAGTGTTAGGGTGTTAAGGCCCATCTCCCAAGCTAATAATTCACAGAAAGTGAGAGATCGGATGATCATGATAATTTGATCAGTTTGACCTTTCAACCAGTATATATGATGGATCTCGTCACAATTTTCATCTTATTTTAATCTAATGATGGAAAATGATAGGTCCCATTATACAAACAAGTAGCTGTACCATCATATCAGGAGTAAGATGCTACGTTACAAGTATGGATTTTGTCATTTTAAGCCACTTCTTAGGGTTTGTTAAGGGGAGTTGGTTTAGGGATTTTGTCATTTTTGTTCTCATTTTTAACGAAGAGCGTGGCAGTGTGGCACGCACGAGTCTCGTGACGACGCCTGTGGCATTGGGGTAATTTCACTTTAGATCAGTGGCATTTATATTTGTGCATAAAAAAATATCTAGTGTACCCAATCACTCTCTCGAACCTTCCTCTAGTCTAAGAAATCGGGAGATATTTTCCAAAACTGAGGTCGCTTTAGACTTTTAAAGAAGCCAAGTTTTCAGTTTTCCAATCAGAAACTGGTTTCGAGATTTACAGAGACCCTCTTCGGTCTCTCTTTCGTTCTCTTTGTATCTTAAAGTTTCTCTATGGTGTATATACTATTCTGATCTTAACTTACAATCTCCGGTTAAATGAATCAGGAAGAAGGATCCAATGGTTCCTGTTACTACTCCATCCTCGGGATTCGTAGGGACGCCTCCTCCACTGAAATCCGCGGCGCTTATCGGAAGCTCGCACTTGTTAGTATTTTTGCTTGAACAGTTTCTTTTTCTTTTTTTATTTTTTTGGTCTGAAATTTTCTTCCATTTTTTGGTGGGTGAAGAAATGGCATCCGGACAGGGGGGCGAGAAATCCAACCGTCGCTGGAGAAGCCAAACAGCGGTTTCAACAAATCCAGGAGGCATACTCAGGTAGCTAATGGACCGTTCTAACGTCTTTCCCATCTCCGTTAATGGTTGTCTAACGTCGTGTTTTGTTCGTTTCTTTTTCAGTTCTGTCTGATAAAGGAAGGAGGTCAATGTACGACGCCGGATTGTACGATCCATTCGAAGAAGAGGACGAAGTCGGTATTTCTGTATGTTACGAAGGTTAAATTCGTAAATTTATTATATTTTTTTGGGTTATTCGTCTGAATTTCGAGAAATTCGAAAACAGGGGTTTTCTGATTTCATGCAAGAAATGCTATCCATGATGGACAATGTCAGGCCCGAGGTACCCTTTATAAAATTTTCCTGTCCTAATTTTTACGAGGGTACATTGGTAATTTCAATGCGTATAGTAACGTGATACGATATTTTTTATGGATTTCGCAGGAGGATAGTTTTGAGGATCTTCAGAAAATGTTTGTGGAGATGGCAAGCGGAGGTAGCATCAAATTTGACGGCGATCTTGATCGAACGGGGGGGAAGAGGACACGTGTCACGGCTTCTCAAGGCAATAACGCGAAACGAACTACCTCTCGGGTCAGCGTATCCGTATCCGTATCTGATTGAGAAGTTCCGAACTTGTCCTTAGGAGAGACTTGTTTTCTCTAACTCGAACCAAGGTGGAGAGAGGAACCCAGTTGTTTTTCAGGGCTAATTTGGGAATTGTTTTTTGCTTTCAGGTTTTTTTAATACCTAATTGTATTAAATTCCCTTATATATGTTCGATGGGTTGGTCCCTTTTGTTGTAAACATCGACATGTTTTAATAGTTGGTTTTATTTCTAGGTTTTGTGAACTCTAAATCCTAGCCCTTGATTAGGCCCACTTTGGTGGGCCATCTCTAAGAGTAATTGGACACCTGTAATCGTTGGATAAATGGGTCGAATGGCTAGAGGTAGGGGTGTTAATGTTCCGGACCTGGGCCTGGATTTGCTAATTTGAATAGCCCAAGCCTGAGGCCCAATCTGATACAATTGGTATGCATCACGGGCCAGCCCGTTTACACCCTAATATAGTTGCATGACGGGATCGGATGGCCCGCTGACGATCTATGATGTAAACGCAGGATTTGATAATTGGAAAACTTCTTCGGTCCCACTGGATAAACCTACCTTCGCACCAAATTCTTGGGCTTTGAATATCAACCGGATTTTGCTGTCTTCTGTGAGACCCAATACCTGATCATCAAGCTAAATTCTCAGTGGTTGCATCATCAAGCTCAATTCTACTTGCTGTCTTTTGTAGGGCCCATGTGGTAAAAGCAAGCAATGCTTTACTAAGGTTTTAAATGGACCGTACAACAGTGGACAAGTGCTCGCTTCTACCTGGCTTGCATTTAGGAAAGGAACGGAATTCTAAGTGCAGCCCAAGCCCAGTCAAGAGTGGGATGGGCTTGGATGCCCAACCGGCGCCCTCTTAACCAACCCCACCACATTTTGACCTTAATTAAGAACTTTCCCTCTAAATGGTTTCATTAAAATTTAATAAATATCTATTTACAAAATTAAACGAAGTTAGTCATAAATATACATAGAAGGTAAATCTAACTTGCGCCAGTAGGCTATGGTGACAGAACCACACTTCAGCTTATTGAAGCATTGATCCTTGTTCGCTTGATCTACGCCTATGATCGTGTGAACCATATACGAGGACCCACATTATGATTCCAATGAGTTCATAGATTTGTTTAGAGATGGCGGGTCCCTAAGCGGGGGCTGATCATTGTGTTCTTGCCTGACAATAGGGTTCTCAGCTAAGTTTACCATGATGCGATGTCGAGGTGATCTTGGTGGAGAAGCATAGAGAACGGAGGCATCCAATATCTGCCGGCGCACATTATCCTCCTCTTGGCGTACCCTTTGCGCTCGTAATGCTGTCAAGTATAAGCCCGAAGCAAGGAACACTGTGGTTAATCCGAACACTCCGGCTGCCGAAAATACGCCTGGTCGAATAACGAGGCAACTCGTTCTTGGTCTCGACCATTTCTTCAGATGTCCCGATTCAACACCGAGTCCGATCATCAAAAGCACCTCCCCAACCGCAAAACACATCCTACAAGTCACCAAAAAAAAAAATTGTTCGAATGAACAATTCTAACTTACGCATGGTGTATAGGGTATATATACCATATGTAGATCATGACAAGAGCATTTACGCTTCCTCTTTATCATTGAAGGACGAGCATCAAGGGAGGCTTAGAAGAACATGCAAGGTAGGTATCCCAGACAGCCTAGTCGTACACTTGTGGCACATGCAAAGGGGTGGCCGCGCGGGACACATCTTCCCTCAATGAAACCTAATTGGACATTTGTAACCATCTGATCTTCTGATTTTTTTTAATTTTCATGGTTCACAGCTTATGAATTAATATTGGACTGTCCAATACATTGGAAAATCCATATGAATGATCCTGTGGCTTCTCGGTAGTATTACCTGGCTAAAAGTACTACTGGGTCTTCAAACAAGGTGAATGACTCAATGATCCACAATCCAACGTCTCGGGTTATGGGTTGAATATTTGAAATCTCATAAAGGAAATTTTAGAATAAATCATGAAAATCAAATCTCATCCTCAAAAAAGGTAGCAAATCAAATCTTCTCAACCTCAACAAAAAAGGAAATCAAATATAGAAAGTAAATCTAAGAAAGTGGAAAGTAAGTTTTGTCTCTAAACGTGTTAGGATGTTTGTTTATGTGTGCATATCATCCATCTGGATTGCTCAATTGATGGGCCCCTCTTAAATGTTTCATAGTAGAAATGTCTCACAAATTTATTTAATCCTAACCACTTGATCAAGTACCATTCTTCTATATAGCACCATCTTTAATTGATTCATGAACGATAAAATCGACGAGCAATTTGACGTTCAGGATCGCACAATCACTGCGCGTGCGCCATGTCGATAGTTTGTACAAATTAACATCTTCTTCCTCAGAAGAGAGACGAAATTAAAACAGAAACAGTGAATTCTTACCAAGTTGTAACAAAGAAAAAGCCGGCTTGCCACTTAAGAGACTTGTCAGAACGTGAATCGTCGGGGTTCCATGAAATTAAAGCCGGAGGTGTAGCTTTGCTAACAGCAACCAACATGTATGCATGTTCCATGACCATGGCTATCGCTAGGCCCACAAAAGCACTGCCAGCACACAATAATGGTATCTTCCCACTACCGCTGTATATGCATTGGTATCTCTCCTCTCTTCCCTCAATGCTTGAAAGCACCCATGTCACCTGCACAATATATAATTAATTACCCATAAGGATTTATAGCTGAAATATCCAGTTAATCACCTATTTTTCTGTTTGTAAGAGCTGGACCGTCCCTCCTACGCACCCATGTATCCCCCACATTCAAGGACACATACCCATGTATCCATCAAACCTATTCATGGATCAGATTCGCAAAGATGGACTATAATAATCTACGTACCTCCGATTTTGTGGTTTCGGCAATGAGGCAAAGGACGAAACTACAAAGGCCACAGAGTATAGACAAGACCATGAGAAAAGCGCCTGTTTTGCTACCAAGATCGGAGCACCGATTACCGGGGGCGAGATCGGCATGCGTGACAGCCATTTCCGGGACGTGGGTCAGAAGTCAGGGAGACTGAACATGGAGGGTAAGGGGCTCTCCAATTGCTCTAAAGAGGGAAGAGGAGAGAAAGAAAGAAAGAGAGAATCGAATTGCTTGTAAGAAAGGGAGGAGAGGAGAGGGGGTGGTGGTGTTGCTTAAAGGGTTGAGAGATTCGCTGGGGCTTTAATAGTAAGTTTTCACACAAGGACGTGTGTTTGTGTTCTCGTATACGCGTAGAAAAGGACTTATAAGTAGTATTTAATTATGTCAAGGAAAAAGGTTTGTGGACGGCCAGTCCATATTTATATGTTGGTTGGTCACAAACAAGAAATCTTTCAACGGGAGGTTTGGGATCTTCACGAGAAAGGCTGACTTCCTAGGCCCTGTGGGCCTGTGACCAACGCTCCTCCCACGTTGTTACTAGCGCCTCCCTCCCATCCCCTAGGGAATTTTTGACATACCCCCCCATGTTATCTTTGAAACACCCACCCCCCCCCCCCCCTCCCCCTACCCCACATTTGAAAAAGCTGACATACCCCCCCTGACTTGGTCCAAGGTCTGTTGACCAATGTTAACTCGAGTTGACCATAATATTTTTACATTAAAAGACAGAACTACCCTTGCCTTCAACCATGGAACAAGGGTTTTGATCAAAACCAAACCCCCAAATCAAATGGATGTTGCAGACAACAAGCCAAGAGATACCAATGGGTTAGTTGTCCATCACCGGAGACCAACCCACCAGAGTCTAATGCCGGTCATCCACCACTCCGGCAAAAATTAAAAAACCCATTGGTATCCGGAGTTTTACCTTTTTTTTTTTTTTTTTTTCGAACACCAACTTAAAAATAAAAACTTCTAGGGCTGAAGTGGCATTGTAATACAAATATTAAGCTTTGAATCTTTTTTTGGTATCTCAACTAGCATTGGAGATTCCCACTCTATATATTGATTGGATATTTTTGAGCAATACAAGTTCGAGTCTATGATCGGACAACCCAATGGGTCAATGGTTTTTTTAATTTTTGTCGGAGTGGTGAATGACCGGCATGAGACTCCAGTCATTTGATTTGGCTTGCCATACACCACAGCCATTTGATTTGGGGGTTTGGTTTTGGTGCATACCCTTGTTCCAAGGTTGAAGACAAGGATATTTTTTGTATTTTAATGTAAAATATACTGGTCAACTCGGGTCAACATTGGTCAACTGACCTTGGACCAAGTTATAGGGGGGCATGTCAGCTTTTTCAAAGTATGGGGGGTATGTCAGAAATTCCCTTAAAATTATTGTCTTGTTGTTACATAAACATTGAAAGTTGAGCATACCCCAAGGAGACAGTCTACCCTCCTCATCCCAGCCCAACTGGCCCACATGTACAACATGGGACCCATCTAGTTGATCATCAAAAGAAAATATGATAGATCAAGATGTTGTAGCCATTAGATTAGGTCGATTTTTGGTACACGAGATCTTCTAGGTGGGTCCCATCTAATGGTGGGTCCACACCTACTCTACACAAATTTACTTGTATTTGGGTAGTCTCTGTGGGGAGCACGCAAGTATCGACATGTTCTACACTAAACTGCAAGATTCATCTCCTCCTACCTGATTTGAATCTTGAGGAGATACAATCCCGATGGACGCAATTGATGAAGGCGTTCTCCTGGATAGTTTACGAAAAGGTCAACGATGGCATAGCCCCTACGTGGTAACTTAAGATAGAACACAACCTCAACCCAAGCCATTCCAAATGGGAATAATGACGTCATACACTTTGATTCCCGTAGGTTATTCTCATTGGCCCTTTCGAAGTAAACTTTGGAAGTAATAAAGGAATGTAAGGATAGAAAGGGTAAGCAAGGAATGAATAAGGAATAAACCTATCCTAATTCCCAAGTAGCTCATATGGCTGGTGTCTACCCTCCCCCTTGTGGGAGGTCGTGGGTTCAAGCCCACAAAGTAGGTTTCCTCCATATGCTGTGGGTGTGCTGTAGAGTTGAAATCACCTCATCCCAGGTATGGCATTCAGCCTCTGACCAACTAGGGCTGCAACTTGGGCAGGCCCAACCCAACATTGGGCTTGAGTTCACCCAAAACCCGACCCAACCCACCCAAGTTGCAGCCCTATTGCCCTATGACCAACAGTCCCTTTTTACTTATGTTTTAAAAATAAAATTCTTTACAAACACAGATTCATGGGTCAGGTTGGTCTGGCTCACCCATTTGTCCGGTTCAACGTCCGGTCTGGGTACAAAAACAAGGTGTAGGATCATTCAATACACGACTGTTAGAGGTGAATAATTTCATCTTGCACCAATTGGACAGCATCAATCATCTTTCAACCGACCTAAGTGTACAAGTAACACAAGATCACCACAAAATAAACAATTCAGGCATGAATGAGACAGTAGGGATCCTAAACTCATGGATGGAAGCATAAACGATTGCAAAGCTTACAGATGAACAGTTATTTATCAACTATGTACGTGAACCTCTCTATGTTGCATTTAATACAAAAAAGGACTGCTAGAAGAAAAAGAAGGAAAAAAAACCTATTACTCTAAACGAATTTAAGAGAAACTTACCTCCTAAATTTGGAGTGCACTACTTACTAACTATTTACAAGGACACCTTGATTGCATTTGATACAAAAAGGGAAAGGACTGGAAGAAAATTCTAGTACTCCAAACATTTAGAAGGAACTTACCACCTAAATTTTGAATATTGCCTATAACTATTGCTTAGTAACCTAGCTGCAGAAGCCTTGCCTTTCTTCTTCGAGCAGCCACATCCCGCTTAACTGATATCCACCACTTAATGGCAGCCCTGAGCTTAAACCACCCCATTTTCGGTTTACAACTCCTAGTGATGACACTTAAATCAGGAAAAGAAGAAACAAAACCAGCGCCTGTTTCATCACTTGAGGCCAGAAACAATCCAGTCCCTTGTCCCCACGTTGCAGTAACTGGTAACCAACTCGGCATCTGGATCTGAGAAATGTCATCCCCTGTGAAATACTCACTCAGCACAGCAGGGCCTGGTGTTCCACCTGGGACCCACTCATTTCCATCATTCGTATAGCCCGTCAAAGAACCCCTCATGTTGAAACTGTTCTTTTGGGCTGGTGACAACAGTTGCATCGGATGACAACCCTGCATAACAGCAACATCTTCTAACTGACCATGATCTTCCAAATTGTATAGCAGTGGGTTGGTGAGATTATTGAAACCCAGTTGTGTTGCTGGTTGATCTGCGGGAGATTCATTGGTTACTATGAGAGTGGAAGGTCAAAGGAAACATTGAGAACTGTCAACTTGGAGTAGGGACAGCCATTTCCAGCTGCTCGTTTCGTATCTTGAAGAAAGTAGGCCTGTCGGTGGTCGGGTCAATAATAGCTATGCTATTGACCGACCTCCGCCCAATCCCGAATGCGGGCGGGATTATATCGTGGTCGATGATATGGTCGAAAAGACCAGCGAGCACGATGGCTGTTACTCTAACAAAGAGCAAATAAGAGGTACCCATCTGGCTGACTGCAAAGACAGTCTACCAACCGCATAGCAGTTCACATGGCAAGCACAAAGTGGGGTGGGAAGCCACCATTGCATGGTCACATTAGACCTCTATCTGCAAAAATTGATCTGATCATTTGACAGTAACCACCCATTCTATCACATTTTTGGACAGTATAAAGATGGTGAACAGTCTTGAGTAGTCTACAGATAGGAGAAGATCAACCTATTGAATCAATTTTCGGTGAAAACCATCAAATGATGGGACTCAACCCCAGCATGTGTACCATTAGGAAATTGATGGACCATTCTTCTAGCCTACCAAACAGTTATGCTAAATGTTCTCTTCTCAGAATACCTTGATGTTAGAACGAGATCGATCCCATGTTCTCACATGGGGGGTGGATGGGTTGGTGTTGGGGGTGGGGGGGTGGTTATATAGGGGGGGAAAAAAGTTTACCTTTAAATTAAAAAAAAAAATACCTTGATGTTTGATTTGGATTTCGGGTTGCTGCACATGTAGGCTTGATCCTTCACTGGAAACAGTTTCTAACCTAGGAAAGGGCGTCAGAGGGACATCAACCAATGATCCATCCATCTCAACCATGTCATTGAGGTTTCTATATGCTTGCTGCTTCAAATCTTCCACCAAGTACTGCCAAAGCAAAGGTAAGGTTTGATCAGTTTCAAATCAAATCAGCAATATTCACAACAAAAGAGCTAAAAGAAACATAATTGAAATTCGGAAAATGCAGAAACCCATCCATGAGGTACAATTATCCAGTGTTTTGAAGCTGGACTGGACTGGCTGGTTGAACCATTGAACTGTCCCCAAAAACAATCCCGGTGAACATTGACCTGGAGTTCTAAATTTCTTTTATAATTTGCTAAAAACCTGGACAGTTTGCCTGATTAACCAACTGGTTGAATGGGTGAACCATCCAATTCACTAGTTCAATGGCTGGTCCAGATTTTAAGACACTGTTACGTTACCCACATACACCAAGGACACCGCCCCGACACGGCATGAATTACGGCATTTATTCTAGAAGTATCCGGGTAACATATGATCCATTCACCCAATGGACTCTATAGCACTTTATTCAGCATGATCGAGAGGATAGATGGTCTGGTGTGGGCAGTTCAAATCGAGCATCTGAACACTAAACCGGGCAGATGAATAAATTTTATTAAGAGCAAGTTTTGGAATGTGGGTGATTACTAGGTAAACTAGAACAAATCCTAGGATAGAAAATACATACCATCTGAGATGTAGTGAGGTTATCCAGAGATAGATAGCTCTGGCCGTCAAATGTTGCTCCGACAACCTTGTAGATGGAATTGAATAGGAGCCCAACCAGTCGCCCAGCACTGTAGTACATGTACAACTTATTGTCTAAAGTACAGGATGTCGCATGTTGAATGATAGTATCCCATGTCCTGTTTGACATCCCACTGCCAAGTATCTACAGTTTGCACAGAAGAAGAATGGATAGCATTATTAGGGTTATCTGACCAAATTGGTCTACCCACTTAAAACTGCTTTTCAGTATTGTGATACGACCAAAAGAATGGTTTTCTTACATTGCGTAGACAGGAAGGATCAGTAACCAACAACCTCAAGAAATCCTGCACAGTGTTGATTCCCTTAGAAGCCAGTCGGTTATAAAAAGCACCATCTTTTCCTATTCTTTCCAAACGCCATACTTCGTCACCCAAGGATGGAGGGTGGTGCTTCTTGTACACTGAATAAACAGATCTTGTTTCAGTCTCAGAATACTAGTAATGGGTTTCAAAGACCCGAAAACCATCCACGTACAGTACATGTATAATTGTTTCAACTTAACGGTTAAGCAAAACAGTCATCTAATTTTAAGGTTTCCAAGATTGGGATATGTAATGTAGTATCTATTGAGCATTAACACACACACACACACACACACACACATTATTAACTGTATAAAGATGTAAAATGAAGCTGCTAATGCTTTATCTTAAGAGAAAGAAACTTACATTCTCCACGGTGATCTTTTACAATAAAAGCTCCACTTCTTGCTTCTCTTATCCTTTCTTCATTGCCAGTGCTTCGCACAGCTTTAGCTCCTAACCTGAACTTTCGACTTCGTATCCAGCTAGAGTTGTCAGTGAAAATGATGTCTCCGAGATAACCAACCCCATCCTTTAACATAATCGCCCGATTTCCTATCACCAATGGCTTTTTGCCCTCTCTTTCACGTATAATACAGGCATCAAACTCCTTCTCAGTCCATTCTTCTTGTTCATCACTACCAAAATCACCATCAAGGACATGAATCTCTATCTTGATCGAAGATAGAGGACCAGAAGTGACTATCTTTCTGGAATTAACATTGAGAATAACTACTTGAAGAGGTGTATTGTCCACCGCTTCTATTCTGCTGCCCGTGAAAACTGTATTAGGTAACTTATTCCTGAAGTACAGTTGCCAGCTTCTTGATCCAGATGCCTCAATCTGATTAAGGGAAGGTCTACAACGAAATCAACACGAAAACCAAAATTAGAATATGGGCAAGAGATGAGAGAGTATCAAGTCTAAAGAATAAATAAATAAGTTGGGAAAATTGCATGCATATACAAATCTTCCTAACAGTCTAGCCTTTCAATGTGCCTCATAAAGATAGCAGTAGTAACATATGACAGAAAACACCTACCTAGGAAACGAGTGTATATAGGGTAGAATTCCACGTTCCACCTCCTCTCGCACCTAATTACCATAAAAATGTGGAACAGATTAATTCAAATACTTGAATGAAGTAGTTTAAAAAACTTCACTGATGTTTTTATAACACCGGGCATTATAACTGATTAGAAGTTGCAATATGACAATCAATTCAAATGTCATCAAACAAAAGATTATTTCAGAAATATTCAAATGGCAAACAAATCATTTATTATATCCAATTCCAATCGTTCCATTTTCAAATAAATCTAATACCCACGTTCATCATAGATTACAGAAAAAAACCAACATAACAAAAGAGAGTGAAATAAAAAAGGATTGATCCATAGAAAATTTATGTAACGTGTAGGCAATAATTTAATAAGGTAGGTTTAAAGAATATTGAGCATCATAAAACCGCAGATTAAGATGGACACGGAGAAAAACAATAGCTTCAAGGAGTCTGCCTGTCTTCAATTTTTAGATAGTTGGATTTCTGATTGAAAGTATACAAAATATCTCAAGCTAAAAAAGAAATTATATGAGCAATATTCTGAACGTAAGTGATTATACTACATCCCAGGGGTTTCATTGAAAAGTTTATTGATATTAATAATCTATAAATGAAAACTAACAAATGCCTCTATTATGAAATTAAATACTACCAAAACCCTACTTCCTCCTCATCAAAGCTAGTATTAACACTATTTCCCTGCTGTATTAGCTCATAAAGCATCCAAGTAAAGGAAAAGGGCTTCAATTATACATAATGATAGGAACGCCTAAAACCGGCTTTGCTTATATACTTAAACAACATATTCCCAATTTAACACATCTGAGAATCATCCAACCAAGAGATACTTGTATGTGTGGTGAATAATCTACATACCCATGTAGATATATAATAATGTAAAGTAAAGGGTAGGATATTGCATTTGCAAATCCTATGGTTGACCAGATTCCACGAGAAAAGATCACACAAAACGGATTCAATAGACAAGCTGGAACGCAAATTATGAAAGAGTTTACATAAAGGATGAAATGTAATTATGATCTCAAAAAGTTCACATTTGAGGACTTTGTCTTCCGGTGGGATCGTTCGATTTCTTAAGCTCGGTCTTCAGTTTTGGGTTGTTAAGTCGCAGTTGTTCCTTTTTTGGCCTTGTTGCTGTGTTTTGCTGTATAGTTTTTAGGGCTTTCTCGACCCTCCTTTAAATATTTATCTTTTACCGATCAACAAAAAATCTTGATCAGCTTCGAACGGCCTAGGAATTTCAAAGAGTCGATATCGAATTGCAAAGGAGCTTCATAAGGCATCGGGGGTCTTGGTTGGGATATAACCAATCATGTGTTCATGGCTGACCATGGTGTATGGGAGGACTACCTGAAGGTACCTTTAAAATTATTAATTTTCTAATATTTATTTATCAATTCAAGATTATCCTAAAACAGGAATACATACATGTACACAGATGCAGTATATACATTTATCTCGTACCCTTTACTATATATATAATACTAGGGAAAGCAAGTAAAATAAATCTCCCATTGTAAGAAAGTGTCTACTTTTAATAATGGTCCTGTTTCTTACAGAAATACTAGAAATCAACAAGAAAAAAGGAAAACTAAGGTTCTGTTTCTTACAGAATTCTTACACACGACTATATATGTTTCTTTAAAAATTTTTGGACAATTAGTTAAACTTAAGAAGTACACATCTGTAACTGTAAGGCTCAAGGAAAACTAAGAAGCAACATTGATCAAAAGAAAATTTCAGAATAGCACAATTCAAATTCCAAGTCCAAACTTAAACTGGATGGAAAACTAATTAACAGCCAAACATCAAGATGCATCACTGATTCACTGAGCCGTCAAAAAACATGGTTATTCAACTACAAAACCCTCAAAAAAGTAGTGAACTTAACAAAGTATGATCAAATTTCCAAGCCTAAAGTTGTGAAGAAGAAAAAACCCTTTTAACAAGGAACATCAGTTCAATACTTTAAATATAGTAACATAATAGAAACTATACTTGTCCTACCACTCTCCGCAGAAATGGTTCGAACTTGGCCAAGAAATCTTGCATCGACAATCCTCTCATCGCATCTCTGACAACACTGCCAAACAGAACAAAATCCATTCAGAAACCTACGATAACATCTAAATAACAACAAAACAAACCCTAATTTCATCAAATCACTGAACACTAACTACCATCACTCACGTTGCAAACGTGTTTTGACGCTTCGATTCCTGAACTGGAACTTCTTCCAACCCCAATTGGTCATTCTCATGTAAATGCCTTTTCAGCACCATCAGAACAACTCCAAAATCTTAAATCCAGTAACAAAAACTGCTCAACTCGAGCTGTCAACCCCCTTCTATAAACATCAACAGAAGCGCTCGAACTGTAGCGAAGGTACATGGAAGCTTCAACATAGAACCGTAAAGAACACGCTCAATCAAACAAGAATAATAAAAAAAACATTTTTTTTTTGTTTTGTCCAAAGAAAGCAAACACGTAGTGCTCGATATCAAACGAATAATACGAATCTGGGATTCTGAAACTCTGAAATTCAAACAAACTGACTAAATCGCAGAATCGAAAGATACTCGGAGAGTATCGAAAATGAAATTAATAAATTTATAAAAACACGTTAGATTTACGCGTACCTGAGTAGATCGATTGAGAAAGAAGTTGCAGAGAAGGTTGGCGGAAGCCACGGAGAAAAATCGCGACGCGCTTTTCTTTCGTGAAATGACGGCATGAAAGGGACTCAATCTCGGAATCCATGGAATTTGAATTCCTGCAAGAAGTCGTTGAATCGAAAAAAAACAAAAACAAAAACCTAACCCCATGTTTCCGTTTGGCTTGGTTCGAACAAGGGAACCCTAGATTCTAGCTTCCATTAACTTTGAAAAATCGCTTTCTCTGTCTCCCGCTTTTGCTGAAAAAAGGTAATTTTTCTGTGTCGAGGATGAGAATATCATGTGCTTGGGGAATCACTTTTCCAATTTTGCTTTAGTGGTAATTTTAGTCGCACCCCACAAAATGTGAGGGCACCCGAAAGCTTTGGTTTTTTATCATATTTTTTTATTACGAAAATGCCATTTTAAAAAAAAAAATTACGCACCCTCTTATCAACTGATTTTTCTGAATAAGTTTTACTCGTTGTGAGCAAAACTTTTCACAACCGGGTGTGACCGAATCCAGTTACAAGCCACAATAAGAGTCACGTGGTACAATCATTGTGGACACTGACCGTACAGATGTTTGACCAGTCCCCTGGTGGACCTCCAAACCAAAATCAACCTGATTAGTGAATTCAAGTGTTGGATTGAAGTCATTTTCATGGGTTGACTTTAACCGTGGGAATCTGAGCATTATTGATTGTTCTTTGGGTGCAAAGAGATCCAAAGGTTGTAAATCACTAATCAGGCTGATTTTGGTTTGCGGGTCCACTGAGGGACTGGCCAAACATCCATACGATCAGTGTCCACTAAGAATGTGCCACATGGCTCCTATCGTGGGTTGTGACCAGCTTCGATCACAACCCTTGTGACAAGTTTTACTCGTTATTCTCTTGTACTGAAATAGGGGAAGGGTGCCCTCACAAAATTAGAAATTTAAGTGGGGTGCTCTCAACAGGTTAGGTGCACTCATATTTTGTGGGGTGCCACTAAAATTACCCTTAGGGCCTGTTTGGTATTGCACCATGGCGGGAAAATAAAATATTTAGCCGCGCTAATATTTGCCCGGGTGCATTTGGCAGCCACTCGCCCTCGGCGAATATTTAGCCGGGCCCACATGTTTGCCCTCCGTGGTGGGAAAACATTTGATCACCTCCCCCCTGTGTAAATATTTTCACACCAATTATGCCTTTGTGATAAAATTTTCTCACCGAAAAATCACTATTTTCAATAAAAATTAATTTTTTAATATATAAAAAAGATAAAAATTAAATTTTTTTTATCTTTTCACATAATATGTGGTTCCCGCACTCGCCCAACCTATTTTTGACTTACTTTAATATGTGGGACCCACTCAAATTGAAAGAAAATGAAGTAAGCTGAAGTGAGCTAGCTCATACACGTACCAAACATTGTTAAATATTGATATGAGCAAATATTTAGTTAAGATAATATTCGCCGGGCTAAATATTTGCCGTCGGAACTCTTTTTCTCACGTACCAAACAGACCCTTAGTTAAAAGGTAAATAAAACTGCTGATGTTTTTTACGTAAATTTCTAAAATGCCCCTAACTTTCTCTTTCTCGATGGAAGTGGAGAAAACCTTCGCTCACACTTGTGTGTGAGCAAAGCCAATCACACATCACAATATGAGCCACGGGGCACACTCCTAGAGGACGATGACCGTATGGATGTTTGGCTAGTCCCTTGGTGGACTTGTCAACCAAAAGTTAGCTTGATTAGTGATTTCTAAGCATTGATTTGAGGCATTTGCATGTGTTGCTTTTAACCATAGAATTTAGAGCATGATTGACAATTATTTGGGGTATTAGATCCAAAGGTCTGACATAACTAATCAGGCTGATTTTTGCTTTTCATGTCGAACATGGGACTGGTCAAACATCCATACGGTCATTGTCCTCTAAGTGTGTCACGTGGCTCATATTGTGGTGTGTGATCGGCTTTGCTCACACACAGGTGTGAGCGAAGATTTACTCGATGGAAGTGTACACAAGACCCTTGTTTTTAACTTTTAACTTTTAATCCCTTTGCATTAGACATAAATAGGGCCGGCACGGATCCAATCCTATAACAAAAACATACAGATCCAGATCCAATCTGATAAGATTTCGGATCACATAATTGTGATCCAGAACTGATCCGATAGATAGAATAGAGTTCTTGACCCAATCCGATACATACATTCAATCCACTAAATCAAAAAGAAATTGTATTATTATATAAAATTAAATTATATATTTTATACACTCAAAATTATTATTATTATTATTATTATTATTATTATTATTATTAAAATATAGATATATGGCCCAATCATAATGGTCTGTTAATTGAAAGGTTCAAATGATTTAATTACATACGGCTAGTAGAAAAATGGTACAATGTAGACTTTAAATGACCAATTGGAGTTAATCACAACTCTTTTTTGTTTCATCATAACGTATACAGAGGACACATGCGGATGTGAGAGCCACCATCAAGGACCAATTTCATTGGATGATCATGACCCTTTGATCTGTTATAGTAATTTCATCCAATTTAAGTTTTATATAATAGCCTTCTTGTGGAACACCCAGCAAGAGTAGGCGCTGCAAGCCGTATCGCGCAAGGCGCTCACTTTGTTACTTGCGCGCTTCGGCCTGACGGAACGGAACGGGACGGTACGGAATTAGAACAGAGAGTTGGTGCGGTTCGTTACCAGCAGTCTCAGTTTTCTAGTTGAGATCCTCCCGCTTCTAGCTGATCACCTCGTGATCCAAAATGGAAATATTCTTTTTTTTCTGAAGGCTAGACTTTTCGCACTTATGTTTCATGAAAACTATATAGATTACAAAAGGCTTAAAATGTGAAAAAATAACAAACCGATTTTAAGGTAGTACATTATTTTTCTACTCTTCACCCCTCCCTTTCTTCAAACAAAACCATACCTATCAGGCCCACATGTCAAGTGACCCACATATCAAGGCCACACATGCTAGGTAAGCGCCACGTATAAGGACCACACAGCCAATTGATCTTACATATCAGCTAGGCCTCACACATCAAGAGAATCACGTATCAAGGTCACACATGTCAGGTGGTATCCCACATGTGGTCACGCATGTTAGGTGGTGCTTCATACGTGACCCCACGTATTTGGGACACACATGTGAGGTGGGCCTGACAAATCAAGTATACCACATATCAAGTCCATACATGCCAGGTGAGCTCCACATATAAGGACCCCCTTGTATCAAAGCAACACTTCTTTTTAGGTGGAGCAATATTAGGGCCGGGCCACATGCCAAGAGGAGCATCCACTGATTATTTTTCTAATGGGTTAATAACAAAAAATCAAGAATTTACATGGATTTTTCATGACAGTAACAAATGGCAAGGAAACTTACAAGATAAAAAAAAATTCCTAAAAAATATGCATATAGATAAAGAAGTTTCAAGGAAATTACACAAACGGTGTCTTAGTTTTGTTAATTTGTCTCAATTAACGCCTTGAAACTAATTCTAATTTTCGAACATTCGGTTTGATGTGACTTGTACGTCGTAAGTTTGGAATATAGTTATTGTTTTTAATTTTCTTTCGGAGTAAACATAGTTGTACTTGTCTTTAGTTTGGATATTTGTTATTGTCTGGTCTTATTTGTCTTTTTCCTTTTCTTTATAGGTAAACAAGCATAGTTACATCCAAGGTTTAAAGGAGGACGTTTTAACGGTTAAACGGACTGGGGGCGTTACTGTTTAAACCGTTAAAACGGATTGAAACGGCCAGGGGCAAAAATAGAAAAAAAAATAGAATTTAACGGATTTTAACGAAAAAATGGCGCTGAAATTCAAATTTTAAAATTTGAAAATAAATAAAAATAGAATTTAACGAAAATTTAACAGATTTTAACAGCCATTTTTTCACAAAATTTTTCAGAATTTAACGGTTGTTTAAACATATTTAACAGCCGTTTAAATGATTTTAATGGCCGTTAAATTCAAAAACGTTAAAATATGTTTAAACTGTTTTAACGGAAACGGGCTTGGGGTGTTACCGTTTAGACGGCAGTTATAACTGTTTAAACGGTCGTTTTTAAAACCATGGTTACATCCATCTTTGACAGAGAGGAGAGAAATGCCTTCCAATAAATATTGGACGAGCTGATAAATAATCCGATCTAAAGAGGGGGCAGGTTTGGTATATTATTAGGTATTTAGGTAGGTTATATTGGTTCCCAACATGAACTAGCAAGTAGGGAGTGTCCAAGTGTCTCAGTCAGTGTCCAATAGAGCTCTCTATTTCACAAGGTACTCCATATGTGGTGGCCCCCCAAGCGTGCTACTAACTCGACGGTTCATTATAGTGTACTCGAATTGTCTTTTTCGTCGAACAATCGTGTTAGGTGCTAGTCTTGTGGAATTGCTACTAGCAGGATCCTCCGAGTCAGCATGATTATTGATTTACAACCTTTGGATCTTTGCTCCCAAATAACGCTCAATAATGCTCAAATTCATACGGTAAAATCAACCCATGAAAATAACTTCAATCCAACGCTTAGAAATCACTGATCAGGTTTATTTTTGGTTTGTAGGTCCACCTAGTGATTGGCCAAACATCCATACGGTCATCGTCCATTAAGAGAGTGCCACGTGGCTCGTCGTTGTGGACTGTGATCGGCTTCGCTCGCAGCATGCAAGGTTTACTCATCAAAGGGTAATTTTGGGAAGAGAACTGGATAATTTCGTAAACAATTTGTTGGGTGCGAATAAAATTTCCCGGATATAAAACCTGTATGAATTTGAATTTTGCAGATAAGCTGGTAGGGCAGGAATGGAGGGGAAGCTCTCTAAGGTTGCTCAGTCCTTGAAACCCTCCCCAATTCAAGAACTATCCCATCTCGCTCAGAGATGCAATGCAATTAACCTCGCCGAAGGGTTTCCAGATTTCCCTGCACCTCCGCATATCAAAGAAGCTGCGATTTCGGCCATTAATTCTGACTTCAATCAATACAGGTTAGCTCAAAATCTTGCAATTTCGTTTAAATTCCATTATTTTCTTTGGAAATTCAAGTTTTTTTTTTTGCTTAATTTTTGTGTCGGATTGCTTGTTTTTCGAGAGTTAAATCTGATTTTATGCTATTAATCCACATTTAAACATCTCAATCTCATTTCTGTTTTGCTTAGTTATTTTTTGAAATTCGTTGTTTTTGAGATATTATTCTTCGTGACCCAAGGCATGTGCAAGGCATTTGTGACCATTTGGCGAATAAGATGAAACAAAAACACGGTCTGGATATAGACCCTCTCACGGATATCGCAATATGCTGTGGCCAGGCAGAGGCATTTGCAGCCACGGTGTTTGCGAGTATGTTTTTCTTCTCTACAATTTGTTGCCTTGGAGTTTTAGGGTTTGAGGGGCTTCTATTTATTTGATTTTGGGAGATGGGCTCATGTGACTTTTTTCTTTTTTAAATAGCAATTAATCAGGGTGACGAAGTTTTGTTGTTTGATCCTGTATATGAAACGTATGAAGCGTGCATTAATATGACTGGAGGAATCCCAGTAAGTTGTTTTCTTCTTGTTCACTAGAAGTCATCATAACTACTATTTTAATAAATTGACATGAACAGGTATATGTGGCACTGGATCCCCCTCACTGGACTTTGGATCTGGACAAACTCATGAAGTCTTTTACTGTTCGAACAAAGGCTGTAGTATTGAACAGGTCAGTAAAAGCTTTGGATCTTCCAATAACTTTTTTTTTTTAATGAAAGAAACATGGGTAGGCTGGGATCGAACCGGTGACCTAATGGTTTCAGTGCAGAACGTTGACCAATTGAGCTGGGGGCTTGCATCCTATCTCCCATAAACTTAAAATATGGATTTGAAAATTTTTTCCTATTCATTATAGATAATTAAAAAAAATAAAAATCTCATTTTGAAGTCATTCTTGACATTCTAGAAATGCAGACAGTTAAACTATGGATGTGAAATTCTACATCATTCTCAATGCTCTTTTTGTACATTAGAAAATCAAACTGAAAATTTAAGTAATTATTTTGTATAGATTTGGATTACTAATGTAGAATCAGCCTGAGCCTGTGAACCCCCTTACGTACGTTTTACGTGGATCAGCTGCAATTTATTTGAAAATTTTATGTTTTTGTGGTAGAACCTACAATTCTTAGTTTACGGGTCCCTTTGCAACTTTAGATTCAGATATAAATGGATGACAGATGACCATGTCCATATTAGGCTCAATTCACCCAGGCTCATTAGCTTTCTTCTGGAGATTCATCATTGTGATTTTAGAACTGTTCTTTTATAGATCTCGCCTTTAAAGTGTCATCTGAGTCTAATCTATTATATTTACATCATAAACTGCATCAGAGATAGGTTTATAATATTTATATCTTATTATCGGAAATGTTTTGTAGAGGGTAAGGGCATTGAACTTCTTTCCAATAAAGGAATATTGGTTATTAAACATTAACAATTACTAGAAATTTCTTTTAGCAGAGGTTAATGCAATATTAGCTGATCTCTTAGAAACCAGCTGCATGGCAACGCTGCCTTATAGGAACCTAAAATACTTCTTTTTATGAGAGATTGCTCAGATTTTCACAGGAAAAGTGTTTGTTGGGCAATAGATGTTGCCCAATTCTAGATCCATCGTTTTCATTGATAGATAATCATCCCAAATTGTATGAGAAATAACTAATCATATTTATTCCAGTGCTCATATAAAATCTCCCGTAGGGTGTAACATATTCATATTTAATTGGACAATAGAGTGCTCGTATAATATCTCCCATAGGGCATAACAAATTATGTTTTAAAATATTATATCGCACCATTGATGAATTATTAAAGTTAACATTGTTAAGTTATATAATTTATTATTTCTTCAAATTTGGGGCCTGTTTGGATCGCCATTTTTGCACCCGAACAAGATATATTTTGCATTAAGAAGTTTCATAAATATGTTTTTCTGGCGCAAAAATGGCGATCCAAACTGGCCATAAAAGTTCACAATTTACATTATGGTATATGCTGTAATAGTATATAAATTTGACCAAATCAATGTCTAGTCTTGTCTCAAGCCATGACCTTCTCAAATCACAGTGACCTAGATTTTGACTTAGGTATAATAAACCATGATTAGCTCCAAAACAAACTATAAAAATCGTAAACTATGAGAAGTATGATGTGAATCATGTAATGTGGGCCAAGTCCCCCCTCCCTCAGCCTATTTTATGCTTGTGCTCTTAAACAGAATTTTGCACTATGTATGATAATGTCATCACTTTCAAGAATAATTTGTATCTTTTTCATTTGTTCAATTTCTCTTTTCTGTAGGCATATTGGCGGGGTGGCTGAGATTTGTTCAATTTTAACTTTTTGTGCCTTTTCACAATTCTTCAATTGGATTAAATAGCATTAAAAATCGTAATCAAGATGGGATCAGAACAGAATCATGAAATTGGAGTGTTGCCGTGTTTCGCCGGGGATGCTTTGATATGCATGTTTTTATGTGGATGCCACGTGTGAAACTTAGAGCCACTTAATATACCCAAAGGTGACGTAACGATGATAGTCAACACTTGGGTGACATGAGAGATATAGGATTGGAGGTCGAGAGATAAGTTCGGGGATCATGGTATTTAGGTTGGACGACATCACCGTAAAGAACTATGAAGGTGCCTCGTCGACATCGTCCCTTTGGAGACAAGTCATCAACACATATACATGACTTGGGGATTGCTATACTGAGAGAGGAGAGTAGGCGAATGAGCAACCAACACCTATGAGTCTATGACCAACCTGTTGGAAGAAAATAAGAAAGAACATGAAGATGCAATCACACACAACACAACGATTTACACAGTCTTGTGGCTTGATTTACATTACTCTAGCACCACCAGGCTCCACAAAACATAACACGACCAACATGGTTATAGGTGCCAGAGCACTCGACATTGGACGGGGGTAGTTCGGTCATTTCACACCTTAGACACGAGTCTATAAATACCCCGACTGAAAACAAAAGGGGGACACTTTTCCCAAGACTGAATCTCTCTTTCTCTCTCTCCACGTCCAGCTATCCTGATCTCTCCTGTTCTCCCGATCTGGTGACTGGTGAAGATGGTGCCTGTACGGCTAATGACTTAGCTTAGGTGGATCTTCTGGGTCACGTTCCCATTCACCAGACATCTATCACTTGCCTTATCCCCTCACTATTTACACATATCAACTTTATGATGCACCTAGAGCACACTCCTTAGGTATTGGTTGAATTTCATAAAATATTAACTTGTTTTTCCCACATACTAAGAACAATATATGGAATTCTTTTTTAATGTATTTGGAACTCTAGTTTTACTTACAGGTGTACAAATGTCAAGAAATTTATAGTGGTTTTTTAAATTGAGTAAGTGCTCTAATGTAAAATGGCAGTCCTCACAATCCAACTGGAAAAATTTTCACCAAGGAAGAGCTTGAAGCCATTGCTGGGGCTTGCCGGAGCATGGATTGCCTAGCTATAACAGATGAGGTATGAATATCCTTGTTGCTTATTCTTCTTTAACATGAGCATTGTTGGGTAGACTAGTTAATCAATATCTGATCTTTCCATATGCCCTTTAAATTAATAATGGAGAATGGGAAGGACTTGTCAGCTCCTCTGGTTGTTTTGAATTTAAAAAATTGCTGATTTAGTTCGACAATCATCCAAGAATACTATAAATATTAAGTGCAGAATACTATCTGATGCATAGATAAGGGTTATAAAATGGAATACTAGCTTGCTGTACAGAAAATCTGTTCTAAGCTGAGTGATTCAGTGAGTTCAATTTTGAATCATTTGTAGCAATGAACCCCTATTACATTTAGATGGCTACGCATGATGTAGTTGGAACCATAAATGGAGTGTTGGGACAACACCTGTGAAACTTGTGGTTAACTATTGGATAGTAAGCACAAAGATCATTCTGGTGTTATTCTAGACCAATGGCTAAACATTGGGGTGGAAAGAGGGAGGGCGGAGGTGCTATCATGCAAAAATGAAAAGATAAACAAAGAACAAAAAAAATGAGATCTTCTCTTTTGCTTTTCATGTAGCACATGAGACTAAGATCCTAATGAGACTAAAATCATTTCAATATTTCATATAATTTAAACTAAGGCCCTGTACAGTTTTCTAGAAAAGGATTTGTATGCTAAAAAGTGTTGATCTAGAAAACTTTTATGGCCATATATGGGCAAGAATGGTTTCTAGAAATTATTTCCAAGGGCAACCATACAGGGCCTAAGTGGTTTAATTTCCCAATGGTTTAAATTTCTCATTACTAACCTCATAGCCTTAAATTGTACAAATTTCTGACCAAATTTTTATGAAAACAAGATAAGTATATGGAAGTTGGTTCTTTTTAATCTTTAAAGGTTTAACTGCAGGTATATGAGCATATAACGTTTGACATGGAAAAACATATATCCCTTGCCTCTCTTCCAGGAATGCAAGAGCGGACCATCATCACGTCTTCCTTGTCTAAAACATTTAGTGTTACAGGTAAGATGTGACATCCTTCATATTGAATTATAAGTATTTTTTACCCAGTATAAGAAATACCGTAAATATTTTATTCTTTCTATATTTTCTTAAAGAAAGTCCTCGTCTTTTGTACTGTATTTTTGTTCACTACAGCCAAACAATCCACTACTGCTTTTATAACTAGTTCATTGTTACTTTATGTGGTTTTCATGTTTAGGTCTCTATTGTTATATTGTTGGTGGGAATGTAACAGGTTGGAGGATCGGATGGGCAATTGCTCCAGCGTGCATTGCTACTGCAATTAGAAACATTCATGTTAAACTCACGGATTCAGCTCCTGCTCCTTTCCAGGAAGCTGCCTTGACTGCTCTGCGAAGCCCACCAGAGTACTTTGAATCCTTAAGAAGAGTGAGCTTCGTTAAGCAATATCTTTCATTATGAATTTAACTGGATGAAATAGCTTATTTATTAAGAGGCATGTGTCGTATTATTTCTACTGTCGTCTTGATGTTTTAGGGGTACGAAGAAAAGAGAGACTACATAGTCAAGATGCTGATTGAGGTTGGCTTCCAGATTCAGTTCAAGCCTAAGGGTTCAGTTTTTGTATTTGCCAAGCTTCCTGAGAATTGCCTACTTTCTGATGTATGTACCTTCAAAACCTGCCTTGTTGATTTGATAGTTTCCTGCATTTATTATCATCGATACAATTCATCATAAATGCAAACAAACCTTTTAAAATTTAGTCAGCTTGTTCTCCCATTCTTAGTTTCACAAGTATTATCTCTAGAGAATCATAAAGATTCCCTCACAGTGCAAGAGAGAAAAAGGATTGCCTACGGTTAAAGTTACAATCTATTAAAAAGAGTTTCCCATTCTCATTGAGTACGAATAAGTGCTTCTTGAGTTTCATAAGAACGTGCTTGCTCAATGAGCCACACTGATTCCACCAAATTGAATTTGCTACCTAATTTTAACTACCCCCATTCTTTCTCAAGAAACATTACCGTTTTAAAACTCTTGTAAAATGATTAGAGTTATACTAAGAAAACACAGCCCATCTTCCTTGATTATAAATGTTCTGAGAAGCTTTGTATCAGTTTTTCCCTTCTGTAAATTTCCAAAACACAGTTGATGGTTTGAAGACTCGATAAACTTGTGACCCGTCTAGCTCCAAATCTGATACAACTCAGTATGACTCGTGTCAGTCTGATACAACTTAAGCAAGTTGTTCTGATGTGCAATGTCTAGTGTGATTTGGCTTGTCATTCTTTTCTGTACCCACCAAAAGCAAGTCAATCAGTGCAGTTGCTAAGAGTTGGCTGCATCTTTATCTTGGTTTGGCTCATTATTTGAAGATTGAAATAGGTAGCGTTCATATTTTCTCTTTGAATCTCTAGTTGGCAGATAATTGATTTTGACGAAGATGCATTGTTGTTGTTGGGTGTTTTTTTTCCTCGACTGTGTAAATGATAAATTCCATGCTTTCAGATGGATTTTGTAGCGGAACTAATAAAAACAGCGGGGGTGGCAGCTGTACCTGGATGTGGATTTTTCCATACAAAATTGTCTTCAAAAGAATTATCACAGGTTGGTCAGAACTATCAGAAGAGATACGTTAGGTTTGCTTTCTGCAAGAGCGATGCTACTCTTGGTGCTGCTGCGCAAAAGATGGGTGAGCTTGTGGATAGCATGGGGTGCCTTAAATTCTGTTGATTTGGAAGGGATACTGATAGAATATTCTCTCTTTGTTATTTGTAGATTGAGATATTGCAAACAGATGAAGTTGATAATAGTATTTACTTTTAAGAGTTTGCGTTAGTCAGAAACTAGAGAAATGGAAGAGGGAATGTCAGTTGGTGTCCAGCATGGACTTCAGGACAAGTAAGTCTAAAACTAAGATGGTACCCACATCAGCACCATCGTGATACATGATGCTTTGATCCCATGCTGTAGGTATGGACACACATTCTGTTGGAAGAAAGAACAACAAAGATGCAACAACACGACACAGAGATTTATGTGGTTCCCTCAAAATTGATCGAGCTACGTCCATGGACTCACACGGATTCCGCTATGTTTTGAGGCCAAAGAAACTAGGGCAGCAACTTGGGGGGGTTGGGTCGGGTTGGGGATCAACCCGAGCTTCAAGGGATTGAGCCCGAGGTCGGGCTTAGTTTTTCCAGCCCAAGCCCAACCCGATCGGGTTCGTTCGGGTTGATCGGGTTGTTCAAGGGCTGAGACTTCTCAACTTGAGGCTCATTTCTTCGTCTCAGCCAAGCTTGGAAAATGATGTTTTTTTCCCACATCCTCCATGTGCAATGCACAGTCCAAGTACAGTCACGCCATTTTTAAATAGCTTCATGTTCTTCATGAAGAAAAACAGAAATCAGAGCGCCTATTTATGTCTAGGGTTTTCCATTTGAAATCATTACACATATAAATCAAATGTGAAATGAAAAAACTTTTGAGGGTTTCAAAATTTTAAAGAACATGCCTTGTACGTTAGGGCTTCGCCAAAGTTCTTGACAAGATAAATCGAACTACCATGAAGTCGGTCGAATTGTAGTTACGATTAAAGCAAAGCATTTCCTTGTTGTCTGCCTTTGAGCCACAAAAAAAATTATTCTCCACGGTTACACAGCAGCAGGAAGGCGTGCAGCATGGCGAGGGTGAAAACCCTTACCTATGAGGAGATTCATGAGAGAGACTTGAGAGGAGAGATGAGTTGAGAAAGAGAGAGTGGAAGGGGGAGAAGCTAGGGTTTGGCAAATGAGATGGGAAACCCTAAACTTTGCATAAATATATATCGGGCTCGGGTTGGGTTTGGGTTCCCAAGTCCCAAGCCCGAGCCTAACCCGAGTTCAATCGGGCTTTGAAAATCAGGCCCGAGCCCGAGCCCAAGTACTGAGGAGTCCAACCCAACCCGAGCCCAACGTTGGGTTGAGCCCGTCAGGCTCGGGTTGGGCCCGCCCAAGTTGCAGCCCTAAAAGAAATACTCACAATACAATCAAATAATCATCTCTGATAACTTGAGGCATATATAACCCCAAGACAAAACTGGGGTTTCCATATCTCTATGCAAAAGTACAGAAACACCCTTAAGGGAAAGAGACCCTCCCGAAAAAAAATTCGGAGGTGCAGTCCAAGAATTCTTTACCTCCAAATCCTAACTAATTGGTGGTAGATGTTCAATCAAGACTTATTGTGATGCTTTCGTAAAATACGACGTGACTTCTGCTTGCATGCCATCACCATCTAATAGTTGGACTGTGATTTGCCTCGCATACATTTCCTTTGGCGTCCTCTAATTCGGGTGGATGATATCAACAATAAAATAATGGGTATTTTAGTAGTGCACCCCTGAAATTGGAAAGTAATTTGTAATACCCTCCGAATTGGACTGAATTCGGAGGTGCAGTCCAAGAATTCTTTACCTCCAATCCTAACTAATTGGTGGTAGATGTTCAATCAAGACTTACTGTGATGCTTTCATAAAATGCGACGTGACTTCTGCTTGCATGCCATCACCATCTAATAGTTGGACTGTGATTTGCCTCGCATACATTTCCTTTGGCGTCCTCTAATTCGGGTGGATGATATCAACAATAAAATAATGGGTATTTCAGTAATGTACCCCTGAAATTGGAAAGTAATTTGTAATCCACACAACACCCCCCCCCCCCCGCACCTTATATTTAAAAAACATTAGGATTACCCCCCTTGACCTAGTTTAAGGGCCCGTTTGGCAACATTGAAATAAGTTACTTTTTTTACTTCCAAAAGCAAAAAAGTTGAAAAGTTTGTTTGGGTATCCATTTTGGAATTGCTTTTCAAAAGTCAAAATTTTGCTTTTTGAGGAAGCAAATTTTTTTTGCTTCTTGCTTCTGGTGGAAGCAAGTCAAAAAATATTTGTAGAACCGACACTTCCAATTTTAAGTGAATCTATCCAAATGCCAATTTTATCCTTGTAAACTTTACATTATGAAGTGTAGATAGAAAACATCTTATGAAGGAGAAAAAGCATTGATGGTTTGCTGAGGAGTAGGTTAGTAGACCATCTCTTTTTTTTAAAAATAATTACCTATAAAATGACTCACCTGGTGCGTTGTTTATTACTGACCATTTATAATTAAAATATTTAAAAAAAATAACATATGTGATATTGGTTTTTTATCTTTATTAATGACTAGTTTGTGTACACGTGCGTTGCACGTGGATAATATTGTAACAGCCACAAGAGATAGACGGTTAGGATCTGTTTGGCAACCAGACATGGATTTAGAATTGAAAATAGAATTCCAGGATTTGTGATTTCTAAGAATTTGAATTCGAAGAATTGAAATTTCTTGTATTTGGTTGCACCGTGGAAATTACTTGGAATTCCTAATAAATTGTAACTTTAGCTGTTTGGATATCTAACCGAATTGAATTTTCATCTATTTACATAAGAGAAATATCATCTCATGAACTTTATATTATAATGATTGTTATTTTTTTTGTCATTCGTCAATTCACTATTATCGATGCTACCTTAAATAAAATAAAAAAAAAATTATTATGATAATTATTTTACTATGATTAATCTGTGCCAAAATCTTAATGGCTAAAGCCTAAGTGGCACATAATGCAACAAATAAGGATGTCCATCATCAACACTAATGATGAGGCACATTATGAGTGCGCTATGTGGCACATTATTAGAGACAATAGACCATATTGATGTTTGTCCTATCCCTAGGTGGACCTACATACTAAAAATCATGCAGATTAGTTTTTTTCTAACCTTTATATTTGAGGTACTTTTACTATGATTAATCCGTGCCAAAATTTTAATGGCTAAAGCCTAAGCAGCACATAATGCAACAAATACGGATGTCCAAATCAACATTAATGATGGGGGACATTATGAGTGTGCCATGTGGCACATTATTAGAGACAATAGACCATATTGATGTTTGTCGCATCCCTAGGTGGACCTACATCTATAATGACAATTTTTTATTTTATTAAATGAATTTTCATGTTGAAAACTAAATAATATGTGGAATAATTCGAAAAAGTTAGTGAAATATTCGATCATATTAAAAAATGCAAGAATTTTTCATTACCTTTGAATAGGACATTGCTCAGTTCGGTTGTTCGGATAATTCATGGGGTTTGCGTATGATTCACGAATAATTCGAGAATTTACTAACTATGGTCATATCCAACACAATGGTTAGGCGTGTTTGAAGAGGAAGAGTTACATTGGAATTTAATACCGGAAGAGAAAGAGTGTGTTGGGAGGGGGAGATGTGCAGAAGAGAAAGAGTTGCATTTGGAGGGTCATTTTGAATTTAATAAAAGTACGTGTATTGTACAGGATGTGAAGGGTAGAATCGGTAAAATAAGAAAAAAATCAAGGATAAAATAGAGAAAAAAAGTTTTTTCGGGATACTGACATTTAGAAGTAGTATAGATTTATTAGAATATAAAATTATAAGAAAATAATTTTTTGACTTAATTTGTGCAAAATTAACTTTTTCACTTTTTGACTTATAAGTTGGTGTTTCACCAAATAAACTTTTGCTTCCACATGACAACTTTTAAAATCAGCAACTTAATTTAGAAGCTATTTTATGCTTCCACTAGTTTGCCAAACGGGCCTTAACAATGGTTGACTTGAGTTAAAACGAAATTGAATAACATGTGGTTAACATTGTAATTGCAATATTATGGTCCTTTCATAGGTGCATGATGCATGTCACATTTTAATGTTAGTCAAATGATGGTTAAACTAGGTCAAAGGGGGTAATCCTAAAGTTTGAAAGTATAAGTGGGTATTACAAATTACTTTTAAATTTTAGGAGGGTGTTACTAAAATACCCTAAAATAATTCATATTTGATGAAGCTTTTACAAAATCCAACTCTAATTGGGCTCTGTATTGGCTTCAAATTTGAAGCCGGATTCTATATCTCTATTCTTGGCTTCAAATATAGATTCGTCTACTCTTTGACTTCAATTATAGAGACTTACTTTTTAATTTATAAATTTTTTTTTATTCTTTTTATGTCATTTTAAAATTTTTTGATACCTTTTGTATCTTTTTAAAAAACATCTACTTTTTATTAGTAAATTTTAAACACATTTTATATCTTTTTTTAAAAACTTTTAAGTCTGTTTTGTTATTTAAAAAAAAAAGATACTTTTTCAAACCAAGGCTGGTTAGAGTTCAACGCTTTTTAGAGGGTGTCTCTATTTTCAGATTTGAAGAATATACTTTCTTGAAGCTAGAATTTGAAGATGTTGGTTGGAGATGCTCTAAGTCATATTTATAAGGAAAAAGATGTAACAAGCTGTTCAAAAGACGTAACAAGCTGTTCCCAACGCTTTTTCCGATCAGCTAGCACGATTTTTGTTACTTTACCGCTGCCCTCTAGGTACACTGACTGCATGGATGTTTAGCCCACCCCGTGGTGTGGTGGATACACCAAAAATCACCCCTGATTGGTAATCTCTAGCCATTACATTTTAGTGGTTTTTAGGCATGATTCTAGATGTTGGATCAAACCATTTTTTTTATTATGAAAACCAACGGCTAAAACTCAACAAACAAGCTGATTTTTGGTATGAATGTCTGCCAAGGGGTGGGCTGCTAAACATCCAAGCAGTCAGTGGGCCCAGGTGGCAGCCGTGAGTAACAAAATTGTGAACGCCAAAAAGTACGTTGTTAGGCCTGAATGATAACAGCGTAGTTTAGCGAGAGGAGCAAGACTTGCCTGACCAGTCGTGGTCCCACCCAAAATAAAAGTCACGTGGAAATTTATTAGAGGACACTGACGAATCCCTAGGTGGATCTACAAACCCAAAATCAACCTGATCAGTGATTTCTAAGCGTTAGTTGAAGTCATTTTCGTTAGTTGATTTTAACCGTAGGAATTTGAGCATTATTTACCATTATTTCCGTATAAAGATCCAACGGTTTGAAATCACTAATCAGGCTGATTTTTGGTTTGTAGGTCCACTTATAGATTGGTCAAACATCTATACGGTCAGTGCCGTCTAGTAAATTGCCACGTGGCTTATATTGTGGGTGGTCAGGCAAGTCTTGCTCTAGCGAAGGGTCATTTTCATAAAATGATACAGCCTTGTGGAAAAGTCAATACTTACCCGAAAAAATGTTCTCATCTCTCAAGTCTCTGAAGTCTGAACTTTTAGGCGCTTCTGTTTCACTCAAAACGTTGGAACCATATCAGACATTTCTCTTGCGAGTTAAAACTCCAAAGTTTTACTCCTCTCCTGCACTCTCTCTCCATATTCCATAGTCCAAGCTCCAAGGTCCAAACCTCTCATCCCAACCCAAAAAATCAGAAGCCTTAAGAGTTTCACGGAAAATTTTTAATGGCTGTTGATCTATCAAACCCTATAAATTCCTCGAAGCTCCTCGCCGCAGTAGACATGGGTACCAATTCATTCAAGATGATAGTAGTTCGAGCAGACCCCAACGGAAGATTCCTCGCTATCGATCGCCTCAAAGAACCCGTTGTTCTCGGCCGGGGAATGCTCTCCGATGCCGGTGCAATCTCACCCGAAGCCCAACGCCGAGCAATCACAGCGTTGCAGAAATTCCGACAGTTCTTGCAAAGACATAGAGTCGATCAGGACAAGATCGTCGCCACCTCGGCCGTACGAGAAGCCGTAAACAGAGCTGAATTTCTGTCTAAGATCAGAGAGGAAGTAGGTTCTGAAGTAGATGTTTTGTCTGGGGAAGAAGAAGCTAGGCTTGTATATATAAGTGTTCTTCAATTTCTACCTGTTCATGATAAAACCGTTTTAACTGTTGATATTGGAGGGGGTTCGACTGAATTCGTTATCGGGAAGCAGGGGAATGTGATCTTCGCAATTTCCTTAAAGCTAGGGCATGTTTCTTTAACAGAGGCGTTTGTTAGGACTGGGGAAATCGTTTCTATGCGGAAACACATTCGTTCAGTTATTCAGGAATCTGGTCTGCTCGAGAAGGTTCAGGAGATTGGATTTGAGATTGCCGTTGGTTCTTCAGGTACAATTCGGGCGATTGAGAAAGCTGTTTTCTTTGGGTACGCTCGTGATTTGACGAATGCTGCTCTGTCGTTTAGGGAATTTAGAAGGGATTGGGGATTCAATAGAGAGGAATTGTGTGGTGTTGTTGAGAAGTTGTGTCATACGGATGCAGATGGGGAAGAAAAGGTGAGGAGTGTTGGGTTTTTCAAGAGAAGGTCAGAGTTTATTCTTGCTGGTGCAGTTCTGTTGTTGGAAATATTTGAGATTCTTAACATTGATGAGATGTTGGTTTCTGGGTATGCATTGGGAGAAGGGGTTATTGCAGAAACCCTAGCGAGCAGTTGTGAGGCCTATGATGTCAACGCGAATGCTAGGTGGCAATCTGTTGTTAGCCTTGCAACAAGGTTCAACAACGAGAAGAGGATGAAAACAGCTGCACGCTGCGCGGGCATTGCAAAGGTATCACCACTTCAAGCAACATGTGTTCCCTTTTGGATCGAACTTATTTGAACATATAATATTTTTTTGTATTTTGCGTGGGGGTATGTAAGTGGGTTAGTCTATGAAGCACCCAATATTGTTTCATTACTTATGGATTCCTACAGGAGATTTTTGAAGGTATAAGAAAATGCGATGAGCTTGCTGGTCACCAAACTAAGCATGCGGGCTTCTTTGACGGAAAAGATCTTGAATATCTTGAAGCTGCATGTTTGCTTTATAATATTGGATTATTTATTGGTAAAAAAGGTTATCATAAACAGTCGTACCGTATTATCAAGGTATGTACTCCTCGATTGAATGTTATTAGAACCTTATGTTGCTCCATTAATTTTAGACTTAAATAGTCATAGAACCTTGGATGTCGTCTTACGTTCATACAAGTATCTGAGCACTTACGTATCTATTCCTTAATCATTGTATCTAAAAGTTTCTCCCTTATTGGACAGAATGGTGATCATCTTCATGGTTACAATGCTGAGGAGGTTGAGGTATGTCACTTGCCGTTGCCCATGGCTTTTGCTCCTTACTGATGGATATTCTCAGTATGCACTTAATGCTGATGACTTTTCATAAATCTGCAGCTAATAGCTCTACTTGCAAGACATCACAGGAAGAAGTTCCCCAAATTTGACCACGCTCCTCTTCAGGGTTTTCCAAAGGAGGTATCTTTATATTGTGATGCAAGATATTGTTTTCTCGAATATTTCTTTCTTCTTCTTCTTTTTTTTTTAAATGTTGAACTAGCGTAAAGTATTCCTTGGATTTTTTTTGTGTGCTTCAGGTAAAACAGAAATTCAAAATCCTTTGTGCAATTATTCGAATTTCTGTTGCCGTTCAGCAGTGCCAGTGCATGACCTTTCAGGGGCTAGAAACGTCAAATTGTAGCGAGGGTTTCAAACTGGTAAGTTTCAACATGGGTATGGATGTTTGTTTACTTGCATCATGAGATGAAATCATTGAAACGATGTTTCTTGCACCCCATCTATAATTTCATTGGTTTGCCTTCATGCGAAGCTTATCAAGACAAGTAATCATTCTGTGAAGGCTATGTAGTTTGGAGTTCAACCAGTCTTGTTGCATAAACCACCCAATTTATCATATGGAATGCGTCTGTGTTCCTGTACCCAATTGGTTACTTGAGTGGTTCCTTTCAAAAGAAAAAAACAATAAAGATTTACCCAATCATATTTTTTTTGTTTTTTGAATGGTATGTTGATCAATTTTGAAAAACTAACGATTTTCCTTATTGTTATTTGCAAAGACTAAAAAACATATTGGTGAAAGTTAAGCAGAAAGCATTTAGAACAAGTTTACAGTTACTACACTAGAATTATTATTACTTTTTTATTTTTTTGAAATCTGTTATAAATGTAATTGAAATATGTTTAATCAGACTCATTGCTACTGAAGTTGAAGCTTGTTCTACTATACTTCAAGTAGTATTTCCAAAAGTCCTAGCACCAGTCCCCACTCCCCAGTACAGTTTAGTCACCCAAATATGATTTCTAAGTTGCCATATGATGAACTACTTTGGCTACTCTTACCAAACCACTTGGGAACTAATCTTAAATTGCCCATGGGAATGAAAGAACGTCTCCATCCTTCTTAACGTGTATAGATGACTGTGGTGCAAAACCTTCATAACCCGTATAGATGTTTTTCGAGGAAGTTGGTGATGCTTTATTTCTAGCCTGCTCATTGTTTGGTCATTGGGTCCATTCTCCAATAGGGGGTCAATTTTTTATTTCATCCAATAATTGCCCAAATGACAGTTTACATTCAGGTTCAATCCATAGGTTTTTGTGTGACCATGCAGTTCAGATCATTGGAATAGGCTTAGTAAGTCGGTATTAGTCTGTTTCATTCACGACATCGGTTCCCTTAGTTCATAATACCACAAGTTAGAGAAAGTGAGAAATTCGTAGGTAGTTTTCCTTGGAGAATATAGAATAGAGATGAGGGAATGGGGTTTACAGCTTATGTTTTTCTAATTCTAGGTGAGTCCTAAGAACGTACAGCTAGGGTTTCAACGGGTCTCCCACTTTAGACTTTAGGTGGTTATTTAAATACATTCATTGCTGTTGCTATTTGATAAATAGCACTTCAATGTAAGATTGTGATGAATTATATCTAACTGAAATTAAAATGTCAATTTTAGTTTCTTTTCATGGGTAAACTGGGATTGAACCTGCAATTTCTTAGTTACAGTGTAGAACTTCAGCCAATTGAACTAGGGGTTTTAGCCTCTAGCAGCAGGAACTCCAGCATAAGAAGTGACTTGAGCCATGGAACTCCAGCAAATTTTTTTGTCAAGATCTCATTGTTGTTGCACTGACCCACTGACCCACTGACCTGAGGTTGTTTATAGGTATTTAGCGAAACAATGGATCGACCTCTACCCGCTGGTAGTGTGCAACCAACTATGGAGGATGTAGAGGCAGAACTAAAGCCAGAGTTGGATCACTTTAAAGAGGTAAAACTATTTTACTTTGTACTTATCACAATCAAACAACCATTTCAAAACTGTCACCATCATTTTTAATTTCAGGTGTTCCAGCAGAAATTGTCAGTTGTAGTTCCCCTCAGCTCTTAAAAACAATCAAGGAAGATTTACATATTCTGTAAAGACACATCATATTGTTACTGATATTCTTCCTTCAGAGGCCTCAGTGTCAATCCAATAAATCAGGTCCCATAAGCAGTTCCTTATTTCTCCCTTCTTGATAATAAAAAGTATGGTAGGCATGTGGGACCAGTTTTTTTATTTTTTTATTTTTTCATATAAAGCAAATCTCATTGATATATCTGCCAATTTTGTCATTGGCACTTTATAAATGTATTCTGACGTGATTGTAATCTCATCATCTTAATTAAAATAGGTGTCGGTTTAAATTGTCGTTCTTCAATCTTGGTCTCTCTTCTTTTTCTGGAACAAGGAGGTTGGTACTGCATTGTCCGGATCATATTCCCTAGTCGCTTGAGTGGGAGGGGTACTCAAGTACTTTTTGTAAAAAAACTATCAGGGATTGAATGCGTACAGGTTAATTGCAACTGGTTTGTCCTGCATGAATCGACTTAAAAAAAAAGAAAAATGAAAAAAAAGAAAGAAATGTTTGGCAGAAATGAAGAAGAGATGAGATCCACAGATCAAATTTCTTATGGCGTCTTGCTTTTGAATTACTCAACTGAGAAGGGAAAAAAAAACTAATTACATAATTCTAGAGGTTTTATGAATACGAAGCATTGCTTACTGAAGTTCTTATATTAGCATTGCAAATAACATCAAGCTGGGCCATTCAGAGGTTATAATCAAAAGCTATTAAGAAACACTACAGGCATTTTGGGAGCCCAAACCCTGTAGCACAAATAGAGTGCTCATTTGATCCTTGCTTGGTGCGTGAAATAGCAGTCTATAGAATTAACTATTTTTGACAACCATTTGGCGGACCCATATAAAAGATAATTCAATGGCTGATTTTTGGTGAGGATGATCTCTATGGTGAGGAGATCTTCCTCACAAAAATTCAAATCATTATGATATTCGTAGACGGGTTTAGAAGTTGAAGAATTGTGGATTGTCTATTTTTACCGAATAACTTGAAAACCACATTTACTTAGTAATTTTGCATCTCAAAAACTGAGAATAATAGATTTTAGATAAAGATTTGGGAAAATTACTTTTAAGTCCATATTTGCAAAATACCGACCATTTAGTCCCCTCTACAAAACTATGGGCACTTTGGTTTAATTGTCTGCCCATTAAGGCCTTTCTTTTGAAATGTCCATACTACCCTCCAGCTAATATCAGTTTGAATTGATAGTATCATTTGATTTGAGGTTTGACTGACGACACAGTATCGTACGTCAGTTTTGTCCAGCTCATGTTCTCTATTTTCTTACTCTTGAGCTTTTTTTTCTTCTATTTCCTTCTTCTACAGCTTTTTCCCTCTATTTTCTTGCTTCATGGCTCTTTCCCTTAATTTTCTCTCTTTATAACTCTTTGCAACTCATTTATACTCCATTCAAGGTGAAGAAAGATGAAGGTGGTGCAAGTTTAAAGATTTTCTTCCAGTCATCTATTTTATAGCATTCCGGTTATCCTCTACAGTTTTTTGCAACTTGTCTATGTGCAATTGAAGGTGAATAAAAAATGAGACGTTGATTTCAAGGGTTAGTTAAGAAAAAGAAGGTGAAAATGGAACAAGCACTACAGGAAAACAAGGGATTAGCGGCGGCCAAGACCGCCGCTAGAACATTGAAAAACCGCCGCTAAAGGTATTAGCGGCGTTTTCAGCGGCGGCCAGTGACTGCCTCTAAACACCTCGTCGCTAAAGGTATTAGCGGCGGCCATCCAAAAAATCGACCGCCGCTAAAAGTCCCCAAAATCCACGACCAATGTTGTTGTTAATTTTATTTTTCCGGCGGTCAATTAAGGTTTTAGCGGCGGTTCTCAACCGCTGCTAAAGGTATTTTAGTGGCGCTACTAATCGGCCGCTGCTAAATATATCTATTAGCGGCGCTCAAAAAACGCCACTAAAAGAGACATTTAGCGGCGTTTTAAACAACCGCCGCTAAAGCCGAATTTATTGTAGCGGCGGTCAGGTGAGTGGCCCCCTGCTAATAGAACCAACGCCGCTAAATGTAATTTTGTTTAATTTTTATTTTTATTTTTATTTTAAATTTTTTTTTTATACTTGCAACCTGTACAATGTAATAATATAAATGAAATACTTTGACCTGTAACCTGTCCGATTAATTAATGAAAAAGATATACGAAACAAATATATAATAAAATATTCATTAACTTAAACATTATACCAATCCACATATCTAAAAAACAAAAATAATTACAGTCCAGAGTTCATAAATGAAAAGCAAACAAAGACAGACATGACTACATCGGGCATCCGGTCAATCATCAGCTGGCCTCTGCAAAACAAAAAATAATAAACTAATTAGAATAACAATAATAACAAAAAATATAAAATATAAGTTGTTTAAGTTATAATTAACTTTGAAAAACCTAAACCTACAACTGACTACAATTTCTCAACCAGACTTCGGATTTTAACCCCGTTTCTTCTAACACATCTGTTTCAACACGTTTGAAATGTTCGAAGAGATTTCGGAAGAGTCGGACCTCGTTTGCTCGATTTGGACGTCGAGGTTCCGAAATGGACTTGGGTTCTAAGTCTTAAATGCCTAAAACTACAACTGATTATCATTTCTCAACCGGACCTCGGAATTTAACCCCGTTTCTTCTAACACATTTGTTTCAACACGTTTGAACTATTGGAAGAGATTTCGGAAGAGTCGGACCTCCTTTGTCTGATTTGGTTGTCGAGGTTCCGAAATTGACTTGGGTTCTAAGTCTTAAATGCCTAAACCTACAACTGACTACTGTTTCTCAAACGGACTTCGGATTTTAACCCCATTTCTTCTAACACATTTGTTTCAACACGTTTGTTCCAAAAGAGATACCATTTTCCTATTGCTAACTGTTTTTGTTGTGGACCTTAAAACTTTGATGTCCAAAATATTCTAAAGATTGATCTTGTTACTATACCTTTTTGGATTTGTATGAACTTATGAAGTCATAATTTGGAGAAAATATGTAAGAAATCTACGAGCTAGTGACTGTTAGGTGAAAATGGTTGAAAATGTGTGAGCTACAAGCTTAAGAGGAATAAGCAACAAAACGGCAACAATTGATGATAAGTGGAATGCACGAGCAACAAGAGGATTGATGAAGCGTTTAAGCCTCCTATGCGTGCACACGTGTGTGTGGGTGAGGGTGAGGGAGAGGGAGAGGGAGGAAGGAGCTTGAAGAAGATGGTTACTACTTTAATTTTCGTTAAGCAAGAATTTTTAAGGAAGAAGTTGAAGAAGATGGTTATTACTTTCATTTTTGTCAAGCAAGAATCGTCTCATAAGTTCTAGTAATGATATTTATGAAGCTGGTTAAACCATGACCATTTTCCCAAACCGGTTGAATCAGTACCATTTTCACAAAACTGGTTGAACTAGTACCATTTTCATGATGTATGTATTTATTTACAGTTTGAGTATTGGGCTTAACTTTGTTGAAACACTAACACAGTTAGACTATAATGAAAAGATGATGAGAAAATGCATCTCAACGAAGAAGAACCCATGGAACAATGTTGGAAACCGAACAAATTTTTTTTTCTTCTAAACCAGTTGAACCAGTTCTATTTTCATGAAACCTGTATTCGTTTTCAATTTGAATATTGAGCTCAACTTAGTTGAATCACTAACAAAATTAGATGATAATTAAGAGAAGATGGGAAAATGCACAACGAAGAGGAATTTCTGTAACAATAGTAAATCAGACAAAATTTGTCAAAGGAATCGTTCAACTTGATCGAACCAGTACTATTTTCACAATTTTGTTTTCAGTTTGAATACTAAACCTTAAAATCTACAAGCAAAGCTTCGTTTCCCTGACTGTTTATATTTTAGAAGACATGTTTAAAATTCCGTTTCACTCTCAATACCTTATCTATTTCTCTAACCATTTTGTTAAGTCGGTATTTTATTTTAGGTTTGAGTATTGAGCTCAAACTGATTGAACCAACACCATTTTAGTTTCAGTGAATTAGTTGAACCAGTAACAATGGTGAAACGAATGTTAAAAGTTTTTCAAATGAATTAATTATTCAAGCGTCGTAAACGAGGAATTGTACTAGTCTCAGTGAAGGATAAGGATAACGGCATTGTCGTCTTTTCATTCTGATTTAAATATTTAATAGTAAAAGTAACCAAATAAGACTTATTGGTCCACTAAGCCATAAAGCATGACTAAATCGGACGAAATTTTTTTTTACGGTCAGATGCGACCAACGTGCTTGTAACTACGACTTTTATAGTAATTCTTGCTAAAGATTTTCTATGATATATAATTAAAATTTTAATTAAATATTATTTATAATTATATATAAATACAAAAAAGGCCCCATTTCGAGTTTTCGCCTTAGGCCTCAACTTGTGTCGAGACGGCCTGGTTGGTCCTAGTCTAATCTATGAGAATTAATTGGCTATTACAGCCTGCGTGAGTTGTACATGTGGTGCAGGAGGATTGGCCAGGCCTCACCATTCAATATGTCCCACCTTGGAGACTTCCTTTAATGTCAACACGATTCGATTAATCCTATGCTTTCGATCTTGCCTACCACTTTTTTTTGGTACTGTTCAGTAGATTTGACGGTGGAAGAAACAGAGAAATCGTTTGATTTTTATACCCGGAGAAAACTCGCCCGATCCAAGACTCGGGGTCCCGTACGATCCAGAACGGGATCGGCCGAGACTTCAAAACATGCCATACGATATGATCCCACATCCAGTCCAATTAGACGGAAACATGCATCGCTCCATGTAGTGTGCTACTCTTTAACATAACCATCAAACCCCCGCCACGCAGCTGTTGCGGTTACTTCTGTCGCAGTTGCTCTTCGGACCAGAGACAGAATCAAAGAGAAATGTCTTCTTCAGTTATTGTGGTTACAGAAGAACGAAATCCTCTTCTACAAGCTCCTCCGTCTCCAGCTCCGTATAGATTCTCTGATGGAGAAGAAGTAGAAGAGATTATCCCTTCGTCTACTTCATCGAACGATCCAGATGGAGCAAAACCTAATTCTACCGATCCAAATCAGCGGCTCGTCTCTCTCGATGTCTTTCGTGGTCTCACTGTTGCGGTAGTTTCCCCTATCTTCTTCATCTCTTCGAATTTTAATTTGATTTGTTTGTTCAGTTCAGGAGAATTATTCATAAACGGAATTTGGTTGGTTTCGTTTTGAACTTTTATGACATCTATTTAGTCTAAAGTTCAGTTTTTGGCACAAAGCATTATGAAAATTCGATGAATTCCACTCGTGGACAATCTATCTATCCTTGTAGAATTGTTTTCGATTTCCGATTATTTTATTTCGTTCTTTTGCTGAATTATTCTTTTTTTTAACAGCTAATGATTCTAGTTGATGATGCCGGAGGAGCTTTTCCATCCATAAATCATTCCCCGTGGTTCGGTGTGACACTTGCAGACTTTGTGATGCCCTTTTTCCTCTTTGGCGTCGGTGTTTCTGTTGGCCTCGTTTTCAAGGTATTCTGGACTTCTCTTTTGAGTGTGTATTCAGTAGTTGCTTTGGTTTTATAGATGATTTTTCCAATAACCTTCATGATATGTGGTTTCTCTGCTTCTTCTTTAAGGAAGTCTTGATTTATCTGCTTAGCTTATTGTCAATGCCTAAATTGCGTCAATGTCGGAAAACTCCTAGTTGTTGAATGATATTTTCGTGCACAAGTTAACTAGATGGGAAGATTTATGATCACAAGATCTGCATATTCCATCTCCACTTTCTCTCATAGGCTGCAAAACCTTTGCCGATCAGGAAGATGAATCCTTCTTATATTATTTTGATTTTCGGTGGAAATTCTTTCGCGTCATTGCAACCGTTCATTACATACCATGGAATTCTGCATAAAGACATATCCTAGATGGTTATGTCAGCTAGGATAGCTTTGATTTACTTCACATATACAGGAAATCGACTGATGCCCCTGCTGAATAACCCAAGTGATGCTTTTAGGATCATTTTTTAGTTTTTTTTTTTGATAAGGTGGATAAAATTTCATTGAACAGAAAGAGAGAGAACAAACAGCAAGATGGAGGTCGAGAAAATCTCCTATACAAATAGGAAAACAAGCAAGAAGACTGCCTAGCCTATGAACATGACTGCATCCCATCTAAACACTAGATCCTCGAAGGATAGCCCCTTGCATTCTTCAAACCGTCTGGTCCAGAGTAGGAGAAGTGCTTTGATAGAGAGGATAATTTCGAATATGGATGCCTCCTTCCCTTCAAACACTCTACTATTCCTCTCCTTCCAGATGCCCCACCAAATAGCGTAAGGGAGCAGGCTCCAAACTCTGCAGCCACACGGGGAGAACGGAAACTTAGTCCAACTTCCCAACAAGTCGAGGACGGATCTAGGGATCACCCAACTAATCCCTGAAGAGAGGAAGAACAAGCTCCAAATCTCCCAAGCAGACCTGCATCGCAATAGCAGATGGTCCACCGACTCGCCTTCTTACTTGCACATGGAGCAATAATTGGCCATCACCCACCCTCTCTTGATGAGATTGTCCATGGTAAGAAGTTTTCTCAAGGAAGGGCACCAAACAAAAAAGCCACTTTTTTTTTTTTGATCGGTAAAAAGATATATATTAAGCGGGGGCTGAGAAGGCCCCAAAAGGACTATACAAGCACAAAGGGAACCCAGCAACAGAAGCAAAGAGGCGAGGCCCCAACAAAGCAAAACAAAAAAAGCGATAGGCTAATCACTAAACGCTCCCACCGGAATACAAAATCCTCAAATCTGAAACCTTGCAACTCAGAAATGGCGGAAACCCCAATGGTATAAAGTGGCCTTAATATTCATGAAAATATCCTCTATATGGGCTTCTTTGTCTTCGAACGTTCGGCGATTTCTTTCTTTCCATAACTCCCAACAAATGGCATTAGGGACGAGTTTCCACAGCATACAACCACTCGAAGAGAAGGCCTTGGAATGCCAGCCGACAAAAGTGTCGAGCACAGATCTGGGGAAGACCCAAGAGATCCCAAAAAGGCAGAGAAATCGATTCCACATCTCCTTCGAGACGCGGCAGTGGATGAGCAGGTGGTTGGTGGTTTCCTCATTTCCCCGGCACAGGATACACCTATTCGGCATTTGAAATCCGCGTTTCCTTAGCTTTTCCACCGAGAGGATTTTATCAAGCGTTGCACACAAAGTGAAAAAGATCACTTTAGAGGGGATGGGTGTGCTCCAAATACATCGAGCAGGGAAGAAGTTCTGCCTTGGCCCATGAGCATGTTGTAGAAGGATTTGACAGAGAATCTACCCTTTGAGTCGGGGCTCCACCACCTACTTTCCTCTTCTCTATCCGAAAGCCTGACCCATGGAGAGGGGACTTTAGACCCCCAAACCCTCTTTTCTTGATAATCGGAAGATGCCCGTGGAGCGGGGACTGCTCGGGCTCGACTCTCATCGATCTGTCTAGCCTCTAGTAGAAGGATTGCACCGTAAAGCGCCCATCCGCCCTACCACTCCACCGGATGGAATCCTCTCTAGAGCTGTTAATGGTCACACCTTCCAGTCTCAGCACGAGCTCCGCCAAAGTCAGGATCTCCCAGTCGTTCAAGTGCCTCCTGAAACCAAAATCGACTGATGCCCCTGCTGAACAACCTAAGTGATGCTTTAAGGATCATTTTTTAGTTCATTGTTGCTTTTTCACTGCTCTAACATGAGGAGAAAAAGTAAGTTGCTTTGAGGGGAAATGATTCTTCTCACAAGCAGTGGCTCACAATGTTTCTTATCATCTTGTTACTAATGTCAATTTACAGGCGATTTTTTTTGCCTAGGTCCTTGAATATAGTTATTTATAGCAACAAAATATGAAGGCTCCAGAGCTTGGATTTGGAGGGCCCGGAAAAAAGTTCAGTTGGCTCCATATTTGTGTCTTTGTAGGAAGTCATGAAATAGTTGGATATTATTATGTATTCACAATTAGACATTCTAGAGAATAATGGTGAATTTATATAAATTAGTTATTATTATGGTCAAGATATATCTAAATCTATATGTATACCCTGCGGCGTTCTGTAGTTTATCTCATGGTTTAGAAAATGGCCGTTATAAGGGTAACGCTCCGACCCTTTTACATTTTTTTCCTGTTATAATGCCCAACACCAAAAAAATGGGATATCAGTTATAACGGATAATGGCTATTATTTTGAAAAAAAAAATCATTTTTACTGTTATTGATATTTAAAAAAAAAGGTAATATCAAAATGATAATATTCTGACCTTATTTACTCAGACGCGACTGATGTGACCCCATACCACTGTAACAGACCATTTAAAACCTTGGTTTATTTGAATACATGTCCATGTTTGTGTGATTTAGACCAAACCTAGGGGGTTGCTCAGATCTGGTCACTATCAAAGAATGACAGTGAAACAACCTAAAATGAACATGCACACAACCCCAGCAACCACATAAGCCTTGAGGGATGGAAAATGCAATATAAAATAAAGATAAAGCAACAAATAGGGAGAACTTGACCGATCGGACAAGGCCCACACAGGGTCGTGCGCAGATTGAATCATAGTAGAGAAGATGGAAGCTCTCAAGATTTTCATGGCAAAGAACTCACAAGGACGGATACTGTCTCCTGCGTAGAACAAATCACTGCTAGCTTGCTGTTCTACAGTTTTTGAGGGGCCTTCTCAGCCCTGCCTTCAATATAACCCTTTTACTGTTTTAAAAAAAAAAGAACGAATCACTGCTAAGGGTGTTGAACGTGACCAGATCACTGGTCTCAGACACATCTTCACGGCAACGGAGGATAAAACCCTATGTAGAGGAGCATGAGGCCACTTCTTCAACTTTTCCAAAGAGAATAATAGAACTTGATTCCAAGTGGCTCACCCATTTCGTTAAATAGAAGTTCTAACCAACTTTGACAAAATTTAGGTACTTTGCCAAATATACCCTTATTCATGTCCTCAATAGGAAAGGAGGGAGTGTGCTATATGTTGGTAATCATGGCAATACCTACCAATACCTTAGGGCTGTGCTTATGTTTTTACTTTATGTTATTTTATTTTCCTTAAGGGATTTGGTGGACCCCTGCTTGATCTTCACAATGAAACAATTACTTTCAAGCATATTCACACCACCCTTAGCACCCTCTTCAAAAAATTTAGAGAGGTCGCTAGGAAAATCTCTAGGGTAAATAATCACTTTATTTACATTATAAAAAAATTCACAAAGAAATCGGCAGCTCCATTAGATTCTCTATAATAAAAAAAATGAAAGTTAAAACTTCGAAAGAAGGCTTGAGAGATTCAATATATCTAAGGCAAAATCTAGTTTGCACCTGTCCACCAACTTGTTGAGGCAATTTGCTGCATTTTCTGACTCCGAAACCATCTGAACCTTCTTAAAATTATGCTGCACAAAAACTTGGAGCTGTCTCCTAAGTCCTTCAAGTTCATGAATTAAAATAGTGATAGGGTCACATCCTGCATCCACAAGAACAAGAGGAGAACCAAACTGATTTAAAAAAATATGCACCAAGCTGTTTGCATTTTGTGTGTGCACGTGGTTTATGTGTGTGTTGTGACAGTTTATTGTTGTTTTTCTGAAAGAGCTATCTTGTTTCTATCGATAACTTAGAATTGACTTCTTTCTAATTACAGTCATTTGATCCATCAACCTTGATAGATAAGTAACTTATTAATTTGATTAATCAAACCATTTTAACTGCTTTGGTTGGATGGGTAGGATTTTTTTTTTTTGAATATAGAATTTATTAAACTGCAAAAGCCAGCGAAGAGGTTACAGACAGCCAAGTAGGTTAAATGGCCAACAAAGGAAAAAACAAGAAGAACTCAAAACCGAAGAAACCCCACAACCTAATCTCCTTCCCTAAAATATATAAGATCCCAACAGAACACAAAATCCTCAAAGAAAAGACCCTTGTACTATTTAAAAGCTTTAGACCACAGATACATTAGGCATTTGATACTGGTCACCTCTGCAACCTTGTTTTCAAAGACTGTGGTTTCTCTCCTTCCAGAGACCCCAACATATTACAAAGGGAAGAATCCGCCATAACACACACCCTCTAGAAGAAAAGGCATGCGTATGCCCACTAGAAACAAGATCAAACACAGAATCTGACATCACCCATTCCATCCCGAAGAGAAAAGAAGTACATGAGATGAGCACAACATCTTAGATTTGTGTGGAGATCTTCTTTTGTAATAATATATTTACTTCAGGAACTCATTGTTTTGAGAATAGATTTTTAATTACCTTTAGTGATGATTTGTAACATCATGTAGAAAACATCTAACAAAAGAAGTGCAACAAAGAAGGTTATACTGAGGACAATTCAACTCTTTCTCTTGGGTTTGGTGCTGCAAGGTATGTTTCCTACCTGCCTTAATGGGACCTTGCATGAACTTTTAATATCAATATCTTTTACTTTCCACATGATAGCTCTTAAGTATATAGACTCAAAACTGCTTCGTATTACCTCTGATCAGTGTGATCCATCTTGGTTTAGTGACGTTATTTGGTTAAGTTGTGCCAAGTGAATCTTGAGCTCTTTTTTAAGAAAGACTTTGAGGCTTTCTTTGTGATTGATTGTTTTCTTCTTTTGTCTTCAATTTCATATTATTATGCAAATTTTCTGCTTAACCACTCAAATTGATCCATTGAGGTGTTCTCTATATTTGTTGATTATGATGAGATAGAATTTAACTGTGAAGGGTGCTTTCCTTGTTGATGCTCAATAAAGCACTGGTAAGTTGCTTTAGGTGGTGATTGACTAAGATTGTGATTGTTTTCTTTATCTATGCTCGAACTACTAACAGTGACAGGATCTTTTTTGAAGTAACATCAGAAGATACTCCTAGAAAAAAAAAGTTGACAATACAAGTTTCTATGTCAACATGTACAGATATGTTGAGAAAAAGACTTAACTTATGTCCACTATGTTACAACGACACATCACTTTCAGGTTTTTTTTACTATGTCAACACGTACAGATATGCATTTCGAAAGTTCTCGACAGCATTTTGATACATAAGGTAGGGGATATTTATAAAAAAATGATTTTTATGTGTATTCCATCCTTCATACACTATTAAGTTGTTAAACTCAACTATAGTTGTATATAGTCTTCCCTCGTATAAATCTACTTTTATTATCAACTTATTGAACAGCTCTATGGTTTATGGATATGCTTTCTTTTTCTTTTCATATATTTCTTTCTTTATTTTTATTAATCTTTATTAAATATAACTAAGATAATGTGTAAGGACCTGTCTGCTCTTTGGGCTTTTCAAAGGCATTGTGTCAGACACTTTGCACGATGTCAGACATCGACACACTTGTCCATGTAATTGTCACATTGGGGATCCATAATGGTAGCCAGAAAGTGATATTTGACGGAAAACAGGAAGCACGCACTGATAGGAAAAAGTAGTTTTCAGGATTTGGTTGATAGTTTGATTTCCAGAATTGCTTGCTGTAACTTATTGTGTTGTTAACCATAAACTTGGCACTATAACTGCATGTTGACATGTACTTACTTTTAGGTGGATACTTCCATGGGCGCAATCATTTAACATATGGAGTTGACATAGATCGTATACGATGGCTAGGTGTACTACAGGTATCATTCTAAACTAAGCATGTATGATGTTTCTCTTGGTATTGTTTAGTAGGGTTTTGGATTGTTTTCAGTATGTCAACTGATTTTTCATAGAATTGTGTTTAATTAATTTTTCATTGCCAACATGCTCGGTCCTTGTACACCAGATTAATTTTCCATCCATGTCACATTCCTGTGCTACTGACTCAATTGTGGGTGATGTTGTTGGACTCATGTTAGTGTGTTCAGAGTTGTGAATCAAAAAAATTTAGGATTTACTAATTCACCTATAGAAAGAGTGGAAAGAATTGTTTTTATATAAAATAAAAGACAGTTTTAAAAAATAAAAAAGATTATATTGTTTCTAAATTATATTTAATATAATTCTCTACTTATAATGGAAATATATGAATAAGAAGCATATACACACTATATAAATCTTTGTTATATAGACTAATTTTAATTCGTGAATAACGAAAATATGTAGATATGTAGTAGATTTTATAACTTGTTCTAATATAGTCCACTGCATATGCTTATGCAAATACATATGCGCTGATATGTCTAGATATTACGTACCAAGTACGTATGGGTACGGGTTTAGAGTCTGACATGGGTGCGGAGTGTCCGATTCGATAAACGTTAAAAACTAGGATTCATGGACTTGACCGTATACTTTAAATAATTGTGAAACAAAGTAATTATTATTTTTTATTTAATAACGAGGATAATAATACATATTGTGATAGAAACTCTTATGAGTTGTATCATATACTTGTAGACAAGAGGATACATGAATGTAATGTTATAATTGTTGCATAGAAAACTTCAATTGTGAATGGTAGAAACCATGACCTATGGAAAATGGTATTGGTATCTTGAAAGGTGAGGAAAGAAAAAACAAGACAGAATTTGGAAGTGTTGCACAAGAATATATAGCCTATTGGACTCCGACATGTGTTCGACATGGGTACTTATCCTGTTTAGAAGAATCCTTGCAACATCGCAAGTCTGTCTAGATATCTACAAATAGAACATATGATAAAGTTTTTTTATGCAGTCTCTTAATTTTGTATAACTTGAGATGGAAAAGTTCCACCTCTGTCTGTACAGTGTACTTTCTAATTGTGTTTTTATATATTACAGAGGATATCGATTGGCTATTTCTTAGCTGCAATTTCAGAAGTCTGGCTTGTTAGCGATACTTTGGTTGACTCGGCAGTAGCATTTGTGAAGAAGTACTACATTCAGTGGTTAGTAATGTTGTTTAGGATTTCACACTTCCCACTTACAGTCCATAATACTAAATCCTTTTGTGTTCATTGTGTAAGTTCTATATATATTTGGGAGAGCTCGACACATGCTTTTTTGATACAAAATGACACATGGTCATGGGGCTCTCATGGAAATGAGTTCAGGGCTGAATTTTGGCCCCTTCCAACATTTCTAGCTTTATGTAAGTGGATTACAAGTTGAAAAGTTTTGGACCGTCCATTTTCACCATAAACATAAACTCCACATTTGATAGGATTAAAAGTGGGCTGTTTTGGTTTTTTGAGGATGATATCTATGGGGAGGAGATCATCTTCAGTAATAATCAGCCCTAAACTCATCTCCATGTGGGCTGAGGGTCATTTTATGTGTCAACCTATCCCAATCTTTTCTCAGCATGGTTTCATATAATGTTTAAGCTTTAGCCTCTTTCTGCAGTACTCAACTTTGTCTTTCCTATTTCTCCGTTCTAATTTTTCAAGTATTTCGGTGTAACCTGATCAGAATTTGCAAGCCATAATTCTGAACCAACCTTTATTTTCCACTATTCCTCATGTGTTCTCCATGATATGAAATTGAATCAAGAAGTACCTGTTGCGTTTTGAGATGAGTCTGGAAGTATATTACTGGCTACAAAATTTTGGAATGATGGAATTCAAATCGATAGCCTGAATTTAGTTTAAAATTTTGATTGTGACATATTTAGGTGTTAATACTATAGTGACCCAATCCATTTATGCTACTTCAGTTCAGTCACAAAACTTACTAATATTTTGAGAAAGTCCTTTCACTTAGTTTGTAAATTCTTGAGTGATCTTACAATGATTTTTTCTATTGATCATATTTTATACTTAATCTTTGGAAATGCTAAGTTTTGTTTTTTGTGAAGGATGGTTGCTATCTCACTATGCTCGTTATACATGGGCTTGCTGTATGGTCTTTATGTTCCTAATTGGGAATTTGAAGTTCCAAGCATGAATTCCAGCTTGTCACTGCCAAATAATGGATCTGGTACTCAAATTGTGAGTTGGAATCTATATTTTTAATCACTTATTCGAGCAATTTGAAGAATAATATCAAATAATCACCTGAAAAATGTGTGAACCTCAAAAAATATTTGATTATATCCACATTTGTCTTATATTATTTTGTTATTACGTAATAACAAAATAATATAAGAAAAACAAAGCTATAACAGTAATTTCTGATGTTCTTGTTTCAGCCTAATTTATAACAGTAATTCCTGATGTTACTTTGTTTCCAGCAAAATGACATCTTTTTTTCGTACTTCCAATGGACATCTAGTTTCAAACTATGAGAATGGTGCGTCTAGTTGATGTAGTCATCAACAAGGATTATCAGCTGCAGTGGTTGTGAGAGATTTTAGACCCTGAATCTTTTCTACATGTTCACATCTTCAAGACCATTGTCTTCTCTTAAAATGTTATCTTGTTTGATGGGGAAGTTGTATTAAACGACCATTGACCCCAAAAGATCGATCTGTTGGGGAAGGGAGAAACAACTATGTATACCAACGGGTCATCGGGCCAACACAACACATGCGCGGGAACACACCCTCCGCTAACATGCCCTCTCAGCGGGAATACACTCCGCTGGAGACTTGAACCCGCGACCTCCCAGGCCTTAAGGTTTTGATATCATATTAAACAACCATTGACCCCAAAAGATCGACCTGTTGGGGAAGGGAGAAACAACTATGTATACCAACGGGTCATTGGGCCAACACAACATGTGCGTGGGAACACACCCTCCGCTAACAAGTTGCTCCCTTTTCTTTCTAGCTTTGCATTTGTATCCGAGTGACCAAGAGCATACTTTCTTTTATTCACAACCATTACTTTTCCAAATATTGCAGTTTCTATCCCCACATGACATTCTTATGATGCCTTTTTGGACGTCCTGTAATTATGTGCTGATTAACCAATTAGTGAAGCTTATTGAGTGTGTAAGAATCCACGCAACACGACTTTCTCTAAAAACATCTCTTGTTGTTTTTCTATATTTCGATCTTTGTTCTTCTTGTGATTTTCTGAAGAGATAAATGCATAAATCTGGAAATATTTATTTTTTACGAGATGTTTAAGTTACGTTTATCAAATAGTTATTTGCCATCTTGATTGGATATATTTTCTTTGGTTACTAGGTAAACTGTGGAGTGAGGGGCAGCCTTGAACCTCCTTGCAATGCAGTTGGCTTGATTGATCGATTTTTTCTTGGTGAAAAGCATCTTTATCAACGTCCTGTGTATAGAAGGATAAAGGTTATTTACTCCCATGTTCTTTCTGAAATATAAATATTGGTCTTTCCTTTATCTCCTTGCAGAACATATAATATTTTTTGAATCCTCTACGGAGCTGGACCTACCTTTTCCATACTTGCAGGAATGTAGTGTTAATTCTCCAGACTATGGACCTCTTCCAGCAAATTCACCCGAGTGGTGCCTTGCTCCATTTGACCCAGAGGGCATCTTGAGGTTAGTCAAATGCATTCTTAGCTACAATATACGTTCTTTTTAGAACATATCATCAATAAGTTTTCATCTAGAAACTTGTTTAGGCAATAGGATCTGATACCACAACATAAATATGTTGGTGCAAGGTTGTATTTATGAGATAAGAACAATCATGTAACATAATTTTAGAGTTGGTAGCATCCCATGATAGTGATATTGAACATAATCGAGGCATGCACTTACTGCCACTTATAGAAATTTCTTGGGTAGGAACAATTCTTATATTTCTGCTGACATCTTCTAGATAGAAATTTCTTTCTCGCAGATTAGGGAATGCTTTCTTAAGTTCATTTGTTTTTGCAACATTTTATTTCTTGATTACTAACTTGTTTCTATTGATCAAATTTTTAGTTCCTTGATGGCTGCCATAACATGTTTTGTTGGATTGCATTATGGACACATAATCATGCATTTTAAGGTATGATCCATTCTGTTGGTGCTTGAATTGCATGTTTCTTAAAGCTAAATTGTCCATTCAATACGTGCAACTACAAAATTACTAGATTCTTCTGTATGCTTTGGTGTAAAACTGTGGTGGATTCGTTCTATTATTATTCCATGTGTTAATTTTTACTTCTATTGCTCTATTTCTTAGCTCACTTTTGGGATTTTTTGCTATAGAGCCACACACACAGGGTATTTTTGTGGTCCTTGACTTCTTTGCCACTACTACTCTCTGGATATGTTTTGGAGGTGCTAGGTATAATGTTGTATGTGATAATGTCATAAAACGTTTCCTCTATGTGGGACTTTCATCCATATTTTCCTCCAACTAATGGATGAATGTTTTCATCCCTTTCAGGTTTGCCTGTGAGTAAACCATTATACACATTGAGCTATATGTGCATCACAACAGGAGCATCAGGCCTTGTTTTAACAATGTTCTATTACATGGTGAGTTCAAATCCTTCTATCCTTGGTAAAAGAATATACGAATTCATTTTGGTATTAGGAAATGGGTCATCTAATAATATTTTCCATCTATGTAACAAGGACACACCACTTATAGGGTTTTTGCTGTGTTTGACACACAGACACACGTGTCTAGACATACAAACATGGTATTGTCATCCTTTATTTTAATAAATTTTATTAAATAAACGACTTCTAAAAGAGGGTTATTGTGTTCCATCCTCCATTCGATACTTTGTTAAGTTGTTAAACACAACTATAGTTTAATAGTCTTCCCTCTTATAAATCTACTTATATTTATTTATTATATTATTGTGCACATGTATGGTCGGGCTTCTTAAAGGCACTGTGTAAGCCACCTCGTATCTATATCGGACACTGACATGTGTCTGTGCCATTGTTAGATAGCTTTCTGTAATATTAAATTGATCCATCAATTTGATTTCATCTAACAGTAGCCCAGATAAACAGGAGCAGATTAAGTTGTGGCTTTTCCTTTCTTATCATAAAAGACCCAAAAGTGTTGGAATAGTGAAGTTATAGTTTTTGTTTTTGTTTTTAGAGGGGACATACTTGTTGAACTATATTTTCAATGGTTTTTTTGTGCTTTTAGTGTGAAGGATAGTGAATAAGTAGGTTAGACATTACTTGTGTATTCAGGGTGCTGCAGGACGAGCACGAGTTCTACAATTGGATAGGGGTTTTGGTGAAATTGCTCCATAAAGTTTGAAGGAATCACTCCTTCGGAAGAATCATTCTTTCGGGAATCACTCTTCCGGTTTGAAGGAATCATTCCTTCGGGAAGAATCACCCTTCCGTTCCAGGCATCCCACTCGGCAAAATTGGAAATCATGGAAATCATTAAAAAACAAGGATCTTCATCCAACTAAATAATCTCCTCCCTAGGGTTCTCCAATTACATATATTTATAGAATTCTGAAATCCTAACTTTCCTAATTCTCCTAAAATTCTACGTATAAAAAATAAGCAAACTTCCTTATCTAAGTTTAGAAACTAACAAAAATTTCTAACCAAGTTAAACAATCGCAATTAACTTCCTAAAAAAGAGTTTCTTAATTAAAATAGAACAGATCTTAAGTTACTCTTGTGGGGTCCATTGGCTTAGATCCTCTTCACTGATTCGGTGTAGCTCGAGACCACTATGATATGATGCTCCTGCATCACACGTGTATTAGTATCTTTTATCCCCAAATCCTGAATAATTACTCATTTTTGTTCCTGGAATATTATTTCACATTTGGTTGTTTGGCTAAAGGATTTGTATCATGGTATCAGTAACCTTACTAGGGTTTCAAGCTTTATGATCTTTAGATGCTTTTTGGGGATCAAATTTTTGAGGAGGCTTGTCTTCATTAGATAATTAGCAAGAGACTGTGGACAATTGTTTCTAATATTTTTTGTGATATGTTGCTGTGGGGGAAGTACTTCTGGCATCAGCAAAGTCAAGAGTGATGTCAACAATCCTTTTATGAGATCAAAGTCAAGATTTATAGTGATCTTTCTGAAGCCATCTGATATGAGATTTGTGGTCTGATATTTGGAAATTCAGATTTGTATCCAAGTCATAGATCTGATAGATCACACCATTCATTTTCTGAAAATCATTTGATCCATTCTTAAGTTATTATCTGGCTCAACTACTTGGCAATGCTAATTTATGGGACATGCGGACTTGTCAAACTCATACTTGTCAGTCATTTGTGTTTATGCATGTGCATGCATTATTTGCTGAATATTTATCTAGGTTCAACTCCAAAAGCATGCTCATCCCTCAATTGTTGCAATCTCTGTAATTAACCAAATTTCACCCTTTTGTTCTATAGTAAGAAGTGGAAAGCTACACTAGATGGAATCTTGTTCTTCTCTTTCTGTTGCTTTGTTTGCATATATTGCATTCTATAGGCACTCCGAGATACTGTTGGGATTTCTTTTCTCATTTTTAGGTCACATATTCACAGTACCAAAGCCGTATGATAACCAGATACTTCAACATGCAGAGCATACCTGTATTGACACCTTTTGATACCGATTCTGAACTGGTTACCACATGGATATACTTACAATTTACTCATTTCGTATTGTACTATTTGTTATTTTCTTAATTCCTAAAGATTTCCTTGTGTATTTTGTCAACATAAATATATAATTTGTACATTTTAAAATATGGTACTGTAGTATCATTAGATTTGTTATGATGTAATACTAAAAAATGATGCCTAAAAAAGTGTTTTACCAAAGGCTATTTCTGTGTGAATATCCTTTCCCTTCCCTGTTTTGCCTTAGTAGTTGTTAAAGAAGTGCCTGATACGCACGTCTGACATGGCATTTTTCATTGAATAATGGAGTGTCCTTGTCATGTAGGTTACTGGTGCATTCGGAACTCATCTATGTATAGTTGTACTCTTGGAAAAATGATTCTTCATTCTTGGATGCCTCTTGGGATTTGCTTGTTTTGCCCTTTTCCATGGAGTCTCTTGAACAGTTCGATTTTTTTTTATCCCTGAATTCGGATATAAGCTGTTAATGACAATCTCTTTTCTTAGCAAACACTCACTAGTTTTGGAGCATGATATAACTGCCATCAGGTATAGATGGCAGTTACAGGTAAAACAAGACTAAATCCTGTTAATTAATTTTGCCTTTGTTGTATGATAAGCATTTCCATGATATGCAGCAAGGTCAGGAGTCTTTTGTAATGCTATAAATACCATTTTTAAAGGGAAAACAACTGAAACTATTAAATGGTAATCAGCAGTAAAGATGTGTTTCTATGAATCTTTATTTCAATATGAGGTTTTTGATGTTAGAATCATTGTAAAGTGCAGGTTGATGTCAAATATTTCAAAAAGCCCACTGTGTTATTTCAGTGGATGGGAATGAATGCTCTCATTGTTTATGCATTGGCTGCTTGTGAGCTTTTTCCAGCAGCCATTCAAGGATTCTATTGGCGTTCACCTAAAAACAATCTGGTATTTCTTCTTCCTTATTGCTCGACTCTTCCAATGTTGCTCTTAGGGTAGGTCATCCCTTTTATATTGGTGTTTCATATCTGCAGGTAAACGGCACAGAGTTGTTATTGCAAACAGTGTTTCGATCTACGAGGTGGGGTACCTTGGTGTTTGTATTGCTTGAGATCCTATTTTGGTGTCTTGTTGCAGGCTACCTCCACATGAAAGGCATATATGTGAAACTATAGCCTGCTACAGGCATGTATATCTATTGTCCTGTGAATAATATGTTCCTGTTGAAGCAAAGAAAGAATAACATGTTCCTCTACAAAATCACTCATATTTCATATCGTGCCATCTTCTGTTCAGCAATTTATCTGAATGTTCATAAACTGTTTAGTGATCCAATAAGGGGCTCTGTATCCAAATGATCCATACGGGCTCGTGTCTTTTTTTTTTTTTCACTGGGAAAAAAATTACTGCCCGCTGTTATTATAACAGTTGCATGGCTTGCACAGAGCACGAGGCACCTTCTGCCCAATGAAAAAATTACACAAGGGCCCCTTATGGGTTTCTTTGAATACAGGGCCCCTAATTGGATCGGCACTCTATACTGTTTCATAATTCAGTTTTCTTTCTTGCCTCTTTGTTTTATTAGCAGAATTATATACCCCCAGCTTACATTGGTAAAACAGCACCCCCCCATCAAGGTTGGGTCTTTCTGGATACACAAATAGAATGTTTTTTTTTTTCTTTATTTTATTTCCATATCTGCATCACAAATTGATAGAGCCTTAATGGGTTCAATGCTTTCATGCTATACCATGCATGTGGGATGTGGAACACTGCTCGTCGATGTGAATTTTAAACTACTAGACCACTAGTCACCTGGTCAGCGATATAACAGAACTAAGACTTGGATGGCCGAAAGTAGGTGTGATCTCAGGGCCCTATCTTACTTGCTACTATCATCTACAAGTAGTGTGGTTATGCATCTGATATGGAGAGGATGGAAACAAAATTTGATTCTTCTCATCTTGATAACCTATGCAGGATCATAATGAACTCATGGTAACCGTTGGATCATAATAACCGTTGGAATTTTTTTTTTTTTTTTCAAGATCATCTGATATATTTTGACTGCCCATACCAGGTTTCTAGTATAAGGAAATGTCTATACCCAAGGTGTTATATTTGTCAGATCAACTGAGTTTCGGACTTTATTCCATACCAAGGGGTGACCCACCTGTTGAACGGTCTGGATTGATGAGTGGTGAGCCACTTTTAAAACATTGGGGGTGAAAGCACAATGAACTCATGGTGCCGGGTACCATTGTACAGTTTCTTCTACTGATGGTTCTAGCAACTTTTTGGCCCTGGTCGTTGTTGGGAGAGAGACAAAGGATTGTTTCAATTCCACGCCATCCCTCTTTTGAGTTTAACAAACAAAGGTAATGTAGGGCTTCATTATGTGGCTTTTGGTGTTTATCGTGGGAAACAGACAGGTTAGGAGTCCAAGTATGAGGATTTTGAGGTCAGTTCACACAGCCACAACTACTGCTCTGTTGTACTTTTACTAAAACACCCTTGTAAAGTCAAAACTCAAAGCTCTGTTCGAAACCAGACGCCGATTTGGTATCATAAATCCATGATGCAACATCAGGTCTATCGCCCTATAACGGACTACATGGCCCACCAACAGAACGATCCTTCGGTATAGGACAAGTGTATAACACGTTTTTGGCACGAATTTGCCCCATTTAACTGATGATCTGCCCGTGGAATGTTCCAGATCAGGTGTAAGCTTCCGTTACAAGAATAGTTTAAAGAATCAAATCCATTTGTTGGATCTTAATTATAGATAGCGTTGAAGCAGCATTTTTTTTTTTTTTTTGAATTACTCTTTTGAAGATGCACCATATTTGAGTGATCCTAACCCTACTCTCATTAAGCAGAAACGCCTATGTGTCTTGGCACCTACATCAGGAGTCTAAACCAATGGAGAGAGGACAAGCTCCCGGAACGCCGCATTGTTTTGTTAATGGGTACATCTTATCATCCCGCTTCAGAATTTCTAAGATTTAACTTGTAAAGACACAAGGACACTTTTGTCATTAAAAGGTCAGTTCTGGACCTATAAAGATTGTAACACAGCTTCCCACGCAATAAAAGATGGATACCCGGTTGGGTATATTTAGTTTCTTACCACCCAAGACATCTAATTCTTACGTTGTAAAGAGTTTAACAGAGGTTCTTTCGGTCACACCTTTGCCTCATCTCCTCTTTCCCCTCACTCCCACCCTACCTCCGATTCCACCCTTATCTCCTTAAGTAGCCTCCCATGGCTTTATGCTCTGATAATCTTCTTTTTAACCTTATAAGAACACACTTGGTTCATGTCTGTTACGCAACCTCCACATTGCCTTTCTCCTGTTTGTGATTCCTTCCCTGTCACAATACCGCATTAAAAAATGGCTTCTGAGAATGCCAATGCCGAGGTCTCAGACACCTACACAGGCAGCAACCAAGCAACAGTTGAAGAAAGACCAGAGAACACAAGAGGCGCGGCCCAAACCCACTTGGGGAGAGCAGTTGCACAGAGAGCACTTTATGGGTCTAATCGTCGTCGCATTGGAAGTAGAAAGGTCGGGAACAATGACGTCAGGTCGCTGCCGAGTAGGCTAAGCAAGGTTTCCTTGGCTGACAACACAGAGGAATAGGGAAGGTGTTCTCCACTTCATGCCACCATCACAGAATTGTACTATTTAGTTTGAATGACAGTGTAGAATCTCCATAGATGTCCTATTAACATAAAATGTTAGGCATTGATTTTCCCATTATGAAGGTTCATTGTGAAAAATACAATGTAATGCAGACATTTAAGATCCATTTTTAAGTACAGATTCAAATGTTTATGTTCCAAACGCTGCAAGTCATACATACACCACAGCAATTTGATCAGCAGTCAGCACCACCAGATGAATTATTATCTCAAGGGATCCCACATGGCTACTCTACTGCTGCATGAATACAGGCCACCTCCCTATGCCTTGCCTTTGAAAGCATGCTTTATGACCCAGAACTTACCAACACAAAGACATGACAACAAAGCCCCAAGCAGATTGTAAAATTGTCATACATCATAGGACTTCTGAATGCAACGTTTCATTTTTAAATCTTATCTGTGTGCGTGTGTGCGTGTGTGTAATATATATATATACAAAAAAAAAAAGAATGATATGGTTAATTCAATCATCTTCAAACACCCCACGGGCCCACACAGATGTATCAGTTACTTTCTAACATTTGATGGTGTTAAGGCTAATCAAGATTCAAGACAAAAGTAAGAAGTCAGACTTGGTTAAAACTTCGGTTCAGTCTCATCAATGCAAAATGTAAAACTAATTTGCATGTAACAAAGGTGGACTAGTAAGAACAAGACGTACATTGAGAGGATAAAAGATGAGAATCAGGATATTTAGTCAGCATCTAAGCATTAACCGAGTCTTTGGTAACATGCGATGATGTAAGATAGCTTGTACACTAACATTTGGAGAAGTTCAACATGAAGCAATGTGAAGTCTGGAAACGTGATAAGGTACAGGGAGGTGTTCCATAAATGGGAAAATGATTGGATGAACAACCTAGATGGGATGCCACAATACTTGAAAGAGTTATAGTCCTAAGAGTAGGAACCCAATTCATTCAACTGTATCTAGAGTTTTAAGACCTCATGAAAACAAGTTTAAGTTTATGGTTTCACGTTTTAGATTAAGTATGAGGATCTCATGGAAAATGTGCATCAGTAACACTAAGTATGAGATAATAATGAAACCCTATAATTTGTTTCTGGGGAAATAAAACCGAAAATGAGAAGAAAAAAAAAGGATTGCACGATGAAGTTAAATGTCAACAGAAATTCTTTGCATTTGTTCTTGTCCAATTCTCAAACTTCGTTCTTTGTTCAGTCAGATAAAAACAATCGAATTATCCTTGGCCTATGGCCAGAAGAATCAAATTGTCAAACCTTGTTTTATGGTATATGTGTCTTTTATACCACATATAAATCTTAAAATACAAATTTGTACCTAATTAAGCATTACAAAATGGTTTAATCTTATCGAGACATATACAGTTTTTTCCATTGTCTCGTTTCGTCTTGGTCGAAACGTTTCATTCTGTCAGCTTACCGAGACAATGAGACGAAATAATCATTTAAACCTTGTATCAAACTCATGCCAACTGCCTAGCACAGCTATACCATGTGTCCAAAAACCAAAACTATCCAATCTCTTTCGTAAGTATTAGCACCCACAAACAAGTGGAAAGTTGGCTAGATTTCAACCAAGAGAGGTGAATAATTTTGTGATCTCATGAGTGATGAATCAAAGTGGATGCATGCATTCCAGCCTCCATCTCAAGCATCTAGAAATAATAGTTTTCAACTATGTTAGAAAGAGAATTCATTGAAAGCATATGAAAAAAAACATTAAAGATTGAAGCAGACAATTAAAGATTACCGCAAGCAGATAACTTAAGTCAACTTGGACAGAGATAAATTAGTTGTAAAGCTATGATAATCCTAATTGTCTCTAGTTCAAAAGAAAGTTACCTGTAGATAATACAAGAATGTCAGTCCCCATCAGAAGTCAATGTTATTGCATATTCAAGATACAAATTAAATAGAAAAAGATGTAACCTAACAAATAATATAGGTCTACAAAAATTAAATTATTACACCTGATCATAATTAATTTCACAAATCTTAAATTAATAAAAGCAAGAGTGAGGAAATCAATATTTCATCAAAGCAGATCACCTTCCATTTGCTTTATGAAACCAAGGGCACAAGATGCAAAATTGTTAGTTATTAACTGCATCCATCTTGGAGTAATAACCACTTTCTATTCAGAGCTTACTAGAGAGTAAACACCAAATTGTTAGTTATTAAGCACATCAGACATATACTGCAAGAATGCATCACAACAGCCTTAAAGGAGCAAAATTGCCTGAATAAGTCTAGAAGACGTATTTGCAGTTCCCAAGCTAGGGATTCCAGTCCATCCACTCCATGCATATAATGGCTAATCTCAACAGGTAAAATGACATTGTTTATTGAAGCCTGTAACGATCTAACTTTTACAAGGGAGTTGGATGGTAAACAGCCACTGACTTCCATCGGTTCAAACAACGAATAGAAATAATGTCAAGTGTCATCAACATGTGGTTAGTGATTACAGGGAAACTTTTCAAGGAAACTATATAAAATACTAACAATCTAGCTTATTCAACTAAAATGATATATACCAGATGACCACGAGTCAAAATAACAGAGACCTGAGATACAAAACCCCGGATTTGGGACATAAAAATAAAACCTAGGTTTTAAACACATACAAAAGTAAATTATGCACCATATATTAGTCTTTTCTAGAAAAATCAGGTGAGATTTGCAATACACCCATAGGTGCTCATCAGATCTCTATGGTTCCAACTTCAAACCAGACCAAAGTCAAGTTCTGTAAACAAAAAGAGGTCAAGTTCCAGATAAAACCTTAGTTTCCATTTTATATTTTAACATCCAACAGCACAAAAGCATAACACAGATCAAAGAAAATAATAAAGTATAAATATAACAGTGATATAAAAAAAGTTGCTTAATGCAATGTAAATATTTTCCTCTGGTTATCTTTTAGTCATTGATAGATCTCCATATTGGTGATAGATATAATCTTATAAAGAAAAGAAGAGAGCATTCATAGTTTAGTTTATTTTCTGTTACAAAAATGACTCGTGTACCTTAGTTACAATTTTAGGACAAGACACACCATGTATTTCCATCATCAAGTTCATTTATGTATAAATGTGGGTTTAAAGGCTCCTTTGTTGTGAATAGGAAACATACTTCTTAATCTTTTCAAGGGCTAATAATTTTTGTGTGAGATCTTCACTTCAAAAGAGGAAAAGTGATAACAGAGTACGCCTTCATTTCCTAGAGAACTCAACTCCATCTTTCGGTCTTCTCTCTTTTAACTTTCCCAAAGTGATAGACTTGTGAGGATTCCCAGCCGTATAGCCCTGAACAATACCATCAGAACCTTCCACTTGCGGCGGAATCAAAGAGTCAAATGGACTATCATAGACAGTACCTGTTGCACCATGTGTGGACCTAGGAAATTCCTTAATGCATGATAACAAGTCATAGATCTTAGGTTGTAACTTGATCATGAGCGAATTAGTTGATGTTGCACCCACGAAGTATGGAAAATGCCAAACAGGTCCCTTGTATCCCAGACCTTCTGTCTTGGTTACTGTATAGTCATCCCTGAACACGGTTCTCTTTTGCGGAGACGCCAACAGAATATCAAGTACATTAGGAAACTGCTTGTCCCATACCTGTTTGGGATCGAGGCCTGACTTTTTCAGCATTTGATGAGTCCTGTCGCTGTACTTCAAGAACTCTGATGCCTCCCTGATGTGTAGGTCTTCCATTTCTGCCTGAACCAGGTCAACCTGAATCTTTTCCACACTTCCCAGATGATGGAAGTGGATGGCCTTTTCCCCATTCTTTCTTGCCGGCACTGGGAAAGCCTTATAAGACTCGACCAATGTGCATTGAGTCTTTCTCAACGGCATGATATATTGAGTGGTTAGCACTCCTGAAGTGATTATGGGTTCAAGTGCTTTGGTCCCCTCTTTCCTTTGGGCTTTTGGGACATAGCTCAAGCTCACTACTTTCATTCCATTTCGTCAGGGGCTTGGTCGACTTTCTGCTTGTCTACCGTAGCCTCGGCCCCTCTGGACTGCTTTCTATTCCTGTTCCTTGAATCTTTTCTTTTAGGTTCAGGCCGAAGATTGGCAGTCTTAGTCTAAAATCGGGCGTCTGCGTAATAGGCTTCTGCCCGGATCATCATCGGCCACTATTATCCCCTACTTCTCATTTACCGAGAATTTAATGCACTGGTGATATGTTGATGGAATCACTTTGTGCTTATGCATCCATGGTCGTCCCAACAGAGCGTTATAAGATGTTTCCATGTCGATGATAAGGAACGGGATGACGTCCTCGATTTCCCCGAACTTGGTTTTCAGCTCAATCACTCCCAGGGGTTTCTGCTCATTCTGATTGAACCCTTGTATAATGAGGTTGCTAGGCTGGAGCTTGGTGAGCCTTATTCCCAGTTGTTAAAGAGCTTTTTTGGGGAGTAGGCTTACGGCGGAGCCTCCACATTATCCTGGACATTCTGGTGCCATTAATTACCTAGATATAAACAGCGGGCAATTATGAGCATGGTCATCTGCTTGGAAGTCCTCATCATCAAAGGTGCCTGTTGTCATACATGCGTTTGTATCCTCTTGAGTTTCCTGGGGCCGCTCAACTGTTTGAGTTGCGACTTCTTCTGCGAACTCATGGCTTTTTGCTCACAAGCAACATCGAGGCGTTCCTCCTCTTCGACTGATTGTGTAATAAGTGTTGAAACCATGGACTGCAATACCTGAACTCTCTCTGCATGTTTCCTTGGAGTATTAGTCCGGAAGGGTTTCATGGAAGATGAGCTAACACCACGCCAATGGCTAGGTAGATATTGATCTGGAATGTGAAAGCAGTTATTTGTTCAGAGGACGTGAAGAACACGTCTACAAACTGTCAAATTGGTTTAACATCTCCAGGGTGGGAATGAAACCAGGTATGATCAAACCAAATGATGCATAACCTTATTCCTGACCTTTCCTATTTTATTTACACTCAAGTGTCTAAATTGGAGAGTTAGCATCCCTGGTTGGCCAAAATTTTGGGCTACGCCCCATCAAAGAAGTGCTCTGGTGATGGAATATCCCAGAGTCCAGACTATGATGAATCGCAAAGCCACATGTACATTATGGGGGGTAAGGTCTATTAAGGATGATGAGCCTCAGGTCCTCATATATGCCCACTACATTTTTTACCAGGCAATATGCTCCAGCCTGTTATATGCATCCATCTTGAATTTGTATTTGAACTCGGGATCTTCATCCTTGATGTTCTTGCACATTGCAAGAGGTCAATAACGTCATTATCCTGATCCACATTTCTGAAGGATTGCAGTAGGTTTCTCACATCTATTTCTGTAAATGGTAATGAACCTAGCTTCACACCTTTCTCCAGCTCCACCAATCTTAGCATTTGGTGCACCAATATTCCAGCTTTTGCAAACATGCAAATGCGATTTTTGTCATCTGCAGATATGGTGCAATAGGCAGGAAAGAGACGCACTTCATTTGATTTCAAGAGGTCGTGGTTGTGTATGTTACTAAAGCCCGTAATACGCCATTCGGGAATATTAAAATCTGCCTTCTTAACAATTCGCATGTATGCTTGGCACCCACAACGTGATGATTTTTGGTTCCTTTGTAATTTTCCATCATCTGGTGGCTTTCTCTGTGGATAGCCACCACGATGGCAGGTGAAATCCCTTCTAGTAATTGTCAACCAACCCCATGTTTCCCTCGAGTATGATGACGTCTGATTGAAAAACCGCATTGCTTTGCAAAACTGCAATAAAATTCATAGGCAGCATCTTGAGAAAGAAATCTTTGTCCAATAAATGGAGTGAAGTTTACAGATGTTTGACAGGATAAAATTATGCCTTCAGGCATTGCCTCTATGGTTCTGATATCATCTGGCGACAAATCTGTGCCATTTTCAGAAGTTTCTATTACAAGACTTGTTCCTCCAGATATTCTTTCCATAATAGATAGATGGGACTGCAGATACAATAACTGCGCATAATGTGCAACAGTTCAGTTACATAAACAGAATTTCCAGCCTAAAACTATATCATGCAACAGAGGGGGAAAAAAACATGGTGGTTGGTACATCACTAATTAATCATAATTTTACAAATATTAGAAATGTGAAATATATATGCAGAGGAATGGGTAAGTTAGAATAGTTGAGCAAGGACAACATTTCAGACGCTTATAGAATATTTGTATTGCACATGCTATCATTTGTTATATCAGAGCTCCTTAGCAATGCTGCTTATTTCTTTTTATGCAGACCTTTCTTTTACTACCTAGAACCTACCCTGATGTTGATAATGTAGGCCCCGTATGTTAAGAAATGCTCTACTTCACATTTCTTTCTTTTCCTTCTTAGTTTCTAAAGAAAATACAGCAACAAACTGTACAAGTATAGTATAGAAGCTGAAAGGCCAAGTGACGGCAGCAACAACTGATGTGGTTGTATGCTTCCTTTTTATTGATTGACTGCATTCAATTTTCTCCTACTGCAGTATAAGGTGATACTTTCAATGTGATAAGATTGCGACAACTATAATTTTTTGCACTGCATACATAAAGGCCGATTGTCCCAATCTTTTAAGAGACTAAGAAATCCACTAATAAGCAGCAATAATGATTGAGAAAGAGAGGTACAATCTAAATCAAACTTCCAAAAAGCGTGACCTACAATGGAACCGCACTAACTCATTTGCTATATCAGAAGCTGCATCTGGCCAATTGTCATTTCATTTACAAAGAACTTTGTTCAAAACCAGATGGGTGGAGATGAAATCTATAGGTGCAGCAGTGGGTAAAAGAATTGCCTTATGTTTTTAAGGTCAAAGGTCAACCCTCTCCGTCTCTGCAAAGGAAGGGGACCTGAAATGGATTTGTTGGAGATGAAATCTATAGGTGCAGCAGTGGGTAAAAGAATTGCCTTATGCTTTTAAGGTCAAAGGTCAACCCTCTCCGTCTCTGCAAAGGAAGGGGACCTGAAATGGATTTGTTGGAGGCAAGCAAAGCTACTCAATTATTTGGATTGTAATCCAATCTCATGAGCGATAATCACGACCCTTAGTTTAATAATTCCATCATGGCTCTTGAATTAAGAAAACCATTACATGCACCCATCCATGACTAAGAAGCTGGTTACCAGCCCCAATCTTTGGTCATTTGGATGTTCACATGTTAAGTTACTCATTTAATTGTAATAGATGTCAGTTTGCTTTGATACATATTTACATGCGAAGGAGATTCCAAGAGAGCTTTCCATTTTAATTTGCAGTCCCTTTGTTATAATTTTTAAGAAATGACATTAGTTTTCATGTGATGAATAATGAATTCTTAAGGTATAAAGGTAATAGTGGAGTTTCCCTTTGCTTTTCGAAGCAAGTGGCCAAGCAACTTCTAGCAGATGATAACCCATGTGACAACACGCCATGTAAAATATTCTCCCAAAAACATAAAACTTTTATGTTAAAAACGTTTAAGTTAGCATCTGACAACTATTTGATCTTACGTTATATTTTTATTTACCACACCTACATTAGATCTTCTGAAAAGGATTACACTTCTCATAAAGGTCTTTTAAAAGGATGTACAACTAATCAGATGAATAATAAAGATTTTGGGGGTGTTTGGTTGCAGCTATGACTCAATTTGGATAGGCGATCACCACCATAGGAGCTAAAGGTTTGGCTCACATGGGGATTATGGTCGTGGAATTCCCATCCGGATAAAAAAAAAGCACCATTTGCATGTTTGTTGCCTTTAGAGTGGACAAGTGCATTCTTCAAAAAGCATGGTTTTCACTTTTGGTAGTGGTAGTGAGATCAGTTAATTTAGGGTCACTATTCCAACAATAACGATTGTTGCTAAACATAGTAGTCATGGATGTGTTTTCTTTTTTTATGAGTAATAGTTATGGATACGTTCCACTACTGTAGGTAGTTTCTTTGCCTAATTAATTCTTACCTTTCTAAGATCTAGAATGAAATCTTTCAAAATGCCACACCTTTTGGATGAATTTTGCTAGCACATTTCCTTGGTGTAAATGGAATTCTTTCCAGTGGTTTCATAATTTTTGAGCTGGGATGTTTAACATGCTCATATGGAACTTGTGGAAAGATCTATAGACATTAGAATGACATTTACCATTGTGACCTGTTGTTTTCCTTATTTTCTTGAATTTATACTTCCTCATAATCTCAACTAAAGCAGAATGGCTTTTACATTTTAACCAAGGTTTAAAATATCAGTATCACTGAGCAAATTGATAAGGTGAAAAAACATCACAATACATATTGATATATTTACTGATACACAGCCAAATCAACGATTCACTTTGAAACACCTAAGGAACTGACATTTGATGCCTAGTAACCTTAGAAGCTGATATTTAAAGCAATTGTACTACAACTAGAACCAAATATACTACAAAAGAACCGCATTGTTGTTCACTGGTATGCTAAGATATGTTGAGATACAATACCCTAAACTATGTTAATGCTTAGAAAAGCTAAAAATAGTGTTTACATCAGTAATACTATCTTTACACCACATTCACTATAAAGATCCACATTTTTGGGTTTTTATTTATTATAAAGGATTGTATTAAAAGAGATAAGGGCATAACCCTTAAATACAAGAGAAAAAAGAAAACAAAAAAAAAAAAAAGAAAAAAAAAGAAGAAAGAGAACTAGTGGATCTCACTAGCTCTAGCAGAAGCTAAACAAAAACAAGAATTAGGCACAAACATCTACAATCTCTTCTCACTTGAACACAAAGTCCTCAAATTTAGGATACTTAACCTCTTCAAGGATGGAGGACCAATAAAACATCAGACCTATGTTACATGGATTCTTCCAAACATACAATGTACCTGTGTCAGACACATGTCGGAGTTTGACACGATACAGATTCTGGTGTGACTTCTAAATTCCATTTGGTACTTGCAAGCTACTAATTAACATTTGCCATAGGTTATGAGTTCTGCCTCTTATAAAATATTTTTCTATATATATAATTACCTATGTGTATTCTACTGTCTATAAGTATCTGACACAAATCATACGATATTTTGCCACATTATCTACTATTATATCCTCATTATTATACAAAAAACAATTACTTTGTTTCACATTATTTAGAGTATACTGCCAAGTCCACCAATCCTATACCTGTATCAATGCAACATAGCATCAGACCCTTGATCTTTAAGACTAGGGATTCAAGAGACCTTTCCTTGCCTTCAAAAATATGGTTGTTCCTTTCCTTCTAGATTGCCCAACAAATGGCAAACGGAAGAAGAAATCTAGAGAATTTTGACCCAACAACTAAAAGCTTCTGAATGCCAACCAATAAAAGATCTTGCATGGTCAACTTGGCCTAAATTGATCATAGAGAAACAAATAACGGATCCGCAAAAGCAGGGATAATTAATGCAATCATATTTTTTTTGATAACATAATATGTCCCCACCCCCTTTGGAAGTAGGACTAATCCCTACGGTTACACCCAGCCACCACAAACTGGTGTATCGGGTAAAATCACAGGATTTTATTCCCTCTGGAGACTCGATCTCACGACCTTGGGGAGCACACCCAAGTCGCTCAACCACTGCTCCACCACCTCTGGTGGTAATTAATACAATCATATGCTTCCTCTAGGGTTCAAGCTATTTCATCACTTCCTAAGAAGTACTAATAGTTCTCCCAATTACATCACATTCCAATTACAAATTTACCAACGGATTTTGGTAAATTAATTGTTTGTTGTTCGTCATACTAAAAGATAAATTAATGACATTAAATTAAATGATATCAAGGCTTTAAATTAATGACATAAGAGCTAATTTGAAGCAAAAGGACTTACTTGGGAGCTAACTTCCAGTATGCAGTTTTGATCGCAAGGTCAGTTGAACCTTAGAAACTCCCAACACCTCATATGGATCTCTCCAGGGTGCAGGTCCATCTCCCGGGATGAACAACTTCGGATCGAGAAGTCGATCTCAAACTGATCAAAATCTCCCAATTTCAATACAAATAGGAATAATTGAAACCCTAATCTGCACCGGAGAGCAGAAATCCATCGTACAAATGAACCAAAACCCCATTAAAATTCGATCCACTGATTGAAGAGAAATGAAGACGAACAATATGAATTTTTACGTACCAATTTGAGATTGAAGGAGCTGAAATTCTAACGACCGATAACGACTTGCAAATACAAAAAAATACGGGAGCAAGACTTGCCTGACCACCCGTGGTCAGGTGGGAGTAAAACTTCTGTCACAACAAAGTTGCAAATCACACAATCACAGCCAATGAGTTCTCGGCACGTACACCTCATAGCAAGGGCACGTTGCAAAGCACTTGTGTACGTGCCGAGAACTCATTGGCTTGTGATTGTGATATTTACAATTTGTTGCGAGAGAAGTTTTACTCGTCAGGTAGCTGACCACTCACAATACCACGTGGAAATTAATTAGAGGACACTGACCGTATAGATGTTTGGCCAATCCTTAGGTGGACCTACAAACCCAAAATCAACCTGATCAATGATTTCTAAGCGTTAGTTGAAGTTATTTTCGTTGGTTGATCTTAGCCGTAGGAATTTTAGCATTATTTACCATTATTTCCGTATAAAGATCCAACGGTTTTGAAATCACTAATCAGGCTGATTTTTGGTTTGTAGGTCCACTTACACATTGGTCAAACATCTATGCGGTCAGTGTTCTCTAACAAATTTCCACGTGGCTTATATTGTAGGTGGTCAGGTAGCGTGGTCGGGCAAGTCTTGCTCAAAATACGGGGAGATTTGGGAGGGAGTAACGCGCATCCATGGAGAACGATAACTATTTATACGGTGGACAAACTATCTTGCGCCATGAGGATACACAGGGTTATCGAGCGCATACCTGAATATTAGCCGCAGGATTCACCGGGTGTTGAGTTTCCGTTCCCACGAGTTCCATTCCATTCGGCCCGTGATCTGAAACCATGAGTTTCGGGTGGGTGCTGATCTGCGCCCTTGGTGCATGGAATCAATGGCTCGTACGAGAAGCGCGTGTTCCCGCCGTTTCGACTTTATAGGGTTCATGATCTTTGAATAAGCTAGCGTGGGCCGTCGGTAAACGTAGGCCAATAGGGTGTAAACCGTGTAATTTACTGCTAGCTGGAATGATGCTAGTTTGCTGGGCCTCGGGACTTCAAAGTTTAGTCCCCTCCCAAAGTCCACGTGGCACATTATTACAGGTCCACTGACGTATGGATGTTTGGCCCAAGGTTTAAAGGAAGCCGTTTTAACGGCTAAACGGACTGGGGCGTTACCCTTTAAACCGTTTAAACGGATTGAAACGGCCAGGGGCAAAAATGGAAAAAAAATGGAATTTAAAGGTTTTAAAGATTTTAACGGAAAAAGTGAAAAAAATGGCGCTGAAATTCAAATTTTGAAATTTGAAAATTAAAAAAAAAAAAAAAATTTAACGAAAATTAATGGATTTAACAGCCGTTTTTTTTTAAAAAATTTCAGAATTAAACGGCTGTTTAAACGATTTTAGCGGCTGTTAAAACAAAAAAAAACGGACGTTTTATTCAAAACCGATAAAACGTGTTTAAACGGTTTTAACGGAAACAGGCTTGGGGCGTTACTGTTTAAACGGCCGTTTTTAAAACCATGGTTTGGCCCATCTCTTGGTGCATTGCACCAAAAATCAGCTTGATTGATTATTATTATTATTTTTTTTGTAAGCAACTTGACTGATTATTTCAAAGCAATGGATTTGAACATTTAAATGAAGTGAAATTTAGCCGTTGGATTTGAGTTTTTTTGGGTGCTCAATTCTAGCTACTAAAATTCACCTGTCAAGTTAATTTTTGGTGTGTAGGTCAACCAATGGATGGGCTGAATCTCCATAAGTCATTGGGCCCAAACGAATGTACCACGTGGCATTTTCAGAGTTGGAACACTTCAAACTTTGAAATCCCTATAAACAACAATTTTTTTCTCGTTGGACAATCCGATCGCCATTTCGGTGAGTTAAACTATTTTTTAGTTTGATTTCTAACCATTCTCGTACTGGTCTTTTTCCTCTTAGCCTTTGTTTTTATTTTTTGGAGTTTTTCTTTACTTTATCATATGAAAAACAACAAGATATGAGTCAGAGTTTTTCTTGAGTTTAAAAGATATGAGTTGGTCTCTGAGCACTTCCCTTTTTTGACTTGTCATTTTCACTTCCTTTCTCCACATGTGAATTCTTCTCCGGCATGGGTTTTAAGAATCTAACGGTGGTGATGGTATTGAGGTGACATTCACTTTTAGCCAAACAAAACCACCATTGGATTCTCTGAATGCACACATGAGAAGGGAAGTGAAAATGGCAAGTCAAAAAAGGAAGTTCCGATGTTTGATAAAATCCTCAAAGTCTTCGGTTGGATCCAACCAACATTATTAGAACAACTTTGGTTGGATCAAACTGACATTAAGAAAAACTCAAATTTCCTTAATGTTTGGTAGATATAATCGACTTCTATTAATAAAATTTGATTTACTTTTTTTTTTTCTAGTTCTAACACCACAATGGTTGTTTTCCTTATTAGGTTGCAATAATGAGAAGAAATCCTACTGGGCCACTCACTCCTGATGTATAAAAAAATGACACACTCTCACAGTGTCCCATAGAAAGAGTCTTAGGGAAGCCTATGAAAAGTTGTTGACAAGAAGTGTAAGATTTTTTTTTTGGACTTGCAGAGATTGTTTTCATCAATATATTTTATTATATAAATGTAATATAAATTAGCTGTTTTTTTTTTTTATTATATTTAGGTTGTCGAAGAGCCTTTGATATTTACAATACAAAAAAGTCAAACCGAGACCCGAGAGGTCTCCGTAGTGGTAGAAGAGCTAGCCAGTTCAAGATAATCTTGCATCGATCTCTTCACCTCCTCCAGCAGATCACCCTACTTCAGCCTCTGCACCACAAGAGAATCAACTTTCTATCGGGGAGGAATTCATCTTGGAAGAAAAGCCAATTCCTAAAAGACCTATTAGACGTCCCAAAGACCCATCAATACTAAACACTTCAAGACCCATGTTGCATTTGCAATATGACAGAAGCACGTATATAATGATATGTGTGTGTTGTGTTCATTTATATTTTATCCAACTAGTTTATTTTTCAATATTTGTAGGAACGAGATCCTCTCAAATGCCTCCACCATGCTCAAAAGTTGGTGGATTAGAAATTAGATAAAGAGTGTGAGAAGTTTAAGGAGAAGGGCAAGAAACAAAAAAAAAAGAAAGTTTCATAAATTTATTGAGGCTTGTGAGCATTTTTTTAGGCATAAGTGCCATAAAATCTGTAGTTTTGGAGGCATATGTGCCATAAAATTATTGAGGCTTGTGAGCTTTTTTTATTGTTCAACTTATTTGATCATAATTTTTTTGTTAAATGTTCCATGTATATTGATCAATCAGATAAGAGATTCCAAATAAAAAAATAACAGATTTAGTAACTTTTTCTTAGTGTCGGTTGGATTCAACCGAAATTTACAAACTCAATCCAATCGAAGCTGTTACCGGTAATTTTGGTTGGATATCACTGTTAGAGAGTGTTAGTTGTACGTAATTGACATAGTTTCTTTGTCTCATTTCTAGAGCTAGAATTTTTCTTAGTGTCGGTTGGGTTCAACCGAGCTGTTACTAACAATTTCAGTTGGATATCATCGTCAGAGAGTGTTGATTGAATGTAACTGACATAGTTTCTCTTGTCACCCTTCTAGAGCTTGAGTTTTTCTCTGTGTCAGTTGAACCCAATTGAAATTAAAGAAATCAAGTTGGTTGGATCCAACCGACTGATAATAAAGGTCAAGTTCTTACAAATTTATCAGTCGGTTGGATCTAATCGGCATTGATTCACCCATATCAATTGGATTCAACCGACAAATGGAAAGAAACTTCAGTTGGATCCAACTGAAATGGATGAAACAATGTTGGTATTGAGTAATCGACACGACGAGTTACAGACACTTATGCAGTATGCAAAAAAATAAGGAAGAGATGCCGACAATGACGAAGTTAATTGTTTTACCAGTGAAGAAGATGTTTGTGGAAGGTTCTTTTCTACTTGAGTTAATTTTTCCAATTCTTCTATCGATTTAGGTGAGTTTTTCACATTTTTTTTTTATTTTCTATTTTTTCAACCATTTTTCTTAGTTAACTGTCAAATGAAATTCTCTAATGATCTCCGAAGATTCTCTGGCGATTCTAAGGTCGATGGTGATGTTACTGACCTTCAAGTGTCAGTTTAAGGATATGATGGAGGAAGAAAATGAACAGTGGCGGGATGAGCAAGATGGGTGTGTGCTCTCATGACAGATTATTTGTAAAGGCTCCACGTATCTAAGGTAAAAATACGTGGGTGCCCTTGGAAAATATTGGGTATCAATATAATTTGCCTCATATATTGACAAGCTGTCGTGTGCCATGAGGATACATGGGGTTATCGGGCACATACTCAATTATTAGCCACAAAATTCATCGGATGTTGTGTTTCTGCCCCCAAGTTCAATAGAGTTCGCGATTCGCATCCATGAGTTTCAGATACATATTAATTGTGGCCTAAGCACACGAAATCAACGGCTCGCATGAGAAGCAAGTGTTCCCTTTATCTCATTGGCGAAAGTTAGATGAACTCATAATCTAGAAAAGTCATTTCGACTTTATAAGGTTGATGATCTTTGAAGATGCTAGTGTGTGCTGAACGTTAGGCAAAATCCATCATACAAATGATGGATTCTAGATAGTTCGAGTAGAATTGGTGACGGACATCCGTCATCAATGTTGCCATCTGAGACTTGCTTCCAAGGCTAGAACCCAAAGACACATTTGCAATGTATAAGCACCATTGCCAATCAACGCCTCAGAGTGTCGAAAAAACCGAAGTTTGCTTTTAAACTTGGAGTCATCCTCTATGAAGGCCTAAAAGTTATTATGAATCTTCAGAGCAATGGGTGAAAGCCGCCATCAACCTTTTATCTAATAAATGCATCCATTCCAAAAGTTGGGGTTTGTTGCACTCATTAGCTCTAAAATTATTATGGTTATTTGAGTAGGATGTACCCTAGTTGTTAAGTTCGGATATGGGAAAAGTTCAAGACGGAAAAAGTTCAAGTGTAATTCGGTTTTAGTCTAAAAATTCGGTCAAAAATTCGAAGAACAGTAAAAGTTCGCAATTGCATTCATTCGTGTTTCATTCAGCTATGATCCAAAAATTCGGACATTGGATCCAATGTTGTTTTCCACCCATGGGTTTGTTCATGAAGTTTGTAATGAAAAAAAAAATTCTAAAATCCAACGACTACAAATTACCTATCAGGCTAGTTTTTGACTTGTAGGTTCACAAGGGATGAATCTAACATTCATGAGATCTGTGAATTTAAAAATATTTAGCACAATAATATATTGAATCTAACATTCACGGTTCACTGTGTCCTTTTACCCAGATCTCATGTGCACCTAATAACAATATATTGAATATTTATATCCATTGAGACAACTTTGGATGACCTATGCAGAGACAATGAGGAACATGAATTCAAGAAAGAAATTATGGTTTTTTATTTTTTTCCCTTTTTATTATTTTTTTCACTCTATTTTTAAGCCGAATTAATCGTCTAGCCGAATAAAACACGTTTTAAACGCATTGCCTTATTTATTCGCGAATAATTTTGAATTGTTTGGCCGAATAATTCGGTTTACCTTATGAAATGAATTGTTCACGAATTATTCACGAACTTGGCAATTAGGGGATGTACTATCAGACAAACTATAACTGATTTGATGAACCATTTTTAGTTTCACAATCTAAATTAATTCATACTTACTCATGCATTGTGTAATTTTTGAGACAAGCATATGACTTAGTTGGATCGACCGAGTAGCATTCTTTGGTGACATTGGCACCGCATGAAAACTGTCTGAGCACAAGTACTCAATATGGGTCACAGTTAACATGGTCGTCGATTGTGTCTGGCGACGAAGGTAATGCCAGGACAATTCCTAAACTAAATGGAAGCAATGAGCCCACCGAATGTTCTGCGCCATCCATGACCGCATGCAAGACGTATGAGCCATGATCATGACAAAAGCATCAAGGCATGGATGCACAAGCCCTACGTCTAAGAAGCGCCCTGTGCCATCACAAGATGAGCGAGAAGTGGAGAGAGACATGAACAAGAGCCAATACCATTTTGCTTGTATGATGAAGTATCATGAATTTTGCAGCTGGCAAGATAATTCTATTTAGTCTTTTGCTGATGTTTCCTTGAACTTTACTCATAGGACGAATAAGAGGTCCGGCCGGCCAGATTTTAACAAAATGTACCTAAAGTTGCCACTCTAATCAGATATGCCACTGCTAGCGATCAAAGTGTTCCATCTGATCAATAATGGGTTAATCCTGTTCATGTAATTAGGACAAATCTATACCTGATTCTTACATTGGGTGCCCGGGCCCACAAGGAGATCATGTTGGACAAATTAACTGCACAATGTGTTGTATGAAATGAATCATCAGGGCGAGAATAGCTCCATGTATGATTGGGTTTGTCCAACATTATGATTGGGCCACACCATTAAGTGTAAGCACAAGGTGTAGATTCATCATAAATCATATAAACCATGCTTTAATTTGATGATGTGGTTCATTGCAAGCTTGCTTCATAAAATTTAAAGTAAAAGATGGAACTCTGCGAGTGGGGATCCCATCATGAGCTACATATTTTGTAGATGGAATAATTCATTGTCGACGAAAAAAGAAAAAAGAAAACACGAAATCAACATCCAAATAAACCCAATGGACAGTCTATTAACCGCATATATATTGGCAAACGTGTAGCGGGTGAATAATAACCACATGTTACAACGACAATTTTTCAAGATAATTCGTCATCTTTTTCGATATATACATCCAATCAAGTCAATTTTCGGCACAGAGATCTCATACTTGGATGGACCTGATTGGATGATTGACACGGATGAGTGATAATGACCATCTGAATACTACATTACTCAAAATTTTCTTAGGATAATCATCTAACTTGATTAACTTATGGCGATGAATCAATTTGGTGGGTTCCATGCTTTCGTGGGTGCGCTGAATGTTATAATTGATAGCTATAGGTGTCCCTCCAACACATTTAACATGAGTCACTACATGTATAACGTAGATCCAAGGGTGCACCTAGCTAGCATGTCCTGATAAAATGTCGAATCATTTACACTATGTAGGTCACTGATCGTCACAACCAGATGACTAATACATGCATCACATATGCGTAGATCTGCTTTAGATATAGGCAACAAGATCCATTGAGGTATATTTGGTCATGCCCATCACACCAAGAGATCTTATTCTAGTTGTCTAGCTGATGGTTATGGGGCAGTGTTAACATCATCCCTAGTGGCTGTTGTCCCTATCATCATCCCTAGATCCAGACTGCTGATGCTATCTTGAAGACCATCCAACAGTCTACACTCAAGGATGATGAGGACGATACTATCATTTTCCATAGTTTTATTTGCAATTTTATGTGGTTCACTCATCCCCCATTTTCTTTTCTAAAGGCTAAGACTTGTATGGCCATATTCTGTTGCTGGGCCAGGTTATTTTTATTTTTATTTTTCGACGATGCCGAGGGTATCCGGGCCCCTCTTAAGAGCACCCTTATCGAACGGTGGGTCCTTGCTCTTTGTATGTGTCTCACTCACATCATAAGATGTGCGTATAGGCACTCATCGCTCATCTGTACATCTAATCCTCAGGATACATATCCACAACGTGGGTCACGTTTTGGATCAACAAATTGACTTGCATTCGGGTTTGGGCCGGGTCTGAACTTCGGATATCTTGGCATCCAAATTTTATGTTCATGGCCTGACTCAATACCTGAATACTTGATAGACTCAGACCCCATTTGGTCATTTTTTGATAAATCTTAGATCCTATTATTGAACTTGTAGGATCTGGTACTTGTATATCCAGACCTGGTCCCACATGTTAGCAGGGTCTGCAACATGGATCCAAACCTGGTCAAATCGACTGGGTCGATCATGTGATCATGTAATAGAAACGTGCATGCCAGGCAGCTAGGGTACCCAGACTCACCCCAGTATTAATTGGGTCCGAAGTACTATATATGGGACTCCAATACAAATAATCAGATTGAGAGGTCTCTCTGTGGAGCTGTGGAGTCCATAAAAATGCCATCTGGCATGCTCTTCAGGCCCATTGACCCATGAATGACTGGCTCACCAGTTGATGGGCCTACACACCAACAATCAGCTTGATTGTTGATCTTTAGCTGTTGATTTCTAGCTGTTGGATTTGAACAACACATATATATATATATTTTTTTTTACATATTCAGATTGAATGGCTAGAGATCACCAATCTGCAGGCTGATTTTTTGGTATGTAGTGATGATGGGCCAATCATTCATGGGGTACTCAGTAGGCCCGAAATTAAGAGTGAGCCAAGTGGCATGTGTTTATGGGTATCCACAGTTTCACAGGAACATTTCTCTCTCTAAACTTGCAACACACGTGCCAAGTAAGTAAGGGAGTTTAGAGAGAGAGAGAACAATAATTGAAAAGGCTGGACACAATGGGCCTAGTAATTTTGTATTGTACCAAAAAAATGTCGTAAAGCAGGTGAGATGATCTTAGGGTTTAGGGTTTTGTAGATTTGTATAATCGAGTATGTACCCACTTATAAAGTTACAAAACAATTCTGCAAGTCTATTTCAAAAGAAAGTTGTTACTTTATAATTTTATATGTACTATCATTGCACTCCTACTTCTTAAACTCCATGATTCAAAGTACTTTCAACCTTATCTCCAAAGATAATTAAACTTCAATACATCCAAAAAAAAAAAACACTTAGTGCATGTGGTCATACATACATGTGAACCATCACCTCCTTACTTTGCTTATGATTTTAAAATTTTTAGCTAATGGGTTCATCTGATGTGTATGGTTGACCTTACCATAGGAGACAAAATCCATGGCCATGCACTTACGCATTAGTGTTGCATCACATAAGTGCCATGACATGAGCTTTAGTTCCCTCTGACAAGGACGAGGAGGGATCGGTGGGCCATCCTCGCGATTCGGCAATCTTCGGATGTTACTGTCTTCAATTGATTACAGTAATTTATATATATGAAAGTCTAGGGTCGATCGACACGATCAAATCATATCTAATAGAGTTGTTTGCAAGCTTAGCTTAACAACCACTAGGGAAGGTGCGATTGATGATGATCCATCTTAAAGTAAGCTTATGATTATGCGATATAAAGAGGATTCGGATTCTTTACTTCGAGGTTCGATATCTTTTGCTCGACCCCACAAGAAAATTTTGATGTTTTGATGGCTGCAAAAGGATGGTCTACCAATGAATTTTTTCGCTTGTCGCCTCCTTATATGCCCACGACGAGCCATCCTATACGATGAGTTCTCAAAGTCTCAACCACTGGATGACTTTTTCTTTTTTCCATGTTTCGTCATATTAAAGCAAGCAATGTCTTGTGTCTAGACCTACTGCACCATCCATCATGCTTCCAGAGAAAAAAAAAAAAGAAAAAAAAGAAGAAAGAAATTAAAAAGAAAAATGGATCCCATGAAAAGTTCATCACAGAAGGGTTTGCTTTTCAAAGTTAGAGGAACCCCATGGGGAAAATTCTCCAAAAAAGACCAAATTGTGGGCCAATATGTGTACTTGGATGTTGAAAGGCCATAAAGGAACCAAAACCCTTAGTGACATGGAAGCACCATGAGTTTGTACTTGAAACATGAAACCCCACTTGAAACCTAATACCAATATGTCACATTAGTAAGGTCCCCAGTGTCCTTGCCAACAGTAGTGATAAATAGAGAAATGCTTTGGCTTGTGGGGCCGTCTAGTGTATAAGAAATCTACGTCAGACTAAGACGAATCGATCGAGCGAACGATGACGTGACGCGGCATTAGTGAGTGGTGGGGGATAGGGGTTAAGGGGGTGTTTTACAATCCTCACAAAGGGCATGTGACATGAGAGGGAGAGGAGGGAGGATGAGGGGACATTGTGATAAGCAAATGTTAATAATAATAGCTTTATAGTGTTGTGGCCTTGTGGGTAGGATTGCTAAAGATCTCCCCCTCAACACTTTTGATGGTTTCTCATTGAAGTTAGTAAGATTTGGAGGAGGGGAAACGTCAATCACGCTGCAATTGTGGGAGACACTGCCATCATCCAAGGGGTAGGTCATGTAAATCCATCCAGGGCGCATGTTAGTGGCCGACACTCCCTCTCATCGAGCTAGCGACATCGTTTATGACATGTGTCGCTACACGCTACCGAGTCTCTACACTCTACCGTGTATCCGCTACCAATACTACAAATCATCTAATGCCCCCTTGCACACATGTACACACCACACACTCCAAACACCACACAAAATGTAATAGGTCACTTGCACAAGTTGGCCCATAAACTTAATTTTTAATAATTTTTGTTAATAAATACCGAAAAAATCTCAACACTATCATTCAAATATTTTAATTTTTAGACTTTTTTACATAAAGTAAGTGCATGGATAGAGTGGATAATCACTAGTATTCTTTTTAATATATATATATTGACCACCCGATTGAATGATTGTAACCATTTGATCTATAGATTATTTTTCGCGATCAGAAAAAACAATCACCAGTGGGAATAATAGAATTCTTTGAGTAGGATCATTATTTTTTAAGGTAAAGTAGAATCATCACTGTATGACAATGCACTTGTAGTCCTTATGGTGTATTCGAATTGCAAAAAACCTTCCCTCACCCCACTTGGGTTGAGGGATCTCCTCAACCCCCAATCGTCTATCAGCACGTGGAGGGGAGGTTAACGGTAACAAGGAGAATTAATTTTGGTTCAAGTTGTTTTTTTTATAACACTTCTTAAATGTAACCTGCTCTTTAGGTAGCCCTTACCCTCCCCTTCCTATGTCACAACATGATAGGGGATTGAGGCTTCTCGTCAACCAAATGGGTGAGGTAAGCCGAACTGATCGTTTCAAAAAAAAAAAAATTAGGAGACCTTTAGTCAAATCAATTGACTGAACCATTGATTTGAAATCTAATCGGACGATTGTAAACAAGTGGACTTGGACCAGTCTGACAATTCAAAAGTAACCAAACAATCGAGTGGTTAGAAATTCTCCGATCCGTTCGACTAAGCTCATCCAAGAAGTGGGCCATCGCTGATGTTATAAGAAGATTTATTAGATTGTATCATAGATACGTTGGGTTTATATTTTGGGTCGGGCTCCGTTGACAGATCTAAAATGACAGAAAAATGACACGGACACAATATAAGCCTGGTAGCACACTGTTACAGGACTCTGACCGTATGGATGTTTGTCCTATCCCATGGTGGACATACAAACCATAAATCAGCCTGATTAGTGACTTATAGGCTTTGGAGTGGACTTATTTTCATGGGCTGATCTCAACTGTGGGAATTTGAGCAGTATTTGAGGTCCAAAGATACAACACTTATAAATCACTAATCCGGCTGAGTTTTGGTTTGTAGGTCCACCATGGGATAGGACACACATCCTTACGGTCAGATTACTGTAACAGTGTGCCACCTGGCTTATATTGTGTCCCTGTCATTTTTCCTGTCACTTTATATCTGTCAAGGGAGCCCGACCCTTATATTATATACCCAAAAATGGAAAAAAAAAAAGTAAAATAGATGAAAGACATAAAAGGAAAGGAGACGGGGGAGAGACAACCTTAAATTTACCACGTGCGTATGGACGGTGATGAGTTTCCTCCGTGTTTCTCGGGCTCTTTTCAGCCACCATAAGATCCTCGGGATCCATACATAGACATCTACCAAAATCTCCTTCTTTTCCTTTAAATTGACCAAAACACCAGATAAAAATTTAACTCTGCCGACGACTTCCAAAATTTTAAACTCCCCTCTCCCAAAAATGCCACGTGGGACACTTTTTGGAGCCTGTTTGGCCCACCCCTTTTGTACTTACACACCAAACATCAACTTGATTGGTGATTTCTATCAATTAGATTTAAGCACCCCCCAGAAAAGAAAACTCAATAAAATCCAAATATCCAATGGCTTGAAATCACCAATCAAGTTGAATTTTGGTGGGTGTGTGTGGGTCCACCAAAAGATGAGCCAAACGTCCATGCGTCAAGAAGCACGAAAGTGCATGCCACGTGGCATTTGGAGGGTGACTTCAAACTAAGATAACAAACTCTTTTAGGTGGGATAGGTCATAGGATAGCAAACTTGCACTCAAAACACCATAAGCTCCTTTCCCGGTAAATATACCCCCCCATAAATTAAAGAAACAGCCTTGTCGCTTCTCTTTATAATTGTACTTTTTAAGGGCATTTTAGTCCATTAAGTCAAGAAACGAAGACTTCCTAATATTCTCTATAAATAAAGCCATACTTACTCCCCCTGAAAGCACAAATCGCAAAATTTTGTCACCATTTCTTCTGTAATTCAGACCAATTAACCGAACCCCTCTCTCTCTCTCTCTCTCTCTCTCTCTAACATGGCAGAAAGCTCAATTCCAGCAAAGTCGTCGCCAGATGATGGATCTTCGGAAGAGTCGTCGGATCGAAGACCCGGTTCGGTACTGAAATTGTTTGGTTTTTCGGTGACAGAGCGCGATGAAGTCCCGGTTATATCAGAAAATAGAGAGAACAGAAAATTTGAGTGTCAGTATTGTCGTAGAGAATTCGCCAACTCTCAAGCACTAGGAGGTCACCAGAACGCACACAAGAAAGAGCGGCAAAGAGCGAAGCGGGCACAATTCAATAGTGGCCGTCGATTCGCAGCTGCTACACCGATTCTCAGCCAACACGCAGTGAGATCAGGACCATTCTTTTATTCTAGTGGACCCACCAGCATTGGTGCTGCAGCTGCTGCTGCTCGGTTCCACTCACCGGCCGAGTACTACGCATCGCCACTACCGATGATGTCATCATCCCTTTCTCCTCGGGTTCCTTCTTGGTTTTATGTCCCGCGGCCAGCGACGTTTGCTGTTGCTGCTGACATGGGCCCCACTAACGCTCCGTCGAAAAATGAAGTGGATCTTGGACTTGATCTGCATCTGAGCCTTGCACCTTCTTCTACTCCATGACCCGTGGTACATGGGATTGAGACCACCATTTCTTTCTTTTTTTTTTTTTTTTTTCAATTATATGTATATATTATTTATTTCTGATTTTTTTTTTTTTGCTAATTTTAGGTGGAGCGTTGAGAGCGAAGAGTTGTCTTTTCATTTGGTTAGTATATTTATAAATCTTGGTTCTGATATTCTGATCTCTGAGATCCATTTTTTTTTTCTCGTCACAAATTGAATTAGAAAATTTTTTGATTTTTGTATAAGATCTTCTTAAATTAAGCAAATTTTTTTTTTGGGAAAACATAACCTTGAATCCGGATGTTTGTTTAGGGGTACAAGTTTAATTTGAAAAAAAGAAATGTACATTATTGGAATGGCATGTGGTCTTAGGGAATATATAGGGCTGCGAGTCGGGCGGGTTAGTGGTTAACCCTAGTCCAATTGGACCTTCAAGGCTTGAGTCCAAACCTAACCCGGATCAGGTTAGTCAAATTGGTCAGGTTGTTGGAAAGAACAAACATTGACCAAGTAATTTGAAAAATAAATATTTTTCCTCGTACAACAAGATGGAAGGTCTCATTCAACCTGTGATAGACATTCATAAATTCTACCTCCCAAATTTAACTCGAGAAAATGAGAGATTCTTAGACGGAAGAAGGGTATCTATCAATTGATTCATGGGCCACCCTTTCACCCTAATTTCAAAAAAGGAAAAAGTAAAAAACATTGAATATTATAGATGTATTTGTCCAAACTTATATTCATTTTGGTTGCCATTTGGAATGAGGCATAATAGCAAGTAGAGATTATATTAGATTCAGAAATGTAATGTATTTTACTAGAATATATACTTATATGTTGATCGGGCGGCTCGGGAAGCCCGGTGCTTCAACCCGAGCCCAACCAGAATTTTGAAAGCTATACCCAAACCTGATCTGCTTCAGTACTGAAAAGGCCAAAGCAACCCGAGCCAAAGTTGGGTCAAGCCCATCGGACTCAGGTAGCAGATCGACCTAGAAATACAGGATAATTTTTTATGTAGACCCTTTTCTGTATGTGGAGCTATAGAGCCATCTCAGGTGTTGCCATCTGTACATGGCAGAGTGGAATATTATAATTTACTAGAATATTCTTCTAGCAATTCATGTGGGTCCCACTTCCCATGCACATATGGCAGCACTTAGATGGTTCCACATCTCCACATACAAAAAAGGTACACATAAGAAATTTGTCGGGAATAGAACCTCATTTTGCACCTAAAAAGGTGCCATTAAGGGAGGCAAAAGAATTTCCGAGAAGTAAGAAGAAAAAGAAAAAAAAAAACACCGAATTTCTTTGATCGAGTGGAAGTCTATTTAGAATAGACGTGGCAATAACAAAACACCTTCCAAAAGTCAAGTATAACGGCATTTTGATCATTTCTGTCTGCACAATTTGAAAAACTGTGGCTTAGGATGAGTGTGCTTTAGTAATTCTTACGTAAAGAATAAAAAAAAAATGATGCTGTGGCAATTTTAATAAAATTAAGGAATGTTATTAGCATTATTTAATTTATACGAAGCATCTATATAACAAAACAGGGAAGTTGTCTCCCCCCTCTTATACTCTTCTTATATGTTTCAACAAAGAAGGGCCAAGATTTTATCTCTAAAATAGACAGTGGATCTCAGTCACTCACACCCGGTTTTAGCAAACGCTTTGTTGGAGTGTGTCTTGGGCGCAGGCCACCCACTATTTATATAACAAAATAGGACGGTTGTCTCCCCCTCTTATCCGACTTCATAAAGGATGGCTGAGATCTTATCACACCAAATGGACGGTGGATCTCAGCCACTCACACCCAATTTTGACAAACACTTTGTCGATGAGTGCCGTGGGCACGGGCCACCTACTATTTACCTACATATAAGGAATGAAATGGGTTGAATTTACATATAGCCCAAGTGTTAGGCTCAGGAGCCCCACTTTTTATGCCTCGAGAGGGGTGTTACCGTTAAAACGGATTGAAACGGCTAGGGAAAAAAATGGAAAAAAATAGATTTTAATGATTTTAACGGAAAAAAGTGGGGCTGAAATTCAAATTTTAATATTTGAAAATTAAAAATTAAAAAAAAATAGAATTTAACAGAAATTTAATGGTTTTCTTAAACCCTTCTTATCTTATATGGCTTCAATAATGAGTGGCTGAGATCCACTATGCTTTATATCGATGGCTGAGATTAACTCCCACCCGATTTTGACAAACACTGTCGAAAATTGCCGATGGCACAGGCCACCCACGCACATATCAAGACAACTCAGTCGTATTCTCTTATCTTATCCATCCATCTAATGTGGACGGTTAAATAAAGAGTGGTTGAGATCAAATCCATCCATCTAATGTGGACGGTTAGATTTCACCCACTCAATCCGCCTCATTTGACCTCAATTTATTCAAAATTTAAATTTCAACACTGTTATTTTTTGTTATTTTTATTATTTTCCCATTTCTCCCTCTGTGCGTTACAATCCGTTATAACAGCCGTTCTAATGGAAAAAACGGTAATGTCCCAGTCCGTTATACAGTTTGAGTGCCGAAGGCACCCAATTTTTGCAAACGCTTTTGTCGGAGAGTGCCGTGGGCATGGGCCATTTACTATTCTATATAAGAAAACACTTGGTTGTCTCCCTACTTATACCTCCTGTTATAAGCATCAACGAAGAAGGGCCGAGATCTAATCCTCCCACAAATGGACGGTGGATCTCCACCACTCACTTGATTTTGGCAAAATCTTTGTTGGGGAGTGCCGATGGCACGGGGCACCCACTAGTCTAAAATAAAGTGGGGATAATGAAGAAATAATAATAACGAGGATGGAATTACTTTTATAAATGGTAAAATTTGGATACCCTGGCGAATTGTTTTATTATCCCCCAATTTCTTATCTCCCCCATCTACTTTTTATATTCTCTAATTGACCCCCACCCCCATTGAAATATCTAAATACTCCCTCTTACTTAGAAAAGAAATTTTCCAAAACAGGGGTTTTATTGTTGAGAACCTTGAGAATAGTTTCGACGTGGCAGAATGGAGCTTTGGTAGAGAAATTCTGTTCTCCGCAATAGGCATCGGTGGAGAAAAGCTTCGACAAGCCGGAGAGTGGAGGCACCTCTCGTTCAGTAAGTACTCTACGTCCAAACAATCAATTCAAAGACCATGATCGAGACTACATGAAAAATAAACCCACAATGTATTGTTCCGGTGAGTTTACAAGAAATTCTTGAATTATTCATAAAGTGTCCTTAACCTATTTCTTAATTTATCTAAGTTAACATGTCCATGGGAATGTTGGGTTAATTTACAGATCAATCTCAGCAATATTTCCAACGAAGTCTCGAGCACAGTCCAAGTCTTTTAGACATATTGCTTAGGTTCCTATTGTCTTTATTAGTGGTTAATAACATTGATGGTAATAGTTGAGGAGAAGGCATAATAACAGTTGAGGAGAAGACAAGTTAATCAGAGAAATAAAATGGACAAAGTTAGTATTTTATATTTTTAGGTTGGGGAAGACAAGAGAAAACACAAGGGATATAGATGTTGTTTTACTTTATGTTTAAGTGGGGAATAACAAGAGACGTGGTATTCAAAATTGCCTGTATAAATTTCTAGTATTAGATCTATGTAGGGTTAGATAAAGAAAAGAAGATACTTACACACACACACACACACACACACACATAAGAAAAGAAGCTAAAGCACATTTCTCGCTGTATCGGGACCAATGATATAGGGTAATAGGTAGGGATCTTAATGGATCAAGTTCGGTTTGGACTAGGGTCGATCCAAAACCAATCTAATAGCTTAACGGATCATGGTTCTTAGATCCAGACTCGATCTAATAAGCTAACAGAACTTTTCAGAACGGGACGACCTAATAACAAGTTCATGATTTGATCAATAAACTTGTTAAATTTGATTTAAAAAGATAAAAACGATAAATTATTAAGTCAAGTAAACAATGGTAAAATATTTTATCAAAATTCATTCATTGATATAATATATTTCATTAATAATATATAATATATGTTATTAATTATATATATATTAGGGTCATTATCAGATTGGATCAAGGTAGATCTACAACCGCTCCAATAGTTTATCAGATCATGATTCCCAAGTCCACACCATTTTATTTTATTATTTGTAATCAACCCATTTCATTCACAAAAACAATAAAAAAAACACAAGAAACACCACAAAACAAAAAATCATATTCTACTTATGATCGAATGTATCCTCCTGGAAAACAATAAAAAAACCATCTTCTACCCATGATCGAATGTACCCCTCTTGGAAAACAATCAAAAATACCATCTTCTATCCATGATGGAATGTACCCACTTGAAAAACAATTCATCCTAACAATGGGGGAAGATCAAAAGTACACACAGCAAGAAATAAAAAAAACTTGAGCCTGACTGGCTATAGTATGAGTTGCAACATTTGCAGTTAGAGGAACGTAACCTAAAGATCGAGGCATGGATAGTCTAGACCCGATGTTGTCGGGGGTGATCAATACAATAAAAATTCTAGTAATAGGCTTCTTCAAGAGATTAGATAGTCCAATTACGACATCAAACCATGTAACCAAAAGAGGAATGGGCAACTAGATTCACGGTCACTAGCCATAAAAGGAATTCAAAACTAAAGGGAAGGAGGGAAACCAGGTGAAACAAGTAGCTGATTTCCCTACCATGTTATTCAATATAAATTGTAGGATACAAAATGGTCCAGGCCAGTCTGATGGGCTTTGTAAGGTTTGGTCCACTTTGGACCCAGCAATGGTCATGGGCTAACAAAAATTAGCCCGCGGATCAAACTTGGGCTTGATTTTAAAAGCGCAACTGCTTACAAGCCAAGCTTGGCCTTAGATTAATGGACTGCCCATTGAGCCCTTATACAATAGTCAAACCCAGTCCAACCAGTTATATATTAGGTTAGTTTGACATGTTCTTGTAGGGCCTACATAACTAATCTCCATGTGGTCCCTATAAAAAAAATCATTTTATTTTCACGTGTTAAAATTAACAACCTGACCTGACGGACAATATTTTTTTTTGATCGTTGTACTTTATTATCTAATCAAATCCAAATCTGCAAAAGTCAAATCAACGATTTATGTATAGTGCAAATACGGGGTCGAACCACAAGAAGGAGTGAGAATAGTGAAATTAACTTGATCAACCAAAAAAAATTTTAACAAAAAAAAAAAAAAAATTTATAACTTATGTTTAAGAGAAAGAGTTTTTACCGGTCATCAACAGAGGTTGTCAATCTCTCTAATGACCGAAAAACATTACACTTTATAATCAAAACTAAACTAAAAAAAAGAAAAAAAAATTACAAGAAGAACAAATGAAAGACTAAAAGAAATAAATAAAAAAAAGAGAAAAGAGATCCGATGCTAATCGAAGATTGTAGCCGGAAAATATGTGTAGCTGAGAGATATGTCCAACTGGAGATCAGCCAAGAGAAGAACTCCCTCCATCGTCTAAGATGTGATCTTTTTATAGGCTATTGGGCATCCATCTCTTCCTAAATTAGAATTGAATCATATCCGTTCATCAAGGTTGGAGATCAAAGATGTAGTGTTGCCAATCACATCCAGCACTTGCCTTATGTGTAGATTCATCTTCTTCATTTAGAAATGCAACCTTCCATGTGTAATTAAAAAAATCTTATTTCTTTTTAAATATCTTATAAACAAATATTTTCTTTAATTGATAGGCCACCTTCTTTCATTTCTTTGTATTTATTTTCCTTCTTTAAACAATTGCCAATCTTTTGTATTTCTATAAATTTACACATGTCTATTCCGTGAAGATCATTTCCTTTTATAAATCCAATGTCTATAATCTTTTTAGGTCCGAATATTGGCCTATATCTTAGCCTACATCTTGGCCTAACTTCTTGGCCCATAAGGCCCACATCTTAGCCCGTAAATGTAGCCCACCATTTTGCCCATATTTGGGCTTGATCTCGTGGACTTGTATTTTGCGATTCTCTTTTAGGCTTTGGGCTTGAGAACCTACACGCACAAAATACAATAAATTGATATAAGCCCATAGTTAAAATCAAAATTATGAGAATTTTACTACGAGAATCCTGAAATACCATAATGTTCATGAAATCTTCCTCAGCGGGTGATTAACATGAACAATATGATAATTCTTCAAGGAAAGCAGGGAAGAATTGTATAAAATGACGACTTATCATGACCTGTATATATACTAGTGGGTGCCCCGTGTCATCGGCACTCGACAAAAAATTTGCCAAAATCAGGTGAGTGGCGGAGATACATCGTCCATTTAGGGGAGGATTATCTCAACCCTTCTTTGTTGATGCTTATAAGAGGAGGTATAAGTAGGGAGACAACCAATGTTTTTTGTTATATAGAATAGTAAATGGCCCATGCCCATGGCACTCTCCGACAAAAGCGTTTGCAAAAATTGGGCCTTCGGCACTCAAACGGTATAACGGACTGGGGCTTTACCATTTTTCCATTATAACGGCTGTTATAACGGATTGTAACGCACAGAGGGAGAAATGGGAACATAACAGAAATAACAAAAAGTAACGGTGTTGAAATTTAAATTTTGAATAAATTGAGGTCAAATGAGGTGGATTGAGTGGCTGAAATCTAACCATCCACTTTAGATCGATGGATTTGATCTCAACCACTCTTTATCTAACCTCCACATTAGATGGATGGATAAGATAGGAGAATACAACTGAGTTGTCTTGATATATGCGTGGGTGGCCCGTGCCCGCAGCACTTTCCGACAAAGTGTTTGTCAAAATCGGGTGGGAGTTAATCTCAGCCACTCATTATTGAAGCCATATAAGATAAGAGGGGTATAAGAAAACCATTAAATTTTCGTTAAATTATTATTTTTTTTTAATTTTCAATTTTTAAATTTTGAATTTCAGCACCACTTTTTTCTGTTAAAATCATTAAAATCTATTTTTTTTTTATTTTTGCCCCTGGCCGTTTCAATCCGTTTTGATGGTAACACCCCTCTTGAGGCATAAAAAGTGGGGCTCTTGAGCCTGACCCTTGGGCTATATGTAAATTCAACCCATTTCATTCTTTATATGTAGGTAAATTCAACCCATTTCATTCTTTATATGTAGGTAAATTCAACCCATTTCATTCCTTATATGTAGGTAAATAGTAGGTGACCCGTGCCAACGGCACTCATCGACAAAGCGTTTGTCAAAATTGGGTGTGAGTGGCTGAGATCCACCGTCCATTTGGTGTGATAAGATCTCGGCCATCCTTTATGAAGCCGGATAAGAGGGGGAGACTACTGTCCTGTTTTGTTATATAGACTAGTAAATGGCCCGTGCCCACGGCACTCTCTGACAAAAGCGTTTGCAAAAATTTGATGCCTTGGGCACTCAAACGGTATAACGGATCGGGGCGTCCTTTATAATGGATTGTAACGCACGGAGGGAAAATGAAAAAAATGGGAAATTTTAATAGAAATAACAAAAAATAACAGTGCTAAAATTCAAATTTTGAATAAATTGAGGTCAAATGAGTGGGAGAATGAATAAATGAGGGGTTTGGGTGGTTGAAATCTAACCATCCACATCAGATGGATGGATTTGATATCAACCACTCTTTATCTTATGAAGCAGGATAAGATAAGAGAATACAACTTAGTGTTTGTCAAAATCGAATACAACTTAGTGTTTGTCAAAATCGGGTGTGAGTGGTTGAGATCCACTTCTATTTGGGGATAAGATCTTGGCCCTTCTTTGTTGAAACATATAAGAGGGGGTATAAGTGGGGAGACAACCACTGCATTTTGTTATATAGAATAGTAAATGGCCCGTGCCCACGGCACTCCCCAAAAAATGCATTTGCAAAAATTGGGTGCCTTCGGCACTCAAAACGGTATAACAGATTGGGGGCATTATCATTATTTCCTTTATAATAGATTGTAACGCACATGGGCAAAAAATGGATATTAAAATAATGGAAAGAAACAGAAATAACGGAAAATAACGGTGCTAAAATTAAAATTTTGATTTTCAAATATTCACTAAAATTTATAACTGAAAAATAATAGAAATAACATATTTTTTAGCAATTTTTTTTCAAAAAATAACTATCGTTATTTTCTTTATAATGGAAAAATAACAGAAAATAACAGCCGTTATTTTCTGAGCGTTAAAACGGTACATAACTTAATGAGGGAGGTCCAAACCCGTTATAACAACCGCTATTCATAGCGTACACCAAATCTCTTTACTTTTGGGCCCATGAATTCTATTTATGTTCGGCACATATTTGGTGGACGTACACCAAATCTAAGTTTGTACGGTGAAATTTTAGATTTCCCCGAAAATCATAGTATGAGGCAAATAAATGAGTGTGAGTGAGTGGTTGAGATCCGACCGTCCAACATTAGATGGATAGATTTAATCTCAAGCACTCTTTATCTTATGAAGCCGGATAAGATAAGGGATAAGACAACTTCCATATTTTGTTATATAAATGTTATTATCTTGCTTAATTGTATTGGGCAAAAGCCTATCTGCTAAATCCAAGCCCATGCGTGAGTTTATAGCAAAACTCATGCACTTGTCACATTTAGGCCAATTCTACATTTTTAAAAACCGACTAAAAAAGAATCAGAACCGGAACCGAACCAAAAATAATTGTTTTGATTCTGGGTAGTTGGATTTAGAGCTGAAACCGATATGAGCCGAACCAATATGTAAATATAGTATTAAAATTGTAATATTATCAAGATTTGTACCAATGTACCTGAAATCGGATTTGAAACTGACTGGAATCAAATAATCAGTTCCACATCCGGATCCATCATTTTGAGAACCGGAAGACTCACTCCTCCCTTAAATGGGAAGGACTGAAGGAGTAGGACAGGAGGGTCTATCTCGAATTAGACTATCCTTTTACCTTTTACATATTTTCTTGTTCCTTTTTGCATTCAAATACCAGGTTTCGAACTTTCGAAAGCTTGGATCCTAACATGTGCTTAGGATCTTTCCTTCCAAATGCAAATTACCCTCCTATGAGTGTTTTTCCCAAGCTTCTTTCCCACTAAGTGCTACTTACTAGGAAACCCATGCAATATTCCCATTTAAGCCCATGATCAGGCCCATGATCACGGGAGAGCTATCTTTAGAAATTTTCTGTTACTCATTAAAATGTTTTCTGTTACCTTGTATCTATACCTACGGTTGAACAATGGAAATGGAATCAATTCTCTCTTCTCTATTACTAATAGTCGTGCGGGGAAAAATCTTTGATCTCATGAATGTTTGGTCAACATCGTGGTGGAGTTAAATACCAAAAATCACCATGATTGGTGATTTCTATCCATTAGATTTGAGTACTTTTTCATCATGGACTTGGAATCAACTCATAAGTTTGTTCATTAAACCCACAATGAAAAGATGCTGAAATTGAGTCGCTAGCTAGAAATCACTAATCACGCTGATTTTTGTTGTGTAGGCCCACCAAGAAGAGAGCCATTCATTCAAGGTGTCAGCGGGTTTAAAAAGAATGACACATGGCAAATTGAGGGACCTCTGCCTCAAAATTTTGATACAGAGTTCTGAGTAAAACTTGCCTGACCACCTGTGGTGTGGCATCCTACCAGACCACACACAAGCTGCTTGCCGCGTGGATTTCGTAGGGTAGCAAGTCACATCGGCATGAGCCACAAACTCATCCTCTGGTTATTCTACTCAGGTTTGGTGAGAGTAAATGAAAAAAGTGAGAAAAAATAAAAGTAAAAAAAAAGTAAAGCTACATGAAGAAGACACGTGGCAATTTCTTAGAAGACGCTGAATTTAGATGTTTGACACAAGGTTTAAAAACGGCCGTTATAACGGATTCGGACTTACCCCGTTACATTATGGAGCGTTAAAATGCTCAGAAAATAACAGCCGTTATAACAAAAAAATGGCCGTTATTTTCCGTTAGACTGTCAATTTTTGGAAATTTTTGTGTAAAAAATGGCCGTTATTTTCATTTCTTTCCGTTATATTCTGTTTTTTTCTAAATTCAAATTTTAAAATTCAAAATTTGAATTTCAGCTCCATTTTTTCCGTTATTTCTGTTATTTTCCCGTTTTTGCCCCTGAGCTTTTTTTTGTTATAACAGAAAAACGGTAACGCCCCCAGTCCATTATACCGTTATAACGGTCCCCTTTAAACCTTGGTTTGACCCATGGTTTTAAAAACGGCCGTTTAAATGGAAACGCCCCAAGCCCGTTTCCATTACAACCGTTTAAACACGTTTTAACATATTTGAATTTAACGGGCATTTTTTTGTTTTAACGACCTTTAAAATCGTTTAAACAGCTGTTAAATTCTGAAATTTTTTGTGATAAAAATGCCGTTAAATTCCATATTTTTTTTAATTTTCAAAATTCAAAATTTGAATTTCAGTGCCATTTTTTCCATTTTTTTCCCGTTAAAATCCGTTAAAATCGTTAAAACCCGTTAAAATCTGTTTAATTTCTTTAAATTCCGATTCTTGCCCCTGGCCGTTTCAATCCGTTTTAACGTCCGTTTAAACGGTGACTCCCCCAGTCCGTTTAACCGTTAAAATGGCCTCCTTTAAACTTTGGGTAAAACCAAGGTTTAAAGGAGGCCGTTTTAACGGTATAACGCACTGGGGGTCATTACCGTTAAAACGGATTGTAACAGCTAGGGCCAACAAAAGAAAAATGGAAAAAATGGAATTTAACGGATTTTAACAGAAAAAATGGCTTTGAAAGTCAAAATTTGAAATTGAAATTTTCAAAAAATGAAAAAATGGATTTTAACGGCCATTTTTTTCCACAAAAATTTTCAGAATTTAACGGCTGTTAAAACGATTTTAAGGGCGGTTAAAATGAAAAAAAAAAAAAAAAAAACAGCCATTAAATTCAAAGCGTCAAAACGGATTTTAATGATTTTACCCATGGTTTTAAAAACGGCCGTTTAAATGGTTTTAACGGCCGTTTAAATGGTAACGCCCCAAGCCCGTTTCTGTTAAAACCGTTTAAACACATTTTATCGGTTTTGAAAAAATTGGCCGTTTTTTTGTTTTAACGGCCGTTAAAATCGTTTAAACAGCAGTTTAATTCTGAAAATTTTGTGAAAAAAACGGCCGTTAAATCCGTTTAATTCTGTAAAATTCGTTTAATTTCCGTTAAATTTAGTTTTTATTTTTTTTTATTTTCAAATTTCAAATTTGAATTTCAACGCCATTTTTTTCCATTAAAATCTGATAAAATCGTTAAAACCCGTTAAAATCTATTTAATTCCGTTAAATTCTATTTTTTCTCATTATTTTTCATTTTTGCCCCTGGCCGTTTCAATCCGTTTAAACGGTTTAAACGGTAACGTCCCCATTCCGTTTAACCATTAAAATGGCCTCCTTTATACCTTGATTTTACGGTAACGGGCTTGGGGCGTTACCCTTTAAACGGCTGTTTTTAAAACCATGCTTTGACCCTAGCTAGTAAATTCGAGTATTATACACGTTTAATACACAATTATTTTTTTGAAGGAATATTTAATATTACCCTATAAAATAAAAAATCACAAATTTTTAGATTATACGAATAAAACATGTATTATTCATGTTTAATACATGGATTGCGTGTTTTTTAAATAATTAAAAACACATTAAATGACCGCATAAAATGAAAAAATAGATAAAATCCAGGCTTTTTAAGGCTAAACGAATATATATTTCAACAATGACTGAATTTTTGACTAGATGTTTTTATCCCGAAACCGAATTAAACTTGAACTTTTCTTGTTTCGAATCTTTACCGAATTGCTAACTAGTACGTTAAAAACTGTTAAAACCCGTTTTGAGGCTTAGAAATTAATGGCCTTTTTTTCGTTTTGACGGCTGTTAAAAAATTTTGTGAAAAAAAGGCCATTATTTCCATTAAATTCTATTTTTTTCGTTTTTCAAAATTTCTAATTTTAAAAATCAGCACCATTTTTTCATTTTTTTTCGGTTGAATTTGTTAAAAATTTTTTTTTCATTTTTGCCCATCCGCTACAATACGTTTAACGGTAACGCCCCCAGTCTATATACCATTAAAACAGTCTCCTTTAAACCTTGGTTTGGCCAATCCCTAGGTGGAGTAAAACTTCGGTCACAACGCACAATATGAGCCATGTGGCACACTCTTGGTGGACGCTGACCGTATGGATGTTTGGCCAATCAATAGGTGGACCTACAAACCAGAAATAAACCTGATCAGTGATTTCTAAGCGTTGGATTGAAGTTATTTTCATGGGTTGATTTTTACCGTATGAATTTTGAGCATTATTTGGGTGCAAAGGTCCATGGGTTGTAAAAGGTAACCGAGTTACTTTACCTTTTCTTTATTTTTTTTAGGAGAAAAAAGGAAAGGAAAAAGATGTAACAAGGTATGCCTGAAACTGTTTATTTGCGGAAGCAGCATTTTTGGTAGTCACCGCTGCCATCTGGGCCCACTGACCGCTTAGATGTTTATCCCACCCCTTGGTGGATATACATACCAAAAATCAAGTTGATTGGTAATCTATAACCATTAGATTTTAACACTTTTTAGCACCATTTAAGGCGCTCTTATAGCTGTTGAATACAACCATTTTTTGAGTACTAAAACCAACGGCTACAAACCATTAAACAAGCTGATTTTTTGTGTGAATGTCTATTAAAGGGTGGGCTAAACATCCATGCGGTCAGTGGACCCTGATGGCAGAGGTGACTACCAAAAATGCCGATGTTAGGTATACCTTGTTACATCACGACCTAAAAAGGAAATTACTCTTTTGCTCTCACCAAACCTGAGCAGGTTTACCAGAGGAGTAGGGTGTCAACGGGTCGGTTCCGGTTCGGTTCCTAAGGTGACCAGAACCGGAACAAACGGTTCTGGTTCTTATCGGTTCGGGTACTTATCGGTTCCGGTTCTCAAAGTGATGGTACCAGAATCGGAACCGATTATGTAGTGTTTGTCGGTTCCGGTTCCGATTTCGGGTATAACGGGTCCAATCTTGATAATATGAGAATTTTTACATTATATTTATATATTGGTTCCGGTTCTTATCGGTTCGGTTCCGGTTCTTATCGGTTTCGGTTCCATATTAGAGTACCGGAACCGTAACCATTAGTTTCCGGTTCGGTTCCGGTTCTTTTTAATCGGTTCCCAAAAATGTGGTACTAGAACCTGTGTTTTCGATTCCGGTTCCTGTTCGGTTCCAGTTAAATCGGGTAAAATTGACACCCCAGGAGGAGAGGATGAGTTTATGGCTCGTGCGGATGCCACTTGCTACCGTACGTAAGCCATGCGGCAAGCACCTTGCCTATGGTTTTAGGAGATACCACACCACAGGTGGTCAGGCAAGTTTTACTCGGCATGTATCATAGACGTCTCGTCGTACAGGACTTCTTCACGTACTTGGCCATCAAGGGAAAGTGACGTCGCAAGATGTAAGAAAACGAGTAAAACTTGTGTCACAGGATGTTGTGATGGAAGCCGGTCACAGCACACAAAACGAGCCACGTGGCATACTATTAGAGGATGATGACCGTATGGATGTTTGGATAGTCCGTCGGTGGACCGGTACACAAAAAATCAGGCCGATTAGTGATTTTTACTCTAAGAAAACACCAACTGTGGAGACTTCATTGTCTTGCGTAGAGAACCCGTATCAAAGAAAAGTGCTAAAGCCCGAAGTCTTGTCAATACGGGACCATCAAATGTTAGGCCCACCTCTTAGATTGGCCACAAGCGATCCTAATCATCAAAAGGCTTTTCTTCTGCCCATCGAGAGGCTGACCCAACTTTTGAAACGGTCCATATTGATGGCTACAAGTCCCATTATAAAAAGTTCTTGTATGAACAGCAGAAGAAGTCTGGATCAGCGGTCCACAAAATCTTTACCACTCTTCCTTCTACTTCCTCGTAGAAAAGTTTTAGGTCTTCTCCCTCTTCTACGACGATTAACTCGTTTGGGGAATTATTTTTTTGAACCAGTCACATTTTGATCCAATCGATCTGTGGCCCTAAGTAACCCTATGGGCCCACTGACAGCATGGATGTTTAGCCATTAGATTTTAGCACTTTATAAGAACTGATTATAGCTGTTGTATTGAAGCATCAATGGTTAGAAAACATCAATCTTGGTGGGTATATCCATGCGATCGGTGGGCCTAGAAAAATCGCTCCTCACTAATAAACCAACACGTAGCTAGATCAAAAAAGATTTTCCCTTGTTTTGGTGGGCCTCTATTCGACAACTCTTAAGACTTGAGAATACCCCTATCCAGAAAAAAATAAATAAAAAAGACTTGGAGAACAAGTCTTCACCTCTAAGGAAGGAGAGAATCAGAAAGAAAAGAGGAGCTGAGTAACCAGACCAGTGAGTTTCTTTTGCTTTAGCTTTTGCTTTCTATGAATATGTTTTGTTCAGCAAAATTTTCTTCCCTGTAGTTCTCTTTCTCTCAATAGAATAAAACTCAAGATAGGGTTTGGCGCAAACACTCTCATTTCTCTGCTTCTCCCTTCTCCCTTTCAAAAAGAAAAAAAATCGATTCAGAGGTTCGTTTTTCTCACTTGTTAAGTCAGTTGTTTTGGTGTAATTCTGTTCATCGTTTACTGATTATTAAGAAACCCTTTTGTCTTCTATTTAGGTTCTTCCTCCATGGATACACATATGAGTGGTGGTGGTGGTGCAAAAGAAGACGATAAAGAAGTCCCTTTTGTTCCTGAGAAAGGCTTTTACCAGCCGCCGACGGATGTGTCTTGGGAAGCGTACCAAGCACTGTTGTGTGTTGTTGAACAGCAGTTAGGTGGGTTCCCTCGTCTCGTTCTCTGTGGTGCGGCTGATGAGGTTTTATCGGTTTTGAAGAGTCAGAACTTCAACAATCCTATGGAGAAAAAGGCGGAGATTGAGAAGCTCTTGAAACCCATCACCCACGATACCTTCGATCAACTGGTATTGATCGGAACGCATATCACCGATTACTACCAAGATCATCATGGAGATAGTTCGTCAGATGGTAATGGGTTTTACTTTTACCAGCCTGGGACGGAGGAATCACAGTCAGCATACCAATTTCTGCTCAGTATTGTCGAACAACAGGTCGGTGTCCAGCCGCAGATCGTCCAGTGTTTTGCGGCCGACGAGGTGTTGTCGATTCTGAAGAATGAGAACATCAAGAGTCTCGACATAAAAAGGGAGGCAATTGAGAGGGTGTTGAATCCCATCTCCGACACTAATTTCGATCTACTGATGTTCATCGAGGGGGCCATCAAGGATCACCCCAACGATCATCGGGATAGGGATGATGTTTTGAAGGGGCCGGGGCCGGGGCAGGGGCCGGCAGTTGCCAATAACGAGGTTATGGATTGTGATCAGAGTCCAATCAGTTGGTGGGGCCAGGATGAGGAGGAAGATGAGGAGGTAAACGACGATGATCAGATCGTGATTGATGATGACAATGATGATGAATGCAAGAAGGCAACAGCGGATGATATTGAAAAGGGCATGGAGGAAGAGGAGAAGAAGGATCATGATGATCAGGTCAAAGAGGAAATGGATCATGATCGGGTCCCAGAGGATGAGCAGGAAAACGATGATTGGGTGCTGGTTGATGATGCATTGTCGGATGAATTCGATGATGATCTAGTTGAAATGCAAGAAGAGATGCAGGCAGTGAGGATTGTCTGAAGGTTAAGTTCTACGGTGATTTTCGTAGGATGCAACTTATTCCAGTAAGCTGGTTTAGCACAGTTACTAAACTATATATATTTTTTTAATTTAAAGTCAAGTGAGGTCTTCGTCGTGTACTTATTGTAAAAAAAACCAAATGTGTTAGGAACCAAACCCGTCGTCAGACCGGTTTTTCTGTAAAATAGTCGAACCACGGTCCAATAACGGTTCGCTTTGGTCTGACTGGCTGTTAATTAATTATTATATAATAAATATATGAGAAAAAAAATAATGAGAATAAATGATAAATATGAAAAGTCTCTCCCTCTGCCATTTTAACACGGAGAGGGAGAGAGAGTCCTCTTATTTTCCGCCAAATTAAAAGTGAGGACGGTAGATGCGTCAGATTTTTCTTTTGAAGGTACGACAAGTCAGATTGTATAGTCTATAACGAAGGACGGTTGATGCCCCGCACGAAATTTCCTACTTTTGACTTCGACGACTTGGGACGGATTTTCTGGAGCTACACTCCTGATCTCTTCCCAGGAGTGGCATGGTTTTGTTTTTTACAATTGGCAGCTTAGATGATGGGCTCAAAGGGTTCCATGTGTTTTTCCACCTCAACATTAAGTCACATGTTAAGTTTCAGTCCAGTAGCAGTCTGCCACGTGGCAAAACAAGAAGCACTTCTCTTTTTTTTTTTTTTTTTGGGTAATTAAGGGATAATTACAACTTGGGAAGAGAACCCCACAAAGTGAAAAGTTTTGTAGTATATTTATAGAGAACCTTGACCTTGACCTTGACCTGGAATTTTTGGAGTCTTCGAGGAGCATGTTGCGAAAGATTTTTATAAGAAATCAGCTGTGTCCGGTTGAGCTGGTCAAATATTGAACCAGCCACAATTTCCTCCGGCTCAGCTGGACTACTCGGGTTGAAACGTGCTGTTGATCTTGAATTTGAACGCGTTCTAGCATGGGTCCATAATGAATTAATATGATAGAGGATTAAGTTCAGGGGCTAGCTAAATTATGACGTGGGGGAGAAGAAAAGAGATTTGTGTTTGGATGGCAAGAAGTAGGTTTCTCTAGAAATGGTTTTCCAAGAAGTGTCACTTATGAGAAATTACATCTTCAAATCAATATTTCTCACTGTTTGGAAGGAAAAATATAGAGATAGACATTTTTAACGGCAAGATAAAGATAGGAGAGAGAGAGAGAGATGTTGGGGCTAGAGCTTTTAGAGTGGGGTAGCAGATAAACATGAAAAAGCATAAAGGGACTAGTTTTTCCTCATTCTACGAGACCTGGGGAGTTAGTTTTCTCATGATCGAGGCCCACTTTTCTGAATGAACCAATCATTGGAAAAACAATTTTCTTTTCTGATTTTAGTTTTTTTTTTCAGGAAATCAAAGCGAACCGAACACAGCCAAGAAAAAATAAACACAGATAATTAGACAAGAAAAAAAGCAATGCAATTGAATCTTAAAAGGGTCGTGATGTAACAAGGTATACCTGAGATCTCTTCATTTGCGGAAGCGGCATTTGTGGTAGTCGCCATTGTCTTTTTAATGCAGGGGCATTTTCACACCGGGCTCGAGTGGGGCAGCCTGCGTAATATGGGGCACACTCGGAGTGGGGTGGCCTGTGTGATATGGGCCCACGAGGGGTCGTGTCGACCGAGAACCTAGATAGATCCTATGAGATAAAGGAATTTAATCTCACGCTACCAACAGTCGCGACTTTTGGGGAGTATTGGTTAAATGTCCTGCATCAAAGTGGTATCAGAGCGGGAGGTCTCGTGTTCAAATCTCCTCACCGGGAGTGATTAATGCAGGGGCATTTTCACACCGGGCTCGAGTGGGGCAGCCTGCATAATATGGGGCACACTCAGGGTGGGGTGGCCTGTGTGATATGGGCCCACGAGGGGTCGTGTCGACCGAGAACCTAAATAGATCCTATGAGATAAATGAATTTAATCTCATGTTACCAACAGTCGCGACTTTTGGGGAATACTGGTTAAATGTCCTGCATCACATTTGGGCCCATGGACCGCATGGATGTTTAGCCCACCCCTTAATAGACATTCATACAAAAAATCAGCTTGTTTAATGATTTTTAGCCATTGGTTTTAGTACTCAAAAAATGGTTGCCTTCAACGGCTAAAAGAACACCTTAAAAAGTGCTAAAAAGTGTTAAAATCTAATGATTATAGATTACCAATCAAGGTGATTTTTGGTCTGTATATCTACCAAGGGGTGGGATAAACATCCATGCGGTCAGTGGGCCCAGAAGGCAGCTGTGACTACCAAAAATGCCACTTCCGCAAATGAAACAGTTTCAGGCGTACCTTGTTACATCTTTTTCCATCTTAAAATCAAAAAGTCAAGACAGAGAAAAAATAATTTATAAAAGAAAATTTTATTTTACGTTGGAGTTTCTTTTCTATTATTTTTTTCATCTTTAAGTTTTCATTTAAAAAAAAATAAAAAAATACAATGATGGTCAACTAATTCTTGAATCTAACTATCCATTAAATAAACAAGAGCTTAAAAGTACCCAATCAATCACATCATATGAACAAGTATTAGTTGGTGATTTTTCTTATGGTGGAATTAAGCAAACCCACTAGTCTGAGGATAATCCAAGCACCTCTCTAGCTAGACAAATCAAGGTGCCTTTATTCCATGTAATCCTATAAAAAATACAAGCCAATCTAAATTCAAGGTGTTTCAAAAGCATAAAAAAAGAAGAGGAAAAAGAACTTTTACTCAATCAACACACATTAAAGAAAAAGGACATAAATATATATAAAAGTAAAGTTGATGAGATCCTAATAGTGCATGTAAAATTATATTTCTTATCAATCCACAACCACATGCATAGCTTTGGCTTGTTTGCACACTTTTGCAAGTATATTCCACATCTTTTATTTTTGTGGAAATTGAGGATCAGTCACAAACAATGGCAATCACTAAGAAGAATAGAAGAAGAAAAATAATCACAAACACTAAAAACAACAATATTTACGTGGTTCACTTCTAAGGTTTATGTCCGCAGGCGATGACGATCGAGAGCTTCCACTATATGAGAATTGAAAAGATACAAAATAAACCAAATACAATAGCTTATATATAAGTCTAAACCCTAGTCTCAAATCAACAAGGAAATCCGCTCAAAATAGAAAACTATGCAAATTTTCTAAAGAAATTCATCTGACCCAGAAATTCGTGCCGTGGGTTACCCTTGAATTCCTTAATGTCAAGGGGTGGGAACCCTCGATCCTACCCTGTTAGAGAGAGAATTTAGTGTTTTAGCTAGGGGTGAGCTTTAATAAGAATGTTTTAGTTTCTTAAGTTAATTAAGGATTTTGTCAGGAAACTTAGAGATATGTTTTAGAAAACCTTATTTCAAAGAAAGTATTTATTTAAAGGAGGGAGAGACGTGGATGTAGGAAGAGAGTAAAGTATGTGTGGCAAATTAATTGGAGGAGTACTGGTCAGCATGATGTGGAGGAGAGAGAAAAAGGCGCTACTATCTTATGCACTACAATAAAGTAGGAGTGTTCACTGGGGGAGAAAATTAACTTTATCGTACTCGATGGCGCAATATTCAACACCACATGTGGAGGAGGGCTCCACAACACTTCAAAATATTCTCTTGTCAAACAATGTACATCTTATGCCTCCATCTGTGTTTCTAAATATTGCGCCATCTTTTTTGGTTTTTGGTAGAGAAATATTGTGCCATCGAAGTAAGAATGCTCCAACTAAACATATTGCTAACATTCCTCTTCCAGTTGTTTATTGGGAAAATGTTCGCATTATTATTTTGAAAAGATTAAATCTGGTTGAAGGTTGATTTATGTACCTAATGCAAGTTTTCATATCACAACAATACATGTAATTGTTAGCAATGGTGGAGCCAGGATTTTCCTCAAGGGTGGACAAGCGATTACATGAACTGCTGCCATGGAGTTGCGAGTTTGGGAGCAACAACAAATAAGGGAAAGAGCTTTTGGGGAAGAGAGGAACTCTTGATATTTTTGCATTTTTTTTAATTAGGTCAGTGTTGTAATGAGTTTTATAAAAGCTAAATCGGATCCATTTTTTTTGCACGAATTAGAAAAAGCACAACCCTAAAAGGTGGGTTCCACATGGTTACCGAACATAAAAATAGAAGAACAGGATCTAGACTGACCCCAGTTTGTAGCTTTCCAAACAAGGTGGTTAGTTGAGTGTAGCTTTTCAAAGATGATGGCTTTCCAAACAAGATGGCCTAATTTTTCAAAATAGATTTTTCAGGAAAAATTTTAGATACAGAGGACTCTCCATTGATTGCCATGCCCAAATTGACCACCCCTTCTTATGTGTGGTGCCAAAAAGGTAGAGTCATTATGAGTTGTGGAAGAGGGGAGGCTCTTTCTAGGAGTAGTTCGTGACTCAAAAGAGAAGGAAGAACCTCCTTGAAAGATGGGTGGGGATGCTCTGCGAGGGCGGTTGTCACATTTTTGTGATATTCCCATCCAAGTCCACAAAGAAACTAAAATACTTTCTTGTGATCAGAAACAAGAGCTTCTATGACAGCAAGTTGATCGATCACAAATAGCTCTGAACGTTCTTGCACGTATAGAGATCGTAGAGGACCCTTGTTTGAGGGTCTGAAGCTCTTTTAACAACTAGAGCCCCCTAGTTGTAGACTTATGAAAGAATAAGGGTATTTTAGTGACCCCCCTCCCCCTTAAAATTTGAAAGTGTAAGGGGGTATTACGAATTACATTCAAATTTTAGGGGGGTGTTACTAAAATACACTTATTCTTTTATAATTCTACAACTAGGGGGCTCTAGCTATTAAAGGAACTTCAGACCCTCAAACAAGGGTCCTCCACCATCTCTATACATGCAAGAAAGTTCAGAGCCTTATAAGGTAATATAAGGGCTTGCAACTACAAGGCTTTCAAATACAACCAATTTAATTTCCTTGCTTTCCTAAGATTAGATTCCTAGCTAATTCCTAACAACCCTTTTCACTCCATAACAAGCAAAAGTCTTGCTTATAATAAAGTTGTGATATTCCCATCTAAGTCGATCCACAAAGAAACTAAAATACTTTCTTGTGATCAGAAACAAGAGCTCCTATGACAGCAAGTTGATCACAAACAGCTCTGAACTTTCTTGAATGTATAGAGATGGTGGAGGACCCTTGTTTGAGGGGTCTGAAGTTCCTTTAACAGCTAGAGCCCCCTAGTTGTAGACTTATGAAAGAATAAGGGTATTTTAGTAACACCCCCTAAAATTTGAAAGTAATTAGTAATACCCCCTTATACTTTCGAACTTTAGGATTACCCCCCTTAACCTAGTTTAACCATCATTTGACTAACGTTAAAACGGGACATGCATCATGCGCATGTTAATGACGTGTGATTCAACCTGTTTTAACTCAAGTCAACCACTAATAAACTAGGCCAAGGGGGGTAATCCTAAAGTTTGAAAATATAAGGGGGTATTACTAATTAATTTTAAATTTCAGGGGGGGGGGGGAGGTGTTACTAAAACCCAAAGAACAATTCCTCTAAGGCCAGCCAGATCTCACAAGAACTACTCAATCCCATGGTCTCACTCATTGCTTCCTCGACGAGTGAAGAGTTTACGAGGTTACTGATGAATTGGTCAGTAAATCTCCATTTTCGATATTCTAGATTACTGGCGGGTGGTCCTTGGTCTTGAAGAATAGTAGTATACATTAATGTGGCCAATTAATTATTGGCTCTCCGACAAGGGAAGGAGTACGTTGATTTCGCCATTAGTGTCATTCAACTTCACAGATCATCATGCTCAAGAAAGCGTTGATAGAGAGTGTTAGTAATCTATTGAAAGGCGATGTCACAAACTCCATGGAGAACGAATGTCTTCTAAATTATGCAAAAGAAGCATAAAACAAATATCTCAGAGAGTTGAACCAAAGCTTTGATACCATAATTAAACAAATAATGATCCTAGGTGTGGGCTTAGAAGAAGCTCTTGTAAATGGTGGACAGGCCCACATGGATGTGGCCCATTGATAGCCATGCACGTGTGGAAGATGGTGAATCAAGATACAAGATGAGGCCAACCATTATTTCTAGCTTGTCTAAGAAAAATACCATGCATTTCTCAAGTGTTTGATACAAAACGACTGGAAACTATTATTCCAAGAAAAAAAAAATACAGGAAAAGAGAAAAGAGAGAGAGCGAGTTCAACTTTCTCTTCTAAACCATGAAGAATGGAGGAAAAAGAACCCTTTCAGAGGAACCACCAAGGGCCGGTTATTGGAACAGGCCGCACCCAGCTCACATTAGACAATTTTCATCAACAAAATCCGAATCACCCATAATTCTTCTTGTATATAAACCCCCTCCATTACATTTCCTTCAACCTAGAAATACAAAAAACAAATAAAACTAAAAAACAAGAAATTTATTTCCTCGAAATGACACCAACGATCATATATCCTTTTTTTTTTCTTTTTCTTTTTTGAGTTCCTGATTCATTGATCACCACCCAATTAAACCTAAACCATTTATTCACACGGCAAATTAATCAAAATAGTTAAAGAAACAAGAGGAATAAAAACCAGAAAGGGCCATGAATGCGGAGATGCTAACGTGCACCCTTAGCATAACGTGACCCCTTCTCAATCATATCGTTATAACGATTGACCGATTCCAATCGTTGAAGCCTCATCTGCTCGTAGAAATGGGCGATAAACTCCTCAGCCCTCGCGTCAATCATCTCGTCCCCGTAATCATCATCTCCGTCCTCAATCACAACATCGCAATTACACCCTTCACTTCTTACTAGTTCTTGAAGATTCTGAGCCGAGGCGTAACGGTTCATACTATCATCAGAGCTGGATGAAGAGGGTGTTTCCGATCCATGTGGTGATAAGGGTGGTAGGAGCACATCGTGGAACGAAAGAACCTTCGGGATGGTGGATCCCACCTCAATCGACGGCTGTGGTGAGTGGTGGTGGTGCTGGATTTGTTGATGGTGTAATGGGCGCATTGCACCCACAAGTCTCTTCCATAATCCCTTCGAAGCGACATCGACATGGACAGAATTTGATTTTCCAGCCGATCGACGACGTAGCATGTACAGGGCTACCCTAATCAGGTGTAGCGGGCCACGCTTCTTCGTTGCGACATTCTGGAGAGGTTTTTGGTTGTCGGTGGTGGCTTCTTTCTCCATGTGGTGGAGACTGGAGAAAGAGAGGCGTTCTTTGTGTGTGTTGTCCTCCCTGCGTTGCGCAGGGGGAGACGAGGAGACGGGGTGTTGATCGAAGAGAGAGAAAGAGAGACTTACATTATTTATAGGAAGATATGTACGTAAATTACGTAGAATGCCAGAATATTCTAAGGTTGATGTTCCAGTTTGGGCAGATGACCGAACTACCCATATATAGTTACACGTTAAATTCTTCGTAACGACCTGTTCTAAAACATAGTGAGTCAACCTAGTTAGTAAATTCGCGAACCTTACGAATTATTTAAAAAACGAACCGAACAATGTCTTAATCATAGGTTTGGAAAAATTCGAGCATTTTTTAACGTGATCTGATTATTCTCGAATTGTTTACGAATTATTTTCAGATTATTCAGTTTTGAGATGAAAATTAATTTTCATAAAACAAAAAGTTGTCAATATTTTAATTCTTTTTCTGTTTCTTGATTTTTAAATTATTTTTTGCCGAATTTTTTAATGACAACCCGAATTATACTCGAACATTTCCCATACCGTACTTTCGGGGCACTCCAAATTGCTAACTAGGCTCCAAAACAACAACTTGAATTGGTGCCACATTTTAATATGATATGGCAATGCGGATCATATTCTCATCAATCTATACCGTCCGATCAATAGGACCCATTTGGAAGATTCTCTAAACCAAAATCAGCTCAATTAGTAAAATTGTTAAGATCGTCCTATTAAGAGGTTGCCAAGTGGCCTGATCCAATAATGACCCAGTGGCTCGACAAGTTGCCTGACCCAATTGTTGACTGGGCTGGTGTCCGATATCTGGTTTAAAAAATTGTTTAGGGGTATTCCGTAAACAATAGTTAAGTACAGGGCAAAATGGGGAATTATAGACAGAATTTTCCTACAGGTGGCATAACAGTGGTGGGGCCATAACGTGGGAGCGGTGCCTATGGCAGGGGAATCGGGGTGTGTTAGAGGGAAAGCTATGGTCATCGATGGCTCGTGATGCGCAATTCTCGCGCCATGTGAGAGAAAATCAGAAAGACTGCCATCTTGGTTTCCCCCACGTCAACCAACCACAAAGAATGAAAGAAATGGACCCGGAAAAAGTTCATGCAAACTGCATGATCATAGCCCATGGATGGGCCCACCCCCCACCTCACTTGTATTCTAACGTTTTTTTTTCTTGACGGAGTAGGGCTGTTCTTTGATGCAGACTTCTGTACCAAAATTTTGATGCAGACGTCCCTCAAATTGCAACTTTGTAGACTCGTTGGGGCCCACTTGCCCCTTGAACATGTGGCCCACACTATGATAGACCCACGCACCAAAAATCAGCGTGATTGGTGATTTCTAGCCGTAGGATTTGAGCACTTTTTCATCATGGGCTTTATGAACATGCCTATGAGTTGGTTCCAAGCCCATGATGAAAAATTTCCCAAATCCAATGGCTAGGAATCACCAATAACACTGATTTTTGGTGCGTGTGTCCACCAAGATGTGGGCCAAACATCTAGGGAGGCACTGGGCACAAAAGAGTTTACTACGTGGCAAATTGAGGAACTTTTGCATCAAAATTTTGATATAGAAGACGGTATCATAGAATTATTTTTGCGAAAAGTACCAAAAAGTCCATAGTGTACGCATGACTCGACCATTCAAGCCGTAGAAATTTTTTTAGTTTTGATTAATATTATTTTATCAAAAGACTGACCAATAAGTCTTCTTTGGTTACTTTTACTATTAAATATATTTTAAATAAGAATGAAAAGACGACAATGCCCTTATCCTTATCCTTGACTGACACTGGTACAATTCCTCGTTTAGGACGCTTGAAGAATTAATTTCTTTGAAAAACTTTTGACATCCGTTTCACCATTGTTACTGGTTCAACTAATTCACTGAAACTAAAATGGTGTTGGTTCAACCAGTTTGAGCTCAATACTCAAACTTGAAATAAAATACCGACTTAACAAAATAGTTAGAGAAATAGATAAGGTATTGAGAGTGAAACAGAGTTTTAAACATGTCTTATAAAATAGAAACAGTCAAGGAGATGAAGCTTTGCTTGTAGATTTTAAGGTTTAGTATTCAAACTAAAAACAAAATCGTGAAAATGGTACTGGTTTGATCAAGTTGAACGATTCATTTGACAGAATTTTGTCTGATTTACTATTGTTACAGGGGTTCCTCTTCGTTGTGCATTTTTCCATCTTCTCTTAATTATCATCTAATTTTGTTAGTGATTCAACTAAGTTGTGCTCAATACTCAAATTGAAAACGAATACATGTTTCATGAAAATGGCACTGGTTCAACCGGTTTAGAAAAAAAAAATTGTTCAGTTTCCAACATTGTTACATGGGTTCTTCTTCGTTGAGATGCATTTTCTCATCACCTTTTCATTATAGTCTAATTAACTGTATTAGTGTTTCAACTAAGTTGAGCTCAATACTCAAACTGTAAACAGATACATACATCATGAAAATGGTACTAGTTCAACCGATTTTGTGAAAATGGTACTGATTTAACAGGTTTGGGAAAAATGGTCCTGGTTCAACCATTTTCGTGAATATTATTAATAAAACTTGAGAGATGATTCTTGCTTAACGAAAATGAAGGTGATAACTATCTTCTTCAGATTCTTCTTGAAGATTGTTGCTTAACGAAAATTAAAGTAGTAACCATCTTCTTTAGCTTCTTCCTTGTTCTATCTTCACATTCTTCTTTCTTAACTAACCCTTGAAACCAGCATCGCCTTCTTTATTTACTTTCAATGGCACATAGGCAAGTTGCAAAGAACTGTAGATGATAACCGGGATGCTATAAAATAGATGACTGGAAAAAAATCTTTTAAACTTGCATCACCTTCATCTTTCTTCACCTTGAATGGAGTATAAATGAGTTGCAAAGAGCTATAAATGAAGAAAATGTATGGAAAAAGCTGTGAAACAAGAAAATGGAGGAAAAAAGCTATAGAAAAGGAAATGGAGAGAAAAGCTCAAGAGCAAGAAAATGGAAGGAAGGAGCTAAACAAAACTGACGTACGGTACTGTGTCGTCAGTCAAATCTTAAATCAAATGATACTTTCAATTCAAACTAATATTAGCTGGAAGGTAGTATGGGCATTTCAAAAGAAAGGCCTTAATGGGCAGACAATTAAACCAAAGTGTCTATAATTTTGTAGAGGGGACTAAATAGTCAGTATTTTTGTAAATATAGACTTAAAAGTAATTTTTCCTAGATTTTTGCGACGGGGGCACCATCTGATGGTCTGTGTCGATCATTCATGTACATGAGTACACACTATCATAACCTCATCGTTTGGTTGATGGGCCCACTCCATTGAATGGTAGGTCCCAATCCCTTGTATTTGCACCAAGTGTCCTCTTATATATGACTTGTAGAAGCATTAAAATGAGGGGTGTTTCAGTCATTTGGAAAAAACAATTCAAGAAGAGTGGAAATTGGCTGCCACTTCTCTTGTTTGTTTGTTTGTTGGGTATTCTTTTACTTCATTTATACTCTAAAGTGATGTTAGGTGGGAAAGTTTGAAATCTCTCCCCCACAATACTTCTGGCATGAACAATACCAAGTTGTAAACATGGGCCCACTCCATATGTCACAGGTGGCACGGCGTGAAACCCTCAACTTACTTTACAAGTTACCCTTTTTTGGTGTGAAGTAGGTGACTCGAAAAATCGTAAATCGAGGGATAGTGAAGAATACAATCACACGGTAAAGAGTGGGTTAGACAACTTATGATTCCTCTACCCTTACCAATACACGTCATACGCCCTAGTTTGCATAAACAATTGTCTGGGGTGGGGTTTGGGTTGTCCAACCAGCCTGGTTTTATGGGTTCGGGTTGGGATTGGCGTTCCTGATCTGTGGGTCGGTTCAGGTTGACACATTTCGGTCTGATTCAAGATCCGATGACCCATGCATAGTGAGCTCCACGAATTCTGGTCAAACATAAAGTTAGCACCATCGAGCTTGTGGGCCGGGTCGGGTCGATCTTAATACAGCGAAAAAGGCTCTCTCACTCTCGAGTCTCGGCAGTCTGAGTGGTATCCGAGTCAGCTCATGCACCTTACGTTGTTGTTTCTAGGGGCTTGAGGAGGAGGAGGGGCTGTCACTTTTTTATTTAGTATAAAAAATAAAAATAATTAACCATTAAAAAATAAACTTAGATATTGTAAATGATGAAGAATATAATAGATCAATTTTTAATTAAAAAAATAATTATTATAAGACAAAGAAAATAAAAATATTAAAATCAACCCCGCTAGTACACGGTTTTGAAGAAAACCAGGCAAGCAATCATAGAAAAAGAAACTAACATCTCTCGTTCAGAACTTCAAGATCAGACAACAAATCAACAGCTAGCTCGTCTCTCTCTCTCTCTCTCTCTCACTTAGGATTCTTTTTCTCTCTCTGGAATTATAATATTGGAATTTGGAGGAGAAACAAAGGACAGATGTTTACTTGTACAAAGTACAAAGTTACAAACTATAAACTCAAAAGTCGTCGTGCTTTTTTTTGTGCCGTTTTATAAATGGACAGAATTAATGGCGAAAGCAACGTCCCACCAAAAACTAACTAATCTTGATTTGAAGAAGCTGTGGGCCCATTCTTCTATTCCGTGTGCACTTTTAGCATGCCCAAAATGCCCCACCGCTTCTCTTACACCCACCGTATTTCTACACAGTACTACCAACGGTATATATACTAGGAGAAATTTATCGACTGCAAGGAGAATGAACCAATGGACACGTGCATGAGTAGTATTCGCTACCCGATGACATTTGATCCATCGAATAGTGGGACCCCACCACCCCAGCACTTGAGCCTACATACATATGGCACACTTTCAGATTGGGGCCCACCATCGGACAAGTTTTACCTAGTTGATCTTTCCAAGTCAAAAGTCAATTAATTAATAGATGATCTACCCAACTTAACCTTCCAATCCTTTTATGTTAAGGCATCATTTTTGTTTGCTTCTTATAGACGGTTATCAACCGTCCATTTTACATTTTCTTAAATGTGGGTCCAACGTGGATCAAGGTGGGTCTCACAACCCATATGTGGGTCCCACACACATAGAGGTGAGCATCTCGGCCCATGTGTGACTATTGCTTTCAAACCCAAGTTTTGTGACACCCACCTCTATATGGTATAGGATCCACATATTGAGTCGGGTGCCATCTTGATGTGTGTGGGACCCACTTTGGTGCGTATCAGACTTAGTTTGTACTTGATGTATTGAGGGCCACAGATTTGGTACATTTTTTTAATACACATACATGTGCGATTCACGCGAACCAAACAAGTCCTATGCAAAATACAACTAGGCACACTCCATTTTCAATACCAGCTATACTAACGTAAATATTCTTATAAACGAGGGGCATATTTGGAAATAGAACGGCCCAGCTTGATTCCCCGCGTAGTACCGTGTTTCCCACGAGGTCCCACCGCCCATGTTGCCCTTTACAATACCAACCCAACCCACGTCTCTCTCAATCTCTCTTAAACACCGCGTACTAAACTTCATATAAATATAGCCGTTGCCTTCTCTTCGTCTCCATCTACCAGACCAGACACAAGCTCTCCGGCAACCAATCTTTCAAAACCCACGGTTTCTTCCGTCCTTCACATTACTCCTATTGTTACTAGCACCACCGAAACTACTACTGATACTGATACCGATACTGATACTGATACCAAATCAAAAATGGGGCAAAAGAGAACCGTTCTCGCCCGTCGAGCATGGAACCTTCTACGACTAGCCTTGTTATGGGCTCGAAAAGGTGGTGTATTCAAGCGAGGAATAATGGTGGAACTCCGACTCCTACCCAACTACCTCAAGAACCTCCGCAACACAAACACACATGACTCCATCCATTACAGGGAGCGGGAGTTTTCCTTCGACGAGACCCCGATATTGAACTTCAAAATGCGCCGCCCCACATCTATGAGATTTCTCATGCCTAATCTCCCATGTCTAAAACCACAGGTAGATTTTGATTTCGATTTCAATTGTGACGATGAAGATAATTTTTATAAACAAAATGGTAGAAAGAGTTTCTTAAGAGGTGATGAAAAAGAAGAAGATTATGGTTATGGCAATGGGGATGACGGGTTACATGCTGAAATAGTTCCATGCGATGATGAAGGGATTGATCTTAAGGCAGAGGAGTTCATAGCAAAGTTTTATGAGCAGATGAAGCTGCAACGACAGATTTCGTATCTTCAGTACAATGAGATGCTCAATAGAGGCACAAGTTGAAGAAAAAGCTTGAGGAGTCTGTTTCTTTAATTTCAGTTTATGTTTACTTTCTATTTTTTGTTATTTCATCCATTCTTTTGTAAGAGAAGAGGCATTGCGGCATCTTTGTAAATACTGAAAGCTCCGGTGTGGAAGCTTTCGATGGAGTGTTTACTGATTTTAGAATAAATAATGCATTCACCTTGATTGATAGAATAATTGTCAGTTTAGTTTTGTAAGCAATTAAGATCTGTGTTTGAGACAGTGATTTGGGTTCAGATGGTAGAATGAAAACTTTATAAGAGGAAACATTTTCTGATAAATTGGGGCAGAAGCTTAGATGGCCGAAGTTTTGGCAGAGGCCCAAAGCAACTCTGCAGATTGAAACAATGTCATCCATTTTGGACCCACTTCTGTTGGGCATTGGTGCAAATCCTAGTCCATTGTTTGATTTACAGATATTCAGTAAGAGGTATGGACTCATGGAGAGGGAGCTGAATTTGGGTACATTTGGTCCCACCAGTAATGTTTTTTCCAGCCTTTTTCAACCAGTTAAGTACCGCGTTGAGCGTAGCGTCGGAGATGAAGCTTTCGGATTGAACTTGCTGCCAAGGTGTAGACTCCATGCATGTGGAAGTTTAAAAGGCTAATCCTGGCAAAAATGGAGAGAGAGCTTGATGCTTTATATGAGAATGTACCTAGGAATTTCCAAATCTTCGGAGGAAATGGAGATTATGGGACCACTTGCCTTCTTTTTTTTTTTACTAGTAGTGAAAATTTTATTAACAGAAAGAAAACAAGGGGAGCAAGCTCGTTAAACCATTCGATGAAGTGTTCAATTTGATAGCTAAAATGGCCACCATCAGGTTTCTTCTTGCACTGATACCGATGGATGTTAGATATGGTTTTATTATAGAAACCTCAGGAAAGAGTGTACATGAACCACCCTCTTGATCAGAAAGATCCTCACTATCCTAATTTTAAATGCAGTTTGAAGAAACCTCTACATGGGTTGGAGCATGCCCCCAGCATAGAAATTTCTTAATAACAGGTAAAAGTGAGTAGTAGAAATTTTCTTATATCGACAACATTATTACCACAGGAAGCAACAGCAAAGGCATCCCTGGTGGATAATTCCTTGCGATTTGAAATCCACAGTACCAAAGATGGAACATAATTCACCATGCAATAAGATCAAGATTCACTGAAAGAAAATTTGGAAAAGAAAAATGTTTACAGCAAATATTTTGAGCTACCAGTACACTCAATTATATCAAGACAATCATTTCCCATCAAAGATGTACAACAATTATTTTTGAAACCCTGCCTCAGAATCGTTTTTCTCAGACATGGATTTTTAACCCAAATAAGGGGACCAAGCACAAATTAATGTGTTACATTAATCCAAACCACCCATAAGAGAGAACCACAATAGGCTTTTGAGGAAAATGAGGATTACGAAAACTCAGTTCAGCAGGAAGTATATAGCCTTCATGTAATGTAGTTCTACATTGCACCATTTTAAGGATCAATTGTCTAGAACCATAAGCCTCATTATGCATGTCCGTCAGTGTCGATCTTCAATGTGTTTTTCCTACACCCAGAGATCCGTAGTGTTAAGTGTAGATAATCTACCAAGACAAAACTGCATCTATGGATAGAAACAGCTGAGAGATTAATAACAGCATGTGAAATACGAAAACCTCACAAACTTCTAGTACTGAAGGAGTTTCTCAAAACTAGTTGATATTGGTATACCCAATCAAATTTTAACCTTCCAAACATTCAGACTGGTTTACCTTGTAAAGAATGATATAAGGCACTGAGAAACTGCCAAAATCCATACTAACTTCCATTTTGTTGCTCCTTAAGATATGCTTCCAACTGCCCCACTGCTGACAATATAAAACCTACAATTATGCAACACTGCAACTGTTAAGCAGGCAACATGTAGATTTTTAACACAAGGCTTCTACTTGTTCTCCTATTATCTTGTATACTTAAAATTCATTCACAATTTGAAAAGAGAAGAAAAGGGGGAAAGAAAAGGGTGCGTGTGTGTGCATGTGTTACATGCACTCAGAATTCATATGGAGCAAAGCTCCTAAGAAGGAAAGATTTCCAGATAACAGGGTAGGTGTAACACTTAAAAATCTAGAACATAACAAAGAAACCCTATATCCTAACATGTCCAACGGATGGATGGTGATATTAACTCTATGATGTAAATAACAATATACACAATATTTAAAGATATGACACATATTGGATAGATAACTTCTAGTGCGGGTACCCTATCGTGGCTGGCTTTGGATTATAATAATTTATTGAAAGAGAACTATCAGGCTTTTTCAATTGGCAGGAGTACTTGCTGCACCAAGATAGTACCTAGAAATGGAGCAGAAGGCCGCCCAGGTCGTGATTTAAACTCTGGATGAAATTGCACTCCCACATAAAACGGGTGATCTGCAAGCTCTAAAATCTGCACAGAAAAAAAATAAAAGAATTCACATTTTCATGACACTTTGGCACCTAAAAGGTAACTCATTCTCATTGAATGTATTATACCTCCATTCTTTTTCCACTTTCATCCTTCCCTACAAATTTTAGGCCAGCTTCTTCTAGTATGTCAGTGACCTCTGGATTCACCTACACGTTTTTAATATTATAATGAAAATGAACATCCTAGGGTAGCAAATCTAATGCCTCGTGGCTAGGAATATTACTTCATTAGAAGGAGAAAATATGCATCGAATATCATGCCACTTGATCAAATTTGAAGACTAACCTCGTATCGATGCCGATGGCGTTCATCCACATAAGCTGAATAATGGTATCTAAACATTAAAACAACTTCATTCATTAAGACATAGCATGTAGGTCGGAGGATGGTAATAATTTTCTCTGTCCAACTATTAACATTAGAAGAAAATCTAATACACCTGTGAGTTAGAGTTGGTACATGCTGCATATATTCAAGGGGGATGAGACCCACCATTCCCATATAAGAGCTCATCTAGGCCAAAAACAACCCAGCTGGATGATCCTAACCATCTAATCTATGTTAACTTTTCCTTCTGGCCCTTACACCTTATTTTTCTAACCTTCCAAAAGACGTTGACATATCAAATGGCTATACATGCATTGATATATCACTGGTAGACAACCTTATGTCTATCCAATTGGTACATTAGATTAAGGATCCACATATTTGCACAAGTTCCTACTGAACAGAAATTTGTGTATTTGTGTGAAATTTAATGGTTTGTAGGATTTCTATTCTGCAGTAATTTGTATGTTTGTGCGTGTTTCTAGAATCTAGATTAAAAAGTAAGCATGGCAGATCTGTCTCATACAGCTTTGAAGTAATACAATCCGGAGTCTGAAAGAATGTTCTTCGAGATCCTAGTCTCATTGTACTTCCCATATGTGTTTTCGAGCCCTGCACATAGATTTGAAGTTATGAGAAAACCGATAAGACAAAGGGTATTCATTTGTTTCATAGCTAGTCAATTTCTGAAACTGTTACAACATACCTCTGGCATGAAAATTACAACAGGATCAGGTGTATTGGTGTCAAACTCTGTGCTGTTTGCACTTTTCAAATTCAAAACCTGACCATGTACAACCAAGAAAGAAAAAGAACAAAAGAATAAATAATAGAACAATACAACAGTATGAAAAAAAAAGTGCTACAAATTATTTAAGAACAAAAAAGGATTACGGACAGATCTAGCAAACTCGATCACAGAAATCTGCATTCCCAAGCAAATCCCAAGATAGGGAACATGATTTTCTCGGGCATACTTTGCAGCCAATATCATTCCTTGCACACCACGATCTCCAAATCCACCAGGAACCAGGACACAGGCCGCATTCTGCAAATATCTCTCTGGTCAATAACAGTTTCTGATGGCAATGACCCATGTAACAAGGACACCTAATTTTTCTGAGAATGTCACCTCCTCACCTTAGGGAAACATCTGGCAATCCTACCAGGAAGAAGATTTTCTTTTCTTTTTGCTTTATATATATGGGCATACATTGGGCCCAATGACCCCATGAATATTTGGTGCATCCCTCGTGAATCCATGCCCCAAAAGTCAACATGATGGGTGATTCATAACCATTGCATTTGAGTCTTTCTCATCATGGGCTTCATGAATCAGCCCACCATAGAGTCCATGGCTGAAAAGCATTGGGTCAAGACCCCAGACCCATTATGGAAAAACGCTCAAATCCAATCACTAGGAATCGCAGATCAGACTATTTTTAGTGTGGATTCACTTAGGGGTAGACCAAACATTCATAGGGTATGCCACGTGGAAACTTGACTGTGCATCACACCAATTACCACGTAGCTGAGGTGGTGGTCCACTTGTTTTGATATGTCAACCTCTCTACCTGTGGCAAGTTTCATCACAATAGGACACCACCACGTGGCAGCAGGCTATTGACTTGTCACAAGGGTAGAGGGTGTGGTGGCGAAACACATGGACCCTTTCAAGACCACCACCTCAGCTGCCATGTGCAAAAAGGCCCAACAGTCGAGATTTCTCTCATCTGTCTGAGCAAAAGGTTTTCTAGATCTACATTTCAGAAGTCTTCACTATAATGTGAGGTTTTCTTTAAAATGGAGGCTAACGTGACCAATCCTGACCATCCTACTGATAGACAACCCTATGGACTGGCCAAGTGGATAATGAAAACTCTACCATGTAGTGTACTTTTCCGTACAGATTGCAGTGATTGAGTTTTTAATTTAAGAAAAGAAAAAAGGGCAAAAGAAACAAGCCTCTTATGCCAAGTGGCAGAATGCTATTGCGCTAAAACTTGCCACATGGTGAGAGGTTGAGGTGTGAATTCAAGAGGCCCTTTAGGCCTGCCACCTCAGTTTTGATGCGCAAAGAAAACCCCAGCACTCCTGGACAGAAATTTGGAGTGCAGCTCCAGAAAACCAGCCCCATGTATGTGTATATATATATACGTTTAATAGAATAAAACTTTGATGACAGCCATGAGCACGGATACTCACGGACATCGGCCCTGAGCATGGATACTCACAGACATTCGTATGAGCCACGTCGCACACTGTTGGAGACTACTGACAGTATGGATGTTTGGCTCATCCCTGGGTGGGCCTACAATCCAAAAATCAGATTGATTGGTGAATTCTAACCATTGGATCTGAGTACTCCAAATAATGCTTGAATCCACGGTTAACAATCAACCCATGAAAAGACTCAAATTTTAAAAATCACCAATCAAGCTGATTTTTGGTCTCTAAGAGTGTGCGACATGGCTCATACGGACTTCTATGAGCATCCATGCTCAAAGATGTTTGTCATCAAAGATTTGCCATGTCTTCTATGTATCTGTATGAGTGTATCTTGTTCCAATGCGCCAGTGTCCAAATAACGACGGTGATGGCTAATGAGTCCACTTCAATTGAAGAAAACATGTGGATTTTCACAAGCAAGAAAATAAGAACAAGGGTCCAGATTACGAAGGTGAGGGCCAATGAGTCCACTTCAATTGAAGAAAACATGTTGATTTTCACAACCAAGAAAATAAGAACAACGATAGAAATAATGCAAATATAAAGCTTACCCTTAGAGTCTCCCATGCAGCAGCATGAGCTTCTGGTGTCTGTACAAGTAAAACAATGCTTACGATAATGGCATAATCTTCACTATGGTTATAGTACAAATCCTTGACTACACAACTGATAGTGATCATACCGATTTTGCACTATCATCTTCAAGGTCAGAAGCTGCAATCCAGTCAACTGATGGTTTCAAAGAACATGCAATACAGGCATGCAGGAGAGCCTGCCAAATGAACCAATGAACAATGATATAAGTAATTAGTTTAAAAAAGATTAAATTCCAAGTATTTAAAACCCCTCCCATTATTTACAGTGGCTACAAATGAGCACACTGTTCAAAAGGATTTGACAAACAATTGCATTTAGACTAGTATAAAAAGAAGAGAAAATCTAAGATTCCACTCAAGAAAATCTACCCCATGCAGTTGATTTCCTCCAGAAAGAACCCAGCATACACTCGTGGGTATATGGTAACTGGTGCAAGTGTCTTCTATATAAAATAAAATATAAAAACCTTAAAACTGATGAAAGTCTATCCCGGATTACAAGAAAATCTTGCTGCAAAGTGTCACCCTTGTGGGAATAAAGCTCCACAGTCCACAAGGTAATTCTAAGTTTAGGTGGGAAGTAGCTACACAAGAACTAGATTACTCAGAAATAACATTACAGTAAGTTTAGGTGGTTGCAAACAATAAATGATCATGTCCTCAGTGGAAGTCTACCCAGACCAAACTAGTGGCTGTTACGAAGCACCCCTTAATAAGGTATCTCACTTGGACCAACAAAGAGAAATACCCATATTATCCCAATCAAACTACTTAGTACATGAAAAAACATTGGTTTTTCTAAATATCTTGTGTATCTCTGATTGTTTACTTAGTTTCTATACGCAATTATATTTTCACGTGCATACTCAACTGTGTATTGACGCCTTGTATTAGGGCCTTCAATTTTTTTTTTTTTAAATTCGTCTGGTAAAGAAAAGGTTACATTAGTAACTTAATGTAGCACAGCCCCAAGTTATGTGAGTACTAATCTCTGTTTCTCTCTCTAAAACCAAGCATGGTATAAGGCTAATATCGCACCTTCACAACAGACAAATATGAATCTGTTAGGCCAATATACTTCCCAACCATCGCAATCTTTACCTGCACAAGGAATTTTCAATTTGTATTACTGCCAGGAGGGAAATACTTCAAAGAAGAGCATTACATGCTACTATTACTAACAGAATTGGTGAGATTATCAAAAGTCTCCGCCCTCTTAGTCCACTCCTGCAAGTCGGGAGGTGTCGCAATGCTGAAACAGAACTTTCATATTTAGTCAGGTAACATAATCAACCATACTGTATTCAATATATTGTTTTCAAGATTATGGTTTTTTGAGGTTTAAAGACTCAATCAAGTTGTATTGGTATCACTCTGCATGGCTATGATTAACACATACGACCAAGATTTCAACAAAATCACAACTGTTTAACGGAGTCACATTGGTATCAACCCAATCACTACAAATCAGCCCGAGTCTTAATTCAAAACAAGCCATCGTATTCATACAGAATTTTGGATTAGCAAAGCTTGGATCTGATTCCAAAATTTAAGTCTTCGAAATTAGAAAAGATGAATAGAAACATGAAAACTTACCTGAGACAGTTTAGCTGTTTTAGAATAGCATGATGAGCATTTTGGTTCTGGAATAGGGTAACCAATCAGAAACTTAAGCAAAGAACATGTAAAAGTAGTTGAAGAAAATATAATAGAGGCAGTCAAGCTTCAAAGTACTCAAAGTATTGTCACTAAACTCACCCGAAGTAAAAGAGGAACATGCCAAATGTTTGGAACATCATGGACATTGAGAATATTACCAGCCTAACAGACAGAGGAGAGCAAAATCTTCCCATGGTAAAAACAGAAATCATTTAAAAAATCATAAAGCAAACTTCATCATCAACCACTCACCGGAACATGGCAAAACTGTGAAAGTTTCTCTTTCGTAGTTTCCAATAAAGGCTGAAAAATAACCAGAACATATCATATATCCTCCTTAAATTCTTAACATCTAGGGAAAAGTAGCAACCAGAAGTAGGACATGAATACTACGTAACGGCTAAGTTTTTAAGGAGCACTACGGAAGTACATCCAAATTCTCATAGAGCAGCCCAAAAAACCACAAAAATAGGATGAAACTCAAGGAACCCGTTGAGTGGACCATGAGAATTATCCACCAACGACAGTAGGCCCGAGTGATACATATGCAGGGTATGGAAGCAAATGATTAAAGACCTGGTTTCAGTGTACAACTTGGACAGAGGAACTGATATGAGTCAATACCTAGTTGACCAAGTAGCTGAAACATCTACACAAAGTTCTCAGGCTCATATCGAAAACTGTCAAAACCTTGATGCTAGCCTCTTATACCAACAAACCATATGAGTTACAGCTGACTGGGGCAAAGATCTAAGAATGGGTACAACGAGTCCGGATTCTATAGGACCAGGTCATATGTATTCTTGCACAGGACCCCTCCCCAAAATGCCACTTGGCACACTCTTTCAGGCCCACTGACACCATGAATGTTTGCCCACTCTTTAGTGAACCCATACACCAAAATTCAGCCTGATTGGTGATTTCTAGCCATTGGATTTTAGCTTGTTTACGTCATGGGCTTTGAACTCATCCATAGGCCTGTTCATGAAGCCCATGACCCAAAAATGCTCAAATCCAATGGCTAGAAATCACCAATCAGGCTATTTTTTGTGTGTAGATCCACCAAGGGGTGGGCAACATCTATGGGGTCACTGAACTGGTAAGAGTGCCCCACGTAGCATTTGGGGGAGGGATCCTATGTGAGAACGCATGGGACCTGGTCCTATAGAATCTGGACTCGGTACGACCACCCCTTCAATAGGTCCAACCTAAGAGAATTATTAGGCTGGAGCTCTTGCATTCCATTAAATCTATTATTTGCATATAAGTAAATACATCAAAAAATACCTGAGCTGAGCGACATGCTAACAAATGCGGAGTCAAGCCCAGTGCCCTCAATTCCCGCACACTATGTTGTGTTGGCTTCGTTTTCTAAAGAAATAGACCCACAAATGAAGAATATTATCTCCGCAGAAGAAAGTAAACACAACAAACAATGTTCATCTCTGCTAATAAAAATCTGACGAGGAAAACACAAAAGTTCAGATATCTCAAACACGGCTTTAAAGTAAGATAAAAGTATAGAGAATTACTTGCTCACCGACTACTCCCAAAACCGGTATAAGGCTCACATGAACGAGGCAGAAGTTATCTTGTCCTGAATAAGGAATTAAAATTTATAATGAATAAATCTCATTGTATACATATGAAATTAATGACATAACGACATATACATGTTGACGTGAGAATGGTTCGGTCCTCTCCCTTTTGTATCTCTCTTTATAACTCTCTCATGCTGCCATATTGCGCACATGTCCAAATCATTCAATTGATTGCCCCCCAGTTAGAAGATCAACATGCTCATAAATCACATTGATAAGATGATCTCAACCACTCAATTAATCAAATTCTTTGTCAATTTTTTTGAAAAAAGTTCATTTATCAGGTGTGCCCACGCATCTCACAGATAGGGCCCACCACCTGGGCAGTCCAGGAAGACCCTTATATGCACTACATGACAGCATGAGCTAGACTGATTAGCAAATGGGAGAAAGAGAACCCCACCACAAGAAAGACTAGGAAAGGGAACAAAAGCCACTCTTTCTAGGAACATCAGAAAATGAATTGCAGCCTTACCAACCGAAAATGACAATTGTCGTAAAGCCTCGATGAATGGCATTGATTCAATGTCACCTGGTACAAACAAGAATTATATTGCTTATAACGATAGAAGGAAGTAAAAAAGAAGCCAACTTACATTCTTGCAACACCACAGAAGAGAATAGCTCCTTGTTCTCTCTGACTCTTACCTACAGTGCCACCCAATTCTATCACACAAATATCTGCTGGGCCCTCTTTTCCATCAACGGGGATGACAGATACAGATTCAATCCAATTCCTAATGGCATCTGTAATGTGTGGGACCACCTACAATCCACTCAAATATGACTGTCACATGATTACCTTTTTGACATCGTAATCAGCATTATTGACAGTTCTTTGCGCACAAGACAAAAAAAAAGTAAGAATAGGAGATCAGGTCTATATAACAGCACCTGGACAGTCTTCCCAAGATAATCACCCCTCCTTTCCTTCTCAAGGACAGACTGAGGCCATAGAGAATAGATTGATTATTTTGAGGGAATTCATAGAAGACTTACAATGTTGGCCTTAGAAAGCATTGTAGAACAGCATTCACATAGAAGAAATTTAAGCACCTGATATATCTTTCCTGTGGTTATGTTGTTGTCTCTAGTAAGTGTCACATCCAAGAAGCGCTCATAATTTCCCAGGTCCAAATCAACCTTGTTGAGAAGCAAACCAGGGTAAATTGATGAATTAATAAAATCATTAACCTGAGACCTGTGAATCTCGAACAAGACAGAAAACGCGTAAAGCAATAACTAGTGGTGAGAGTGTTGTGGCATTCATTAAATGGTGTAGTCAGTTGTTTGCAATCCAACTGGCATATGTGCTGTTGACACAGAAAGTTTAATTGATGGGCCACCAGTGAACGGACTACAGCCAAAAATTGGTTGACCTACTAACCATCCAATTAGCAGGTTGACTTTGGATGCCCATAGTGCTGTGGTTAATTGGCCACAAAGGAATTATGGTACTTAAAAAGGTATTCATAGATTTGGTTGAGACATGGGAAAGTGAGCCAGGTGAGCTTCTAGAGTGCAAGGAGCCATATCTACAACCTTCATTGGAAGGAAAGGTAGAAGGAAGCTGATTTGATTGGGGAAGACATCTGATGTTCAGAATCTGTTCAAGTTCATTGAAATAACAACTTCAAGAATGATAAATTTTCTGGAATAAGTCGGAAATTTCGAAAGAGACGGGGAAAAAAGAAGAGAAAGAGGAAGATCTAACCCTGTCGACAAAGTGGGCCACTGTATTCTTCAATATTTTGGGGTAATTGGTTATTAGAATAATCCAATTGGTGTGATTTGTGGGACTATGGTGCATCAATTGGACGTCTGGATCAATATTGTGTCTTGCACGGCGAACTGAACTATGCCATTTTTTTTGATAGGTAACTATGCCATTTACTAAGGCTATGTATGGTTGCCCTGAAAAAGTTTTCTAGAAATGATTTTTGCATATAAAGTCATAATACTTTTTCTGTACTAACACTTTCCGACATACAAATCGTTTTTCTGTAAAACATTTTGTTGATCACCATACAGAGCCTAAAAGTACAAGATTACCTGATTCCTCGTACAGATAAACAGAGTGAAACACATGACAAAACATTTTGTTTGAATAGTTGGAGATGCTCAAGAGGGGAAAACGCAGCAGTTTATCTTATTGTTACTTTTCTTTTTTTGTTTGGTTAGTTGGGATTGAATCCGCAATCTCACAGTTGCAATTAACCAATAACCAAATGTCTTTTGAGTGATTCCTGGTTTAATTTAAAGATAGATGGAAGAAAAAAACAAACCTCTCCACCATCGTCAAGAACAAAAACCTCCCCGTGTTCAAATGGGGACATTGTACCAGCATCCATGTTCAAGTAAGGATCTGTTCTTATAAACAAACAACACAAACAAAACTGAGAACTGGTGGACAAAAAAAACCTTGAATCACTTCAAAACTCTAGAAAAGCGTAAATTAAATCAAATAAAGAAAATTACCCCAAACCCAATAAAACGTAAGAGAAAATCACATTTTGAGAAGAACCCATTTGTACCGAAGCAAGAAATTGAGAGAGAGAAAAGCAGTATTAACCCCAAAACAAGATCTATGAGGAAACCAATAATTGATGAAGGAAGTCTAAATTTAATAAAAACCCATCAAAATAAATAAATGGAACAGTGGAGGAAGCAATGATTCTAAAGAAAAATTCAACATTACTCTGCAAAAACCACGAACGTTGCCTGATACGATACCCACTAGATTGTAATTAGGCCGTTTGTAATTAGAGTTCTAGTATCCTATTTTAATTAGAAGTCCTAATTCAATTAGAGTACGGTGTTATTAGGATTAGTTTCCTCTTTGAAATCAGAGTCTTAGGGTAGTAGGTCTCTTGAGAGTTGGGTCAATATAATGTAACCTCCGACTGAGAAAAGGGGAAGAAGGAAAATCATTAATTTAAGTAGTAGTTTTAGTTTACCTATGCCGTTTAATTAGTCTTGTTTATTTAATTTAGTTAGCTACTCTCTACGATAGAAAGGGGTTCTATCGTTTGGAATCAAAGCTCTCCTTCCTACGCCCATTGCTTCTGCACCGATCGTCACCGCATCATCAAGCCTTTAAAGTACTCGCAGCCAAAGATCGTCGCCATCACCAAGTTTTTTGCCGATCTTGTCTTTGGTGCTATGCAACCTATCTACAACTCTAGATTAGCAGCGCCACATTCAGGATGGTCTATTCCTATGCATCCACAACCTTGGTTTTCACATAATCTAGTAGCGCCACATTCAGGATGGTCTATTCGAAATCATCCACAACCTTGGTTTTCACATAATCCAGTAGTTCTGTGGCCTAATGTCGCACCTGCACTTTCAACAACCATGCCATCAGATTCACCAACAATGAGGCTTGCCGATGATCAAGAGTTAATTAATTGGTTAGGAAACCAGTTTAACGGGATATTGGAGCAAGTCAACCACATCAAGGACCAGGTCGAAATCATGAATGGACGTTTTGAATGTATGATACAATTGACCTCGAAGAAAAGAAACATCGTTGTACAAAAAGAGATCAAGAACAAATATGATGTAGTCGTTATTGATGATGTTCAAGCCAAACTTGATCAACCCATTCTCGACACCGTCACCAATGATGACCATTCTCCGGATGCAATGCTCAACATTGAGGATCATGTTCAGTTAAAGGTCGAATATGACATGCCTTCGCAAGCCTCCATGGTTGTGAAACAAGAGAACATTACAAATGAAAGAGTTGAGGTGGATGTTTTCTTCAAGAAATCAGCTCCAATTGATTTAGTGCTACCAATTTTTTAGAAGTATATGTGAGCAAATGATGCCCCAAACCGAAGCAAAGAAGATGGTTACAATTCTTGCATGTCTCGTTTATACCATATCACTCGTTCTCAACAAAATAGACAGGGGCCACGGATCTTGAGGTATGACGGATGGATTATCATCATCTACCATTTGGGATCCGGGGAGAATCTTTGTAATTTTTGCATTTCGACCTCTTTCAAGGGGGAAGAAATGATACGATACTCACTAGATAGTGATTAGTCCATTTGTAATTAGAGTTCTAGTGTCCTATTTTAATTAAAAGTCCTAATTGGATTAGAGTAGGGTGTTATTAGGATTAGTTTCCTCTTTAAGATCAGAGTCTCAGGGTAGTAGGTCTCTTGAGAGTTGGGTCTATATAATGTAACCTCCGGCTGAGAAAAGGGGAAGAAGGAAAATCATAAATTTAAGTAGTAGTTTTAGTTTACATACTAGTTTAATTAGTCTGGTTCATTTAATTTAGTTAGCTACTCTCTACGATGGAACGGGGTTCAATCATTGCCCCAAAAAACAGGAAGGAACAGAGTGCCTAAGGAGGTTAGCATTTTACGCCAATCTAAACAAAAAAAAAAAAAAAATCCTACATCATGAACACTAAATCAACAGAAATCGATATTTCTCCAAAACCAATGAAATTAAAACCCATGAAGAACAAGGATTTTAACAGAAGAACTAGTAACACAAATTAAAACAATAACCCATGAGAGCAGACGAACCTATTTTGATGGAGGTGACGCGAAGACCACATGCTTTAAGGACAACACCGATGCTGCTCGCTGTAACGCCTTTGCCAAGCCCACTCACTACTCCTCCCGTCACCAATACGTACTTCATTATCTCTCCCTCTTTCTCTCTATATATCCCTCTCTCTGGGGATTTTCTCTCTCTACTGGTTATTGTAGACAACTTGTTTACGTTAATGTCTGAGCGGGAAAATAGGTCGAAGACGAACCACTTGGTGCGGTTGTTTTTTAGTCGCTTTCGATTATCATCAATATGTCCACGACTTAATTTGAGAATGCTGACTTTGGGTCCTCGTGGACTACACAAATGATGGTCTACCGTCCTTACACCTGCACAGTTGACAGCCATGATGTTGGTAGGACCACCATTCCATTGGTTCCACCTCGAAGATTCAATTATAGAAACTAACATGATGACTATTCAATCCATAAATCATCCCTCACAATCGTTCACTTCATGATGTTTCCATTTGGTTCAGTTTTATCAAAGCCGTGTTTTCACATCTTTTCTTGAGTAAAACTTCTGTCACAGCGTTGTGACAGAAGACAGAAGCTTCTGTCACAACGCAAAATACGAGCCACGTGACACACTCTTAATGAACGCTGACCGTATGGATGTTTGGCCAGTCCCTCGGTGGACCTATAAACCAAAAAGCAACTTGATTAGTGATTTAAAACCTTTTGATCTTTACACCCAAATAACGCTAAATAATGCTCAAATTCCTACCGTTACAATCAACCCATGAAAATAACTTCAATCGAATTGATTAGAAATCACTAATCAGGCTGATTTTTGGTTTAGAGGTGCACCAAGGACTGGCCAAACATCCCTACGGCCAGTGTCCACTAATAATGTGCCACGTGGCTCATATTGTGCGGTGTGACAGAAGCATACGGTGTCACAGAAGTTTTACTCTTTTCTTAGCACCTAAATCCGAGTAAGACTTTGATGACAGGTAGTGTCATCAAGGCCGATGACAGGGTGCAATAGGAGCCATGTGGCGTATTCTTAGAGGACTTTGACCCTATGGATGTTTTTCCAATCCCTATATGGACCTATAAACAAAAAACCAGCTTGATTTGTGATTTCAAACATTTGGATCTTTGTACCTTAAATAATGGTCAATAACGCTAAAATTTCCCACGGTTAAAATCAACCCATGAAAATAATTCCAATCCAACGCCTAAAAATCACTAATCAGGCTGAGTTTTGGCTTTTAGGTCCTTCTAATGATTGGACAAACATCCATACGGTCAGAGTCCTCTAAGAGTGTTCCACGTGGCTCATACTGTACCCTGTCATTGGCCTTGATGACAGGGTCCTGTCACCCTGTCATCAAAGTTTTATTCCCTAAATCCACATTTTGTTGTCGATAAACTGGCACATTAATTGTCTGATCAATCTAAATATCTGAAAAATATCACAATTGATTCGTAAAAGATCGATTGATGGATGACGTTCTGTTGAAGAGGTGACCTGTGAATTCGATGGTGGAGATCAGTGGGGCTTCTGGAGTTTGGGCTTTTGCAGGGGCCCACCTACCTACGAAATGGGTAGGACCGTAGGAATAGTGGAGCCGTTCTATGATACATAATTGTGTATCGAAGTTTTGATACAAAAGTCCCTCCAATTGCCACGTAGTACACTCTTTCTGATCTATTGGCCTATGAATGTTTGACCCACACCCAGCGGTTGCCCCAGTTGGATCCAAGCATTTTTTTTTTTATTATCGTGGGTTTCATGAACCGAACATTCATGGGTTGGTTCCAAGCCTTGGGGTCCAGCAAGGTGTGGACCGAACATTCATGTGTCAACGGGCCCAAAAAGAATATACCACGTGGCAATTGAGGGACTTCTATATCAAAAATTTGATACAGAATTCTGTATCATAGATTTTTCCGGAATGGTGGGGAGAAAGGACATGAAAAGATGGAAGTCGTTAAAATGCTTTGATGCTCACTAAAGAGATGCCTATTAAAAAAATAAGAACAATAAAGAGACACTTGTATCAATCTCGGATTCTCAATCATGGAAGTGACTAAAATACTTTGATACTCACTAAAGCGACGCCTATAAAAAAGAGACACGTGTATCAAATCTTGGATACACTCACTAGTTGCTTTATTCAATTGATGAGGTGATGAACACGATCTGACAACATCCGGGTCTGGATCGAGGTGTTTGGGTCCAATGGGTCAGTTATGGACCTGGGACTTCGAAAGCTCTTTTTTATTACAAAAAAAAAAAAAAAAAACTCTTTTGCACAATGAGTTTTCTTTGCCAGGTTGATCATCATCACCAAAAATCAATTCATTTCCTCATTGCTAATCATATAAAAAAATGATAAAAATAATTGCTTAATTGGATGGTCTGGATTTTTCAATTTAAATACAATTTTTCAAGAGGGTAAGAATGTCACAATGTTGCCACGTGGTCCATACTTCATACTGTGGTTGACTGTCAGCAAAGTTCTACTCCAACATCTACCAAGCGGTCCCATCTTCTATCTATATAACAAAATAGGATGGTTGTCTCCCCCTCTTATCCGACTTCATAAAGGATGGCTGGCTAAGATCTTATCACACCAAATAGATGGTAGATCTCAGCTACTCACACCCAATTCTGACAAACGCTTTTATCGAGGAGTGCCGTGGGCACGGGCCACCCACTAGTATAACAGAACATGGAAGTTATCTTATCTTCCTTCATAAGATAAAGAGTGGCTGAGATAAAATCTATCCATCTAATGTGGACGGTTTGATTTTAACCACTAAATCCCTCACATTTATTCTGTCACTCTGCTCATTTGAGCCCTGGGCACAATAGATTGAAAATTTGAAATTCAAAATTTGAATTTTAGCGCCTTATTTTTCATTAGTCTCTATTATTTTCCCATTTTGCCTTGTACATTTTTCCTTTTTTTTGATAGGTAAATGAAATTTATTGATAAAAGAGCATAGGAGGACAAGAAGGCCTCTTTAGCCCACAAAAAAAAGAAAAGAAAAAAAGCAGTAGAACGAGAAAACAACATACAAAAATCACCCCACCCCATCCCTCCAATACCAAAGAAACCTCTCCTACTCATAGTAGATCAAGGCCTCCCAATTAAAGACCACCTCCTCGAAGAAAATCCCTCTCCCCTCACTGTACAACTTAACCCAAAGAAAGATGAGCCCTTTAATCTCTAGAACCAACGCTTCCGACAACATACTCCTCATTATACTTTACAATCCGTTATAACAGAAAAACGGTAACACCCCCAGTCCATTATACAATTTGAGTGCCAAAGTCACCCAATTTTTGCAATCAGAGAGTGCTGTGAGCATGGGCCATTTACTAATCATTAACATTTCACGATCTTCTTTTTTTTTTTGCACTAAAAAAAGCTCAAAAAAACGGCCAAGAGATTGGGGGTGGGGTGTGGGTTGTTAAAATCCAACTTCAAATAAAAAACCAAGAGATGGGCCAAACATCCATATGGGTAAACTTAACGCTCATGGCTTATAGCAAAGTATTGGATAACAAAACAGGACGGTTGTCTTCCCCTCTTATCCGGCTTCATAAAGGATAGCCGAGATCTTATCGCACCAAATGGACAATAGATCTCAGCCACTCACACCCAATTTTGACAAACGCTTTGTTGATGAGTGCCGTGGGCACGGGTCACCTACTATTTACCTACATATAAGGAATGAAATGAGTTGGATTTACATATAGCCCAAGGGTCAAGCTTAGGAGCCCCACTTTTTATGCCTCGAGAGGGGTATTACCGTTAAAACGGATTGAAACGGCCAGGGGCAAAAATGGAAAAAATAGATTTTAACGGATTTTAATAATTTTAATGGAAAAAAGTGGTGCTGAAATTCAAATTTTAAAATTTAAAAAAAAAAAAATATATATATATATATATATATATATAATTTAATAAAAATTTAATAGTTTTCTTATACCACTCTTATCTTATATGGCTTCAATAATGAGTGGCTGAGATTCACTATGCTTCATATCGATGGTTGAGATTAACTCCCACCTGATTTTGACAAATACTTTGTCGGAAAGTGCCGCGGGCACGTGCCACCCACGCATATATCAAGACAACTCAGTTGTATTCTCTTATCTTATACATCCATCTAATGTGGACGGTTAGATAAATAGTGGTTGAGATCAAATCCATCGATCTAATGTGGACGGTTAGATTTCAGCCACTCAATCCGCCTCATTTGACCTCAATTTATTCAAAATTGAAATTTCAACACCGTTATTTTTTGTTATTTATGTTATTTTTCTATTTCTCCCTCTATGCATTACAATCCTTTATAAAAAGCCGTTATAATGGAAAAACAGTAACGCCCCAGTCCGTTATACCGTTTGAGTGCCGAAGGCACCCAATTTTTGCAAACACTTTTGTCGGAGAGTGCCGTGCGCATGGCCATTTACTATTCTATATAACAAAACACATTGGTTGTCTCCCCACTTATACCTCATCTTATAAGCATCAACAAAGAAGGGCCGAGATCTAATCCTCCCCCAAATTGACGGTGGATCTCCGCCACTCAACTGATTTTGGCAAATTCTTTGTCGAGGAGTGCTGATGGCACGGGGCACCCACAAGATCATCCAATTTAACGGTGAAATTGGATGGTCCAAAGTTTATCAACTTGCAATCTATTTTTCATACGCCTACAAATGTTGGAATGGGCTGATTTTTTGTGAAGTTGATATCCATGTTGAGAAGAATATCATCACCAAAAATCAACTCTTAACTCATTTGCACGTGGTCCCCACATTCATTAGTAAGGATAGCATTAGTCAACGTATCCCAACCCATATATATCTATGTAACAAACAGGACAGTTGTCTCCCCCTCTTAACCGGCTTCATAAAGGATAGCCGAGATCTTATCACACCAAATGGACGGTGGATCTTAGCCACTCACACCCAATTTTGACAAACGCTTTGTCGATGAGTGCCGTGGGCACGGGTCACCTACTATTTACCTACATATAAGGAATGAAATAGGTTGGATTTACACATAGCCCAAGGGTCAGGCTCGGGAGCCCCACTTTTTATGCCTCGAGAGGCGTGTTACCGTTAAAACGGATTGAAACGGCCAGGGGCAAAAATTGAAAAAATAGATTTTAATGATTTTAACGGGAAAAAGTGGTGCTGAAATTCAAATTTTAAAATTTGAAATTTAAAATTAAAAATTAAAAATTTAAAAATTAAAAAATTAAAAAATTAAAAATTGAAAAATTAAAAATAAAAAAAATTAATATAATTTAATGGAAATTTAATGGCTTTCTTATATCCCTCTTATCTTATATGGCTTCAATAATGAGTGGCTGAGATCCACTATGCTTCATATCGATGGCTGAGATTAACTCCCACCCGATTTTGACAAACACTTTGTCGGAAAGTGCCGCGGGCATGAGCCACCCACGCATATATTAAGACAACTCAGTTGTATTCTCTTATCTTATCCATCCATCTAATGTGGACGATCAAATCCATTGATCTAATGTGGATGGTTAGATTTCAGCCACTCCATCCGCCTCATTTGATTTCAATTTATTCAAAATTTAAATTTCAACACCGTTATTTTTTGTTATTTCTGTTATTTTCCCATTTCTCCATCTGTGTGTTACAATCCGTTATAACAGCTGTTATAGTGGAAAAAATGGTAACGCTCCAGTCCATTATACCGTTTGAGTGCCAAAGACACCCAATTTTTGCAAACGCTTTCGTCGGAGAGTGCCGTGGGCATGCGCCATTTACTATTCTATATAACAAAACACATTGGTTGTCTCCCTACTTATACCTCCTCTTATAAGCATCAACAAAGAAGGGCCGAGATCTAATCCTCCCCCAAATGGACGGTGGATCTCCGCCACTCACCTGATTTTGGCAAACTCTTTGTCGAGGAGTGCCGATGGCACAGGGAACGACATAATTAGAAAAATATTTCTATCATTTAAAAAAATTTATTAAAGGTCATTTAGGTATTTAAATTAAGTTTTCAAAATTGCTTCTCGTATAAGCTATAAGTTCAATTTCAATGATTTCTGCTTAAGCCTGACTGGTACGGGTCATCAATCAAGCTGATTGTGGTGTGTAGCAAGGTTTAAAGGAGGCCGTTTTAACGGTATAACAGATTGGGGGTATTGCCATTAAAATGGATTGTAACAGCCAGGGACAACAAAAAAAAGAAAGAAGAGAAAATAGAATTTAATGATTTTAACAGAAAAAATGGCGCTGAAATTGAAAATTGAAAATTTGATATTGAAAATTTCAGAAACGGAAAAAATATAATTTAACAGATTAAACGGCCATTTTTTCCCACAAAAATTCCCAGAATTTAATGGCCGTTAAAACGAAAAACGGCCGTTAAATTCAAAGCGTCAAAATGGGTTTTAACAAAATATAGATGGCCGTTAAAGCCGTTTAAACGGCCGTTTTTAAAACCATGGTGTTTAGGTTCACCAAGAGATGCCAAACGTCAATGAGGTCAGCGCCCGAAAGAGTTCCCCACGTGGCATTTAGGGAGGGGGAAGACGTTAAGCTTTGAACGCGCCGGAGGACAGCAAACTTTTCGGAGGGTAATGTGGTCATTTGATCGGCTACAAATATCAGTTTCCTCGTTCCTCTATTTTCCCGTTGGCAAAATTCAAACATTCGAATTTCAAACAATCAAGACTTGAGAGAGCCGTTTGCATTGAGAATTTGAGAGAGAGAGAGAGATGCTGGGAAGCAAAAGCAACTCAACCTCTGGTTTGTCATGGGCAGACGAGGTAGAGAAAGAAGAAGAAGAAGCTCGAGCTCAGCTCCATCAACAGCAGAAATCCAACCCATTCGGCTTTGCAAGGCCCAGAGAAGTTGTTCTAGAAGAGAAAGGCATCGATTGGAGAAAGGTCGATAAAAAACTACAGGAATGCTCCAATCTAAGGTACTTTTTTCTCTCACCCACATTTTGAAATCTTTCCATCTCTTCATTTCATATCTGAACTTAGATGACGATCAAGTTCTGGATTTTTCAATATTTGATACCTCGGAAAATTGAAGGCTTTGACGGTTCTCTTATAAAATCTAATCCGGGTTTTTTTCTTTTTCTTTTTGGGTTTTGACAAGCGCGTAAAGGGGTTTTCTTGATCTGTGTTTTTGAGGTGTTCTTCCTGGTAAAAGGGTTGTGTGAGTTATTTTGGTGGATTGAGGCATTGGTATTGGTAAAGGGACGTACAGTTCTAACATTTACAAGATGTAGCTTCAGTCCTCAACTGGGTTTTATGACTTTTATCTCACATTAATTTCTATCTATCAAGTTAGATAACTTAGATCCATAAGATAAGACCAACTTAAACATTGTGAAATTTCCTCATTAAGTGTTGGAATTTGTTGCTCCAACGGGGTTTTGAACCAGTCGATCCAGTGGTCGCTATGCAGCGCATGTTTTTGGGCCCACTAACCGCATGGATGTTTAGCCCACCCCTTGGTGGATGTACACACAAGAAATCACCCATATTGATTATCTCAAGCCATTAGATTTTAGCACTTTTCATGAGTGATTCTAACCGTTGGATTCAAGCATGTTTTTTGGTACTATGCGGTAAGTGGGCCCAGAAAAGTGTGTTGGGTGGGGACACTGAAAGACTGGATTGAAAATGAGCAAAAAAAATTCCATACCCATTTTGTTTCAAATATTGTATGTTTTCACTGAAGAATTTTACAGTTCTGTGCCTAGGAAGGAGGAGCAATTAAAGGAAAACATTCCTGCACCAACAAAACCAGTTAAAGGAAAACAGCAGTTTCCCCCAAGGAGCAGGAGAATGGAAGGGAAGATCGAAAATACAGGAAATGGGTGTGCTCGAACTGGGGCCCCATTGGATCATCTAACACTGCAGAATGAGAACCTTGGTTTTTTTGTTCCACCATTCAGGTATCCACCCAAAAACACCATGGGTCTAAAGGAGGAGAAGCAGTGTTGTTACAACTCCTATAGAGCCGAGGTAGGTCAGTCGGATTTTCGTGACGTCAATAGGCGTCTTGATCATCAAGAGCTCCACATCAATCGGGAGAGAGAGACCAGGATTCATGAAAACAGGAAAAGAAATTTTACTGTAGAGGAGTCAATGCATCAATCAATGGGAGAAGCACATAGAGTGAGTACCATGAGAATCTCAACAGCAGCTCATGGAGAAAGGGAGTGGGAGAACATGAATTCTAAGTGTAAGAACAGGAATTTCTTTGGGGAGAGGCTGGTAGGTCCTCCACTGGTAAATGGAAGGAGAGGTGTCCTTCTCAATCATGATAGAGGGTGTAGATCAGCTGATGAAGAGTTTGGTTGGGAGAACATGGAAGATGAATATGAAAGAAGGGGGGGTTTATTGGGCCCATGTCAGCTACCCAATGGAAGAGGGAAATTGGGCCACCTCAGTTTGAACATGGAAAAAGCTGGTTTTGGAGGGAATCATAAGAACAGAGGAGCAAGGCCATCAGCTGTTGAAGTGAGTGAGTGGGAGGACATGGCATATGAGTATGGAAGGCAAAGATTTGATGTGGGGGAGTTTATGGGTCCCTCAACTGGAGCAATGGGTGCCCATCACGATGTGAACATGGAATGCACAGGTTTTGGTTGGGAGAACATGGAAGATGAATATGAAAGAAGGAAAGGTTTATTGGGCCCATGTCAGCTACCCAATGGAGGAGGGAAATGGGGTCATCTCAGTTTGAACATAGAAAAAGCTGGTTTTGGAGGGAATCATAAGAACAGAGGAGCAAGGCCATCAGCCGTTGAAGAGAATGAGTGGGAGAACATGGCATATGAGTATGGAAGGCAGAGATTTGATGTGGGGGAATTTATGGGTCCCTCAACTGAAGCAATGGGTGCTCATCGCAATGTGAACATGGAAAGCACAGGTTTTGGTGGGAACTACAGGAAAAGAGGGATGAAATCAGGATCTAACAATAGTCACTACCATCAAAGAAGGAGAAGATGAATTGAGAGCAATCTAAAATATGTTGTAAGAGCATTTTGTGTAATGGGAAGCTTGCAAATGCCCGAGTTTTATTTCAATTTAACCAGAGATTTAGACAATGTTTTTCGAAGGTGCCAGCCTGCTCTTTTTTTATTATTTTATTTTATTTTATTTTTGAGAACCTCCATGGGGGAGGAGAATTTATTGAATGAAAATGAGAAAAAGTACACTCAGATAAAGGGTGTGTGTGTGTATGCCTAACCCCTCAAAAAGCTATACATCTGAAAAAGAGTATAAAAGGAGAACAACTAATAACCAAACTAGGCTAGGCTCTAATACACGGGGTACCAATCTTATCCAACCGAAGAATGCCAGTAAGCTTAGAGGGGATGTTCTCTCTAATCTCCATATAGGATTTGTTAAGAAGCCATAAAAGTGCCATGTAATCCGCTGTAGTGTTCGATTCTCGATAGACATGAGTTATAGACATGGTAAAGTTTGTGGGTGATGATACTATAGACCTGGGTTCAAAACCCGCTTTCACCGAGTTACTAATCTCTTTAAAAACAGGGTAAACTACCAAAAAAATTTAAGCAGAGATACATTTGAGCTGTACTTAATGGTTTTTGAAATTTAATTCAAAATTTTACCAGTGTTATAGATTTGTTAGATTTTGTCATTACATGCATATGGATATGCACATAGACCTTGTTTTAAATTATTTGCTTTTGGGCTTCCTTATTATGGGCTTCATAAGGACCACATCAGGGTTATGGTGGGCCGCACACTAAAAAAATCATTAGGAGCTTATATAGAGGGAAGAGTTTTCAAAATTACCACTTTTGCCAGTTTTTTTTAAAAGATGTACTCGACTTTCGTTGACTTATCAAATACTAGTGGGTGGCTTGTGCCTCGGCACTCCCCGACAAAGCATTTGCCAAAATCAGGTATGAGTGGATGAGATCCACCATCTATTTGGGGGATAAGATATCGGCCCTTCTTTGTTAAAATAGATAAAAGGGGGTATAAGTGGGGAGACAACCACTGTGTTTTGTTATATAGACTAGTGGGTGCTCCGTGCCATCGGCACTCCTCGACAAAGAATTTGCCAAAATCAAGTGAATGGCGGAGATACACTGTCCATTTGGGGGAGGATTAGAGGAGGTATAAGTAGGGAGACAACCAATGGTCAATGCCCACGGCACTCTCCGACAAAAGCGTTTGCAAAAATTGGCTGCCTTTGGCACTCAAACGGTATAACGGACTGGGGTGTTATCGTTGTTTCCCTTATAACGGCTGTTATAATGGATTGTAATGCACATAGGGAGAAATGGGAAAATAACAAAAATAACAAAAAATAATGGTGTTGAAATTTAAATTTTGAATAAATTGAGGTCAAATGAGGCGGATTGAGTGGCTGAAATCTAACCGTCCACATTAGATCGATGGATTTGATCTCAACCACTCTTTATCTAACCGCCCACATTAGATGGATGGATAAGATAAGAGAATACAACTGAGTTGTCTTGATATATGCGTGGGTGGCCCGTGCCCGCGGCACTTTCCGACAAAGTGTTTGCCAAAATCGGTGGGAGTTAATCTCAGCCATCGATATGAAGCATAGTGGATCTCAGCCACTCATTATTGAAATCGTATAAGATAAGAGGGGTATAAGAAAACCATTAAATTTCTGTTAAATTCTATATATTTTTAAAAATTTTAAATTTTCAAAATTTGAATTTCAACACCACTTTTTTCCGTTAAAATCATTAAAATCCGTTAAAATTCATTTTTTCCATTTTTGCCCTGGCCGTTTCAATCCGTTTTAACGGTAACACCCCTCTCGAGGCATAAAAAGTGGGGCTCCTGAGCCTGATCCTGATCCTTGGGCTATATGTAAATCCAACCCATTTTATTCCTTATATGTAAGTAAATAATAGGTGACCCATGCCCACGGCACTCATCGACAAAACGTTTGTCAAAGTTGGGTGTGAGTGGCTGATATCCACTGTCCATTTGGTGCAATAATATCTCGACCATCCTTTATGAAGCCGGATAAGAGGGGGAGACAACCGTCTTGTTTTGTTATATAGATTAATCAACTATATTACGTTTAGCTGAGATCCGACCGTCCACATTAAATGGATGGAATTGATCTCAACCACTCTTTATCTTATGAAACCGGATAAGATAAGGGATAAGACAATTTCTCTGTTTTGTTATATAGAATATGAATGGAAAATTTCTCCGCTTTCCAATAGTGTCAACTCTTGGAACTAACGAGACTAGCAGATGGCAAGAGAGGAAATTTTTTTGGGAGCATCTTTGAAAAAAAAATGGCAAAATGTGAATTAGATTTCCTTGCCTTTTTATAATGTAAAGATACCCAAAAACGTCTTTTTGAAAAAAAAAAAAAAAAGTGGCAAAATGTGAATTAATTTGTCTTGCCTTTATAAAGTAAAGCATCACAATGTTTTTTTGGTCGGCAAAAGTTGCAGAATGTTGATCACTTTTATATCCATCAACCCTTTCATTCAAGGATGGAAGTCTCCGGATCGGAGGCTGGATCAGTGGGCTTGGCCCATCTAGGCCGAGACGAAGTGAAAATCCTTTGTAAAGCAGTGATCTCAGGTGTGACAGAGATTGGTTTGGATCGGATCGGTGGGCTCCGATCCGATCCCAATCCGGATCGCTGGATCCAGACCGGGATCGTCCTAAAACTTTTGAACCATGCTTTCATTTCTAAAATCTGGATCTACTAGGTGTATTAAATACGCACATTTGACTTTTAAGGCACATGACCATGTAGTCTCATGTTCAATAATTCGGGTTTTAAGTATAAACAAGTTATATACTTCAGTATTCCTCATTGACTCATTAAGGTGGAAGAGAGACCTACATGGTGGGTTTGGGACTACCATGCTAGATTGCTTCCATCCAAGGGGCCTTAGGCGACCGCCTTAATGGCCTTAAGGTAGAGTCGGCCCTGGTTAACGGACCCCAGTCCTGCGGAGAGATCACTGATCGTATGAATGTTTGGCACATCCCCAATCAGCCTGTTCAGTGATATCTAAGCGGTTGGTTGGGTTATTTTCATGGGTTATTTGAAGTTTTGAACATTATTTGGGGTACAGAGATCCAAAGGTTAGAAATGACTAATCAGGCTAATTTTTTGATATGTAGGTCCACCTAGGGATGGGCCAAACAGCCATACGGTCAGTGGTTTCAAAGTATACTCTGGTCAGTAAGCAAAGTTCTACTCTTCAACTTTCTTCCTCTCTCTCTCTCTCTCGTCTGTCGTTTGGAATTTGAAATCTCTCCCTCTCCTAATAGACGTTATAAACTTTTTGTATAATTTTGCACATTTTTAAATTATTAGATCAATTTTAATGGATTGAATGGTCTGTCTTCCTGTCTCCATTTAATGCTCGAACTACGCACCCCCTTCTGTCTTTAATTCAGCCTGCATCTCTCTCTTACCAAAATCACTTCTTTTTGACTCTCTTCAAATCAAAGTCTCTGCAACTCCTTTTCTTCTTCTGAAGCCTTTCTGTTTCTCTCACTTACCTTATATTTCACTTCGAAATCTTATACTCTAACCCTAATTTTGTTGAACCTCTTTCGGCATTTGAAAGAGATTGCTGCAGAATCAAGGGAGAGAGAGAGTGCAGATCTTTCTCACCATTCTTGTACATTCTTCTATCGGTTTGGATAATAATCTCGAAATTGTGTGTTCTGGATGAATGATCTGAGGTGATTCAAATTCATTTTTTTTCCCTTTCAGTTTGCATTTTTTTTTTCGGGAGGTACTGTGTTGAGTAAAGTAGCTGTATCGATCTCTGTTGTTTGTGAAAGTTAGGGATTTGGGTAATTTGAGTGTGAAGGTTAGTTAGTCTGTGATGAGAGACGGAGTAGTTTAACTTAAGTTCTTCGTTCTGGTATGCTTGAATTAGTTGAGTTGAATGTAAGCTATTGCCCAAGTTTCGGGAACTAGGGTGATTTGAAGCGTGGGTTTGATCGAAGTTCCTGTTTTATCCTCCATGAATTTTCAGTTGCTTCAAGTTACACTTTTTATTATATTTTCGGTTTTGAGTTTCTAGAGAGATGTCTTTATACTTGATAGAACATCGTGTAGTTTGATAAATTAAAGGGTTCTTATCATTTTTTTTAATCATTGAAATGCAGATTTTAGGTAGCTGGAACAAATAACATGCTTTTTCTCATCTCGACTGTTGAATGGTTTGATCTCTGGGTGAGAAATGGGGGTTGAGAAGCAAGGTTCAAAGGGTGGAGGAGGTTATGTTGGTGGTTTCCTTCAGTTGTTTGACTGGAATGGCAAGTCGCGAAAGAAGCTCTTCTCTAATATGTCTGATTTTCCAGGTACATTTTCCTTACCAGTATGGAGGTTATGGACACATGTACAGTAACAACTTTCAAAATATTCTGTCAAAGCAGATATACTGTCAAAGCTGATAAAACTCTCATCCACCATGGTTGTATCAATATACAGAACTAATAACCTCTCAAATTCTATAATTGATATCTCAAAAACCTTCTTTAGTATCGGTTTTGGGAGGGAATTTTTCAAAAGAGAAAATGGTAAGGGGGGTCTTGGGGTGGTTTTGCTTCCTGGATAGATAGATGTCCTCTTTTTGGGGAGGGGAGAGGGGAGGGAATATACCAAAGATAACATTCAAACCAATGACTCTCGTAACCAAATATAAGTCCCTGTCCACCACTAATACCGGTAGGAGATATTACCATATGTATTAAGTTTTTTTTAAATAATTTTTTGCTGATACTTTAACTGGTTGGTAATGCTGTGTCTTTTCTTGGCATTTTTGTAGAGGGATCAAAACAAGGAAAGAGAAGCAACGGGAATCTGCCGATGACACGGCTTTGTCTGGTGGGTATTTTTTATTATTATTGTGTTCTTCTACTTATTGATCTGATTTGATGATTAAATACAAGATTTTTTCTTTGCTTTTTGTATTTTCAGATTGACGAGGATGACAATGGAGGATCAAGTATCAAAGGAAGCAGCGATTATAGTTGTGCTTCTTCAGTGACTGATGATGAAGGATATGGAAGTAGGGCTCCTGGGGTAGTAGCCAGGCTTATGGGATTGGATTCCTTGCCCAGTGTTGCTGAGCCCTATTCTACCCCATTTTTTGATTCCAGATCTCTTCGAGATGCTCATTACCGAAGAACCCTTGAATTTCACAACGAGCATCAAATTATGCATTCTGTCAACCAGCACGCTAAACTACAGGCCTTTTCTAGGAATCCTATAGAATCAAAGCCTCATAAGACGTTGAACAGGCCTATTGAGAGGTTCCAAACTGAAATATTGCCTCCAAAGTCAGCTAAATCCATTCCAATTACCCACCATAAGCTTTTGTCTCCAATCAAGAGCCCTGGGTTCATCCCAACCAAGAATGCAGCTCAAATAATGGAGGAAGCTGCAAAGATTATTGAGCCGGGACCTCAGGCAAGTACCAAGGGCAGAATGCCACCACTTGGGTCTTCGTTTGTTCCCTTGAAATTTTGGGATTTGAAGGACAAAATGGAATCTGCTCAAAGACCATCCAGGCTTCCTGAAGCATCTCGAAGGCCTGTTGAGTCCAATGCTGTCAAGTATCTAAAAGGACAGTCTTTGAACAAGAGCTGGAATGGATTAGAAGATACACCCGAGCTCAGGGCTTCACCGAATTTGGAAGATAGTAATTCTGTTGGTTTGAAGAATAGGGGAAAATCCATTTCACTTGCAATCCAAGCGAAGGTCAATGTTCAGAGAAGAGAGGGCTTGAACTCGACCGGTAGTAGGAGTTTGTTGGGCCAGAAGGAACGCAATGAGCTTAAGTTGAACCAACCATTTAAGAGCCAATCAAATACCCAAAAGAATATGCAGAAGAAACCCTCTACACATAGTGCTTCTGGTGTGCTCAGGCAGAATAACCAGAAACAGAATTGCCGAACGAATAAAGACAAGCTACCTTCAAAGCCTTCGATTCCTAACCAGCAAGGCAGGAAAACTCTGTCCTCGGATGCTTCTTTTGGCCGAAATAATACTTTAAACAAGGTTGCAGGGAACTCCAATGTTGGAAGGAAGACTGGCTTAAGTACGATTGATAACCAAAAGGAAGTGCCATCATCAAGAACAAATAATTTCCCTCGAAAGAAACGATCTATAGAAGGGGGCTTCAACTATGAGAATAGTGGCATCGTTGATTCTATTTTGGTCAATGAGAAGCCAATCCAACCTCATATAGCCATAGATGGGCACTTGAAGTGGGCAGAAGATAACAGAAGGAAAGGCACGGATATTGTTTCATTTACATTTACATCCCCTATGACAAAAATCATGCCTGGATCTCAGTCTTCTGATCAGGTGGTGGAGAAAAATAAAAGCAATTGTGCAGATTCTTGGGAAAAAAATCTTGCTGATGTGAAAAATACAAAATCGTCTTCATTGGAATTGAATGTGATAGGAGGAGATGCTTTGAGTATTCTTTTGGAACAAAAGCTTAGAGAATTAACATATGGAGTTGAGTCTTCTATCCGCAATTCAGTCAAATCAGGAAGTGTTGCTACTTCTGCATCTATTCTGCAAGATTTGGTGTCTGACTTCAATACAATAAGCACAGTGGCAAGGGAACATGACAATAAGTCCCAAGTTGGGATGTACACATATAAAATCAGTAGCCTATATGATTCCAATTACCCTTCAACTGATGGTCAGGTATGTCTTATTTATTTACACTGGATTGAAAAGTATTGTATTTTTGTTCCTTTCTAACCTGGTTCAACTGATGGTCAGGTATGTCTTGTTTATTTATACCGTGGATTGAAAAGTATTGTATTTTTGTTCCTTTCCAACCTGGTTTTTAATTCTGAGATTGGTACTCTATATAGTAATAATGCAAATGTTTCTATTGGCCAAATTTGATGGGTCCATAACTTTATGCAATGCGCTTTTCCCTGAGGAGAAGGGAAGCGCTTTTCCCTGGACGAACTATAATAAAATTCCCAAACCAGCTTCAAACAACTCCTAAAAATAAGTTAGGAGGGGCGGCAAGGGTAGGAGAACACTCACCTTCAAATCTTGGAGAAACACAAAAACCTAAAAAATCTCTCCCGACAAGCAAAACTTGAAACCTATACTTTAGGATTTCAAAACCATATACGGAAGCTTCGCGACCTTTAGAAACACAACAACAACACCAAACAAACCCTAGATACACATCTAGGTGTAAACAAACCTCAAACAAACAATTTATAAAGTTTTGTTTGTACAAAAAACCTTAGAAACTTTATTTCCACTTGAAGAAGATGAAGGAAAAAGAAGACAATGATGGGAAAGAAGGAATAACTAGGGTTCTTAAGATCGAATATGCTCTGATACCATGTTAGAAGTAAAGTTCTAGGGTTTGAGAGAAGAAAGAGAGTCACAAACTTGGGTCGTTTGGCCTCCTCATTGTGTTATATATACTAGTCACTTAAGTGGTGTGCGCCCACTTACATTGATAGAACATATGGGCTCAACACTCTACATAAAGCCCATCTATGCAATATAAACATAAAGGAAATAAACTAAGAACTCTAACACCGCCCATGTCCTACTTAATGATAGTGATGTGTTTCTCCCGAACTTTTGTGATTGGAAGTTCTCTTTTAAATTTTCTAATGCCAGCACTCTCTGGCCATTTGCGAAAACAAGCCCCATCAGTGCTCACAAGATTAATATATTGGATTCGACTCTTAACTATAACTTGATTGACTGTGGCATCGTTTTGGATGCAGTCATTCATCTTAACTTTGATGAACCGGTGTTATTCATAGTCATCTGGAACACTAGATGCAAATTTGTTTCTTAATCCTTTTCAATATATACAATCGACAGTTGGAATTCTTCAGAAAATTTGGTAATTATGAAACTATGGTATCTCTATGCTTATCAAAAGAAAAATAAGAAAACAAAAGGAAGTGGAACCATTTTTATGTAAATTTTGTTTGATTTTCAGTACTGTGTTATGTAGAGGAACCATTAGATTTATTTATTTTTCTTCTTTTTCTATTTTCACCAAAATTTGGTTATTGTCTTACTCAAGGAAAATCTTATTTGAGGGCTATCCACTTAACACACTAACATTTCTCAGGGAGTGGAAGAGATGGGTGAGTGTAGCAGCATCAACAGTGAAGCTAGAAAGGAACTCGACTACCGACATCCCAGCCCAGTCTCAATTCTTGAACCGTCTGTCTCAAATGAAACTTGCAACTCTTCAGATAGTGGGGACAGCAACAGTACGAATGGTAAAAACATAATATCCTTTATTGTTTTCAGTCTAGGGTTCTCGTACTTCGTGCAATCAAGGTTTCTGATCCAAAAATCTCCAAACATCTGCATTCTGTTTCCAGGCAGCAAGCAATGTTCATCAATTCAGGCTCAACAAGTGGTTGATTCAAATTGTACAAAGAAGCTCCCCTCAATCAAAGCTGACACGGAGTTATTTGATTCAGCCTCTTCCACGTTTACTGGGACTGTGAGTGGAGAGCATGCAACAACATTTAGCATGACGGATCATGCAAGATCAGACAAGTGGGAACTAAAATATGTGAGAGAGATACTATACAATGCAGAGTTGATGTTCAAGGATTTCGCATTGGGTCGGGCCCGTGAAATCATAAATCCTCATCTCTTTGAGCAATTGGAAAATCGAAAAACCTGGTCGAGAAGTTATTCAGAGGAAAATGACTCTAGGCTTAGGCGGAAGGTGTTGTTCGATTGTGTGGGTGAATGCTTGGATTTGAGATGCAGACGATACGTCGGTGGGGGTTGTAGGAGATGGACAAAAGGGGTGGCGATGGTGCGAAGGAAGGGGTGGTTGGCAGAGGAAGTTTACAAGGAGATTTCAGGGTGGAGAAGCATGGATGATTGGATGTTGGATGAGCTTTTAGACAAGGACATGAGCAGTCAGTATGGTAGATGGCTCGACTTTGAAATGGAAGAATTCGAGGCAGGAGTAGAGATCGAGAGGGGGATATTAAGTTCTTTGGTTGATGAAGTGGTTGCTGATATCTTGTCAGTTTAGGCCTTTTTAAGTTGGTTATTTTCGCCTCCAGTGTAAGTCATTGTGTCCATGTAACTTTGGGGCCTTTATCTTGTTTGATTCTCCAAGGAAATCACTTCTCTCTGTATAATGCTCTGTATTCATGAAGGTGATGCTGACCACCCACCATCTCCGGGTGGGCCAAAGTTTTTAAGTTACAGTGTACTCTTGAGTTCAATAATGGAGAGCTGCCGGGCATGTTGAGCTTTCTATGGTCTCAATGTTCTAGCCAGCTTTACATGCATGGTCGTGGGGTCCACATGGAGATGATTTGGATAATAAGTTAAAAATTTCTAGACCGGGTATTTCACCAAAATGAACTCCATATTTGATAGGATTAGAAGTTTTAGAAAGGACTGCATTCTTGTGAGGATGATCATCCTCACCTAAAATCACCTCTTTACTCATCACTGTGAATGGTTCGGTGCCGTTCCTAAATTTTGGTACGGTTCGTTCCAAAATGTTGGTAAGCATTCCAAATTTATGTAAAAATAGTAGGAATGGTTTGGGAAAATTAGGAATAGTTTTCAGCTGTTACCAAATTTTTGTGATGAGTAGGAAAGGTTCCAGGCTGGGATATAATGACTCATGCTAATCTTACTAATATAATAACTAATGGATGTGGGGCCCACATGTTGATGAGTTAAGGGCTAATTTTTGGTGATGATATTCTTCTCAACATGGATATCAACCTTAGTACTATGAAAAGTGGTTTGCAAGTTGAAAAATTTTGGACCGACGAATTTAACCGTTGAATTTAAGTCCAAATTTGATAGTGTTAGAAGTGTTAGAAATTGCTGACTTTTTAGTGAGGAGGCAGGGATCATCCTCCCCAAAAATCAGCTCTTTAGCTCTTCTGCATGTCGGCCCCACGTCCATTAGTAATCTATTAGTAATGGACACCCACTGACCCAAGAATCATTGGTCCCCCTTGATGGACCTACACCCAAAATTTCAGTATAATTGATGATCTATAGCCATTGGATTCGAGCATTTTAACTGTTGAATTCGAGTAATTTTTCGGGAGCTCAGATTGAATGGTTAAAGATCACCAATCAGGCTGATTTTTGGTGTGTAGGTCTCTCGGTCCGGGAAAAGCCAATCATTCATAGGCCAGTGGGCCTGAAAGAGTGTGCTGCATGAAAAATTCATGGGTCGCTTCCAGAAGTCTCTTTTAGAATTTGGAAGTCTTAATTAGAAAAGAGTTATTTCCAGAAGGGAGTGAGTTTATTTTGTTTTTGTTGCTTAATCAATCACCAGTATATTCTTTTGAGATAATGACCATGAATCGATCAAACCATTGAAAAAGTTGCATGAATTAACCATCAAATAATTTGATATTTTCCAAAACTTCTGATTGGACCGACTCTGGTTTCTAACATATTTTAGATGGAACACGTCCTTTTTTTTTTATAACCATTGGATGACCAGATTAATCTTTTGGCTACTATCATCTGATTGGGACGATTCTGGTATATGACATGTTTTAGATGGAACAATTTCTTCTTTTATTTTTTTTTATAACCATTGGATGATCAGGTTACTATCATCTGATTGGGCTGATTCTGGTCCATGACATGTTTTAGATGGAACATGTTCTTTTTGATAATCATTGGATGGCCAGAATCAAAATCTGACAGTTAGGAGGTGCAAATATGCTGACCCACGAGAAGTTTCAGGGCTATTTAAACTTTCACAAAAAGCCAGGATTAGGCCCAGCCCATTTACCACCAATAAGAGTGTCCAAATTGATGACCTAGAAGGCTACATATATGGGGTATGACGCGGGAGCTTATGGTCCTTGGGCGGGAGGTTATGCTCCAAGGGTACTATGATTAAGAAAAAAAGAAGGGTAGTATGATTAAGAAAGATAGCCTGGGCCTCCTCTATAAGGTGGGCTCCCTAAATCCCGGGCCACCTCTTGACGAAGCTACGGGCTTTGACCTATTTTATGTACTACTATTTGACATGGGCCTGTTCCATAATTAGCTAAGCTCTGAAAGTCATTCAAATCGGATGCTACGATCATATCAATCAGTGGCATAGCATGGTTCCAAGTGATCTAGTATCATAGGAACTCTCCTAACATCTCCGATATATACTGAGGCACACCAAATCAGCATCAGCAGGTGTATGAATATACCAGTAAAGCAAAACATAAATTACAATGAAAAAGTGAGAAAAGTAATTTATTTCATGAATATTGTTGACTTTCACTTTTGACCCTGTCCATACAAGCATTTTTTTTGAAGGGTAGAAGAATCTAATAACTATTTTCGGGCCCACTGACTCCATGAATATTTGACCCACATCTTGGTGGACCCACACACCAAAAATCAGCGTGATTAGTGATTTCTAGCCATTGAATTTGAGCACTTTTTCATCATGGGCTTAGAACCACTTCATAGGCATGTTCATAAAGCACATGATGAAAAGTACTCAAATCCTATGGCTAGAAATCACCAATCACGCTGATTTTTGGTGTGTGGGTCCATGAAGATGTGGGCCAAATATTTATGGAGTCAGGGGGCCCGAAAGAGTCTACTACGTGGCAAATTGAGGGACTTCAGCATCAGAATTTTGATACCGAAGTCGGTATTGAAGAACAGCCCATTAAAAATGATGGCATCCACTAGTTACTGGCTAATTACCTTCCCACCCTAAATATTATAAACAAAAACAAAATAGAAACAAATAAAAAAGAAATAATTATACGAGTAGAGTAAACTATTTTACTTATTAAAAAAAAGTGTCAACTATTTTTGAGGTATTAAACTGGAGTAAAACTTTGATGACTGCACCCTGTCATCAAAGGAGATGACAGGGTTGCAGATCTCGACACCTTGATTTTGTAAGGGCTGACCACCTCGGCCTCACCGCACATGTACCTAGGATGTACTCAGTGCTTTTTGCCAAAACACTTACCTGGGTATGTGTGTGGTGAGGCCGAGGTGGTCTGTCCATACAAAATCCACGTGGCCGAGATCTGCAACACTATCATCTCCTTTGATGACCGGGTCTGTCATCAAAGTTTTACTCATTAAACTGCACACCAACCTCATTTTCAGAATGTGTGTACAAAACTCTATTAGACCTGAAATCCTTGAAAAGAGAAAAAAATAGAAAAAGGTATGAATGCTTTCATTAGTGGACATTATAGCACTATTGATGACCATCGAAGTTGGGTAATACATATTTTTTTTCGTTAGGACTCAAATGAAATATTATCATTAAAACAAAGCTCTAACCATGGTTTAAAGAACGGAAAATTTTTAAAAAGAAAAAAAACTTTAATCTATTTACAAAAACAAAAATAAAATTGTGAGAATCCCAAAAAAAGTAACTAAACGCCATTTGAAAGGGTGTTTCTTCCTAACAGAAATAAAAAGTGAAAAGCTTGATTGAAAAAGCTGAAAAGGCTAACAAACGCCCTTTTAAAGGGCGTTTTTCCCTGACAAACGCCATTTAAAATAACGTTTCCCATAGAGTAACACTTTTGTCCCAATACGAGCCACGTGGCACACTCTTAGTAGATGTTGACCGTATGGATGTTTGATCAGTCCCTTGATGGACCTGCAGTCCAAAAATCAGCCTAATTAGTAATTTACAGCCTTTGGATCTTTGCACTCAAATTCTTACGATTAAAATCAACCCATGAAAATAACTTCAATCCAATGCTTATAAACCACTAATCATGTTTCTTTTTTGGTGTGTAGGTCCACCTAGTGATTTGCCAAACATCCATATGGTCATTGTCCGATAAGAGTGTGCCATGTGGCTCGTATCGGGGCAAAAGTTTTACTACTCTATGGGCAAACGCCCTTTTTAAGGACGTCTGTCAGGTACAAACGCCCTTTAAAAGGATGTTTGTCAGCCTTTTCAGTTTTTATCCGGAGAAACAGTCAATCTTTTCACCTTTTATATCAATCAGGGAGAAACGCCCTTTTTCATTACCTTTTTTGGGAATGTTCGAAATTTATTTTTGTTTTTGTAAATAAATTAAAGTTTGTTTTCTTTTTAGAAATTTTCCGTTTAATCGACTGGGAGAAGCATTTAATGATTTCTTTAACACCAAAAGACCACAAAACCAGTGGATAATTTAAAGAAAACAAATGAAATAAAATAAGTAGGATAGATGTGTTAGGACTTAAAACACTTAGGCAGACTCTCTAATGACTCACAAAGAGAAAATTGAGAGATTGTTGGAGGATGTTAACAAATGAAAAAGACTCCCCTTTATATAGAATTGGAGATGGTACATGAATAATAAAGATTATGCCAAGTGGTGACTATCTAACGGTCAGAATATTCTAGAATTCTCTACATCTTCAGCGCTTTACGAATACTCTAGACTTCTATCAATCTTCTTTGTTTTATCCTAAGATCTTTCTAGGTAAACTAATATATTAGTAAATTTTACTTAAATATTTTCCAGACAAAAATGTCATTGATTTAAAATATATATATACACATACTAGGGGAATGCCATGTGTGATGCATCGTGCACCTTACACGTGGCACACTCGTAGAGATCACTGACCGTATCGATGTTTGGCACATCCCCTAGATGGACCTACATGCAAAAAATCAGCTTGATTAGTGATTTTTAAGGATTTGATTGGAGTTGTTTTCATGGGTTGATTTTTAACCGTAGATTTCGAGCATTATTTGGGGTACTCAGATCTAAAGGTTTGAAATCACTAATCAAGCTGATATTTGGTATATAGGTCCACCTAGGGATGGGACAAACATCTGTATGGTCAGTAGTCTCTAAAGTAGAGAGGCCTTTAATTATCACAAACCGTGGGTGGCAAGCACGGTTAAAAATATTTTTGTTACTCAACCTTGCCTCTGGGCCAACTGACTGCATGCGTGTTTAGCCCACCCCTTGTAGACCTTTATACCAAAAATCAGCTTATAAGCTTGTTTGATGATTTTTAGCAGTTGGTTTTAGTACTAAAAAAATTGGTTGAATCAAACGGCTAGAATCACGCCTTAAAAAATACTAAAATCTAGTGGCTAAAGATTATCAATCATAGTAATTTTTGGTGTGTATACCCACCAAGGGGTGGGCTAAACATCCATGAGGTCAGTGGGCCTAGATGGCAGCGGTAAGGGGTGAGTAACGAAAATGGTGCTAGCAGCGTGAGCTAGAGCTTGTTACATGGCGACCCTTTTCGGCGAATTTCTTTTAACGAAATTACCCCCCACTTCAGATTTGTTTTTTTGAAAGAGAAAAAGTATCTGTTTATTAGAGGGATATTTTCGTCAAATATGAAATGTAGACAGGAAGGTGAAAAACTGGAAAAAAAAAGTATGGTCCACCCTGGTGGGAAAAGTTCAGCCTCCCCAAATGCTACATGGCATACTATTTCGGGCGACCCACTAATAATTGGCACATAACAAAAATCAGTCTGATTGGTGATTTCTAGCCATTGATTCCAGCCTTTTTTTCCATCACGGGTCTGGAATCCAAACAAGGGGTTTGTTCAAGAAGCCCATGATAAAAAAGAAAAAGAAAAAAGAAGGCAAGAATCCAAGAGCTAGAAATCATCAATCAGACTGATTTTTCGTGTGTAGGCAATCCGATGTCAGTCAAGTGCACGGTCGATTGCAGATACACGTCAGCATCACCCCACATCCATCTTGAGTTTTCCTCATCATTCATGCTTAGATGCTACATTGCTTCTCCTCTCGAGGTTTGAAGTCTACACGGAGTATGATCTATTCATAATTGTCTTACTAGCTTATCCTTCTACTGAGCCGTTCTATGATAAAGAAATCTGTAACTCAATCTGTACATACAACCCTATGTGTTGGATTTGAACACTTTTCATCATGGACTTTGAGCAAACGCATGGGCCTGTTCATGAAGCCCACGATAAAATGTGCTAAATTAACCTCTAAATCAATATCACATCCGCTAAGGTGTGGGCCAACCATCAAGTCCGTGGGCCCTAAAGAGTGTGTCACGCGGCATTTTGATGTATCATAGTTTTTTTTTCTTGTCCCTTCTACTTGCTTTCCGTTCTCCTTCAGACCGAACAAACCATGAAAAAGAAATCACATGATTTGACAGAGATAGGAGGAGCGATAAGCTATTGCTCCTGAAAACCATGTTCTCTTTTTTATTATATATATTGAGCGCTAGATTCAGAGAATCGGACCAGCTCAACCCCTCAAATACCACACTATCACGCAAAGGTGGTGGCCCCAACCTTGATAACCGTCTGATCCTTGACTGGCGCAGCTGCTCTCCCCGATGCTATCTATTAGCTGAAATTCGTCATTGGAAGAAGAAAAAGGTCTAAAACTATACTCCAACATAGGACATAACTGGATTTCGAGCATCTTTTGGCGGTACTCAGATCTAAACGTTAGAAATCACTAATCCTGGTGATTTTTGGTATGTAGGTCTACCTAGGGATAGGCCATACATCCATACAATTATTAGTCCTCATCATTAATGTTGATGATGGACCTCCTATGTGGCATGAAGCAAGGGACTGTATTGAAAATAAGAATGATGGCATTGAAAAGTAATTAAGTGGGAGCAATTGGTTGAAAATGTAATAATGACAGTATAAGTAGAAAGAACAACAAAATAACTCAAGTGAAGCTCCGATGGATGGCAAACCCAGTCTTGGCTTCGTAATTGTAGTAGGGGGACGCCACGTGCAATGTACGTGCACCTTACACATGACACACTCTTAGAGACCATTGACTGTATAGATGTTTGGACGATTGATTTTGAATTGTAGATTTTAAGCATTATTTTGTATACAAAGACCCCCACGTTTAAAATTATTGAAAGACATGAGAAGTAATTAGGTGATCATCTAGGGGTATTATTGACGTTCAGGAGAGATGAAAGAGGTATGCAAAGGAGTAGAACATCTTTCGTCAATAATGATGAGAAACCACAATATGAGACATGTAGCACTCTTACTTGGCCTTTGGTAAAAAAAATTTCTCCAACCTTAAGTCTAAATGGGCTGAAATTCAGTGATTTCAAATCAAGTGGTGTTTGGTAAACAATTTAATTTCAGCCCTTAACACTAAAATCATTGAAATTCAGTGAAAAGGGCAAAAAAGTGAAATCAAGTGAAAGCCGATCACACATCACAATAAGAGCCACGTGGCACACTCTTATAGGACTATGACCGTATGGATGTTTGGCTAGTCCCTCGACAGACTTGTACACCGAAAATTAGCTTGATTAGTGATTGTTAACCGTTTGATTGGAGTCATTTACATGGGTTGATTTTAACCGTATAATTTAAAGCATTATTAACCATTTTTGGGGGTACTAGATTCAAAGGTCTGACATAACTAATCAGGCTGATTTTTCAATTGAAGGTCCAACGAGGGACTGGACAAACATCCAAACGGTCATCGAAATCTAAAAATGTGCCACGTGGCTCATATTGTGGTGTGTGATCAGCTTTGCTCACACACAGGTGTGAGCGAAGGTTTACTCCAAGGACGCGGGACCATGTGATCATTACTCTTGTTTAACAGGCAGGGGTTTAGCCGTTTAGGTAAGTTACTACATTGGCCCCGGCAACGAACATAGGAGCGAGTCTTGACAGTATCAGCAATCTTACGCGGTCCAGCTGTCGCGCCGAACATCACCGGATGGTGTTTTGGTACTTAACTAATGAGAACGATACCTCTCCACTATTCAAATTACCAAAACACCTGTTGCCACCTTTCCTCCAACAAAATCCGGGGAGGGATACCCTAAAAGTCCAGTACAGAATAGATGTCTACAAGGACCAATTGGTTTACACGGGGAAGGATGTAGGACGTGGACAAAGATACTGTCCACGTTGTCTGCATATACTACCAGATGGATTTAGATTCATCACATCAAGCAAACACGTGGTAGATAATGGCTCGCCGAAGCCGCCCAAAAAACTTTATGCCTGTTCCTTATTAACCATGGAGTCATGGGCATATTAGTCATTTATAAGTCGATACGGAGAGAAAAGATAGGGGCATTGATGATATATAAACATATATCCAGGGGCATTTTAACCTAACTGTAAACCGCCTGATCAATTTCTTCCCATCTGTTACAGCTTCTCCCTTATCATTGCTTGTCGAACAAGCAGTCCTTCGTTCTTCGCAGGAAAATGGAGCTCGAAAACTCTGACCGTGGAGGAAACCAAAGCTCCGAACCAGAACCAGACCTTCAGAACCCTAACAATGGGGAACCCTTCCATCCTCATCAAATCCAGCGTTTCAGCGAAGAGATTGACAGCACTTGCTCTACTCCGTACGTCAGCGCTCCTTCGAGCCCCGGCCGCGGTCCCAACGGCTACTTCTTCAGCGCTCCTGCGAGTCCAATGCACTTCGTTTTATCATCCTCGTCTTCTTTTTCAGCTTTCGCATCTTCTTCCGACGTCTCCGTTTCTGGATCGTTTGAGTTTGAATTCTCTGCGAGGTTCACTTCGAATAGTTCGACCGCAGCTGGATCGATGATTTCTGCGGATGAGTTATTCTTGAACGGCCAGATCCGGCCGATGAAGCTCTCTTCTCACTTGCAGAGGCCTCAGATCTTAGCTCCGTTGTTGGATCTTGAAGTCGAAGACGAAGAAGATGAAGAAAGCAAGGATTCAACAGATTTAGAGTTCGTGAAGCGTGAGGATTCGATGGTGAGGGGGAGAGATCTGAGATTACGTAACAGATCTCTGCACCGGCGAGCCAGATCTCTGTCTCCTCTGAGGAATGCACCGTTTCAGTGGCACGAAGATGAAGAAGAAGATCACGAAGAGCGAGAGATCAACGAGCGTGATTTAGACTTAGATCGAAAACAGGCAGAGACACCGTCAACCGGAACGACACCTTCGGTCTCTGCGTCGTCTTCGAGGTCTTCTTCGTCCGGTAGGAATTCGAAGAGGTGGGTATTCTTGAAGGATTTTCTAAGAAGTAAAAGCGAAGGGAGAGGGAACGGTAAGGAGAAGTTCTGGTCTTCGATTTCGTTCTCTCCTGGTAAAGACAAGAAATCATTAGCTAAAGACAAGAAACCCTCATCCATATCTTCGAGGAATGAAACACAGAAGCCGAAACGAACCCAATCGGTTCCCGCCAAAAAACCAGTAGCAGGAAAGCTGGCCAATGGCGTCGCGAAACGTCGGATATCGGCCTCACCTCACGAGCTGCACTACACAGCAAATAGAGCTCAGGCAGAGGAGATGAAAAAGAAGACGTTCTTGCCGTACAGACAAGGACTGCTTGGGTGCCTAGGGTTTAGCTCGAAGGGCTACGGTGCCATGAACGGATTTGCCAGAACTCTGAACCCGGTCTCTTCTAGGTAAATAAAAATTTATTACTCGGTTTTCACTGAGATTTTTGTATAGTTTTTCTTTCTTCAAGTATGTTTACTGTTTAGTATCATCTGTATTTTTTCTGGGGTTTTATTAGTTTAAGTAGAAGCTGCTGATGATCAATGTATTTGCCTCTGCAACTGATGAAATTCTGGGGTTTTATAACCCTTTCGCTTTCAAAGAACAAAAAAAGAGAAACAGGCGAAGCAGTCTACAATTGTCCTTCCTCCATTTATTATAATTTTATATGTACACATCTATAAAAAATAATATATAAATATCATTTACAGCTTTCTATCTCTCCCATTTCTTATTTTTTGGATTTTTGCAACACCTGCCTAAAAATCGAAACTATATTGTAATACCCCCTTATACTTTCAAAATTTTACATTAGTCCTTTGACCTAGTTTAACTGTGGTTGACTTCAGTTAAAATAGACTTGAAATCATCGACAGTTAGTAGTTACCATTGGCAGTATTTAGGTCAGGAGACTCAGGAGTCAGGACCGTCAGGTGCATGGCCTGTTTTGATGCGAGTCAAGTGACGGTAAAACTAGGTCAAGGGTGGTATTACTAATTACTTCCAAATTTCAGATTGAAAAAAAAAAAAACTCTTTATAGTCTATAGCTAGGGGAACGCCACGTGCGATGCACCTTGTACATGACCTTACACGTGGCGTACTCGTAGAGATCACTGACCTATAGATGTTTGGCACATCTCTACATGGGCTGGGCCTATATGCAAAAACATCAGTCTCATTAGTGGTTTTTAAGTATTTGATTGGAGTCATTTTCATGGGTTGATTTTTAACCATAGATTTTAAGCATTATTTGGGGTACTCAGATCCAAAGGTTTGAAATCACTTATCAGACTGATATTTGGTATATAGGTCCACCTAGTAATGGAACAAACATCCATAAGGTCAGTGGTCTCTAAGAGTGCCACGTGGCTTATACTATTGTCCCTCGTTGATGAGGGACGTGGGCGTACGAGAACCTGAACTGTTAAGCGACATTTAATGAGGGAAGGTTTTACCTTTACATGGGTGGCAACCTTGGTTGCTTGTTGCTTTATAATAGTATAGATATTTTATTGTGAGGGAGTCACTCGGTCATGATTTGCCTGCCTTGGTTTGGTTCCGAGTGAGTCCCCAAATCACGCCGCCCTCTAATATATTTCACACCAAAAAATTGGCGGGGCCAATATATTAAGGGTCGGGCTCCGTGGACAGATATAAAATGATAGGTATTTGTAGAGAGACACAATATAAGCCACGTGGCACACTCTTACAGGACTCTGACCGTATGGATGTTTGTCCTATCCCATGGTGGACCTACAAACCAAAAATCAGCCTGATTAGTGATTTATAGGCTTTTGGATTAGACTTATTTTCATGGTCTGATCTCAACTGTGGGAATTTGAGCAGTATTTGATGTACAAAGATCCAACACTTATAAATCACTAATCAGGCTGATTTTTGGTTTGTAGGTCCACCATAGGATAGGACAAACATCCATACGGTCAGCGTCCTGTAAGAGTGCGCCACGTGGCTTATATTGTGTCCCTGTACAGATACCTGTCATTTTATATCTGTCAACGAAGCCCGACCCATATATAAATTAGAAGTTTTACAGTGGGAAGTTTTTTGGTGGGAATGGTCTCTATGGTGAGGAGATGACAAAAATTCAAATCATTTAGATATTTGTAGCCTGGTTTACAAGTTGAAGAATTATGGACAGTCTATTTTTTTTTACCGTTAACTTGAAATCCACACTTGAGGGGATGGAAATTTCAGAATGCGCTGATTTTTTTAGGGGAGATCTATATGGTGAGAGATCATCCTCAACAAAAATCAGCCATTGATTCATCTTCCATATGGGTACGCCAAAATTGGTGTGAAATTTTGTGTCCCCTGATCCTGAACCTAATACCCCTTGAAATTTAAAAGTAATTAGGAATATCCCTTATACTTTCAAATTTTAGGGTTACCCTCTTGACCTAGTTTAACAACGGACTTAAATCACACGTATTGTATTTGCAATATTATGAGGTGCATGTCGCATTTTGACGGTTAGTCAAATGATGGTTAAACTAGGTTAAGGGGGATAATCCTAAAGTACGAAAGTGTAAGGGGTCTTACTGATTACTTTCAACTTTAAAAGGGGTGTTACTAAAATATCCAAAAAAAAATTATAATTTGAAATATAATTGCCTATTTAAATGGATTGGTACTTGTGATAACGAGATTTTATTATGTTGATCCACATTGAATATTTACCAAGACCCACACTTGATGCTTTGGTTACTTGGTAGGTGGGTGGGAGATGGAGTGTGTGACCCACTGACCCACGATACATTTCCGCGTCTATTGGATTCTTGATTCTTGATTCTTGATATAGCTAACCCACATGGGAAAGGCCCCTGTTAGGTAGGGAGTCCTGTATATGACCCACATTTGGGAAGGTACTTGGTGTGTCCTTTTTGGTTGTTTCTACACCTCGACCATGTGTATATCTGCTGATATTGCATGAGGGTGTTTATTTGGGGATGGGGGTTGGGGAGGCATCACCAATTTGTTTTTTTTCTCTTGTTTATCCAAGTAAGAAGCATTGGGACCATGAGAAGCTCTATTTTTGCGTCTCTATCGTACTGTAAAGGTTGTGTTCGATACTCAGACATGGACATGGATATTGACAGTGGCGGAGCCATGATTTTGATAAGGGGGCCAAAGTCTGTATCATCTACTCCTCTTCGTGCCCTTCTCCGTGAAAAACAATTGGAAGGAAAAATTTGTAGAGTTAGTTTTCTATAGGGTCGTGACGGAACATGGTATAGGCGTCACGTACCGCATTTTTTTGTTACTCACAGCTGCCATCTGGGCCCACTGACTGCGTGGATGTTTATCCCACCCCTTGGTAGACATTCATACAAAAAATCAACTCGTTTGTTGATTTTTACCCGTAGGTTTTAGTACTAAAATAAATGGTTAATTAGATCCAACGGCCAGAATAACGCATTAAAAACTACAAAAATCAAGTGGCTATAGATTACCTTGTTTCATCTTTTTCCTGTTTGTAACAAAACTTTAGTGCAAGGAGATGTTCTTTCCTAAAGAAGGGTAAATGTGCCATTTTTTTTGTGCAAGGAGATTTTCTTGCATTTGTGAGAATTCGATAGATGGGCCCAGTTCCATCAAGTTTTATTGTACCCATCTGATTGCTGGCATGGGAAATCAGATCATGGAGCCCAACACCATCACTGTTCATGGGCCTAGACCTAATATTGGACATTTTCTAAGGTTTTTAAAATGGTGGGCCACCTCTTAATGGTGCATAACAAATAAATCATTCTGATGGGACAAAATCCAACCACCGTAGTGTGGGCAAGCATCTTGTGCCATAAGATCAACTGATGAAATTGAATAATTTGAGCTATACGCCGAATGAAAGAAGGGGCCCACTAATTGAATAGTCCAGATCTATTTGTTGGCTGCATGTTTATAGAGTCTCGCGTGCACCTCATTATCTCACGCGTTGCTTCTTCTTAATTTTTTCATAGTTAATAAATATATTAACCTGCAGTTAAGTTGGTTGGTGAACTGTCCAGTTGGTTCAGGTGTGACGCGTCTTTACAGTGCTCCCATCTTTTAATCAATCAAAAAACTAACTGGTGGTTAAGTTAGTTAATGACGTGTAAACTCGTAATTTCCTAGAATGCTTGAATTGGTTGAAGTTGAACTAGATTTTTTGAACACGAACGACACAGACTAAGCGATGGGAACTCTGCCACACGTGTTCAGTTGTAAATGGACCATGCATCATGATTCTTGGCTTCTTGCTCTGGCTTTTGGAGTATTTGAGTACAGATTGATCATTATTGCTTTTGCTTTTGCTTTGGGTTCGAGAGCAGTTCGTACGTAACTTTTATTTTTGGTAAGCAAAAATGGGACCGAGGGCTTTTGCGAAAAATTTAAAAAGATTAGGATTTTATACAAATTACAAAGAAATAGCTTGAAACTAGTTGATTGATCTAGGGTAACATTATTTGTACCCATCATTTTCATTTGTGGAAGGACATCTTATCTACACGTACCATAAGTTGCACACACACCCAAACAAAAAATAAAATAAACAAATCTGACGAAGAAGAGTAACCCACCACCACTGTCATCTTCTTCTTCAACACCCTCACGCCAACATCTTCACCACAACTGCACCTCGGTTTTAAATTTCAGTTTCGGCAGCAATTTAGGTGAGGTCGAAAATTGAAATTTCCAAAATTCGGTTGATTTCGGTATAGAAAGCTATATTTCAGGAATTTTGGTACTCACCAAAATCAAAATTTTGGCCTAAAATTTCACCGTTTTAATTAAAATTTAAAACCTTATTGCTTCTTCTTCTGCCACCACCGCCACAATCACTACACAACCACCAAGGAACCTCTCTCTCTCTCTCTCTCTCACTAAAAAAAAGTTTCGTGCATGTCCGCAGGCCAGGACTGACATAGTCAAAGCCATGTCGGTCATCGCCGGCCTGCTGACATAGACAAAGGCAAGGCATGTTGGCCCTAGCCTGCCGACATGCACCAGATTTTTTTTAAGAAAGAGAGAGGACGGTGGGGGTAGGGTGGTGGTGGGAGATGGTGCGGTGGTGATGTTGGACAAAAGGAAGATGATGGTGGGGGTCCGACAAAAAAAAGATGACGTTAGTAGAGGATTTTTTTTTTGGTAAAAGGTGGGTATAGATTTTGGGACACATTTGTCTCTCTTTCTTTGTTATTTGGGTGCACTTCGAGAAAACATGGGTGCAAATAATGCTACCCTTGATCTATGGTCCATAGTAAATTCTCAAATTATTCGCGAACCATATGAATTATCAAACAAACAAACCGTACAGCATTTTATTCAAAGGTTTGGAAAAATGTGCGCATTTTTAATCATAATCGAATAATTCACGAACTTTTCGAAATCATTACTTTTAAAAATGAAAATTCATTTTATAAGTCAACAAATTGTCGATATATATTTTGCTTTTATCTTATTTTTTGAATTATTTTTGCTGAATATTTGAAGGTATGTTTAAATGACAAACCTTAATTATAATCGAACATCTCCCATACCGCATTTTTGCCGCACTCTGAATTGCTAACCATGCTATCGTCAATGAACTAATCAATTCAGTCGTTCGATGGCCCATTTCATGGGTAAGGCCCTTAAACTGTTTGGATACCTACTAAATAATCAACTTTAAAAACGGGAAAATAACAGTAAAAAACGGTGCTAAAATTTAAAATTTTCAATAAAATTTATAACGGACGCCTTTTTAACTAATTTTTTTACCAGAAACTAACGGTCTTTATTTTCGTTACAATGGAAAAATAACGGCTGTTATAACAAAAATAATGGACATTATTTTCTGAGCATTGAAACGGTAATGGGGGAGGTCTGAATCCGTTATAACAGCCATTTTTTAAACCATGGTTTGTATACCTATTCTGAAAAAATAGACGTTGCAAGTACCCACGTTACATTTGGCCCACCCTTCGGCGGACGACTTACACACACAAGTGATTTTTAGCTGTTGGATTCGAGCAATTTTCGTCGTGGACTGGAACCTTCCCACGAGCCTGTTCATTATGCCCATGATGGAAAATGCTCAAATCCAACGGCTAAATATCACCAACCAGGTTAACATTCTGGTGTATATGGGTCCATGTACACTAAATATTCACGTAGTGGGCCAGAACATGACATTTTTTTTAGCCGACTTGATCATTTTTGCTCTATACTGATTGAGCAAAATATTAGGTGTCTGTCGTCCATGCCACGTGTCTAGCATGAGGCCGTGGATCTTAAGTATATGATTGAAGAATGAATGATCACTTGAACGCGTCCCACTGAGCTCAGAATCGTGTTATCGATGGGAACGCATCCTTGGTGGAACAAAGGTCGTGAAATGCTTTTATGAGGAATCGTAGTCACAAATGAAGACAAGAAACTCAGTTCCAAGCTTTTCTGGATGACTTTGGAGTTTTTCACATTTATGGCCTTTTCCTTCTTTATCCATTTGTGGACGGACATCAAATGTTATCCTTTTCGTTGTCATTTTTATGTTTTCTTTGCGATATCGAGGTCCACTGGGGGGGAGTAAAACTTCTGAGGGACTGGCCAAACATCCATACGGTCAGCGTCCACTAAGAGTGTGCCACGTGGCCTGTGATTTTCATTGTGACAGAAGGATCTTTCAGAACGCTGTGATAAAAGTTTTACTCTCAAGAAATGAGTGTAGCTCTACACGGACTTTTTTTTTATATATTTTCTTCTTTTTTAATGCATTCTGTAATTTTGATGATCCGCAAGTTCGTCGAGTCAATTTTTTTACTTTTAAGGACCCATGTGAAAGAGAGAGAGAGAATGTAGTTATAGGACCCACATGTTTTAAAAGAAATTTTTTCAAAGTGATATGAACCCACCTCTACTTGTGGTTTCGAATACTGCGACCTCAGCTTTGCAGTCGCAGGGCAACAGCAAAAGTTTGCTCCAAATTCCCTTTTTTATACGTCTTGCAGCCACTAATCAAGCTGATTTTTGGTCTGTAGGCCCACCAAGTGGTGGGCCAAGCATCTGTCAATGGCCCCCCAGTGTGTTTTATGCCCCCCACCACAATGACCAACAACAAAAAAAATCTCCTTGAACAATAATAAGAAGGCGAATTTTGGATACCCATCAATTTCTCTTCTTATCCCCCTCTTAAACTATAATTAAAATGACTTCTATATCCCCTGTGTTTTCTCTTATCTTCCCCCACAAGATATCAACTTTACCCCTTTTGTTTATCTAATTAACCTCTTTCTATTTCTACTCATCCCCTCTAAAATTCAAAACCATTAGGGCTCTGGAGAAAGTAAGGGAGACTATTGAAAAAGTAAGGAAGTATTAAAAAGCAAAATGAGAATACTTAAAAGATTCTAAGGTTGTATTCTACATCTTCTACAATTCTCATTGGGAACTTTTGAGTAAAACAATCAATGGATGTATATATTTGAATACAATTTTTTTTAAGTACCTGCGGAACGAGAGGTGCCTCCACTCTCTGGTGACCAACAACGATGGAGAAAGAAGGCAACTAACGACGTTAGAGAGAAAATGGAGTTGGCAGTGTGGTGAAGGTGGATGGCGAGAGGAAGAGCGACGTAGGGTGATTTCACCGAAATCGCAAAACCTTTCCAAATTACCCTTTCGTGTTTATCATTTTTTTTCGAGGGGGGTGTGATAAGAGATTTCGATGGGCCCACAGGCCAATTAGAAAATTTCAAAAATTGTGGAGGGGAAATAAGAGAAAGGAGGGAGAGGAGAAATTGACGGGGTATTGAAAATCCCCTAATAAAAAAGGTTGTTGGGGCAATGTTTTCAAACCCAGACCAGTCATCGACCCGGTCGAGGGATTGGGTCACTGGTTCAACCGGGCCAACCACCCGTGACCGATATATGTAGGGGTAATATATTTGGTGAGGAGTTCATCCTCACCAAAAATCAGCCATTGATCCTAGCCCTTACAAAATATGAATTTTTTTTTAAATTAGAAAAACAAAAAAAGATGTTTTTTACTTTTCTAGTTTTTTTCCTAAGTAAACGGGTTAGTTGGGTTTTAGCAAAAACCCGGGACGGGTCAGCTGGGTCACCGGTTCAACGGTCACGTTATAATGGATGGTTTTTTAACAAATTACTGGGTCGGGGTTGACCCAACCCAATTTTACGACCGGTTCACTTGGTCAACCTGTCGGGCCGGGCCAGGTTTAAAAACACTAGTTGGGGGCACGTGGGCTACTGGAGAGCCGCTTAATGGGTTACACTTTCAAGCCCACCGACCCAATGGATATTTGACCCATCCCTTTGTGGATCTACATGCCAACAATTAGTCTGATTAGTATTTCTAGCTGTAGGATTTGAGCTTTCATGGGGTGATTCTAGTTGTTTGATTCCAGCAGTTTTTGGGCTACACAAATTTAAGGGCTAAAAATCATTAATCAAGCTGATTATTGGTGTGTAGATCCACCAATGGGTGGGCCAACCATCCTTTGGTCAGTGGGCCCAAATGAATGTGCCACAGGGTTTCGACACATTGAGCAATTTACCGTCATTTTTATTTTGGAAAGTATGTAAAAACATGGCAATTAAGAATTATTATTACATGAATAATTACCACCAAGTCCTATTCTTAAATCCTTCATCATTTTGCCTTTTCGCTCTTTGAATTATTTTAAAAATCAAACCATCGATGAAAAAGTAATTTTTTGTGGGGTGGCATTATTTGCACACACCTTTTTTTGAATGACACCCACATCTTATCTGCACATACCCAAAGTTGTGAGGAAAAAAAAATCGAACGAAGAGGAACTCACCACCACCGTCCTCTACACCACCACAACCACCACTCCTTCCCTCCTCTCTCTTACCTGGTGGTGGGCGGCAGGCCTTCTCCTCTTCCACTTCTTCTTCTCCGGGCTGCTTTCTCTGTGTGTGTGTGTGTCTCTCTCTCTCTCTCTCTCTTTCTCCCTTCCTCCCTCCATCTCCCTCTACCTATCTCTCTCTCAGTAAAAAAAAATCGCTCCGTATCAGTAACGCGGGGTGACATGGCTTTGGCCATATCGGTAGCCCGATATGGCCAAAGCTATGTCAGCAGCGGGCTACCGATATGACCAAAGCCATGTCCACCCTGCATTACTGATTCGGAGCAATTTTTTTTTTTTTACGGAGAGGGGGAGAAAGATCTCTCTCTCTCTCTCTCTCTCTCTCTGAGAAGAAGAGGAGACCGCTTGGAGAAGAAGAAGAAGAAGAAGAGGAGGCCGCCGGGAGAAGAGGAGGAAGGGGAGGCCGCTGGTCCTCTTCTTCTTCTCTATCGGTGGTGGAGTTTTTTTTTTTTTTGTAACTTATTTGCACACACCAAAGGCTGGGTGTAACTCAAAAAAAGGTGTACAAATAATGCCACCTTTTTTGCGTAAGAAATACCCATCAGCCACGTAATAACTCGACCAGGGGGGATCCTATTACAGGAATAGCTTCAGGTACGCCTGTCACGATTTTTACTACCCAATAACAAATTTGGTCCCGAGGTAAGAAATAAGAAAATTGAAATCAAATCAAATATAAAATAATAAAACAATTAAAAAAAAATTCAATTTCAATAATGAAATATATTTACAAATATAAAAATATAATAAGGAAATTAATAAAAAAATAAATCAAAAAAGGGGCGAAGTGATACAAAAAGAACTTTGTTCAATTTTGTTAGTCCGATCTATAAGAGGAGATCATATGAAAAATGTAACCGATTCTTTCCCTATGAAATGAGGCATGGAACGGAGCCACTACGAAGAAGTTCCGGGAGTTACGAAGAAGCTTTGGGCTCATATTGGTCATGGGTTGAGAACGGGAATTGAACTCTATGAGATCTAATTTCCCAAAAAAACGGCCCCCATGATTATAAAACATAATTTAAAAAAACAAAACATAGTTAAGAAAAGAGGAATGCTAGCAAGCACCGCGTTAATGTTGTTGCACAATTCAACCACACATAAGACAAGAAAAATTGCCTCGAAAATCATACCTTTAATTAAAATATTAGATTTTTTTTTTCTTATCTTTTTGCGGGGTTGCATCTGTGCAACACCTTTAGGCACTGCTTTTTTTTGCTCTCAAACAAAAACATATTACTATTTGAACAACACTAATCTTTTATATTTACACAAACCATATCTTGTTCTTAGAATAATTTAAATAATAAAAGGGCAAAGCGAGAAATAAAGGTCTGTTTGTTTCATGGAAGAACAACGCATCAAGAAGACTTTTTTCCTTGGTTTGGATTTTTTCCACTCCCCACACCCCAAAATCATATTCCCGTCGTTTCGAATATCAAGACTCAAATGGCATTGCACAATTCAAGGTCCCATATGTCAAGTGAGCACCACATATTAAGTGGGCTAGAGTTGAAAGTTGAAACCAAGGTAGATCCGGACCCTAATAACCTCACCCAAATTGGGCCTTTGAAACTCTGGTCTAAGCCCGGCCAGCCTTGCCCTTTTGTAAGTCGACCCAACCTAGTTTTACTCCAAAAAAATATGAGAGAAAATACTCCCAAAAATACTCCAATGATCAGAAGGCCATAATGACTTCACTGCGGTTTCAGAGGTCATAGCTTAGCAAAGGATAGTTAGATGGTCTGCCATTTTGGAATGTTTGGCATGCACACAGATTGGAAAGTCGAGATGGTTGCACATAAATCCCAGAATTTAGAAGGAAATTTCATTATTTAAAAAAAAAAAAAATTTCAGCAGCTCAAAATTCATGTTTGTTGTGAAAAAGTGGTGCTAAAGGAGCTCGAGGATACTTATGCTAGATGTAACTCAATTGTTTCATTTTTCTTCTAAGAAATAGTGCTTTAGAAAGTAGGTCTGCAGATATTCCACTCTCTGCACTAGAAGTAATTCGCTAAGAGTAAGATCAAAACAGTAGACATCCAAAAAAGCTTGGGAGCCCAACCACCTCAAAAATGTGGGTAATACAACCAACCCATGTGAGATGTGCCAAAAGATGGGGGAGAGATCAAGCAGCGAATGTGGATAGGATGTTCTTCTTGAGGGTGAACTCATCTCCCTTTGCTGGGCTGATTGACTGCACCAACAAAACAAGGGAAAAAAAAAGGATAGAATAATTAAATCTCCCATGTGAAAAAAAAAAATTATTAAATCTCCTATGTGAGTTTGAGATGATATGGAAGTTGGTCCAAAAACGACCCCATTCTGATCATCAATGGTGGTGTGGTATGTAATAAGTATTTCTTGCAATCTCAAAATGTGAAGCTGAGAAATCAGAGATGCGTGATCATTCCTATTTGTGATCATTTATTTTTCAGAGGTAGGCTTTGATTTGTAGTTTAATAAAACAAAGATTAGGGATTTCACCTTTTCAAGCATGCGCTGGAGACGCTCCATCTCTTTCTTGGCATAATCAGCACCCTTCTCCATACAGCTCTTGGCTGCTTTCAAGTAGATCTTTCCGTACCTGAAAAAGCAGAAAAGGTTCCTCTTAAATTTCCAATGAACATGGCAACTTATAGTTTCTTTGAGCATGACATTATTAATGAAAACTCTACTTATTACAAAATTACAATGACTAATCTTTTTAGGCCCAGGCTCCAAGGACCCCCTTTTTGTGACCCCTCTCGAGAGCCGTGTGCTCAGCCATGCATTTCGAGAATCTAACGGTGGTTGAGCGCTGGCAAAAAGTGAAAAAAGTGATTGCCAGCTCAGTGCTATCAACTCTGTTGGATTCTTGGAATCCACGGCCGAGCACACGACTCCCGAGAGGGGTCACAAAAAGGGGGTCCCCTGAGCCCGACCCATCCTTTTAACATGGGACTTTTCAAGATGACCTCAGCTAAGCATGATGTACCAAATGGTATCCAAGACAGATGCAAAAGCTTATCCAACAGATTACCTTGCAGCAGAACCCTGCAGCTTCTCAGCCTCCTCTTCTATACGAGACAAGACTGCCTTCTTCTCATCATTGCTGGCACTGACAAACTCCTTCGCCAAAGCATCCATACTTGCAACTATACCGGCCTATATCAACCAAAACAATCAGACATAAGCAACATCAAAAAATAATGGTAGTAGAAATTTGTGAATCATGTAAGTGCCAGTTTGTGAATCTCTCTATTACTCACTTTGGAAGTAAGTTGCCCTTTTCCATCACGGCTTGTGCCACACTTTTCATTGATGGAAGTCACAAAGTCATCTAAATCTCGGCCACCATCGTAGTCTTCACCAGCTTTGTTGCCCTTAGGGAAGAATTTCAATGTAGGATAGCCACTAACACCATACCTGCATAAGTAGTGACATATCAGGCGCCTCTTGACAGTATTTCAAAAGAACTCAAACATATCTAGTGAAACTCATTTCTTCTAGTGGCAAATGAATACTCTTTGACTCACTTTTCGGCAAAATCCTTGTATTTGTCAGCATCCAGGTTGGCAATTACTACATCTTCCTCTAGTTTATATGCTGTGGCAACCTTTTCATAAATCTATAAAGCAAAAGGCAGAAAATAATCAGAGCTTTTGAAATTAAAAGAGTACTTATATATTGGCATTTTATAACGAGGAAACTTGAGGTGTTGGTCACTAATATTTGTCCCAAGTGTTGGTCATGCCAAATATTGCCACATAGCACACTAATCCCATGAATGTTTTGGTCCACCCCCTTGGTGAATTAACACACCAAAAATAAGCATGTTAGGTGATCCTAGCCATTGGATTTCATCATGAACATTCTTGGTTCAGTAGGCCTCAATAGTGTGCCAATATTTGTTGTGACCAACAAACAGTACAGGTACTAGTGACCAACACCTCAAGTTTCTTCTTTATTAACAGTACTAATGTTTTGGTATTTTAAAGTATTGTTGTTTAGAAAGAAGGGCCTTCTTACAGCACTATAAAAAAGCTATTAATGTACTTACAGGAGCAAGGTTTTTGCAATGGCCGCACCTGCAAAAGGTAAAAGCATTTATAAGATTTTAGTCAATAAAAGAATGACAGTGGTTCACCTGCTACAGGAGAAGAAATTCATCAAATCAGTCACCTTGTACTGCGAAAATCAAAGTGCATGATCAAAAAATACAGAGACTTAGATGGGTATCCTTACCATGGTGCATAGAACTCAACCAGAACATCTTTGGTTTCATCCAAGACAACTTCATTAAAATTATCTTCTGATAGCACTACTACGCTGGAAGGAATAGGTTGCCAGCTTCACATTGGTCCCTGTACATCACAGTTCTGTTTAGGAAATCCAGTGTTTTTCCTTCCACTCAAATACATGCTCGTTAATTAAAGAGGGATATGAATCGAATAGTTTATACTAGTGTTTTTAAACACTAAGGCGTGAGGCGAGGCGCTTCACGAGCCAAAGCCTTAAAACGCAAGCCTCAAGGCGTAAGCCTCTCAAACATATATTTTTAAGTAGCTAAATAATTAAATATAAAAATTAATAACTAGCAAATATTCCAAAGAAAAATAGAAAATCAAAGAATAATGGCAAAAAATAAGAAAAAATTATGACAATTCACATTTCAATATCCAAAACCAAATTCTAAACTCATCAAAATCAAATTAAAAGAGTACCACAACCATATTCATAGTTTCATACTTCCATCATATCCAAAGTTTGGAACTCATCAAAATCAAATTATAAGTGTGTACCTCATCCATAGTTTCATATTTCCAACTTTGCAAGTCCATTAAAACAAAAACAAAAATTAAGAGTGTAACGACCACTCTAATCCAATGATTTTAAATGTGAAGGCCTGGGGCGAGGCGCTTCAATGGCCTAAAGTGTGAGGCATAATCCTCGCAAACGTGCCTTTTTAAATAAATACTGAAAATAAGAAAGTAAATAAATAATAGGATACTTCAATAAAAAAGATAAATTTAGTTAAATTTGTCAAAAAAAAATACCATTAATCTATTTCATGTGGGGATAATAAGTGTGTTGTTGCCTTTATTTAAGCTAGAGTAGCTTATTACTATTATTTAATTATGATTTATAAAAAAAATTGATTTTTTTAAGGTAAGTTCCCCCCCACTGACATGCATGTGAGGCGCAAGCTTCTGAGACAAGGCGTTAAAAAAGGTGTAAAGACACGATGTGTATGCCTTTTTTAAAGCCTCAGTAGACGAGACGTAAACTTCATAAGGCGAGCCACAAGGTCAAAAGCCTTTAGAACACACTTTATCAGTTAGATGTAAAGAATGCCTTCCTTCATGGGGATTTAGAAGAAGAGGTATAAATGATGATGCCAACTAGATTCAAATTTGAAGGTAGTGAAGAAAATTTCTCAAGTATGTAAAATGAAGAAAATTTTTTATGGGTTAAAAAAGTCTCAAGGGCTTTGTTTTCGAGATATTTAGCTGTGTACTCAAGAAAATTGGCTACAAATAGAGTCAAGCTGATCACACCTTGTTTATCAAGTCTAAACAAGACAGAATCACAACCCTCATAGTGTATGCAGATGATATAGTAGTTACAAATAATGATCCTGATAAAGTGCAACAATTGAAGGAATATCTAAGAACAAAATTGGAGATTAAAGATATCGGTCCCTTGAAGTACTTTCTTGAAATTGAAGTCACTCAATAACAGAAAGGCATATTTATTTCTCAAAGGAAGTATATGCTTGATCTGTTGAGTGAAACAAAAAATCTTGATGCCAAACCAGCTAACACACTAGTCAAATAAAATTATAGACTGAATGATTCTATTGAGTGAAACAAAAATCTTGATGCCAAACCAGCTAACACACTAGTCAAATAAAATCATAGACTGAATGATATGGATGTGAATCCTCTTATTGACACAAGAAGATTTCAGAGACTGGTTGATAGGCTGATTTACCTATCTCTTACACAGCCAGACATTGTGTATGCAATTAGTGTAATTAGCCAATTTATGCATGCACCTCGCATATCACATCTTGAAGTAACACGTAGAGTTCTCAGGTATCTTAAAGCCTCACTCGGCAAGGGTTTACAATCTGGAAGGCCTGGGCACCTAAGACTAATGAGCTTGTATTGCGATAATAAGGTTGCCATTAACATTATACATAATCCAGTCCAACATGATAGGACTAAGCACGTTGAGGTCGATAGACGCTTCATTAAAGAGAAATTGAAGCTTGGTTAGATTTGCACACTTTATGTAAACACAATAGAGTAAGTTGTTGATGCATTGACTAAAGTTGTTAGTAAGGTTAGTCTGGAAAATATGTTAGCCAAGCTTGACATGATAGATATCTTTGCACCAGCTTGAGGACGAGTGTTGAATGTCTTATTTTAACTTATTTTCCCTCATTTTATTAATATATACCACGTGAGAAATCATGCAACATAACACACGATTTCCCCTTCACCAATACTTCCTCTCTTCTTTCTCTCTTTCTCTTATTCTCTTAATCTAAACTTTTAATCTCTCTATTGATTGAAATCTATGTATTTCCAAGGTATGTGATAACAATAAGAACATAATTTTCTCAATTCAGAAAACTAGAGAACTGAGAAATCTTCCATATCCCATGACCTATCTATTTGCAACTATGACATATCAGCACCTGTGTGTGCTATATGTAGAACCACCGAAAGAAAGATACATGAAAGAAACCAAAGTTATACATTGATACAACACAATACCCATCCAAGTTATCAAGACAATCATTCAAAAATTCTGTCAAAAGTTTGCACGTGAATCATTTAAAATATCGGTGATGTATAATGTGAATGCCAAAAAACCACAACAGTCATGCATGGATGATTGGGTGAATCCTTGAGCTCATTGGAAACAAGTAAAAGGTAACAAAATTAAATTATTACCTCCTTCAGTATTTATAAACTCAGCAAGGGCTTCTGCAGTACGTGGGCCTTCATACCTACACATTTTACACGACTCAATTTTAAGTATCCAAAGGGTCATATGATGACATGGAAAAAGGAAAAGTAAGTGGTTTCAAACTCGACAATAGCATAATGCTGAACATGTACACTCATATAACTGTTAAGACCATAATCCTTACTTTTTTGGTTCCAAGGAGCCTTTAGGAAACCACTGGATTGTCGGGTAGCCAGAAACCCCATATTTGCTACATAGGCTCTTATGCTCATCACAGTCCACCTATAACAAGTAACGACCAATGAGATGTTAAGGACAGTCCAATGAATATCTACTATTCGGAGCAACAATCAAGTGTTTGGTATATTTTCACAACTTAATGGTTAAAGCTTTAAAAAATTCCATGGAAGACCCAGTGCAGATTCAAGATAACAGAAAAACATAGCCAGTAGTGAAGTACCTTTCCAATCAGAACAGATTTAGCCTTCTTAAAGCTTGAACCAAGCTTCTCATACTCTGGAGCAAGCTTTTTACAGTGCCCACACCTGCCAGGAAAAACATAATCAAAATCCAACTCTTCTAACGTGATTACTCAACAGAAGAAAAAAGAAAAACAGCATAGCATTGAAAATCCTTAGTGACTCTTCTATGGAGCTGAGATGTGCATTGATTGTAGTTAGTTTTTGGAGAGGCATAGTACTCTAGGGTGAAAAAAACAGACTTCAATTCCTGCGGAGAGTATTTTCACATTGGGCAGCCAAGGTGGTGGGACCAAAGGGGTCACCTGTTTCACCACCTCACCCACTTTCCATGTGGCAAGTTTCAGCCCTACTGCCCCACCACTGAGCAAAAGAAGTTAGGTTTTTTTTTATCTAATTAGGGGAAAAGAGCTACACATGGTATGGGTGTGATGTGGGCAAGGTTGCAATGATGCGGTCAATCCAGATGAATGGTCTTGATTTTCCACTTTCACATCAGCATCCCACTTGGTGAGAAAACCCCTCATAACAGGATACAAAGTCTGCATTGACAGCCAGGCAACCTACTGCCTTTTAGTATTCAAAAGAATTAGCATATCATTTTTATTTGTTTATCACAAAAAAAAAAAGAGTTACATTCCTAAGAGAACATGTGTATAACATCTTGGGTCTTAAGACAGTTGTGACTTTAAAAAGGCTTTCTGAGGCTACGCCTTGAGGCTCGCCTCGCCTCGAGGTTCTAAGAAACAACCTCGAGGCTATAGCCTCAGTGGTCATTTCTGAGGCTTAAGCCTCAATCCACTGAGGCTATAGCCTCGAGGCCATAGCCTCTCTTTTACATGTTAAAACCCGAAATCGTAACCTTTTATTTTTCATTTTTTTCACTCTTTTGTTCAAAATATCCTCCCAATAATCTTTTATGATAAAAACGACCTAAAAGGTCTTTTTGTTCTCTAGAACCTTTTATTTTGTGAGAAACCCTAAATCTGAGCTTTCATCCCTAATTATCTCCACTTGAAAGAAATTATCATAAAAAGCTCAAATCTCATCAGATTTTGATTCCGTCGCTTCCTATGGGTTTCGTGTGAGGAACCTCACCAAACTCAAGTAAGAAATTAAAGCATTACAGATTTGCTCGATTATTTTTCTAGTTCTATCTCTGTTAGTAGTACTTTTCAGAAAGAAGTTACTTTAGTAGACTTAACTTATTAACTATTTAGATTTCGTAATTTAGTTATGTGATTTATGTTTTTTAAGATTTGATATCAACATCAGGATTTCAGCCCGAGTGCTCAATAGTGTCACTCCTAAGGTAAAAACTAGAGCCTCGGTAACTTTTATGCTTATTTAAGTTATTTTTTCACATGGTATGCTGTTTCTAAATTTTCTAGAATTGATTATACTTTCTTTAGAAATTTTCAAGTAATTTTATTTTGAAAATGAGGCTTACGCCTCAATACCGCCTCGAGGCTACGCCTCGCCTTTTGGAGGCAAACCGCCTCAGTACCCAAACTAGCCTTTTTAAACCTTGGACTTGTGAGTCCAAACCTACTAGTCCTTTCTTCAACCTTAAGGAGCCTACTATTAAAGTTAGGCCATCATAGAAAGAAATGTATGACGCTATGATGACAGCAATTGTGAGTCCAACAATGCATCTTCTTTCTATTTCACCATGAGATCTATTAAAAGAAAGAGAATGTCAAAGGATCTTTTTTTATTTAACGGGAGGCGAAGTAAGCAGACACTGTAGCAAAAACTATTGAACCGAGCATTGCAAGATGATATAGCATAGGATTGGACCTTGACCAGCTCCCCATAGGTTTTGGTCCATGGCCATTTCTGTTACTCTTAACTTTAACTTTAACATATTATCCTTTAACATGAGAGAGAGTGAGGTGTACAGCCCAACAACTAAAACTCTAGCTCAACAAGTGCCAGCGTCTTAAAATGACAACCAGTCCACAGGTTTATATATAAATCCACATGGGAAGAAAAGCTCAATCCAAAGCCCTAAACTTTCCTCACACTCCAAACTCAATTGCAGTTTAAAACATCACATTTGAAGCAAAACTAGTATTCAACAATTCTTCAAGATAGATAACAAACCAGTTTTAACATCTGGTTTAATCGAAAACTTAAATCATATTCAGATCAATAGATTGAGCAATCACAATCTAGATACTAGTACCAATCCCTAAAAGTTGCAGATCTAAATCAAACACGAAATAAATCCTTATATTTCAACAAATCAACAAGAATTGTTTAAGTGTTCAGGATCGAGACATCATCAAAATTCAAGCTGGAAATCCAAAAAATACAATAGAAAAATTACCAAGGCGCGTAAAATTCGACAAGAGCGCCACGATCTTGTCCGACCTCCTTCTCGAAATTCTCCTCAGTAAGGACAACTACATCGTCTGCGAAAGCTGATAAGAAGAGCAAAGTTAGGGTTCCGAAACCGAACCAGATCTGAGAATTCGCCATATTTTTTCTTTGCTTATTCTTCTCAACGAGGGAGATTAATCAACAGGGCGACCAAACTAGTAAGAAAGAAGGAAATGGCACCGTTTTAACCAGTCTTTGCAATTTAGTTTTGTCATTAAACATTGACTATTTTTGTCATTCAAGATTAAGGGTTGTTGTGTGGCACAATCAATTTAGATCTGTACACCGAGTCTGTTTGATTGCCACGTACACCATCTTTAACAAGATTGACGACCCAGATTTTTACCGATACGTGGCAAACCAAGAGACTTGGTGTTTGGGTAAGTTATCGAATACCCGATTATATAGAATCTGTTATTTGGACAAATAAGAGCATCTTGACCTCGCGGGGATGACGTGGATTAGTGGGAAATATGAGTCCAGTTTTGCTCGCGAACATCTTTGCTCGGGGTCGGTCACCAAAAAGGATGAAAGTCACGGGATCGGACGCTGGATCGGTGGGCTCCGATCTCGATCCAGAAGAGGTTCGGATCTAATCCCGATCTGGATCGCCCGATCCAGGTCTAGGTCCATATGAGCGAAGTGGTACATTCTTAGAGATGAGAAAACATTCGCTGGCCCCGGCGGACTTCAAACTTTGAAGTCTCCCCACCCAAAATGTCTGACAAGTACCCCAATCCCTTAACTCAACCCTGGTTAAGCCCTTGGTTAGTGGTCAAAAAGGGTAATTGTCAGACATTTTGGGAGGGGGACATCAAAGTTTGAAGTCTCCCGCGCCGTAAGAATGTTTGGCCATCTCTAAAATCAGCCTGATTTCTAACCGTTGAATTTTAAAGCCTCAATAGGAGATAAATAATTGAGTCACTTAAAATGATTTAAAAATTGTTCAGAAAGGCATGGTCGACTGTACAAGGGAAAAAGAGGAAAGCCGAAAATAATATGGATCGAGGTAGTGAGAAAATATTTTAAGTAGGTTTTAATAAACGGTTAAGATCGGGGGACAATCATTTTTGACAACCATTTGGCGTACCCACATAGAAGATGAATCAATGGCTGATTTTTGGTGAGGATGATCTCTATGGTGAGGAGATCATCCTCACAAAAATTCAAATCATTCCGATATTCGTAGACTGGTTTAGAAGTTAAAGAATTATGGACCATCTATTTTTACCTTGTAAATTAAAAACCATATTTGATGGGGCTAGAAATTTCGGAATGGGCTGATAATTTGTCTCACCAAAAATAAGCCACTGATTCATCTTCTATGTGGATACACCAAAATGTTTGTCCCCCGATCCTGACTCTTTAGCAAAATCTATGAACCTTCTCAAGCCGAATGTGGGAATAGGATTCGTGCCGTTCACTCCAAATAGTTAAGACGATGATCACCTCACGAGGAGTGAGGATTGCCACCAAAGGGTCGGGATTTGCCGACATTGGAACATTGGCCGGCCTGGACCCTGGCGTATGTTATTAACTGTGGGCCGTTGAGCCGGGCATAGGGCCAAAGGCCCAACACAATAAGTACGACTAAAGGAGTATAGTACTAGACTAGTACGCTATAACACAATAGTATTAGATACAACCTAAGGTACATTTTTAGTTATTCATCTTTAGGCCCAAGTACTCCGAGCTTGGCCTTGTACAATCCAATTCTGCCAAGCTGGGCTTGGACTTGTTATATTGGTAGGGCTTTGATTGGGCCTGAAGTCTTAGGTATGCCCGTCTGAGCTAACCATGGGCTTGCCCAGGTCCGGCCTGTTGACAGCCATATTGCACGTGTAGGGTGGTGAATTTTTCTTTTCTTTTGATATTCAGGCCTTGCTTGGTAGCACTACAAATGTTTGCACGGAAACGTTTGTGGCATTTGCGTGTGCTTGGCGGCGCAACATCCAACAAATATTTCTATTAGACCCAATATTTTTTGCCAAAAAAGTGGTCTAATGTTTGTAGCCAAAAAGTTGTTGCAAACAATAAACCAAGGTTTAAAGGAGGCCGTTTTAACCATGGTTCGAAGTCTCGGGCGATCCCGAGTTAGATCAGGCGATCCAGATCGGGATTGGAGGTATCCGAGACGAAGATCCAAGGTTTGTCTCGGATCGCAATGAATTGCCCGATCCAGCCAGTTGGATCAGCTGGATCGCCCGATCTAACCGAGTTAGCCGATCTAACTAAGCGAGTTGAACAAGCGGAAACTATGTTATAAAAATTCGATTTTTTTTAATTTTTTTCACATCTTCGCTTGTTTTCCTCTACCATTTCCTCCTTCAACCCTTCTTGGAACTTAAAATAGCTTTAAAAAGATAGATCTACCTTCAAAATATTAATGTACAGTCAACCCAACAGGACGAGGTAGCCGATTTCCTTCCACATCAACATGAGATTAAAGTTGTTGATCCTAAGATCTCTCCAACAGATCTGGCTACAACCATTGAGCGTTGAAGACTACGAAAGAAACAAACTCAACCGAATATGAATGCCAGCTCATAGTCAGTTGACGAGTCTCAAGCTAATGCTATTTTTCATCTAACGTGTATATCTTGTAAAACAGAAACATTGTATTCAGTATTCCCTTTTTTCTATATATTAAATATTACCGATCTTTCTCAATCTATTAAGAGAAGAAGATCATTGAGTAGAAATCTCAACCCTCTTTAGTCACAAAGTATTTTATTTATTCTTTTACAAAACACATAGATATACGAAGATCAAAAGTTTTTGTTCAAATTTCTTTGAGTTGGATTGAAAATCCGGTGAGTTTTGAGCGAAATCCGACTCTTTTAGCATGTATATTTCCTCCAAATCTTAGTATATTTGTCATTTGCTTCGAATCTTGCAAACATTATTGAGAATCTTATGATATGCCTTAGGTTATATTTTTTCACATTTATTTTTTTATTTTTTATACTTTTCTTTCATCACAAGAGGCTAAAATATTTATTTTCCTAATGTTTAATGTGTTTTATGATTCTATGAATTTTTGTGATTTTATGATTTCCTAAACGATCATTAAAACAGAATGAAATGGCCAAGGGCAAAATTGAAAAAAAATGGAAAAACAGAATTTAACAGATTTTAACCAAAAAAAAAGGAAAAAATGGCGCTGAAATTCAAATTTTGAAAATAAAAAAAATAGAATTTAACAGAAATTTAATGGATTTTAACTGAATTAAACAGATTTAACAGTCCTTTTTTCACAAAAATTTTCAGAATTTAACGACTGTTTAAACGATTTTAAAGGATTTTAACGGCCGTTAAATTCAAAAACGTTAAAACGTGTTTAAACGGTTTTAACGGAAATGGGCTTGGGGCGTTACCATTTAAAAGGCCATTAAAACCATTTGAATGGACCTTTTTAAAACCATGCAATAAGCAAATAACTCTCTCATCCTCTATTGGTCTCCCCCAACAGCTGTCCCCTACCCAACCATACGAATATTTTCCCAACAAATGTTTGTCATAGCGAACATTTGATTATCAAATAATTGCCTACAAACATTTTCCTGCAAATTACAGGCAGGATGCCAGTCTGGCGGCTAGGATCCATACTAGGCAACATGGTGGATTTCAACACCATGGCATCACCACATGGGGAAAAGCTGCCCTAACGCGATTGAACCCACGAATTCCCACACGTAGCACCCAACCAAGCAGGCGTGTATGGCTTATAGTCGAGATTGAACATCTAGTGGAAGTGATCTTCAGAATTCTTTTTGAACCAGCCACATTTCGATGCAGTCGATCAGCGGCCCTACGCCGTCCTATGTAGTGCATGTCTTTCGGCCCACTGACTGCATGAATGTGTAGCCCACCCCTTGGTGGGATATACATAGCAAAAATCATCCCGATTGGTTATCTCTAGACATTAGATTTTAACACTATTTAAAGGACTGATTTTAGCAGTTGGATTCAAGCATATTTTGCTTACTAAATCCAAAGGCAAGAAGTCATCAATCAAGCTGATTTTAGGTGTGTATATCCACCAAAGGGTGGGCTAAACCATGCAGTCAGTAGGCACTGACCGAGTGGATCAAAACGTGGCTGGTTGAAAATATCAGCCTGGTTTGCTCCCCTCCTAAATACCGAGTGGCACACTCTTTTGGGTCCATTGACCCGTCAATATTTGGCCCACCCCTTAGTGGACATACCAAAAATCAGCCTGACTTGCTATTTTTGGTAGTTGGATTTGAGCATTTTGAACCATGGGCTTTGAACTCATCCATTAGCCTGTTAATCAAACTTTGAATGAGGCCCGTCCTAGTACAAGTTGGATTCCATATGCATGGGGAGGTAGAGGCCAGTGTGCAGGCTCCTGCATACATCCCTTAGCTAGGGAGCAAAAAAAATTCCACCATAAAAAATTTGGAAGGGAGCTTCCATTCTACCTTTTCTTATCCATCAAGTTATACTTTTTATGCATGGATATTTGGACTTTGGACAACCCCTTGGTGGACCCACACACCAAAAATCAACCTGATTAATGATTTCTTCCTGCTAGGCTCGATCATTTTTATGATAGGCTTCATGAAATGGCCCATAGGTGAAAATTCGTCTCCCAAGCCCATGAAGAAACAAAAATGATCAAATCAACGGCTAGGAACCGCTAATCGGGCTGTTTATTGGTGTGCAAGGCCAACCATTCACTTGTTAATGAGCCTGAGAGAGTTGCATCATGTGATTTTTGGGACGGGCCGGTATGAGCCAGATATTTCGGCTCTTTTGAATATTATCGGCAATGTCTTTTTATGGGAATTTTTTGAATTTGCTTCTCAAATTGATTAAAGGAAATTATAATTCATTTTATTCAAATTATGGGATAAAATAATTTTACATTAGAAGTCTAGAAATATTTGATTTCAATATGAAAAAAAAAAATTCGATAATTGTGTTTTTCCAATTTTGTCTTTTTTAGTTAAAAAGACTTTTTAACCTAATACATTTTTCCCCAATTCATTCCCTTTTTTCTCCTTATTTTATGTCTGTTTCCCTCCATATATTTGTGGGACCCACTCAGAGACTAATCAATGGCTGATTTTTCTGCGAAGAGATCATTGTCACAAAAAAAAAATCAGCCTTAGACTGATCTTCATGAGGAGACCAAAAAGGTGTGTTAACATCCATGTCGTATCTAATTTAAAAAAAAAAAATCAAAATAAATATATCTCAAAAATAAAAATCTGAAATTCATAAGTCTACGTGCAATGTACTTGTTAGGTGTGTAATGTACGAAACGAAAAAGTCAATTACTTGAGAGGAAACAGATTCCAAGAAAAAGAGTTTTCCAACGGCGAATATTTAGTCAAAGGAGTATTATCTTGGCTAAATATTTGTGCATATCAATATTGAGAATTACGAAAAATAACAAAAATAAGGCTATTTTTTTTTTTCACAAAAAATTTCAGAAAATAACGGTCGTTATTTTTAGAGCTTTATAACGGTTCATAACGTGAGAGGGGAGGTCCAAATCCATTATAACGCCTGTTATTTTCGTTATAACAGCCATTTTTTAAACCATGGTTTGATGATTCGTTACGAAATCACGACGAAATGGGTCGTAAAATAATCCGAGATAACATGAGCTTTCCAGAAGAAGCTACAAAATAACGACCCCACCACTTGCCAAACAATTGAATTCAACCATTAAATTCGGCAGAGAAAAATCAAGACATTAAAGTAGAAGAAACTGTTCTTTTTCAGTTAAGCAAGCAAGAAGAAAAAGCATGAATAAGAGAAAGGTTTTACTCTTCCCACAGTTGAAATTTAACCTTCAACATACGTCTTAGACTTGTTTTCTTTGATTACGAAAACAATGAATCTTTTAAAGCCAAAGCACAAAATTTCAAAATGAAAATTCTAACTTCAAATTTCATGGATGTAATCACAACAAGGCGAATATCAACATCCAAGCATGCATGGAGAAAAGATTAGGGTAATTGTACGCAATGAAAAGGGATACTTGAAGATGATGAGTTGAAGTTGCTGACCGACCACAATATGGGCCAGGTGGCATATTCTTATAGATTTGTGACCGCTTGGATGTGTGGCTCAACCCTAGAAGGACATACAGATCAAAAAATTAGCCTCATTAGTGATTTATAAGCATTGGATTCGAGTCGTATTCATGGGTAGATTTTTAACCGTGTAATTTGAGCATTATTTGGGGTACAAAGACCCAAAGGTTGGAAGTCACTGAGCAGGCTGCTTTTTGGTTTGTAGGTCCACCTAGGGATGGACCAAACATCCATACGGTCAGTGTCTCTAAAAGTCCAAAGCAAGGTTCTACTCCGAAGACAGAGAGGCTGGCCACATGGATTGGGAAAACATTAGTTGCCAAATGTATGCAAATACGGTTAGAAAGTGACCTATAACAACCAAATCCCTAGTTAAGCAGGGCACAAATTTTGACAACAATTTTGGCGTACCCGCGGGGAAGATGAAAAAATGGCTGATTTTTTGTGAGATGATCTCATCACCATATAAATCATGCACCGCTACAAAAAATAACCCATTTTGAAACTTCTAACCCCATCAAATGTGATTTTTAGGTTAATAGTAAAAAATAGAGAATCCATAATTCTTCAACTTGTGAGGATGATTTCCTCACCCTAGTGGCCGTTATTCACCAAAAATCATCCCATTCCTAAAATTCTAATTTATATATTGGCCTGCGCCAATCTTTTTTTTGGAGAGGGAAAGTTTGGGGTTAGGCAGGACCCCAACCAGCTATATTAAATACAAAAATTACAAACGAGCATATTTACAACCCCTAGTGTCTTCCATAATAATTTTGGAAAGATCACTAGAAAACGAAGGGAGAAAGAAATTTCCAAGCCAATAAAACAAAAAGAAGCCAAAAAGTCAGCAGCCCGATTAATCTCACAAAAGGCGAAATCTTTTGTTGTCGAAATTTTTCTTGGGTCGATAGGTGTTGTCACATGTCACTTTCTAATTGAAAATCAAATTTTGAATTTTTTATAGCCAGTTTTTCTGTTATTTCCAATTATTTTTCCATTTTTGCTCATGTGCATTACAATCCATTATAACGGCCGTTATAACAGAAAAAAGGTATAGTCTCCAGTCCGTTATACCGTTATAATGGCCCCTTTTAAACCTTGGTTTTTACACAACATTTCCATAAGGGACCACTAGCAGCTATGGCCCCACCGACAGGCATGTGTTGCATGAGTGAATTCTTAGATCCAAATGTTAGAAATCACTAAATAGTCTATTTTTGGAACATGTCAAAATGCACAATTAGAAAAATAAAATTTCAAAGTTGGAAAAGTCGATAGCATTAAATCGGGGGCGTTTGGGAACGAGAAGTAAAAGCACTTCTACTTGTAGTAGAAGTTATAAGTTGATTTTTTACCTCTAAAAAAGTCATAGAAATTCAAATGTCGAGAGGGATTCTAATTTTTGAGAAGTTATTTCTTTTAGAAGTCGAAAGCTAAAAATTTTAGCTTCAGTTTTAAGTTAATTTTTAACTTTTCAAAAGTTAAAATATAAAACACATCCAAACTAACTTTTTAACTTTTTGGCTTATAAAAGTCAATAAGTTACTTATTTTTGTGTTGCCAAACGCCCGTGTTGATCTTGTAGTTGATTGTCATGACAAGTTTTCGATGCTTGATTAATGCCACTCTCTCTCTGAAGTGATCAGTCCGTACAAATCCACATGCCGAGATTTGCTACCCTGTCATCTCCTTCGATGACAGGGCCCGGTCATCAAAGTTTTATCCACGGTTTTAAAAACGACGTTTAAACGGTTTTAACGGCCGTTTAAACGGTAACACCCCAAGCCCGTTTCGTTAAAACCGTTTAGACATGTTTAACGATTTTGAAAAAAATGGCCGTTTTTTTGTTTTAACGGCCGTTAAAATCGTTTAAATAGCCGTTTTATTCTGAAAATTTTTGGAAAAAAAAAACGGCAGTTAAATCTGTTTAATTCCGTTAAAATCCGTTAAATTCTATTTTTTTTTTAATTTTCAAATTTCAAAATTTGAATTTCAGCGCCATTTTTTCCATTTTTTTCCGTTAAAATCCGTTTAATTCGTTAAAACCGTTAAAATCCGTTTAATTCCATTTTTGCCCCTGGCCGTTTCAATCCGTTTAAACGGTAATGCCCCCAGTCCGTTTGACTGGGTCAAACCGTGATCCTTAGTCACGTCAAGTTTTGGAGGCTTGACTGAAAACCATGTGTGAAACCATGATCCTTAGTAATGTCAAGTTTCGGAGGCTTGACTAAAAACCATGTGTAGGCAAATCGTGATCGATCCTTAGTCATGTTAAGTTTTGGAGGCTTGACAAATGCCACACTCTCTCTCTCTCTCTACCAACTACTTTAGTTCGTTGGGTGGACTGTGGACCAAGAGTAAAACTTCTGTCACAATCGGATTGCAAATCACACAAACACAGCCAATGAGTTCACACCTAAAAAGCAAAAGCACATGGGTACGTTGCAAAAGCACTTGTGTACGTGCTGAGACCTCATTGGCTTGTGATTGTGTGATTTACAATTTCGTGTGATGGAAGTTTTACTCGTGGAGGAATATCTCATTTACCTAGTAAATCAAAATTAAAGGTGTTTAGATGCTTGACAAAATCAGAATCAGTATTTTTGTCCTCATAGAGAAGGGTTAAAGAAGAGAAATAAGAGTTTGCTTTCCTTTTGATCTTTCCTGGCCATGGTGCCTTAATTAGCACATAACCATCCTATATATCTATTGTATTAGTGCAGATCCACTTAGGGATAGTTCAAACATCTGTATGGTTAATGATCTTTAAGAGTGTGCCACGGTTGCATCTTAGGTGCGGCCGCCAGACATCAAGATCAAAAAACACTAGGATAAAAAAAAATTCTCATCCACCTCGATCTCTTCATCTCTCAATATATCCAATGACCAACAATCACGATATTAAAATGCTAAATCGAACATGTGTCTCTCTAAAATCTCGGAACCATTAAAAAAAGATGCTAATCTTTTCTTATTTCTCGCTATTCATTTACTTAAAGAAGAAATAAAAGAGAAATGCTTCCTACTTTTCTCTTTTACAAAATTAATTAGATTAGCATCTTTTTAAAAAAAATATATATTGAAGTATGAAATAACAATCTTCCCTACACGACTACACGGCTCGCCTTCTCCTTCCTGAATAACAATATCTTTTTTCCAACTAAAATTAGATATTTAATGTGAATCAATTAGTATTTAAGTATTTTAAATATAGTTTAACAATTTATTCTCCTAAAATCTCTCCCTCCCCATATATTTCTCCAAAACATCTCTATTTTTTTTCCGATGTAAAGACTCCCATAATAATTAAATCAAAATTCAATAAGCAAAATACAAATGTATGGGAAAGTTGGTCTCGAAAGGGATCGGGTTAGGGGAGTTGTCAGGCTTTAGGGCAGGTTCTATTACGATCCTAAAGGTTAATACTTAAACTCCCCGCACCTCTATCACCTAGTTGCTTTTGGTGTATTGGTTTGGGTCTTAACATTTGGTATCAGAGCCAACCCCACGTTATGGCTTCAAGTCATGGGAGGGGCGACCTGAGGAAAGGGCTACCTGGGGGCTCGCTTAAAAAAGAGAAAATAGGGGTATCGAAAAATATGCGGGGAGCTTGCTCACAAAAAGTGAGAAAATAGGGGTACTAGAGTGAAAGCCACTTCAGAGTGGGCCACGGTGGATGTTGGCCTTGGAAGCGTGATGGAATGTTACGATCCAATAGGTTAATACTTAAACTTCCCGCACCTCTATCACTTAGGCGCTTTTGGTGTATTGGTTTGGGTCTTAATAGGTTCCGAGGATGTGGAGATCTCACACCTCCAATTTGCAGGCGATACTTTGGTCTTCTTATCTGGGTCTAGGAAGAAAATTGTGTTTTTGAAGTATTTGTTGAATTGTTTTAAAGTGTGTCTGGGCCTTAAGATTAATTTCAATAATGAGCAGGATTATGTGTTTAGGGGAGGTCGGAGAGGTGGTAGAGAAAGCAAGGATTATAGCTTGTTCTATATTGCCTCCTACCCACTTCTTATTTGGCGAGGTTGTAGAGAAGACAAGGATTATAGCATGTTCCATTGCCTCCTTACCCACTACTTATTTGGGCTTTTCTCTTGGCCGGAGCCCCTTGTAGGGTGAAGGCTATTTGGGATCCTGTGGTATAGGAGCCTGGTAGGGTAGAAAAGGCCAAAAGTCAGCTTGTCTTCTTCTTTCTTTCTTTCTTTTTATTTTTATTTTATTATTATTATTAATTAATGATTTGATATCATGAGACGTTGTCTCTTTATCTAGGTGCACATGCATTAATCGTAACACAAGACTGACATTGACTGGATGATCGTAAATATCTGATTAACTACAGATGTTACACAGAGGAACCAAGCAAAGTGCAAAAAAACACAAAAAAGGGAGAAAAGTTCGCTCATAAGGACATTATTAATGATATCCATATTGTAGCAAACAATGGTTAATTTATTTTATTACTAACTTAAGCAATCTTGGAAGAAAAATCTTTGAAATCGATCAAGAAAGAAGCCAAGCAACCAAAGCCTTATGTTTCTCACACTCCTCAACCATCTCCCCTCCCCCTTTATGACACTGTTCTTCTTCACTGTCATCACTCTCCCATAACCAAGGCAATATCATCTCCTCTCCTTCATTCCATAACTTAAAATCTTCAACAACACCCTGCCAATTCCAATCAACCCGTTCATCTTCAATACACCAAGTCATTGAAGAAGAAGAGTACGAACCACCATTCTGATTTCCATTTCCCTTGAAGCTGATCGAACCACCACTCTCTCTGTCGTCCTCACTTGTTTTCCCTTTATTTGAACCCAACATTCTACTTTCTCCCTCTTCACTAATCCCCATGTCCCCATTTTCTCTCTCCTCACTAAGTGTCAATATCTCATTTGGATCCAGTATCCCACTGTCCATAACGTCATTAGGGTACAATATCCCTGTCTCTAGCCCATCATATGGTCCCAACATCCCATTTTTGCTCTCTTCATTAGGACCCAACACCCCCTCTCTACTATCCTGATAAAGACCTGGAACAGGAAGGTTTTCTCTGTCCTTTCCTTCCTCATATGGGTTCAATTCCATGCTTTCTCTCTCTACATCTTGCCCTGTATCGGCACCAGTCAGGGTCTTCTTCTCTTGGGTGTGCATGTGCGTGCTTACCCCACCTTTCTTACTTTCCTCTGATGACATTTTTACATTTGAAGGTATATTGCTTTTCTTCTTCTTCATAGCTGCCCGGCTAGTCTGACCGCTTTTTGGCTTGCACCCACCATCCATGAAGACCGGTGGGGCTTCGTCCCTGGGCGTCCTGAAGCTATGAATCCTCCTACTCAAATGAGAGTTCCAGTAGTTCTTTATCTCATTATCTGTTCTTCCTGGTAGGTTCCCAGCTATCAAAGACCACCTACAACAATCAAATCCATTAATTGTTTAATTAAATCAACGTACAAAATCAAAATCTTTGGTTGACTAAACTTGGAAATCAGTCGGCCCTAGATGTATATGTGGCGGCTCCTGAAGGTGAGTAACATCTGAATCGCCAACATCCAAATTTTTCTTTCCCCTTGAGGCGAATTTTCCTGTGGGTAGCGTACAATTCACCACGTGGCACACTTTCGGCCAACTGACCCATGAATGATTGGCTTTTCCTTGATGGATCTAGGCAATAAAATCAGATTGATTGGTAATATCTAGCCATTTGATTTGAGCGCCCAAAAAGTTACTCGAATCAAACGGTTAAAAATCACTCCATGAAAAATGTTGAAAAATGTGCCACAATCATTCGTTTGTCAGGGGCTCAAAAAGAGGGTGCTACGTGGTGCCTCCCAGCAGCATCACAGGAAAAATTGCCTCAGGTTAATTTTTCGCTAACGGACAACACGCCCACCAACTCGTCAATAAGTCCAAAGCCCAAATTTGCTTAAATTGTTAATGCAGAACCGATTTTGAAATGATATGTGTCCAACCCAAGATTGCCATATGTACATGGCAGATGCACAGACATGATTTGCCAGGAAAATATTAAAAAAATTTGATGTGGGCCTTACCTGCCATGTACAGATGGCACGTCCTTGATTGGGCACACATACGACATCGAAATCTGCTCTACCTAAAAAAATCTCTTCAACTAATCGAAAATTCCTAGTCTACCGTAGAGAAAATAAATAAGCGGCGGGATTTTTGAAGCAGCGATCATGCGCTTCAAAACTTTTCTCCCTAGGATGGACTTCATCTTGAAGAAAATATCCAACTCCGAGAATCCAACGGTGGTTTGCCTTGGCAAAAAGTGGGGAAAATCTTTGAAGCAGTGGATTTTTGAAGCAGCGAAGCAGTGGCCAAACACATGCGGCGCCACAATCTGCTATTGTCTTTGTACAAACCCAGAAATGCTTTAGAACAGCAGATTGGGGCGCCATGTAATTGGCCACTGCTTCAAAAAAATTCTCCAAAAAGTGAATACCTGCTCAGTGCTATCACAACCATCGGATTCTTGAAATCCCGAATCCAAGTCTCGGGAGCTTTTTTAGGTGTACTCTGTGTCATGTAAAAGTGAACCCTGTTTGCAAAGATTTGCGTGTACGGTAAGGTGGACTCCAAATGCTCACGAGAAAAAGTTGCAAAGACCGTGACTATAGTATAGCACCGTCAACTTTACAAGTTTACAACCAGAGAGAGAGAGAGAGAGAGAGAGAGCTAGAAAAGGTTGTTTTGGGTTGTGACTCACCTATTACCCAAAGAATTATGCAACTTAATGATTAGATCCTCCTCTTCAGGAGAGATGTTCCCTCTCTTTAAGTCAGCTCTTAAGTAATTAATCCACCTCAGTCTGCAACTCTTCCCACACCTTAGCAAACCTATAAACCATCCAAGAACATAAGTATACATGAAACTGAAAAACCCATCTCAAAACCAAAAAAAAGAACACAAATCAAACCTGCAGTCTTAGGTAATGACCTCCATGACCCTTCTCCATTAGCTTGAATGTACTTCATCAAGATCTCATCTTCTTCATCTGTCCATCTCCCTTTCTTCAATCCCACTTTCTCACAACATGGTGCTCTCCCCATCCTCGGAGAACTCGCCACGAGAGAGAGAAAGAGAGGAGAGAGGAGAGAGGAGAGAGAGAAGGAGGGTCGTGTGCTGTAGCCTTGTTGGTTTATGCGCGGAACAATGGAAGTGAGGGTTTGAGAGAAGTACAAATTAAGATTAATAAAAAGGGGGGAGGGAGTGAAGTGAGAGGTGGCGTGCTGACGTTGAAAGATTTGCGGTGGTTAAATGTGCCACGATGGCCAACTAAGGATGCAGTAGTCGTGGCTCGTCAACCGTCCAGAGCCTCAGCACGGGCTTTAATCTCCCACGTTGATACCCCCATGTACGAACCCTTTGTCCCTACTCCTTTTTTATAGGCGTCGTAGAGTAATGATCGCATGGACCACAGTATCCATGGACGTAGTCATGGTGTGTGGTGCATGGTGCATGGTGTGTCTTTTTGTCATTGGCAAAAGGACAAACTTTAATAAATAGTTTATGTAAAACTAAAAATGATTTCGATCCACTAGTCTAAGGGACACTTTTAACCGAGTAGAACTTTCTTGACCGCCCACAATTTGAGACACGTGTCACATTCTTAGAGGACAATGACCCGTTTGAATGTTTGGCCAAATCCTAGGTGTAATTTCAAGTTTCAACCTTTTGGATCTTTGTACCCGAAATAATGGTCAATAATGCGTACTCCAAATAATGGTCAATAATGCTCAAATTTCATAGTTAAAAATCAACCCATGAAAACGACTCCAATCCAACCCTTAATTAAAATCACTATTCGGGCTAATTTTTGGTCTGTATGTCCATTTAGGGTTGGGCCAAAGTCCAGGGCCGGCTCTACCTTAAGGCCATTAAGGCGGTCGCCTAAGGCCCCCAGCCTAGGTCCCACTAACTACACAAATTTTTAGCCAACCCTTTATTGGTTACACAAACCAAAAATCAACCTGATTAATTATCTCTAGCTATAGATTTTAGTACCTTTTAGGACATGATTCTAGCCATTGGATTCCAACATGTTTTTTTGGATAGTAAATCCAATAGCTAGAAATCATCAATCAAGCTGATTTTTAGTGTGCTTATCCACCAATAGGTAGGTGGGCTTGATATCCATGTAGTTATTGAGCCCAAAAAATGATCTATGTAGGGCCAGGAGAGTCCTTTGCATCTAAAATTTTTCCGTAGTGTTTTATCATCAAGAATAGCATTTATATAAAGATTTTCAATTATAATTTTTTAATTAATACCATATATATTTATTAATATATTAAATATAAAAAGGCCTTATATAGAATTTTTGACTTAGGCCTCAACTTGTATCAAGACGGCCCTCGGCCAAACTTCCATACGGTCTAAAAACTTTAAGAATATGTGGGCAGTCAGCAATGATGACTGGCAGCGGCCAGCAAAGTTCTTCTCCTGGGAATGACAAAAAAGGACAACACTATGCACCATGACAACGGTCCATGAGATCATTACTCGTACGGGGATCCTTTGTCCGTCCTTTTTTGTATTTTTCTTAAGCAAACCTTTGTGTCTTCTGAAATTTCTTTGGGAAATAGTGATCACGATCTAATTTTGGATCGGATGGGTGGGCTCCGCTCCGGATCCAAAATGGAGACTCCGTCACAAAGGTTACATGAGAGTCCACATATGACGCAAGGGATCGAGACTCTGTCACAAAGGCAGGGCCGGCTCTACCGTAAGGCCATTAAGGTGGTCACCTAAGGCCCCCAGCCCAAGTCCCACTAACCGTATGGATTTTTAGCCCATCCATTATTGGAGACAAACAAAAAATCAACATGATTGAATATATCTAGCCATAGATTTTAGTACCTTTTAGAACATGATTAATCTTGCCATATTGGACTCAAGCATGTTTTTTGGGTAATAAATCTAATGGCTAGAAATCATCAATCAAGCTGATTTTTAGTGTCTTTATCCACTAATAGGTGGGCTGAACATCCACAGTCATTGGGCCCAGAAAATTATCTATGTAGGCCCACGAGAGTCCTCCGCATCGACTGCACTGGGGTTCTTCTGCATCTAAGATTTTTTTTCGTGGTTTTTGATTATCAAGAATAATTTTTATATAAATATTTTTAATAATATAAAGTTTAATTTTTTTAATTAATATCATATATATGAATATATTTTAAATATAAAAAAATGTCTTATATAGAGTTTTCACCTTAGGCCTCAACTTGTATCGAGACGGCCCTGCACAAAGGTTGTCCACTTCTGCTATTGCTGCTGGATTGGTCATAACTCATAACTATGTATTAGACCTGGAGTTGGTTACGGTACAGTTGTGGGTGAAGCTGTAGAAGGTATGTCGTGAGACAACCAGAGGCCAACGATACAATACAAAGAGTAAAACTTCGCTGACTGCCCACACGATAACCACCCACAATTTGAGCCACGTGGCACATTTTTAGAGGAAGCTGACTGTATGGATGTTTGGCCAATCCTTAAGTCGGCCTACAAATAATTATAAAAAATAAACCTGATTAGTGATTTCTAGGTGCATTGGATTGGAGCCATTTTCATTGGATGATTTTAACCGTATGAATTTGAGCATTATTGACCATTATTTGGGTACAAGGATCCAAAGGTTTGAAATCACTAATCAGGCTAATTTTTTATTTGTAGGTCCATCTAGGGATTGGCCAAACGTACATACGATTGTCCTCTAAAAGTATGCCACGTTATTGACCATTACTTGGGGTACAAAGATCAAAAAGTCTGAAATCGCTGTCAGGCTTATTTTGGTCCGTAGGTTCACCTAAGGATTGGCCAAGCATCAATACGGTTTGAAATCACGTGGCTCATGTTGTGGGTAGTAAGTAACTTTGCTGACCGGCTGCTGTCAGCGAAGTTTTACTCAGAATTCTCCTTTCATGAGCGCATTTCACATTTTTAAAATGTCTAAAGTATAAATCACATGTCATGTTCAGCCTCGGGGTACTGACTGCGGTTGAGCTTTGCTACCATGTGAGACCACCTTATATTCAATTTATCATGTTGCTACGGTGATAAGGCGTAGCTAATGGTAATTGTGTACGAAAGGGTCTCTCTCGGCGGCATGGTACACTTCAAAGCAAAAGCACATGGGTACGTTGCAAAAACACTTGGGTACGTGCCAAGAACTCATTAGCTTGTGATTGTGTGATTTGCAATCCGTTGTGATAGAAACTTTTAATTTCCATGACTTTTTTTAGAGTAAAAAAATCAACCCCCCCCCCCCCCCCCCAAAAATAAGCAAGTTCCCACTGCAGTACGAAAATTTACAAATTACGATATCCCGATACAGAACCATATTTTGATTAATTTATTGCGACACGATGCCGGCGCCTTGAGTTCTTTTTTTGGAGTAGTGTTCATATAGAGTTTCATTATTTCACCTAATTCACCAACCTTAGTACCTTCGCTATGTTTTCTTCTATAAAGTCCTGGGCATGCATGAAAATTAATTTCTAAACATTGAGAGAAAAAGTACTGTAAGCCTGTTACTTCACTATCACCCTAGGGCTAGGGACCATACCTATATTTATAACAGATGCATATAACCTCTATGGTCATAAATATTCTCAGCAAACTTTAATGGAATCACATGTCTAGTTGTAAAAGAGGATCCACAAGTCATTAAAGTCCCAACTAAGAGATCTTCAATGCCAAAATCCAACTCATCTTATGACTGTAATATCCTTAGATCCTAAAGTGTTTTGTCATATTTTTGACACAGTTCTAACAAAATTGAACAAGTAATTTGAATCTCTTGTGTGCTTCTTCTCTAACATTTAAGCATAAGTTTATACATAAGTTACATAAACTAAAAGTTAAAAAACACGGAAAAGATCTCTACTACCAATACTCCCCCTCAAGTTTGATCATGCGTATGTTGAGAACACCCAACTTGTGAATAAGATTATGGAATTGGGATGAACCAAGGGTTTTGCTGAAGACATCTGCTGGTTGTTGATTCGGGGAAATATGGGCAATACAGATCAAGCCAGACTGATTAATGTTCTTATGAACAACATGACAATCAATTTTGATGTGTGTTTGTCCGTTCATGGAAGACTAAATTTGTAGCGATGTAAATGAAAACTTTGTTGTCATAAAATAACAAAGCAGGATTTGGATGATGTACATTTAAATCTAAAGAATAAAATAGTCTCCATGGCTTGACATTCCGCTTCAGCTAAAGAACAGGAGACTGTCGACTGCTTTTTAGATTTCCGTGAGATATGAGAATTTGCAACTTGTACAGTAGCAAGTAATTGAACGATGAGTCTCAATGCAGTTGGCCCAATCAGAATCACGAAGGACTTTGAGTTGTAAGGGAACTGCTAGAAGAATATAAAATTCCTTAGCTTGGAGTTTGTTTGATGTAATAAAGAACCCTGTGAACAACATCGAGTGTGGCCGACGAGGTGTGTCCATGTATTGACTCAAGGCATGCATTGAATAAAAAATATTCGGCCGTTTGATCGTGTGATATATTAGACGATCAATGAGACAACGATAAGTAGTCGGACAAGACAATAGTTTCCCATTTGCATTTGTAAGCTTCAAATTTTGTTCCATGTGAAATGCGGCAGGGCAGGCTCCAAGTAATTCGCTATTTTGGATAATTTCTAGAGCATATTTCCTTTGAGAGGAAAAAAAAAAAGAAGCCCTGGGTGAACGTGCAACCTCAATTCTTAATAAGTATTTCAGAATCTCAAGATCTTTGATTTTAAAACGTCTATGGAGGAAAGCTTTGAGATCATCAATCGAACTAATATTGTTTCCTACAATGAGAATGTTATCAACATAAATGAGAACTATAATGAAGGATGAATAGGCTGGTTAACTGAATAAATAAGGAGTAACCTACCTTTGATTGAAGATATTTGAAGCCGGCCTCCTAATTGTGCGAAAGAATCAGCTACACAATATCCCTGGGACTCAACCAAGCCTGGACTCACTGCATGACTCTTTACAAGCTTGCACTGCTTAGCAGTGCACTTAACCTTGGTTCTGAATGCCCAGATGTTAAGTTAATGAAACTTAGATTTTAACCTCAAAAGACAACCGCACATGACTAGAATGTATAGTTTAAGAGTTGCTTAAAAGAAACTTTCCATGTTTGTGTCTGCAGAGATATTCTCTGCCAAAGGCCCAAGTTGCTACAAATCTATCACTTATGAATTTGGTAAATTCATAATCACAGGCCTGCAAAATGGGTCTGGGATAGGACTATGGAGCCCAACCAAGTCTATCAAAACAAGCTACACGATAGACTAATGAACATGGTTTAAAGTATCATACCCCCATCTCATATGATACATCTTGTCCCGTCCTGTTACCAGTCCCAACCACATTAGAAATCAGGAACCTCAAATCAAGAGTAGACCTTTCAATGCAGAGAAAATTTCAGGGAAAACCTACTGCTATGTGTCTGCTATGTCATATTTATTACATGTTTCTTGCATTTGTAATCAGCAATTTTGCTTAAACTTCCAACTTTTAACAAGTACAATGATGCCAGAATCAAGCTTGGAAATTTATTCATACATTGTGTAACCAAATGATTAACCTTTCCCTGTCGGCTGATGAGGCCCACAGGCTACGCGGGTTGATCCACACTCAAAAATTCACCCAGGCCCAGCCCATGGTCCAGTCCAATGTCGGGTCGACGGGCTATATATGTAACTGGCTGGGTTGTTAAGTTATAAGAATATACACAATTTATGAAATATACAATGAGCTGAATGACTCCTCCGTGTTGGCTAACTTACCCAACTTTACATCTCATGGTTTGCCACGTACCCCATGTTTAAGGAGTAAAACACAAAAACAAAAATGATTGCTACGATCATCTGGTCTAGTGGGTTTTCATAGATCTCAGACTCAGAGAGATCTCCAGATCTTGCAATAACTGGAAAAATCTATGATGCAGAAGTCCCTCAAATTGCCATGTGGCACCCTCTTTCAGGCTAACTAGCCCTTGAATGATTGACCCATATCTTGGTGAACGTACACACCAAATATTAACATGATTGGCGATTTCTATCCCTTAGATTTGCGAACTTTTCAACATGGGCTTCATGAGCTGGCCTGTGGATTTGGTGCGTAAGTTCACCAAGATGTGGTCAAACATTCATGGTCAGTTGGGCTGAAGGAGTATACCACATATGGCAATACGGTCCCGACCTCCATACATGTGTGCCATGCACATTCAACCATTCAATGGTAGGCCTCCTCCCGCTATTGAATGGTTCACAAGATCGGCCATTTAACGGGTCCACCTAAGGGAGTAAACATATCAAATATCAACCAAATGGATGACAATAAACCGTCCAAACTACGTTGAATGCTCAGAAATATTTAAGGAGACGGCCTGGGCTCGGGTTGAGGCCGGGCATACATACGGGCTTGAAGGCCCATCCCCATCTCCGGGCCCGACCCGAACCCAGCCCATGAAACATTATTTTGGGCCGGACTAGCTTTTTTAACCCAGGCCCCACCCAGCTTATTCACAGACTAGGTCGGGATGGGTTTGGGCCATTCCGCGGGCCAAATTGCCGCCTTTGGGCTAGAGGTCCCGTTTCTTTTGCACTAATGCTCTTGGGCTTGGATTCCGAGAATCGATGGTGGTTGTACTTTGGCAAAAAGTGAATCCAGTTAATGCCAGCTCAACACTTACAACCACCATTAGATTCTTGGGATCCACGGCCGAGATCATTAGTGAACTTATTAGTGCACTTTTGTTGGTCCCCTAAGCCTGACCCAAAACAAAAAAAAGCATTACAGCCGAGGTCATCACATCTTTTAACCAGAAGATCAAAACTATAACTAATAGTCCTTTATAAAAAGAAAACTAGTGAGTTGGATCATCCATAAGGATACGAGAGATTCTCCTTCATGAATGAGAAGTACAAGGGGATCTTACCTGATGATTTCCTAGGGAGGTAGTACTTGTGATCAAAGGGTGAAGAACAAAGTATTTTTTATCTTTATAAAAAAATCAGTAGTCAATTTGAGTCAACAACGGTCAATGGTGGGCTCCGATCCCGATTCAATCCGATCCAGAATAGGATCGGTCCATCTAGCCCGAGATGATGTGAAGATCCTCTCTAAAACTGAGATCTCAAGCTTGGTTTGGATCGAATCAGTGGGCTCCGATCCAATCCAGATCACCCGATCCATACCAGCATCGCCGAGACTTTGAACCATGGGTTTGATGAACTAGGATAAAGGGTATGTCAACAATTTTCCACAGTGGTACGTCAAATTTCATAGATCACTTGAGGAATATGTTAAAAATTAGGTGGCATTATTTCCACCACCACCACAACTGCACCTCCACCATCGCCTTCTTCTTCTTCCACCATTGTCGCCACAAACACTGCATCACCACCGTCTTCTTGTTCTTTTTCTACCACCACCACCACTATACCTCTCTCTCATTCTCTCTCCCTCTTCCACTTTGAACAAAGAGAGACATACTCGGTGGTGGTCCTCTTCTTCTTCTTCTCTCTCGGTGGTTTTTTTTTTTTGGTAGCTTCTTTGCACACACCATTCCACACCAAAGAGGTGTGTGCCATTATAGAAATGGTGTGTGCAATTAACGCCGCCCTAAAAATTCCCCTCGCATAAAGAAAATGGGCGGGAGTGGAATGCTATGCGACATACCACGTGTCCATTCTCTATTGGTTTCAACTATCCCTCTGCTCTCTCTCATTGGCCAGTTTTGAAAGATACACGTTGTAACGAGAAGTCAGGTCTTATTGACGCCTGTATCCTGTAAAGCAAACCGTGCCGGTTTTAAGGATTGTCGTTTATCATAGAGAGTGGCAGAGGGAGGGACGGAGAGAGAGAGAGAGGGAGAGAGAGGAGAGTACCAGGAAGTCAGGAACGACAGGTGATCTCTCTCTGTATCAGAAATTCTTGTTGTTCCAAGAAACCCTAATCTCAGATCGTGAAAGCAGCCCTCTACGAATTCAAAATCACTGGAAAAACTCTTTTTTTTTCTCGCATTAATACTTAGATCTAATAGCAAACCCTAGATTTTCAGGAGGAGAGAACAAATCTCTCCTGATCCCTGTGCTAGAGCTTCAATGGCATATCAAAGAACCAGATTTTTGTTCTTTGTTTGCGTTTTATCATACGCGCTCTCTGCTCTGGGAGGGTAAGAATCTAGTCTTCTCAGTTTCTTCGCTGCTCGTCTCATTTTAGGCTCTGTCTTTTTTTTTTAAAAATTTTTAATCGAATTATCGAATTCATGTAGGAAAAGCTATTATGACATCCTGCAAGTATCGAAAGGCGCTTCAGACGATCAGATCAAAAGAGCTTATCGGAAGCTCGCGCTGAAATACCATCCCGATAAGAATCAGGGAAACGAAGAGGCAAACAAGAGATTTGCAGAGATAAACAATGGTATAATTTACATACGTTGCCAATGCTGATGCTTCGCGCTTGCCTTTTTATTTTCATTTACTTACTGCTATATATTTGATCCAATTTAAATGATCCTCCATCATCAGCGTATGAAGTACTGAGTGATCGCGAAAAGAGAAATATTTACGATAGGTACGGTGAAGAGGGTCTGAAGCAACATGCGGCTGGTGGGGGAAGGGGCGGAGGGATGAACATTCAAGACATCTTTAGCTCGTAAGTTGACACATCTTCACCAATCGGTTTAATTATGTTGACTGTTAAACTGTTGATGATGGTAATTTAATTTTGTCTTTAACTGAGAGTAGAATGACTTCTAATTGATTTTCGGAATTGAGTTTCTGGTTGCTGATGTTTCTAGTGCGGAGATATTAGATCTCGTGTACCCATTAGGCTACAGGATCCCTTTCATTTATTGGAAATGGGGCGTCTCTACTCTACCATAACCAAGCCAAACCAACACTGACATCACCATCTCTTGTATATGCTGATTCATCCAAGTTTTGGTTATTTCACACATTTGTTTTAAATTTATCTGTTGCTGCAATTAAGAGAACTATGATTTTGGTAAAATCTGTGAAAATAGAGGAAAGAAAAAACAAAATTCTATTTTGGATACCTACTGAGTTTCCCAAGTACGGTATAATTTGCTTCTATGCAATAGAAATATTATAGTAATGGCTAACATGGTTTTATTCATTATACTGATGAGCACTTTGGCAGAGTAAAAGGCAATACGGTATCTCCGACACAACCACGGAGCTAATGCGTTTCAAGTTACTGTACATCAAAATTTTCTATCAAGAAACTATGTTGACTTCTAGGTCGTGTTTGGTTATTCGTCAATTTACTTCTGAGAGAATATATTGTCTCAGCCAATTAATTTCACCGCTAAATATTCGCATCTGAAAATATTTCAAAGTGTCTGGCAACCATATCTTTTTCTTGCCAAATTTCCAACGTCCTAATTTTCATGGTGTTTGGATGGCGTAGGCAAATTTAAGGAAGTTATCCCGTGCACTGCACAAGTACCATAGTGTCATGTGGCCTTAAAAATGCTTTATCATTGAGAAATATGTGTGTGGGACCGGCTCATCGCATACTTTGGCATTTGTTAAATAGAAAAGTTGTTATATCACTAGGATCAATTGTTGTGCGCATGTTCATGATCTGTACCATCCAGTTAATGGGTCAATCACCGACATTATTTTGGTTACAAAGATCCAAAGGTTGAAAATCACTATTTAGCTTGATTTTTGGTATGTACGTTCACCTAGGGATGGGCCAAACATCCATACCGTCAGTGGGCCCAAAAGGGTGTGCCATATGTCATATTGGTAGATATACGAGGGGTCCCAATATTCAGAGTGCAAGTGGGCCCAAAAAGGTGTGCCACGTGTCATATTGGTAGATATACGAGGGGTCCCAACATTTAGAGTGCAAGTGGGCCCAAAAAGGTGTGCTACATGTCATATTGGTAGTTATATGAGGGGTCCCAACATTCATGGTGCAAGTGGGTCCAAAAAGGTGTGCCATGTGTATGCTTCAAGGCAGTGGGATCGTTTTCTCAGATTTTCCTAGTGGGCAATTTTTTTTTGCCCATTAAGGCTAAAATTGCGTGAAAATATTTTAACAGGGGGAGTGATAAATTATTCACGCCTGGGTGGGCAAATGTGGGCCTAGACAAATATTTTTGTGAGAAAATGGCGCACCAAACTCAATCGAAATGTTATTCACCCGGGTAAATATTTGGATCTACCTACGAAATTGCTTACCAAACATGCCCTTAGTCTTTGCCATAGTAAGATCGTGATAAGATTTATTTTAATGGGACGCCCAAATTAAGCATGCCCATGACGAGTCTGGGTATTAACGACCGTTCACCAACATGCAATTCTAGGAAGAGTCTAGAAGAGGAAATTGTGCCAGGATTTATGTGAGTTGATGGTGGAAAAGATTGTGCTGCAATTAATCTTTAGATAGGGATGATCCTTTATTAAGAACTTCCTTATTAGTTTATTCTGTAGTTATCTATGTTTGACCCAAGCCTTTAAACAAGCAAGTTGTATCCCATCGCGACAATGAAGAAAGTAATAAGAACTAGCATCTATGGAGGTCATCCCCCTCTAAAAGGATAATTTTCACAATGTTCTTTATCAAATTAGTTCGTTCTTATCACTCCTCGTAGAAAAGTAGTTTGGGTTATTATTTGTGACACAGTATTGGACTCAATTTTGATATTGGTATTATCTGCACAAAAAGGAGCTTGAGTATGCGTATAAACATCAAGATCAACAAACAATTCCCTTATTCTTATGTTCATTGCTAGCATATGAGATTGAGTGAAAATCAGATTCTGAGTGTGGCTTCTAAACAGTATGTTGTTTATCTTATTTTAGTGAAATCAACCAACTTCCCCTAGGATGCAGAAACTAGTACTAGTTCCATAGGTGAAGAAGAAGACAAGGAAATACAATGATCAAAGCCCCTTTACATATGGATGATGTTATTGTGAATTTTCTTTTGTTGTACTTTCACTTGTAACTTTGATATTATAGTCCTTATATAGATACGTATGTATGAGAGCTAGGATAAATCTACACCCAATTCCTACACCTGATGGTGGGCCCACATGAAGGAAATGTTGGACAACAGTGAGTTGTCCTTACCATGATGTAGGAACCAGGTGTAGCTTTATCCTAACTCTCTATAGATACATATATTGTTTTTCAGTCTTTCTTCATTTTTGATTTTTTCATCCATTTCTGTCAGTTTTGAAGTATTGGTGATTGATGTTTTTCATTACTGACAAGACGAGTGCTTCTTTTAGCTTCTTTGGAGGAGGTTCAGCAGAAGAGGAAGAGAGGATTGTAAAAGGTGATGATGTGATTGTTGAACTGGACGCAACATTGGAAGATTTGTACATGGGAGGCACCTTGAAGGTATGATTGATGTTCTTGCTGCACCTAATCCCTTTTCATGTTTTAGACCACATTCATGGGTGTAGGATCTAGAGCCTATTAACTAAAATACGTTTCTGAAGCAAACTTGGACGAGATCCATAACTTGTTTTTGCAGTTTTCTTGGTAAACATTTTCATGTTTTAGTGTGTCATCAGAAATGTGGTCTTCTGAGAACAAAATATTAGTTGAAGTTTAAATAGAATACTGTAGAAAGGTGGAGAAAAGGAGAGAAGTTTTGGGGCAAAGAGAGAACAGAGTTTTGGTTGTGCCTCACTCTCTCCTCATTATATATATTCCGGCAAGTAAAGCCAACTAGTTGGGTTACAATAGACAAAAATAACTAATGTATCCTATGACTTAAGGAGGAATGATTCAGTCCACACCAGGCTGATCTAACTTATCTCAAACCTGTAACTGCTGTAATTGTAATATCCCTACAGCGTTGTTCATGTCTTCAGCATACTGCCTTACATTGGTGGACACATGGAGTAATGCTGCACTTTGCTGGTGTGCCCGTTCAGGATTGGAGCTCTTGGTATGCAAATTCTCGGTTAAGTAGGCGGTTTCTCTTAATAAATGGAATAAGCTGTAGAGACGTGAATCAATTGGGTTTCATGGGGTTAGTGTGTCCGACACTTTGTGTTCATGTTTGGGTCCAAAACATGTTGTCCATGTCTAAGTTACACAGCTCATTCTTTTACGTATTTTGTTCAAAATTATATGGCTCATTTACAAACTCGAAGCATTTTTTGAACATTTCAGACAGTTTGTCTTTAACAAATTTTGGCAGTTGAGAACTTGAGATACATATATCAGGAAATAGAGTTGTCTTAACATGGAAAAGAGTGGTGTAAGAATCTTAAAGTAATCTCCTTGTTGGCACACCAACTGGTTTACTGATGCATGACAGAATTTCTTGGTTTTACTGCATACTTTCTTTATGGGTTTATCACTGTTATAGTGCCATGCCGATTGAGTACAAGTGTTATGACATGCTACTGATGGTTATTGTTGTATGATTGACTTACTCCATAATTGGAGTGCTTTCTTTCCATGCTCTAGAATTTGACTTTGCTTGGATGAATTTTTTTTATCTTGTAAAACTTGCCATTGTCGTGTAAAAGAATTGATCTTGCAATCAGTTGCATGCATATTTTGTTTGTTTTTGTGATAATCCTTATGAAAATAATCAGGTTTGGAGGGAGAAGAACATTTTAAAGCCAGCCCCTGGCAAGAGGCGTTGTAACTGTCGAAATGAGGTCTATCACAAGCAAATTGGCCCTGGAATGTTTCAGCAGATGACAGAGCAGGTATGCTAAGTTGTCAATAATCTTATTGGCAAAGACATTTTGCCACACACTGATACTTTTGGTTACTTGTTCGTTAGGAACGCTGTTCACTGTGTTCTTTCCGTCCTTGCTACTAAGAGAGAGAAACTACCTCGCTATTAACATTTTTTATATTGCCCTTTCAGGTCTGTGAGCAATGCCCGAATGTCAAATATGAACGGGAGGGGTATTTTGTCACTGTTGATATCGAGAAAGGGATGCAAGATGGGCAAGTAAGCTTTATTACAATCTTATACTATTGTTATTTACTTCTTTTATAAATACTTTACCGTGTACATTTTCGACATGTTAATAAAGAATTTCTTTATCACTTCCAAGCATATTAATTGATTATCAAAATAATGGATAAAATTATTGTTTCTGACCTCTAGCATTTTTCATTTGAAGAGTTGAATTAGAAAAAGAATATCCTCTATATCCTTTCTTTGGATGCACAAATCATTACTAGACACTTTGGATCATAAAGTACTATGTAGTCTACTTTTTATTACTCAGTTTCTTGTCTCTGCTGTTGCCCATGATTTCACATCCCCAGCTTCGAGTAACATATTTTTCTTTCCATTGTTATCATTCTCGAGTGGTAGCTGGACTGGTGGAGTTGTGCTTCATGTCTCTGACTATCTCATCGATATTGTCCACCTTCGTCTGCACCTCGTCTTCAACAGACTGATATTTTCCACCAGCATACTCTTTACTATCTCTAATTCAAAATAGAATTTACCTCATATCATATCCTATTGGAACCTGCCATTAGATGGGGGTTTTCCATTAAAGAAGAAACAACTGACCACAAGTGATTCCTGCCCCTGGACTCCATGCAACTGCTTCCCTGCTTCATATCCCTGTTTCTGGTCATGCCAATAATCTGATTGCCCTGCAAGTCTCCTTTTCTTCCCGTTGAGGGTACAACCACAACATTATTATTTTACTCTGTGACTATATATTGTGCCACAGCATATATTGCATTTTGGGTTTAGTATTACCAAATGCAAGCATGAGGCAAAACATGCTGTCAGTTGCACTTGGGAGCTCTAATCCTTTTGAGTGCCAGCCTTCTATTTATATAAATTTGTCTCTTTTTTATGCTTCTGGTTCATATCTCAACACTAACAGCTCCATCTGAATTCACTTTCTTAAACTTGTGTATTATATCTGAAGTTACTAGCGATTGCAATGATGCACTGTAAAAGTTTTTCATTGTGAAAGCTGGCTTTTCTCTAGTAATGTTTTCTGGCTCCTTAATGGGTAATATCACCTGGGCATCTTACAGGAGGTGGTCTTTTACGAGGATGGTGAGCCTATAATAGATGGAGAAGCTGGAGATTTGAAGGTCTGACCCACCCTTTGACTTCATACTGCACCCTACTGATTCAAATTATTGACTGACATTAACTTCTCTTTTATGCAGTTTCTGATTCGTACTGCACCCCATGATCGCTTCAGAAGGGAAGGCAATGACCTGCACACAACTGTTACGATAGCACTGGTTACTATCTTCTTTTTATTTTAATTGATTGTTACTTTATTCTTTGTTCATTCTTTATGGTTGTTACTAGTCCACGATACTTTTGAATGGAAAAAGATTTAGCAAGGCATACCTCACACTTTTTGACGTGAGGAAGCACGATTTTTGTTGCTCACCACCACCATCTGGGCCCACTGACTGCCTGGATGTTTAACCCACCCCTTGGTGGATATATACACCAAAAATCACCCTGATTGGTAGTCTCTAACCATTAGTACTTTTTAAGGCATGATTATTGCCGTTGGATTCAAGGAGCGGGCTAAACATCCATGTGGTCAGTGAGCCCAAATGGCAGCGGTGAGTAGCAAAACTCTTCTTCCTCATGCCAAAAGCTTGAGGTATACCTTGTTACATCACGACCCCTTTTGAATATAGGTTTCAGAACTGGAACCCCATTACTATTATTTCCCTGAAGTGTTTTTATCTCTACTATTATAATATGCGAGACCCCTTCAGGGTTAGCATCATTTTTTTGCCACCTTTTCGTTTAAACATCTCTATAATACTTAATACACGGTGAATATTAAGGTCATTTTGGTCACTTTAGAACTCTTTTCTGCCTAAAAAGTTGTTCTCATTATATCTCTAATTACACATGCGCATCACACTTGCCTCTCTACTAGTTTACTTAATTAAATTAAGCTCCTAGCTCTAGATTTTCTGTCACAGTTGTAAAGAGTGCTGTATCTCCTTGAGTCCTCTTGGTTGGAAGTGTGCATGACCTTCTATATCAGGGAGATGTAGTCGTTAACCCATGTTGGCTACCTAGGAGAATCAAGACATAACTGCAGAGTTTGTCTTTCCCTTACTAAAAGTGAGTCTGATCTTGTCCTTGAATCTTTCATGACCTCCTTAGGGCCCGTTTGGCAAACCAATGGAAGCAAAAAGTAACTTCTAAATTAAGTTGCTGAATTTAAAAGTTGTCATTGGAAGCAAAAGTTTGTTTGGTGAAACACTGAATTATAAGTCAAAAAGTGAAAAAGTTAGTTTGGCATAAATTAAGTCAAAAAGTTATTTTCTTATAATTTTATATAGATATTATATTCTAATAAACCATTAATAAAGATTATATATCACATGTTTTTTTTTTTCAAAAAATTTTAATTATAAATGGTCAGTAATAAACGACGCACCGGGTGAGTCATTTTATGGTTAATTGTTTTTTCAAAAAAGAGATTGTCAACTGACCTACACCTCAGCAAACCATCCCTTGCTTTTTCTCCTTCATAAGATGTTTTCTGTCTACACATCATAATGTGAAGTTTACAAGGGTAAAATTGGCATTTGGAAAGATTCACTTAAAATTAAAAGCGTCGGTTCCACAAATTTTTTTTAGACTTTTGCTTCCACCGGAAGCAAGAAGCAAATTTTTTTTGCTTCCACACAAAGCATGTGTTTACTTTTGAGAAGCAATTCCAAAATGAATATCCAAACCAACTTTTCAACTTTTTTGCTTTTGGGAGCAAAAAAGCCACTTATTTCAGCGTTGCCAAATGGGCCCTTAGTCTTGGAAGCTGATAGTCCCTTAGTCTTGGAAGCTGATAGTAAAATGGAAGATTATAAGAGGTCAATTTATTGTTGCTCCATTGCCTGTAGAATCAAAAACCATTGGACAGTTTGATCCTATCTTTAAAGCACACAAATCTCCAAATTTAGGATTTCTTTTATACGGACAAGCTCTTTTATGAGAATCTGAAGTTTGTGTGGTTGTGGGGGTGGGTGTTGCACTCAACATCTAAGGCATGGAAAGGTGCTCCCTTGTCTTATAATCGTATCTATATCACTTATTTGAGTGATGGGTTTTAGTGGTCTAAACTCTAAATGGAGTTTTTAAGGTAATGGTCGATGTGCTTTAGATTTTAAACATCATTATGGATGTGTAGTAGAGAGTGATAGCCATCATTCTTTGACATCTTTAAACAAGCGTTCGTCTTATTTTCTCCCTTAAGCACCTAACTGATTTCATGACTCTGCTCAGGTCCAAGCTCTAGTTGGTTTTGAAAAGACCATCAAACACCTTGATGAACATGTAGTCGACATCAGCTCTAAGGTGAGAATGAACACGCTCTGTTTCACTCCTTACATGCTGTCCATATTTTCCAAACATTGAGAATGGAAACTAACTGACATGGTGATAACCTTCAGGGAGTTACTAAACCTAAGGAAGTGAGGAAGTTCAAAGGGGAAGGGATGCCGTTGCATTTTAGCTCAAAGAAAGGGGACTTGTATGTTACATTCGAGGTTCTGTTCCCTACGACACTAACAGAAGACCAGAAGACCAAGATCAGGGGGGTTCTCGGTTAGGATCAGGATATTTTTTCCTTTTGTGGATCCCAAGGTGTTCCCATTGATGCGATCAATTGGAAGATGAAGGCATCCCTGAGAATTTTTACAAGTACCACTTTAAGTTTGAAGGATGTCTATGATGTAATCGTTATCAGTGTCCTGCTTGCAGCCGGGCGGTTTTGCCTACTATTTTTACCCCAAATGATATAATATAAGTTCCTTTTTATTTTAGTACAATGTTCTAACAAGAAATTACATGGAAAGATGGTAAACTTAAATTTGTTTTCTACTCTATTTTTTGGTGCTTGATATTGAACCAAGTATAAATGCCGTAGTTGCTGTATATCTTCCTAGTGATGACTCAAGAGATGCCACAGCAAATAAAGGGGAGAAAATGGAGCCGTTATACAATTCAAAAGTGCTTCAAATTGTCATGTAGTACAACTCTTTCAGCCCCACCGGCCACATGAATGTTTGGCCTACACCTTGCTGGACCTACACGCACAAAAATCAGCGCGATTTCTAGCAGTTAGGTTCAAACACTTCACTTTTTTCATTGTGGGCTTCATGAACAGGCCTGTGGGTTGGTTCTAAGCCTATGATGAATAAGTGCTCACTCTACTTCCTACGTTCGATGGGCGAGCTCGTGCTCACTCTAATTCTTATGTTCGATGAGCTCGAAGACTGATGAAGATTCATTCTAATGTCTAGCAACGGTTATTTTGTACAGGCTTGTCTTTCTTACCCATCCAAGGTCAAAATGATGAGGGTTTGTAGGGTAATGCACTGCTCCCTCGTGAATTTACTGGTTGTCAGTCCATTTTTTTCTTCTTTTTAGTTTTGCTCAAATGCACAACTGATTGAAATAAAAGAAGGTTTAAGGAAGACGAGGGGTTTTTTCTTAGCGCTGATGTGGCACACTCTTTGGGGCCCACTTTTTTTTATTTTTATCTGAAAGGACTCTTTGGGACCCACTGACCCATGAAGAAACCAATCTGATTGGTGATTTCTGCCATTATATTCCAGCATTTTCCATTACAGGCTTCACGAACAGTCCTACATATGTTCCAAGCCCAGGATGGAAAAGTGCTTCTATCACATGGCTAGAAATCACCGAACAGGTTTTTTTTTTTTTTCGTAACACAGCTGATCAACGCCTCTTATCTTGGCACATAACCTGAGTCCCTGACAATTCCTAATTAGGGTCCACTGACGCATGGACCGGCTCTTGGTGGACCTACAGCGCTGAAAGCAGCTTGATTGGTGATTTCTAGCTGGAGCCTTTTTTGAGCATTTTAATGGGGTGACCTAACTGTTGCGGGGTTTTTTTGTCTCCTAATATTGGAGAAAAATCCAAACAAAATAACAGCTTTTAGGGGGGCGTTGCGAGAATCGAACTCGCGACCTCTCGCACCCGAAGCGAGAATCATACCACTAGACCAAACGCCCAGCTCATGTTAAAGCATCCTCTAAAAATATATCTAAACATAAATTAAAGTCTCAATACCCTGCGTGTTTCCCCCTCCGCCCGGTTTTGCTCCTCTCAGATCAAACCTTACTCTACAGAAAAACAGCGCTCTCTCAATTATTTCTAACAGCTTTCCGCTCCTTCTTTAATCAAATCCAACCATATTTTATTTCTTAATCATTACTTCTCCTTTATTTCTTTCGGCTCTCTTCAAGTAATGAAGATTGAAAATTAGGTTTCGTTCTTATTCTTCTTTTGAACCTAAATTGTCTACACAGTAAGTTTTGATTCTCTCTATATTATCTTTTTTTTTTTTTGAAGTTTCATCAAACATTAATGCCTTCGATTTGTATAATCTGTTTGCGAACACTCGAATTCAAAATTTGTTTCACTAAAATCATATATGTGGTTTAATTGATTGTATGAGTTGCCATTATAAGGGTTTTTGTTCTTCATTCTTATCTCTTTTGTCTAGTTCTTCTCTCTGTCTTTGTGAAGATGTTCGTGGCAGTCATTTTACCGATAATTCGATAACAAAATCCGGATATTTAAGCTAGTTTGTTCAGGTTAAAGAGTAATTTGCTCAAGTTTTTGTCACCATGGCTCAGTCCGGAAGTAATGTAAGTTCTCCGGTGCTGAAACACCCAGGAAAAGAGTTTTGCTGTATTGTTTCTGTTATTTTGAGTACAGCTGTAGTCTGTAGATATGGTTCATGTTATGTTATTGCTTTGTTATGTGTATATAGGCGGTTGGAGTTGACAATACTTTTAGAAGAAAATTTAACCGAGAAGAGTATTTAGAACGAGCTCGTGAGCGGGATGAAGAGGTTTGTTCATTTCGCAAAGATCAAATTGACTAATTCAAATGATTTTGTACCTTCTTTTTCTTAATTTTTTGTACTTATTTGTGTTAATTTGTATTGTGGGTTAGGAGGAGGGGCATTCTAAATCCAAACGTACGTCAATGGGTTTGATTCTTTTCTTGTTCACGCTCTTGAATTTGGTCTTCTACGATATGGAACAATTGTAGTGTAGAGTTTTAAAATGATTTGTCTGAACTGAAGTCCTAACATCGTTAATACAATGTGCAGCAAAAGGTCCCCCGGTGCAAAGGAAACCTTTGAAGCACAGGGATTATGAAGTAGACCTTGAATCTCGCTTGGGGAAAACTCAGGTTGGCCTAAAATTGTTCTTTTTTATTATCAAAATCTTTTTCATTCAATCAGATATGACCTATCCGATTTCCTTAGATTTTCACTTGTTTCACTAAAGTCCATGTGTATCACACTCATGAGACTTGGAGATATTCTAAAATTAAGACGTCAAAGTACATGTGTACTTCTTAGAGATTTTAAGCTTTCAATATCTTCATATACTCTTTTAAATTTATTGTGATTCTAGCCCCACTATTTTTTAATATATCTTAGGGATAAACATGAGCACTTTTAAGCCAATATCATCAATATTGGATGAGGGTACACAATTCATGTTCATTCTATTCCTATTATTACATATGAGATACACACAAAATTATCATAATAAAAGTGATAATTTAAACTAATGTAAAATTAATCAATTCATCCCTTCCTGTTAAGTTGACCACAACCAATTGTTCACTTTGTATTGTAGTTTCACTAATCTAATTGGTCTAGTTAAAGGCCAATTTAAAAAAAATATACTCAATATGATTTCAAAAATAGAAATGCATTTATGATCAAATCGAGTCCAGATACTTACTACCATTATAGGAGAAATTTCATTTTATCCCCCCAATGAAGGAAATTCTTTTCATCTAAACGAAAAGAATCATTAGACATAATTTCCATCAAGTTCGCAGTAACAACAGCCACGGAGTTGGACATATCTTCAAATTGTTGGAAATTAGTGAATTTCCTTGCATACAAAAATAGCTATAAAAATAATTAAACTCAAATCAAGCTTGGCTGTAGAACTAATAACAAAATGTTGAAAATTAGTGACGATAAAACAATGAATCAGAATCAAGGCTTAGAGGCGCTTAAACGCTTCTCGAAGATAGTCGAAGCCTCCCAAAATATTCAAGAGATTAAAGGCAGCCCTATTTCTGAGATTCAACCAAGCCTGGACCCTTTCCAAGTCTTTTCTAGTGCTTGCACGACACGCGAAGACTCGAGAACCTAATCTCATTTACCGAATACCCAATAAGAAAGCAAAAACCAAGAAAATAAGATTTTTGATATTTGAAAGATCTACTCAAGCTCTTCAAATGCTAACTCCAAGTGTATTTTCGTTTTTGCACTTTGGTTGCTTTATATAGACCTCTAAAGGCTAGCTAATGAGTCATCAAATACTCTTAACTGAGCTTTAAGTGAACCTATAACTTTTAGGTAACTTAAAAGACTCAAAACTATGAAATAAGCTTTAAATTGACCTTAAAGCTAACTCACTTCTACTTCTAAATCCCACGTGAAAAACTCAAAAGTCATTTGAAATATACATGAACCCAATTAATTCCAATATAAATTCAATGGCAAAGGTGCATGAACGTTAAAGGTGTATGAATATAAACAAAATTCAACAAATATTGTCTCAAAGGTGCATGTATGTTGAACAATGAATTACCAAGACATTTATAAAAAAGATAACATTTAAAATTGTTTCATTAAATATTTGTATCTAATAAAACATTCCAAGAGATGATTGTATGTTCTCTAGAGAATCTATGATGGCTCGCTTGAGATTGAGTTGCTGGTCCTTCTTAACATGGTTCATGACTTGGGATATTTCTTGTTACAGGTTGTTACTCCAATCGCACCTCTGAGCCAGCAGGTATCTTCTCATAATTTCCTTATTGTAGACTAATTATTTTGATTATGCATCTTTGTTGATTTCACGAGAATCGTTACTATAAAACATATTCAATATATTTCAATGTTTTTGAGCTTATTGAACATAGATAGTTTGCTGTTATCTGACATGTGAGCTAATTATTGACTTTTGGACAGCATTTGTTGTTTTTCCTTTTAAAGAAAATTTAATGTCTCCTACGAAGTAAATCCCCACTCATTCCACAGCTGTTTTTGAAAGGTTTTGACAAGATTTAAGGTAAATGGTGGAGACATTGGGGGTGCTTTCATGACTTGGAGGTTTTGTCTTGCAAAGCTTTGGATGAGTGTTTGAATCCTTGTTGGGGATATTTGATTCATTATTGAGATCAATGGAGTTCAATTGCAGATTTTCTTAATTCTAAACTAGGGAATTTAGCCCATAACTCAACTGGATGCTACTCTCTGTTCCAACCTTTAGGTTATGGGTTCAATCTTAGCTACAAATTTTTTGCTTGGAAGTTGGATTGATAGGATCTGACAAGAAAAGTTTTCAAGACAATCTATAAAGAGTCAAAGACTTCTTTGTTCCCTTAAAAAGTCAAGTTCGATATGGTAATTCAATGGGGTTGAGGTGATGCTTCTCTTATTGAACACTTACCTGCCTCGTGCACTCGCAAAAATCCCAACTCTCAGGTGATGGTGTATATGGGTGAACAGGATGAGTGAGTCAAGCATGAACCTATATTCTTAGTTTATAGGGGACCAAAGAGACCCCTGAGGAATTTTCTTCTCATTTTTAAAGGTTTTAAAAGGTCTATGATGTCATTAAAAAAATATGACATACAGAAGGCCTATGTTCCTGGGGAAGGAGAGTGGTTGATTCTCCTTCTCAGATTTATGAGGCCTATGGTCTAATTTCTAACTTTTGGTAGATCCAAGATTGGAGAAGGGGATTTGGACCAATTGGATTTATCTGGTGTCTTTCATGGCTCTAGGATTGGGTTGCTTAAGAACAAAGATGGTTTCTTAGTGGCACTTGGCAAGAATCCAGGTACAGTTGGATTGTGTCCTTAAAATTCTGGAGGAAAACTTCAATTATCAATTGGTCCAGCGATTTATTTTGCATCATATGTTTTAATTTACATTAGAACCCAAACGATCCCGTATTGGAGCTTTAAAGAGGGGAAGAATTTGGATGTGAATGAGTGGTGGATTTGATTATGGGCTATAGCATATTAACAGTTGTGTGTAATTTGAAAAGAAAGTAGCAAGACTATTTCAATAAGCTAGAATCAAGTGTTGAACCTTGTTTGCTTGCTTCTCGTGGTCTTCATTAGCCAGTTATATCCATGTTAGCTAATCAAGTTAAATTGTACTAAGTGGCAAGATCAATCAAACAATATAGGCTCAAGAGAAGAACCAGTTTTCTTATTCTTCAATTATACACGATGATGTATGCACGTATGTATGTAAGGATAGAATTACTAACAGATTTCTATGCACGTTTCTGTTCAATCCAGCATTTCTTTCTATCAGCAATCAGCCATTAAATTCACCTTTTTGCAGGCTGGATACTTCTGTTCGGTCTGTGAATGTGTAGTAAAGGATTCCGCAAACTACTTGGACCATATTAATGGGAAGAAACGTATGTAGTTTTCCATTCAGTCATACATTTCCTTTCATGAACTGTCTAATGTTTTTACTGTCTCTTATGTTTCTTCTGATGGTGCTTCTTAGATCAAAGAGCTTTGGGTATGTTGATGTGGGTAGAACGGGCATCTCTTCAACAGGTGCTTTATTTTTATTAGCTAACAAGTCTTCTGAGCAAAAGAAACATCCCTGATTTTCTCTGTTCTTGGGACATTAAAACAAGTCGATAAACATGGATGCATATGTTAAGACCCTCCTCAAAAAAGGAATACTTTAGTTGCAATACACATGGCATCTATGAAGCTGGGAATCCTCCTTTGATGTGTTTCCTTAAGAGATGTTCTAAGTCCAATTTAATCCAATTAGATGATCATTACCACCCGGCCTATAGATCTTCTTTCGTATCATCCTCCTAATTTTTCAAAAGCGCAAATAGATTGGATGGTTAGAATCATTTACTGGGTCAAATTTTGGCCTAGGCCTTCTCTTAGGCTGTACACATCAAATGGTGGTCTGGAGCTCCCTCCATGTGTGCCACATGTACCACAGAGGTAGAGAAGAAGCCCTGTCCTGCTTCCTGACTCGAGTTTCCCTCTTGCTGAAAAGGAGGTGTCCGATGTGTGAAGCTCAAGAAATAGATGGAAAGGATATTTGCTGCTTTTTACAATATACATAGATAGAATGATACCATGCAGATTAAGTGTTGAAAGTGTGTGTCCAGAATGTCTCTGGAGACCCAAATTCCATGTATAGAGAGAGAGAGAGAGAGAGAGAGAGAGAGAGAGAGATCAACTAAGTGTTGAAAGTGTGTCGAGAATGTGACCCAAATTCCATGTAGAGAGAGAGAGAGAGAGATCAACTAATTATCTCCCTTAAAATCTAAAGAATTAGTTAATGCTCTTTTATCCAACCTAGAGGTCTCAATCTCAGTTTACCTATAAATAGAAAAAAAAAGAAGAGATCAGAAATTGAACATTTTATCTTGGTTGCAGATCTAGATGAGCGGATCTTAAAACAGCAGCAAGAAGAGGAAGAACGGAAGCGCCAGCGCCGAGAAAGGAAGAAAGAGAAGAAGGCAAACATCAGGGAGTAGCTTGTTAGACTAATTTTGGTTGCAGGCTGAAGTGCTGCAACCAACACCAACCCACTCACTCACAAAGTAAACATAAAATTATAAATAAAAAAGAACAAATAAATAAATGAATGTTTTGCCCATACTTCAAGTCTTCTATTTTTGAAATAATGGAGAGAAGTTTTAACTCTTTTTTGGGTAAATCATGTGAAATGTACAGAGAGCTTTGGGGGAATACTTCTCTAACTGTCTTATCTTTTATCGGGTGTCCATCAGTACTCAAATCCTACCACCACCAGCATCTTCTGCTTGGTGGTGGGGATTTGATTCTGATTCGACTGCTGTGAAACCTTTGCACACTGATCCTCATGTTTTTTGTTGTCCACCGAGTCTTATTCTTTTGTTTTTGTTGTCTTGTTTTTTTTTTTTTTTTAAATCTATGGAAACTTTTCTATACTGTTATTATATCCAAATGGTTAATATTAATTGCTGATTTATATCTGGGATCAGAAAGAGAAGGCAGTGGAAGAAGAAGCTGAGGTAGAACCAGATGTCGCGGCAATGATGGGATTTCAGAGTGAGACATTGCCTGAGTTCTCTGCAGAACATTGCTCGAGAGTGACTGAAATTTCTGTGTGAGAACAGTCTAATATAGCTACGCTTAGCGTCCTATAGGGTATAAGATGTATATTTTGTTGTTGATTAAAGAAGGTATGAAAATTTATTTTGAGAAATGGTATTGAGTTTTGCAGCTATTGTGTCTCTATTTTCTTTCTTTCACCTTTGTTCTTCTGGGAAAATTCTCAATACCAACTGAGGCAAAGCTTCACCTAATTGATGGGATCAAACTCTGGAACCAGGGGGAAAACAAAGGTTATGAACATCCAACCAGAGAGAAATCGCCTTCCAGTTAATGAGAATAATAAGAGTGTGAGACTGCGGATCTCTACTATACACTTATTAATCTAAACTGTCAGAATGTTGGTCCCACCTGCTGAACAAGGTGATCCTAACCCTTCGATCAACTGTATTCTTTTGATGACTCGGGAAATTAAAAAACTCTGTTTTTCTGGATGATTTAGATTATCTAATTGGGTTGATTTTGGGCTATGAGATCTCATGATGACATTATCATACCTTCGATTTTAAGAAATAGTGACGTCACACAATGTTATATGATGTTATTATTTGGAAATCAAAGGCTGTCATTGAGGTAGTATTCTACTAAATACTAAGGTTGCGACATCAGTGTGGCTTGGAGTAAAACTTGGCTGACCGCAGACAGTCAGCAAAGCTGATGATCGCCCACAATATGAGCCATGTGGCACAATTTTAGAGGACACTGTATGGATGTTTGGTCAATCTCTAGGTGGACCTACAAACAAAGAATGAGCCTTATTAGTGATTTCAAACCTTTGGATCCTTGTACCCCAAATAATGCTCAAATTCCCACGGTTAAAATCAACCCATGAAATTGACTCCAATCCAACGCTTAGAAATACTAACCGGGTTGATTTTTGGTTTGTGAGTCCGCCTAGGGATTGCCCAAACATCTACCCGGTCAGTGTCCTCTAAAAATATGCCACGTGACTCATATAGTGAGCGGGCTTCACTGACCGTCGGCGGGCAGCAAAGTTTTATTCTGTGCCATGTGAGCAAAGGCAATCTATGGGAAAAAATCTATGAGACTGTATCAAACTTTTGATGCAGAAATCCATCAATTTGACACGTAGTAGACTCTTTCGGCCCCACTGCTGCCATGAATGTTTGGCCCTCATATTGGTGGATCCACACACCAAAAATCAGTATGATTAGTGATTTCTAGCCATTGGATTTGAGCACTATTTCATCATGGGCTTGGAACCAACTCATAGGCCTGTTCATGAAGCCCATGATGAAAATTTGCTCAAATCCTACGGCTAGAAATCACCAATCATGCTGATTTTTGGTGTGTAGGTCTATCATAACATGGGCCAGACATTCAAGTGCCAAGAGGGCCCGGACGAGTCTATTACATTGCAATTTGATACAGAAGTGCATCAAAGAACAGCCCTAATCTATGACTGCTTCCTGCCAGTTCTCTCTCGAGTAAACCTTCGCTCACACCCCGGTGTGAGCGAAGCCGATTACAGACCACAGTACTAGCCACGTGGCACACTCTTAGTGGACTATGACCGTATGGATGTTTGGCCAGTCACTAGTTGGACCTCCAAACCAAAAACTGAACCTGATCAGTGATTTCTAAGCGTTGGAGTGAAATTATTTTCATAGGTTGATTTTAACCGTAGGAATTTGAGCATTATTGAGCGTTGTTTGGATGCAAATATCCAAAGGTTGTAAATACTACTCAGGATGATTATTGGTTTGCAGGCCCACCTATTGATTGGCCAAACATCGATACGGTCAGCGCCCTCTAAGAGTGTGCCACGTGTCTCATACTGTGGGCTGTGATCGGCTTCGCTCACCGGAGTGTGAGCGACTCGTCTCTCTCCACTTTTGAATTGCCGTTATTTTAACTTCCGCCCTTCACATTCAAATTTCAGTTATTGCTCTGCCTACTTATTCGTTGGTTCTATACATATAACAGTGGGAGGATGAGCAGAGCTGCTCCGGAGGTGGAGCGACGAATCCTCCGCCTTCTCCATGGCCGCAGCACTCGAACTCAGCTCACCCAAATCCATGCCCACATCATCCGCCACAACCTCCACCAATCCAACCTCATCCTCGCCCACTTCATCTCCGTCTGCGGCGCCCTCCACAGAATGCCCTACGCCCACCTCATCTTTCTCCAGACCCAAAACCCTAATCTCCTCCTCTTCAATTCCATGATCAAAGGCTACTCTGTTTCAGGACCCTCGGAAGAATCCCTCCACTTATTCTCCATCATGAAAAACCGTGGCATCTGGCCTGATCAATTCACCTTTGCCCCTTTGCTTAAATCCTGTTCCAATCTTTCTGATCTCAATCTTGGCCGAGGAGTCCATGCTGAGATCCTTACCATTGGGTTTGAATCTCACAACTCTATCCGAATAGGGCTTGTTGAATTGTACGCTGGTTGCAAGACAATGGAGGATGCTATGCTTGTGTTTGATGTAATGCCTCAAAGAGATGTAGTTGTTTGGAATTTGATGATTCGTGGGTTTTGTAGGAGAGGAGATGTCGAAATGGGGTTTCATCTGTTCAGACAGATGAGTGAACGGAGCATCGTCTCTTGGAATTCCATGATTGCTGGCTTAGCACAGAGTGGCCGGGAGAGTGAAGCTTTGGAACTTTTCCGTGAGATGTGCTGTGCGGGTTTTGAGCCAGACGATGCGACTCTGGTAACAGTATTGCCTGTTTGTGCTCGTATGGGTGCTTTTGATGTTGGGAGTTGGATCCATTCTTACGCTGATTCAAGAGGATTTTCTCGAGAGGTTGTTCAAGTGGGCAACTCACTCGTGGATTTCTGTTGCAAATGCGGCGATTTGGAAACTGCTCGCAAGATTTTTGATGAGTTGCCTCGAAAAAGTGTCATTTCATGGAATGCCATGATCTCAGGCCTGGCTTTTAATGGACAAGGCGAGCTTGGGGTAGAATTGTTTGAGGAGATGAGAAAAGGTATGGATCCCAACGATGCAACTTTTATAGGGGTTCTAGCATGTTGTACCCACGCGGGATTGGTGCAAAGGGGTCGAGAATTGTTTGACGCAATGATTGTAGAGTACCAAATTGAGCCAAAACTTGAACATTTTGGGTGTATGGTTGATCTTCTCGGGCGTAGCGGGTGTGTGAAGGAGGCTCAAGATTGGATCAAAAGCATGCCCATGAGGCCAAATGCTGCTATATGGGGTGCGTTGCTTAGTGCTTGCCGAAGCCATGGTGACCTAGAGCTCGCAGAATGTGCAGCTAAGGAACTCATCTATCTTGAGCCATGGAATTCCGGTAACTATGTGTTGTTATCCAACATCTATGCTGAATTAGGCAAATGGGATGATGTTGAGAAGGTTAGAGTGCTGATGAGGGAGAAGAGCGTATTGAAAGCGCCAGGACGCAGCATTATAGGATAAAATTGAAAGATGGTATCATTAATGGAGTCCCTGGAGATGAGTTGCAATAGAAATAGAGGGAACTGGTAACCTAGATACCTATCGTTTTAAGAACAGGATCATATTGGTACACGGAGAAAGAAGAGGCATGGAAACTGAGAATACGTGAAGCGAAGCAGAACTAGAAATGAACTCAGAAAGGCTGGGTGAAAGAACTTCGAATTGAATTAGAATTTAAGAATACCGGAAGATTTTGTTCTTAAAGAAAAAAAAAAGTTTTTATGATTGGTGCATTTGTCAGCCAATTTCCTATATTTCAAGGATGTTAACAATGGTACATACAGAGATGAGAAGATTTCAAACTGACTCCTCACTTATTTGCTTGGGTTGAATAGAGCATCATCATCGTTGGTTTTTTTTTTTTTTTTTTTTTCTTTGTTTGTTCTGCTGCATTTTATTGATTTAAAATAAACAATGAGAGAGGAAATTAATCTTCAGCACAATTGTAATTTTTATTTATATATATAAAAAAAAAATGGAAAATTTCTTAAACAAAAAAAAAGTTTAAACTATTTACAAAAACAATTTTTTTGTGAAAATTTACAAAAAAAAAGTAACTTGAAAGGGCGTCTCTCTCTGACAAAAATTAAAGTTGACAAACGACCTTTCAAAAGGGCGTCCTCTATTTGACGAGTAAAACTTCTGTTGCAATACAATACGAGCTACATGGCACACTCTTAGTGGACGCTTACCGTATGGATGTTTGGCCAATCACAAGGTGGACCTACGCACCAAAAATAAACCTGATCAGTGATTTCTAAGTGTTGGATTGAAGTTATTTTCATGGGTTGATTTTAACCATAGGAATTTGAGCATTATTGAGCGTTATTTGAGTGCAAAGATCCAAAGGTTGTAAATCACTAATCAGGCTGATTTTTTGTTTGCAGGTCCACCGAGGGACTAGCCAAACATCCATAAGGTCAGCATCCACTAAGAGTGTGCCACGTGGCTAGTAATGTCTTGTGAAAGAAGTTTTACTGGTCTATGTGCAAACGCTAGCCCTTTAAAAGGGCGTTTGTCAGCTTTAATTTTTGTGAGGAAAGGGCATCTAGTTACTTTTTTTGTAAATTTTAAAAAAAATTTTGTTTTTGTAAATAGTTTAAGCTCTTTTTAATTGTTCAAGAATTTTTCCGTAAAAAAAACCTTGTCATTTATTGTGCAAAGAAAATCCTTGGGAATTACCAACAAGGGTTTGTAGTTTGTACGTCGGTCTAGTATGCAACCATTTGCATACTTAAAAGTATGCAAACATTGTATCCATCATTGAATGCTCATTGAAAAACGTGTTTTTAATTTATAAAATATTTTTTTTTGAAAATATTGAAGTAACACATTTTTCAAGGGACATCCAACAGTACTGACAATGTTTGCATACTAAATTTGTCCCACTCCTAGTACGTAGTTGTCTCTCTTTTTGGGGTGTGGAGTGTAGTTCATTGTCTTCTTCTGGTTTTTGGGTTTTTATTGGGGGATTTTGGTTTGGCTTATTGTCATGGATCTTTCAGCTTTTTTTTTTGTTTTCATCTCTCTCTCTCTCTCTCTCTCACTCTCTCACTCTCTCTCTCATTTATGCACTTCTAATAAGGCCCCCACCGCCAATCTGTAACCCCACCATGATCAAATGGTGGTGGTGGTAGTGCAGCATCTAATCAACATTGTCTTGACCATGACCATCACTTTTAGACGAAACATATGTTAGTGCTGGCTGCACTGCAGAGCACAACAGAAAAAAGTTTGATGGATGCTAGTTGTTACTGAGGTGCAGAGAGAAGGGGCTTAATAGGGCAAGTTGTCATTATCATATATAACAATGGTACACATACGTACGTACACTAACCTAGCTCCCCTCTACAATTACTTCCTAATAACAACTTTGTACCCAATTTTTAGCCCTTGGATTTAGTATCCAATTTTTTTAAAATCCAACGGCTAGAATCACGCCTTAAAAAGTACTAAAATCTAATCGCTAGAGATTACATATCAGATAGTGATTTTGGGTGTGCATATCCACCAAGGGGTGGATTAATTAAACATCTATGCGGTCAGTGTTCAACTCCCAAAGCCACATAACAACAGCCTAGAAATCACTCGTATCCAAGAAAGATAAAAAGAATAGAAAACGGAAAGGCGAACGACTGAACTCAAGATTAAGAAATATATTTTAATGAAGAAGAAGACGATTAGTCTTGTATGCTTCTATAAATACTCTTTTCTTTTTTTTTTAACTCGTGAAGATAATAAAGGAGGTGTACAGTTACTGAATATATATATTTTTACCAGGGTCATCGTGTTCTTCATTTGGTAGTAAGAAGATGGAGAGGAAGTGCTGTAGTTGCGGGGGAAATAGTTGTGTGAGTGTGCTTCATTGCTTTATTTTGGTTTTTGGGTTTATTGGGTGGTTTATGTTTACGTTGGTTTTACTTGTTTTGTGTCTTCAGGAGTTTCAGTTCGTCTGGTTCAGTGCTTTCTTTTTTGTGAGATTGTGATGGGTTTCTTTTGTAACATCGATCGATCTGGTTTTATTTTATATATACACCGTTAATACTTAAAGCAGGTTTACTGCTCTCTCTCTCTCTCTCTCTCTCTCTCTCTCTCTCTCTCTCTCTCTGTGAAGAAGCATTCTGTATTTCTGTGCCTTCGATTCATCCTGTACGGATTACCCATAATATACATCAATCTGAACTGTTTAATGGGTGAACCACCAACTCTTGCTAGCTTCTAAGCCATCTCGGCCTTACTTAGCAGTGTTTTTAAGTTTTTAACACTGTCAACTTCTAAAACCAAACCCGGCCCGAACCGGATAGCTGACGTCCATGGGTGAAACCACCTTGTACTGGGTCCCACCTAAACGAGAGTCTGGGTCAATTGGTACAAATTGTATACCGTATATATGTTATATACACATTAGAACAGGGAAAAAGAGAGACATGTATATCCACGACGGGTGAAACTAGAATGGAACGGGTTGCATACTTATGAGTATGTAAATACTGCCACAAAGTGACACGTAATAACCTAATCCTTAAACAGTGGGTTAACAGGAAAAATCTAGTGTGCAAAGGTTAACAATTGGGTGTTAAACTTAAAACCATTAGATGTACGTTCCTTGGGAGTCGTGTCTGGTGTGGTGGTCTTTGGTATTCTTGTGGGTGGTGGTGTTTGGGATTCGTGTGGTGGGAATCTCGGTGAGCCGTCAGTGGTGTCGACGATGCTAGCTACGATATCATGTCTAACTAACTTGCATTGCATGATTTGCGCGCATCTGCACCATCCCTTCCTCGGTTCTTCCGCCCAACTTCCAAGGCCACACCAAGAACGACGACCGAGATACACAAGGCATTGGGTTTCATGAAGCATTGAATGTGGTAGCTAGGAACACGAATAGTCTGTACGTATGCTTCTATAAATATTCTTACTCTTCTACAGAACTGAATCACCCACTTCAAGTTAATATTGGATGCTGTGTGTCTGGGTCTGGATCTGTTATGTATACTTAGTCCCAGCTATTTCTGTTTATCCCTTTTGGGGTGTGGATTGGGGTTTATATCCATGTTTTGTTTTTAGGTTTTAATGGTCTTCTAGCCTATTTTCCGGTGTTGTTTGGTTCGCGTTTTGCCTTTGTTTTCAAGTGTTAGCATCTTGGGGATGGTTGCTTTGCTTTTTGTGGGTATTTAATGGGTTTCTTTTGAACCTCCATTCTGCAATATATATATATATATGGGTCGGGCTCAGGAGACCCCTAAAAATGACCCCCAAAAAGCGTTCCTTCCGTAGGCCGTGGATGAGGGATGAATCCGACGGCCAAGGAAAGGAATATGATTGCGCCTCACGCACACAGCCAAGTCGAGCCGAGCTAAATGACAATCCGTCGTTTGAGGCTCCCAACGAAGGGTCATTTAATAGTGTCCACGTGTCATCCGAGAGGTTGCCTTCACTGCAACACGAGTAAAATCCATCACTTCCTTCTTCGTTTCTGTTTTGCAAGCCTGTAACTATCTCTTTCTCTCCCCTGTTTTAATCTCTTGTCCTTTTTTTAAGAGGTCTCCATTTTTTGAAGAGGAAGGAACGCCACAGTAACTTTGGTTTTTGTCTCTTTCCGGGTTTTGCAACTAAAGTGAAGAGGTTTTATCTCTCTTAAAAAAAGACGTTTCCAGCTCTCTCTCTCTCTCTCTCTCTCTGTTTTCTGGGTTTGTTTTGATTGAAGTAAGGGTGTTACCGCTGTGAGACAGAGACAGTGGATTTTGAAGACCAAAATACTTCTTATATAATATGTTCAGTGTCTCATCGATTTCCTTTTCTTCTGGGCCATTTGGACGGCTAAGATTAATGAGCATGTATGCATCTATGATTAGAAGATAGGAAACCTTGTTGAAAAAAAGAGGATTACTATATTGATCATAAACCGAATTATACATAGCTTCTCTGTGAATAAGACCGGAGTCCACAGCTTAATTAAGCTGAAGTGAGAGCATTGCACATAGACTTGTATGCATCAACAAAGAGTTTGAATTTCTCTTCTGCCATTGCCTATTCTCTAAGAACATAGCAAGTAAAATAGTCTTGTAATTAAGGACTTCAAATCCCAATTAGAAAACCCAACAAATATTACGCATTAAGAGAAACGACAGATTTTACAAAAGAAAGTGATTGCCCCATAGAAAGCATCAAAACAGATTTTATAAAAGAAAACAAATATTGCCGATACGCAATCGCCTCTAGCATCTCCTTTGGAGTTAGAAACTGCGTTAGTTTCATGATCCTCAAGGACCTCAACAGGCATCTCCTCTGGAGTTCGAAAAGGCTTGGGAGGCATTTGCAGGTGTTCTGCAATCCCTCAAAACATTGTAAAACTTTGGTCATGGAAGGACGATCAATGGGATTTAGATGTATGCACCATGGTGCAACTACAATCTTTGCTATTTCCTTTGTTCTCTGTGGCATCACCTATTTCTATATCATCTGCTTGATTGAGTCAGTCATAGACCATGAGAAGTAAATTTGGCTTGCATCGAAGGAACAGGGGAGAGAAAGTTGCAGCCTTGCAGGCTTGCATCAAAGGAAGGAGACGAAGAGGGAAGTGATTGAAGACAAGTCCTCTGTTGACACGTGGACACCCATTAAATGCGCTTTTGTTGGATCCTCAAACGATGGATTTCATTGGGCTCGGCTCGGGTTGGCCGTGAGGCGCATCGTATTCTTACCTTGGCCGTCGGATTCGTCCCTCATCTGTGGCCCACGCAAGGAACGCTTTTGGGGGTCATTTTTGGGGGTCTCCTGAGCCCGACCCTATATATATCTACTCTCTCTCTCTCTCTCTCTTTCTCTCTCCCTCTCCACTAAATATATGCACTTTTAATAGGGTTGAAGGCCCCACCTCAATCTGCATGCCATCACATCATGATCAAATGGTTGTGGTGCAGCATCTAATAATCACCATGTAACTATTGATAGATGGTAATTATTACTGAGGTAAACTGAGTGGAGCAAAACTTTGATGACAGCGGGCAATATGAGCCACGTGGCGCACTCTTATAGCACTCTGACCATATGGATGTTTGGCCAATCCTTAGGTAGACCTACAAACCAAAAATCAGCTTGATTAGTTAATTTCTAGGCGTTGAGCATTGACCATTATTTGAGGCACGATTACTAATCAGTCTGATTTTTGGTTTGTACGACCAACTAAGGATTGGAAAAAGGAAAAAGATGTAACAAGGTATGCCTGAAACTGTTCATTTGCGGAAGGGGCATTTTTGGTAGTCATGGCTGCCATCTGGGCCTACTGACCGCTTGGATGTTTGTCCCACCCCTTGGTGGATATACATACCAAAAATCACCTTGATTGGTAATCTATAACCATTAGATTTTCACACTTTTTAGCACCATTTAAGGTGTTCTTATAGCCGTTGAATATAACCATTTTTTGAGTACTAAAACCAACGGCTAAAAATCATTAAACAAGCTGATTTTTTGTATGAATGTCTATTAAAGGGTCGGCTAAACAGCCATACGGTTAGTGGGCCCAGATGGCAGTGGTGACTACCAAAATGCCGCTTCCGCAAATGAAAAGATCTCAGGTATACCTTGTTACATCACGACCCTTGGAAAAACATCCACACGGTCAGAGTCCTGTAAGAATGTGACAAGTGGCTCATATTGTCAACAGCGGGCTATCATCAAAGTTTTACTCCATTAGAGTAGAAGGGCTTAGGGGACAAGTTGACATTACGATGCAACAATGGTAAACATTTTTTCTATAACCGTATATATTCAAAGGGGTACATTAGGCTCTCCTCTGTAATGACTTCCTTATACAAACTAGTGATTACATTAGCAAAGTTGTATTCTCTTGCGCAATTTAGAACATGCCAGTATATATCAAACCAAGAAACAGCACCATATGATTAACAACACGTATAGGTACAGGGGGTACGTAATCCCGCTGTTTGCATGGCTTGATTGGATGTGCTCAGCCACATTAAAATTCCCTGCACAATACAAAAAAAAATAGATGTTTATATTAATACAATCAATAACATATGCATGGGTGTAACGTGGACAACGCACAGATGGGTGATAATCAAAGGGCAGTACTGATGATGTTACGTACCTCTTTCGCTGGTGTAACTACATCCTGCACTGAGTGTAGCTCTTATGTCTTGTATTGTGGCCTTATTGTGAAACAGAAAGTTGGATAATACGTTGTCTATGCAATTGAGAACGAGATGCGTCTCTTCAAGGCACGGCCCGTCGCAGTATTGATCCACCTCCTCAGGACTTACATTTATGTTTCCGCTTTGTGTCAATCTATACGATTCCTCGCAACTGCTGTAAATCTTTTTTACGTACGTACATTACAAAAATATATCTATTAGACGTTTGATGTTAATCAAATGGCTGTAATATATCGGTACAATCAGCATTTTATATGTGGAGCCTACTGGACTTAACACCCCCTCCACACGTCCCAAGTGTTCTGGGAGAGTTTTGATGCGGTCTTAGTCCCCAATGAGAGTTGAACTCAGAAACTCTCGCTTTCTGGAGCTGAGTCCTGGCCATCGGCATTCAACCTTTGGGGTTGCTGCATATATACAGTAACTCATTCATATATTTAGTATATGGGAATTGATGGATAAGAGCTTGCTTACAAACTTATCGTTGAAACACAACAATGCTTTGGCAACGATTTGAGCTGGATCATCCTCTCCGTCGTTCGAGCCAATTTGAGCTGGATCATCCTCTCCGTAGTCCTCGAACGATCCATCCTCTGTTAACGATATTATCGATAAATTAGTAGAAACATAAGGAAAGAGTAGAGTAATAATGAAGAGAAATAATTTAATTTGAATTTCAGTAAACAGACCTGATTTGCAACAAAAGGTAGCAATGGAGAGCAGAATCAGAAGAAAGAAGAAGGATCTGCGAGTGAATGAGAAAGCCATTTCTAATAGATATCTCAGAGCTTTAAAAACTTAAATGGAAGAGAAGAATATATAACATTAGTAACTCATATGGTAGCTGCTAAACACCATACCAAATTACCAAACCCAATTTCCTAAAATGACAAAAACACCCTTATGTAAAACCTTTATGTTTTTCAAGAATTGCTACATTATATTGTATTTATGTTCACCAATCTGATTAATATATCAAATAACAAATTGATGGGTCCCATCTAGGAAATCCCAACTATGGGATAATCCTCACCGTCTGATAGTTTTTTTATTAATATGAGAGTGTTCATGAATAAAGGAAATATAAATATAGGTATTAAAGGTGGGGTTAGTTTGGTAAATTTAATTGGAAAAAGGAAAGTTTGTTTCTTCGTTTCTCTATGTCGTGTAACAATCTTAAAGAGAGGAAGATGGGAGTTGGTGCGTAGAGTCACCAACCTTTTACTTGCTTTGATACCTTTTTCTTTTGAGTGCTAGAAATCAAACCTAAGCTTGCTTATTTGTTTCATCACACGTTAGTTGTCGATCGTCTTAACCTTTCTTTTTTTTTGTAAGCATCAATAATAACTATAATAAGGATCGGGCTCCCCGGACAGGCCTTCTAGGGCGTGGATTTTGAGAATCCAACGGTGTTGATAGTACTGAGCTGGCATCACTTTTTGCCAAAGCAAAACCACCTTTGGATTTTCGGAATTAATCCACGCCGGAGAAGACAAGTCCGGGGAGCCTGCTCCTAATAATAATAGAGTTGGGCGGCTCCCGAGACTTGTAACTTTTTTGACAGGCTCGCGGTCCTTCCCTTCTCGGGCGTGCATGGTTTCTTTCCGAGAATCCAACAGTAGTGATAGTTCAGAGCTGGCATTCCCTTTTTGCCAAACAAAATCACCATCACCATGGATTCTGGGAATCCATGCCCGAGAAGACAAGTCCTGAGAGTCTGTTCCATAATAATAAAATCTGTATGGATCGAGCTAAACCCATTTCTCATATCCAATTCTTACATCCAATGGTGAGGCCCACATAGAGATCACTTTAGAGTTTAGACAATTCAAGCTCAATGTGAGTTGTCAAATGTTATCTTCACAAACAATCAGTGCGTTAGGTAAAATTTATTATATGGTTAGCAACGTCAACATGGACTGATTTTTGGTGATGATGATCATCATGCATAGCGATGATAATTCAATGCATGATTGGATCGTTCAACATAATCTCCATGTGGGCTCCTCCATTGGGTGTAGCTTCTACACAGTCTCATAATCATAATAATAATATAATTATTTTGTCACTATATCGTCCAATTGTCAACCACTTTTGATCAATGATCAAGCGGTTTTTGTTGATGGGCACAAAGAAGTTGCTTGCATATGAGACACATTATATCAGTATTCCATTAGTATATATCATCACCTAAGGGCTTGTTTGATTGCACAAAAAAATTGCCCGAGAAAATATATCTGAGAAATGCCTTAATATGACTGATTGATTGCAACTCATGAGAACATATATTTCAATAAGGCGTATCTTCAGATGGAAATGAATTCTCACCTATTTTGATGGGAAATGAATTCTGGGTTTAGTAGGAAAAATTATCAGATTTAAATGGCTTGGTAGGAAAAATTATACGGATTTAAAATGACTATCTAACAATGGACAGTTATGTTTTCCCAAGGAAATTAAATGTAATTTTTCCACTTGGCAATCAAACACGCCCTAAGTTATTTCATGCATGGCATTTTTAGGTTGCATTACTTTTCAATCTAGAGATCCCACGTGGCTCAACTATTGAGGTACCACATGGCACCCATAAAGTATTTGTGCAATAAAGAAATCGCAAATTTCATGCGATGCCGTGGTCAGTGGTTCTTTTCGAGAAAATGTTTTGACATTAATTCTTGCTCCCGAACAACTCTGTACTTTGGGTCGGGCTCCAGTTACCACCCTAAAATGACAGGCTCCCGTTACAGGATAACGCCTAGAAATCACTAATCAGGCTGATTTTTGGCTTGTAGGTCCACTTAGGGATTGACGACACGTGACACATCCATATAGTCAGAGTCCTCTAAGAGTATGCCACGTGGCTCATATTGTGTCCTGTTACGGGAGCCTGTCATTTTAGGGCAATAACTGGAGCCGCGGCCCGACCCCTCTACGTTTATTACCAAAGAAAACATGGTCCACAGCTTTAAAGGTCTCCCTCTCTGTTTACAGAACTTTTGAAGATTGTGAGAAATGGTGAAAAGTGAGGCTCGAGGGGGTTCTCCTACTCACTTGACTTCCGCTCAGTTTTACATAATTTGTGGACTCGAACGTATCTCTCATTTTCTTGGCATTTTAGAATGTCTTGAACTTGAAGAAAAGAGAAAAATATACGTAGTATAGATCAAGAAACTGTGATCTTCTAGAAAATTAATGAAGGTGCGAATAATTTGAGTGGGGATTTGAAAACCTTAAAAGGGGGTTTGATCAGAAAAGAAAGTGTATGACCTACCTTTGTCTCAAATTGTACGTTTTGTTCCATCGGTGGAACATTTCATGGGACAAGGCCCAAATATTGGACTGATTTGACCCATCTACTCGCTTTTCTCCCGTTTTTTGGTAAGAAAGTGTGGAGTTAGGAGGGACCCAACCCGAATTACCCAAAAAATAATAAAAAATAAAAGAGGGACCCAACCCTAATTATATTATTTAGAAAATGTAACAATCCATGGCTTAAAAATCGTGTACCATGGTTTTAAAAACGGCCATTATAATGAAAGTTACGGCCGAAAATAACAGTCAACGTTATTTTCGTGAAAATTTTGTGGAAAAAACAGACATTAATTTCGTTTTTAAAATTTGCGCCATTATTTCCATTTCTCCCATTATTTTCATTTTTTTCCCGAGTGTTACAATTCATTATAACGGCCGTTATAACGAAAAAAATGATAACTCCCCCAGTCCGTTATACTGCTATACCAACCCTTTTTATAACGCTTAGAAATCACTATATCAGGCTGATTTTTGGTTTGTAGGTCCACTTGGGGATTGGCTAAACATCCATACAGTCAGAGTCCTCTAAGAGTGTGCCACGTGGCTCATATTGTGTCCTGTAACCGGAGCCTGTCATTTTAGTGCGGTAACTGAAGCCCGACCTTTATCATTATATAAGTAGTTTTTTAAATTATAACTTTAAAGAGAAAATGATTTATTATTATGAAAAAATGGATTATATCTATTATCACCAAACACACAATTATTGGTGTTGATAATTGATTACGTGGCTATTAATCCATTATCAGCCTTATAATAGGTGGTGACCTTAATTGATTATATTTATTTAATAATAACTAGTCGTAAACTAAATCTTTGATCAAGATTGCAAATTTTACTTATTAAAGGGAAGGAATGATACTATCATCACTAGGGGAATGCCATGTGCGATGCACGTGCACCTTACACGTGGCAGTACCTTATACGTGGCACACTCTTAGTGATCACTGACCTTATCGATGTTTGGCCCATCCTTAAGTGGACCTATATGCAAAAATCAGCCTGATTAGTGCTTTTTAGGGATTTGATTGGAGTCAGTTTTCATCAGTTGATTTTTAACCATAGATTTCGTGCATTATTTGGGGTACTCAAATCCAAAAGGTTTGAAATCACTGATGAGGCTGATATTTGATATATAGGGTCCACCTAGGGATGGGACAACACAACCCTACGGTCAGTTGTCTCTAAAAGTGTGCCACATAGCTTATATTATGGTCCCCCATCATCATTGATGATGGACATAGGCATGTTAGACAGCCCGTGTGAAGTGCGTACCACAACCCAAGTTTTGGCTTTAGAATAGCCTTTTAAGTGAGAGGCATTTAATTGAAGCCCCGTGGATGTCAACACTCATTCTCGCTTTATAATAGTATAGATAGACAGATGCATTGGCATTCTCATTAAAGCCCAGATTATTGGATGGTCTTTGTGGAGAACATTTTTTATCCAAGCGTCATGGCACAATTAGTTAAGCGCTAGGGGACTTGGGGTTAAAGTGGCCCAATTTTAAAAAGCAACTACAGTTAAGGACGACCTTAAGCCAAGACAGGTGGTGACATGTGGTCAGGCCCTCCTCGATACAAGTTGAGGCCTAAGGCAAAAACTCTATAGGAGGCCTTATTGTTATATTTAATACTAATACCCGTGCCCACGACACTCATCGACAAAGCATTTGTCAAAATTGGTGTGTGAGTGGCCAAGATCCACCGTCTGGAGGATAAGATCTCTGCCCATCTTTATGAAGCCTATAAGAGGGGGAGATAACTTTTTTGTTTTGTTATATAGACGGGTGGGTAGCCCGTGCCCACGGCACTCTCCGACAAATCGCGTGCTAAAATCGGGTGTGAGTGGCTGAGATCTTATCCTCCAGCGGCAGCCTCCTCCTCCTCTTTTTATTCTTCTTCTTCTTTATTTTTTTAGGATTTTTTTTTTGTGGGTGGTGTGGGTGAAAAACAAGAGATTTTTGTAATAATATTGTGAAAAGGGTCTATTGAGCGAAAAGGCGGGTGCCAATATCCCGTCACCTATTTTATAAGTTGCGATTACATCCAAAATTTCTCATTAAATGAGATTATTGGAGTACGTGTTAGTGATTTAGGGTTGGGTGAGCAAATCCTTGATAATGGACTTGATGAAGGACCACAATATGGGCCACATGACACATTATTAGACTAATGGATATTATCACAGCTAAAATTGAACCCATGAAAATACTCCAATCCAACGGTTACAAATCACTAATCAGACTAATTTTTTGATCTGTAAGTCCACCTAAGGATGGGCCAAACATCTATACCGTCAGTGATCTAAAAAATGATGTCACATACATGGCTCATACTATGGACCCTCATCAACGTTGATGAGGGACATTTATTATGGATAGTTTTGTACAAAATTTTTGATACAGAAGTCCATCATCATGAAAGTGCCACATGGTACAATCTTTCGTACCCACCAACTAATGAATATTTGCCCCACACCCCTTGGTGGATCTTTTCTACACACCATCAAAGAATTGCTAGAAGAGCAATGGGTAATAAGACACAAATTTTGAAGCAGTGGATTTGGATTTTTGAAACAGTGAAGCAGTGGCCAATCACATAGCGCCACAATCTGCTCTTGAGTTCGTTTTTGCCCGCTGATCAGCAAAACCACCGAAGAGCAAAGTGCCTCTCTACTTAACACGTACCCTTGGCAACCTTGTTTTCAAAATTTAAACTTTTTCGAAAACAAAGTTGTCACGTGTCAAGTGAAAGGTGCTGGCTAGGCGAGCTCGGTTCCTGTAAGCTTAAGGAGAACATATTCCCTAGACCTACACTGTTAGATGGTCCTCGTGATACAAATCACCTAATGATTATCCAACGGTCTGAAACTTAGCGAGGTCGTACTCATAAAGTTGACAGCATCATCTTTTAGTAACGATTTCAGTTTTTGCAGTTAATCGTCCCGAATACCCTAATTATAATCGTGAGCGGTGATTGCGTATTTTGAAGACCAATATAAGCCTTACCTGACTACCCACAATATAAGACACGTGGCAATTACTTAGAGGACACTGACCGTATAGATGTTTGGAAAATCTCTAGGTGGACCTATCAAAGCAAAATCAACCTGATCAGTGGTTTCTAAGCATTAGTTGAAGTCATTTTCATGGGTTGATTTTAACCGGTAGGAATCTGAGCATTATTTACCCTTATTTGGGTACAAATATCCAAGGTTTGAAATCACTAATCTAGCTGATTTGTGGTTTGTAGGTCCACTTAGGGATTGGCCAAACATCCATACGGTCAGCGTTCTCTAAGAGTGTACTACGTGGCTCCTATTATGCGTTGTGAGAGGCTTCCCTGACCGTTATTGTCAGGCAAGTTTTACTCCTCATAATTGGTCGATGGATGCACAACGACACGGAATAAAACTAGTCAAATCCCATGCTGTAACCATCAGGGGTAAATCTTCCCTACAGTCCCGTTGAATGGTCGTCCGTCGTCCTAATTTGTGTTCCGAATCTCGAGGCCATCAAAGTTTATTTAGAGTTTGACCACAAGTAAAACTCCGCTGACCGCCCACAATATGAACCACGTGACACACTTTTGGAGGACGCTGACCGTATGGATGTTTCGCCAATCCCTAAGTGGACCTACAAATCAAAAATCAACCTGATTAGTGATTTCTATGTTGGATTGGAGCCATTTTCATGGGCTGATTTTAACCGTGGTAATTTGAGCATATTATTAACCATTATTTGGGTACTGGATCCAAAGGTTAGAAATCACTAATCAGGCTGGTTTTTGGTTCTAGGTCCATCTAGGGATTGGCCATACATCCATACAGTCAGCAGAAAGTGTACCACGTGGCTCATATTGTAGACGATCATCAGGGGCGGTCAACGTAGCTTACTCGTTTAGGCACCTAACAGTGAAGTCTTTACTCGTTTAGGCACCTGTTAGTGGACCCCATGCTCACGTGCATGAAATGGGTCCCATTGGCGCATATTAGCGGATTACAATTGATGAGCTGGTTGGTGGGGCAATCGTTAGCCGACACCACGTTGTCCCCAACTATCGAGAGAGGACTCTGCGTCGGGACAGGTACCGGGTGGTTTGAAGTTGAATGTTGAATGAGCCTCTTTTAATAAGCTATTAATTAATTAATATGCCAGATCTACCTGAAAATGGAGTAAAACTTTGATGACAGCCTGTCATCGAGTCCAATGATAACCCACAATATGAGACACGTGGCATATCCTTAGAGGACACTGACCGTATGGATGTTTTGCCAATCTATAGCTGGACGTACAAATCAAAAATCAGCATGATTAGTGATTTCAAGACTCTGGTTCTTTGTACCCCAAATAATGGTCAATAATGCTCAAAATTGCCGCGGTTAAAATCAACCCATGAAAATAACTCCAATCCAACACCTAGAAATCACTAATCATGTTGATGTTTGGGTTCTATGTCGACCTAGGGATTGGCCAAACATCCTTACGGTCAGTGTCCCCTAAGAGTATACCACGTGGCTCATATTGTGGGCTGTCATTGGCCTGGATGACAGCCAGCTGTCACCAAAGTTTTACTCCTGAAAATGATATATATTAGGACAGAGTAACATGCACTTTTCCCCTTATAATATTGCATAAATATCAACAAAACAAAGTAAACTTGTGTCACAAGATGTTGTGAGGGAAGCCGGTCACAGCACTCAATACGAGCCACGTGGCAGACCGTCAGAGGGCGCTGACCGTATGGATGTTTGGCCAGTCCTTCGGTGGACCTACAAACCACAAATCAGCCTGATAAGTGATTTACAACCTTTGGATTTTTGCACCCAAATAACGCTCAATAATGTTCAAATTCCTACCGTTAAAATCAACCCATGAAAGTAACTTCAATCGAATCGGTTAGAAATCACTAACCCTGCTGATTATTTGAGTACCGGTCCATCGAAGGACTGGCCAAACATCCATACGGTCATCATCCTCTAATAGCATGCCACGTGGCCCATATCGTGTGCTATGACCGGCTTCCGTCACAACATCTTGTGACAAGTTTTACTCAAACACATTGCAGGTGATGTGCCCAACTCCAAAAATGTACGCATATTACACTGGGATATTAACTAGGACCAATCGGTTGGTGGGCCACCTCTCCCATAATTATAACTTGAAAATCAAATTGAGCAAAAAATATCTTAACGGTCCGATGTAGGAATTGGTGGGCCACCTCTCGGATGAGCATGACTTTAAATCAAATTGAGCGAAGATGCTTTAACGGTTCGATTTGGGATGTGATCCATTTACGAGATGACTTTGATTAGATGATCATGCTCAATGTGAGGTTGGATACATTTTTGCTTAAAATCTAGGTGGAGTGATACTTAGAACATGCATTTGTCGGGCACATGCAAGCTGGACTCCGGACTATCAATCAATCAATGAGCCCACTTACAATTTTCAAATTTGATTGGAACATACTAACCATAAGATCAACTGTAATTTTTTCGGCGGCACTTAAGTCACAACATTTATCAACTTGATTCCTGGATCGTCGATATTCTCCTTGATGCCCATTAAGTGGAAGGCTGGGACCCACTTGGATTTCGAAACCTACGTCCACCTCCACCTTACGTAATAGACTTGTTGATTGCTATGTTCCGAGTAAAACTTCGCTGACAGCCCATAATATGAGCCACGTGGTACACTGTTAGAGGATGATGACCTTATGGATGTTTGGCCAATCCCTAGGTGGACCTGAAACCAAAAATCAGCCTGATTAGTAATTTCAGACCTTCGGATCCTAGTACCCCAAATAATGGTCAATAATGCTCAAAATTACCGCGGTTAAAATCAACCCATGAAAATGACTCCAACCAAACTCTTAGACATCACTAATCAGGTCGATTTTTGGTTTGTAGGACCACCTAAGATTGGCCACATGACACATATTGTGGGTTGTCATCGGCTTCGCTGACTGTGACTGTCAGCGAAGTTTTACTCGTTCTAAAAATCTAAGAACTTTCAAGGACAACTGATACAGTACATGATTGACCGTAATAACAGCCTTAACGTTAGCAGTGTTTTAACTTTTAAGTATAACTTCCAACTTTTAAAACCCAACCCGGTCCGACCCGGAGGGCTGCGTGAATCCACCACGTGCTGGGTCTCACCTTAACGAGAGTCTGGGTCAAAGTATACATATTGTATATCCGAATACGGTATATCTGAATTACACGTTAGAACCAAGTAACGAGAGATATGTATATCCATCTCGAGGAAAGATAAGAGGCATTACGGACACGTCACCCGTATGTTTTTTAGTTGATCTGTAACGCTGACGTGTTGCACTCTGGATATTTCCACGAAAGTTTGAAATGCGGTGGACCCCACTCTGACACCGGTTCTACACGCAAGAGCTTTAAAGGGTGCCGACGCCTGACACACGGGATCAAAGAGACCTAAAAAGAGAAGGAAACGGAGTCGTAGAAACAGAAGAGACTTGAGAGGAAAATACAAAGATTAAATGACTGGTTATTTTTTGTTCCGGTTTTGTTGGGGAGGGAGTTGTTAAGGTGTGAAGAAGGTTGGTCACCGGTTTTGCTGATACAAACGTAGGAGCAAGGAGCTTTCTTTCTTGGGTGTTCTCCTTTTCATGCTCTACTCGTCTTCCTCATCTCCCTCGCTCTCTTTAAAAGATTGTGGTGCACGTTACCGCCGTACACCAAGGGTGCAAGTTAGCATTTTTAAGGCCAGGACCGGGGACCCCGTCCCTGTTTTTTTTAAGAAAACATAAAGACTGAAACCGAAAGAGAAAGGAAAAAAAACACAGAGAGAGAAAGAGAGAGAGGGAGAATGGATAGTCTCTGCTTCAAAGCTGGGATTCATGGGCTCTCGTCGCCGATCTCTTTAAGTGGAGGTATCGACGGACGTACACACCCGGCGCAGGTTAGTGCTTTGGGACGTTCTGGAGGTGGGGTTTCTACGAACGCAAATGGGATTTCTTTGGAGAACTCTACGGCCACCGCTGCGCCTCAGAAGATGTCTTCGTCGCGTTTTTCTTTCACGTACCCGCTGAGATCTTTGTGGCCGGGTGGAGGAAATGGTAATGACGGAATTGCCCTTGATGACGCTGTTGTTGTAGTTGGAGACGGAGACGGAGAAGAAGGAGAGGAAATTGAAGTGGAAGGAGGAGAGAACGAGTCGACTCGGTCGGAGGAGAAGCGTGGGAATTGGGTTTTGAAGATTCTGCATGTACGGTCTCTTTGGACGGAACAAGAGAAGAGTGGTATTGATGTATTGGAGCAAGAGGAGAAGAAAGATCACGAAGATGTGACAAATGATCAAAGCAGCGGATGTTCTTGTTGTGACGATGCAGAATCTGAAGTTTGTGGGGTTGGAGAAGAGGAGGAGAAGATCGAATTCGATAGGGATTCGTTCTCGAGGCTGCTCCAGCGGGTGTCGTTGGCGGAAGCGAAGCTATATGCTCAAATGTCGTATTTGGGGACCTTGGCGTATTCGATACCCAAAATCAAGGTACCCCATTTGAATTTTTTTGAGTGTTTTCTTATGGAATTACCATGTTTGATGGTTTTTGTGTTATACAGTGCAAATCAAGAAACCCATTTGTTGCTTATCAAAAAAAAAAAACCCTTTTTAATTATTGTGAGAAAATGTTCTTGGTTTAATGGGTGTGTATTAGAAACTCAGATCAAGGTACCCATTTGCAAATTTTCAATCTTGTGCTAGAAGCATGATGTGGGGGAGCTTCTGGTTTAACGGGGTGTTTATTTTATACTGCAAATCAAATTTACCCATGTGGCAATAATTTATTTTTAGGTGAAATATTTTCATTTTGGTAGGTGTTGGTTTGATGGTTGTATCTCCTCAACCATGGTCCCCATTGGCAGGAAAATCATGTGGTGGTTCGGGATCCCTTAAATTAGAGTAACCCATTTGTAAATCAAAGAACACATTGTTGGTGTAGGTTCTGATCATGTAGAAATCTTTGGATTGGTCTGATTTGTATTCTGAGCCCAAGTCAAGTACACATTTTCAAATATTCGAGTTTTGTAAGAAAGTTTTAGCTGGGTAGGCTTTGGTTTAATTGTTTGCATCCCATACTTTAATCCTTGTATTCATATGTAGATATCCTGTCTGTACAAGACATTTTCATCTGAGCAGATTGGGCTTTGATGATGTATTACCCTTAACCAAAATCAGTTTATCCATTCTCCAATATTAACCTTTTATTAGAAATTTCACAAAAGTGTATTTCAGTTTTCTTTTTCTTTTTTGGGCGTATTTCAGCCAGGAAATCTCCTGAAAAATCACGGAATGCGTTTCATAACTTCATCACTGGAGAAGAAAGCACAGTACATGAATGCTCAAAAAGAGCAGACCCCAGCCGAAGTTCAAGAAACAGAGAAGGAACAAGAGGAGGTGACAAAAGAAGTTGAGGAGAAGAAGAAGAATGGATACCGAATAAGCGCGTCTGCCGCTTATCAGATTGCTGCCTCTGCTGCTTCCTATCTGCAATCTCACACGAGGAGCATTCTTACCCTGAAATCGTCAAAGGCTGGGACAAGGGGAGATTTACTAGAGGGAGGCAGTGAAACCCATGACAATGCTAAAACAATGAGCTCAGACATGGCTTCTTTTGTAGCTACTACTAATTCCGTGACTGCGGTGGTTGCTGCAAAGGAGGAAATGAAGCAAGCTGTTGCAAAGGACTTGAACTCGGCACACTCATCACCCTGCGAGTGGTTTATATGTGATGATGATCAGAGTGGGACGAGATTCTTTGTTATTCAGGTAAAGGGGAGTTCTTTTCAAACAAGAAATTATGTAATATTTTTGTTAGAGGAAGAATCAGATGGTGTTGGCATAGAAGTTGTTTGGTATCCAACGGCGCAACCAATACGGACCATGCAATAAATTGGCGCATCTTTAGGCTAGAGTCCACCCAATTTGATTAAGCACAGCATACATTCCAGAGCACTGTGCCATTATTGATTGTACCATTTACATAATTAACTCATTTTTCAAATATTTCTAGTAGTTTTGACATGGGTGGTAGTCTTATAAATATGGTTTTGAATGTCTCAATGTGCAGGGTTCCGAGTCACTGGCTTCTTGGCAAGCAAATCTACTCTTTGAGCCCATTCAATTTGAGGTATATTTTGAATGCGCTTGCTATAACTTCTTTTGTTTATTTTCTAGGGTGTCTTTTTTTATTTGCTTATGTAATGATCCCACAAATTAAAGATTGTAACTCTAGAATTCTTCTGCATTTTATTTCATATGCCTTGTTGAGTTATTTTAGGGTAATCTTAGATTGATGTCATTATAAGAAGTTAAGAACACCTTTCTCTGTAAATCTCATAGAGCAAGTATGTCCAGGGACTTGATGTGCCTGTGCACAGAGGTATCTATGAGGCTGCCAAGGGGATCTATGAGCAGATGTTGCCAGAAGTCCGTGATCACCTGAAGTCCCGTGGTAACTCTGCAACCTTCCGTTTCACTGGGCATTCTCTAGGGGGAAGCTTGTCGCTGCTCTTAAATCTCATGTTGCTGATAAGGGGCGAAGTGCCACACTCTTCCTTACTTCCTGTTATAATGTTTGGTGCACCATCCATCATGTGTGGGGGTGACCAGTTGCTTCGCAGGCTGGGGCTTCCTCGGAGTCATGTTCAAGCCGTTACCATGCACCGAGACATTGTACCACGAGCTTTCTCTTGCAATTACCCTGATCATGTAGCTGAGCTTCTCAAGGCCGTTAATGGAAACTTTCGGAATCATCCTTGTCTCAAAAACCAGGTATACTTTTTACTCCTTTAAGAGGTTTCTTTACTTGAATACTCTGGGGAAGTAATAATCATCTTACAGTTGTGCTCATTCTGACATGTCCAATGCATTAACGATGCGGTTGAGACTTGACTGCAGAGAACAATAATGTATTAATATTTTCTTTTGTTTGCCTTTACAACAGAGACTGCTATATGGTCCCATGGGAGAGATTCTGATTCTACAGCCAGATGAGAAATTCTCTCCACACCACCACCTCCTCCCTTCCGGTAGTGGCCTATACCTTTTAAGCTGTCCTGTGTCAGATTCTGAGGATCCAGAGAAGCAACTCCGGGCTGCGCAAGCTGTATTCCTCAACTCACCGCACCCACTTGAGATCCTAAGTGACCGGTCTGCATATGGGTCTGATGGTACCATTTACAGGGACCATGACATGAATTCCTACTTGAGATCTGTCCTCGGTGTGATCCGTCAGGATCTCAACCTCATTAGGAAGGCCAAGAGGGAGCACCGCCGACGAGTGTGGTGGCCTCTTGTTGCACCAGGAGGCATCCATGGCGGTATCATAGTGGACCGGCGGGTGGCCTCAAGCAATGTGACCCATCACCAACTGAGCTTCTCTGGTGTATTCCGTACTGGGAAGGAGTCATTGAAGCGGTTCAGTAGGCTTGTTGCATCGCAGCACATGCATTTGCTCGTTGTGCTATTGTTCCCAGCACGGCTGTTACTCTTGGGGACGTATGCTGTAATCAGTTTCCGCTGAATTTGAGGGTCTTGTAGTTCTTTTCATGTTGTTTTGACAAAGTGCCAGTGTGGAGATTGTACAAGTGGAGGCACCTGGATGGCAGATGGGAGGGTGATTCTTTTATTTATTAGTTCCACAAATACCTCTTTCCTTGTGTTTTGAGATGGGAAATTGTGAAGTTTATATGTAGCAAAAGGAACATTAGATTATTTAATGAAATCAACAAGACTTCTACAATTAGAAGAACCATTCCCTTTTTCTTTCTTTTTTTTCTTCTCCCTCTATTTGTCTTGAAAAAATGTGATCTCATGCTCTCCCAATCATAGTTAGCATATCTCCATTTAAAACCCGACTTTTTGAAGAAAAAAAAAAACCTCATCTTTTGAACAAACTTTGGTGTTTTCGAAACATTGCGAAAAAAAATATGAAATATTCAATAATCTGAAATAACCCCTTAATTTTCAACAATTTTTATGTTTTAAAAATATTTTCAGAAATGATTTAACATATTCCTGTGCATTTGAATACTTTGATAAATGAGAAAGAAATTATTACTGTTGCGTATGTTACTTAGATTTAAGGAAAATATCATATAGCTCCAGTTATATTATAATTGTATTACCACTCAATCTACATGCAATATGAGCATATATGCACATACATGTATATATTTTTTTAATACTTTATCACGTAGTTTTTAATTAAAAAAGTATTAAACCCGAAGTCTCGTTTTTGGAAATTATTAGTGTTGCGTATGTGACTTAGATTTAAGGGAAATATCATATAGTTCTGGTTGTATTATAATTGTATTACCACTCAATCTACATGAGCATATATCCACATACATGTATACATTTTTTTGGTATTTTTAGGACATAGATTTTAATTAAAAAAGTATTAAACCTGAAGTCCCTTTTTTTGAAAATTATTAGTGTTGCGTATATTACTTAGATTAAGGGAAACTTCATATAGTTCCGGTTATATTATACGTGTATTACCACCCTGTATGTATGCGTTTTTTTAGTACGTAGTTTTTAATTAAAAAGTATTAAATCCGAAGTCCCCTTTTATCAATCTTTTGACGTTCTCGTCTTTTTTATTGTTTTTTTTACTTTGTTCTTTTGAACCCAGATCGTGTTTTAAACTCATTTTTCAATGGGCTAATTTCTGCCGCTTCACGAATTGTTAACTATGCTCCCAATAAGGAAAATACAGTGGAAGTAGAACAGCTCATGGGGTTTCCCTGGAAGTACAATAGCTCAATGGATGAAGTTCAATATGAGTCTTCCTTGCCAAAGTCTGTCCAGAACTACTTCCAGGCTTTTTGAAGTTACCCCACCACCCCACCTCTACTTCCAGGCTTTTGAAGTTACCCCACCACTCCGCCTTTACTTCCAGGCTTTTTGAAGTTACCCCACCACCATCATCACCACCACCACCACCACCATCATCACCACCACCACCTCCACCATACCGCTCCCCACCCACGCACACACACACACACACAAACATGGAGAAGCATCTAAAATGGGTCGTGCAACTAACATCAAGCTTAAGTCACCAGGGAAAGGGATATGTTGCCCCCACAACCCCAAAAATATGGAGAAGCATCTAAAATGGGTCCTGCAACTAACATAAAGCTAAGTCGCCCCGGGAAAGGGATATGTTGCGTAGTGCAATAAACGTGGAACTTTTAACTCATGCGTTCCATGTACACTGTTTACTTAAATATCACATTGCAACATTGACATCGCGAATGATGGATCGGTCCCGTGTACAAGTATGTTAAAGTTAAACATCTCTTACTCTGCTTAATAATTGAGAAAAGATCTGATTGGGGAAGTATCCTTCTCTGTCAACGCAGTGTACAACCCTTGTCTTACACAAAGTTTGATGGGACTCCTTCCCAAAATGCCACATGGCATACTGTTTCGGTTGTCCTCATGAATGTTGCCCACCCCTTATTAGACCTAATACACACTAAAAATCAGCTTGATTGATGCTATTTTAGCCATTGGATTTGAGTTTTTCTTTTGTCATGGACTTCATGAACAGTCGGCCTATGGATGAGTTCCAAGCCCATGATGAAGAAAAGCTCAAATCCAATCGCTAAAAATCACCAATCAGGTTGATTTTGTGTATTGGCTGAGGCAAACATTTATGGGTCAGTGAGCCCGAAAGAGTGAGCCACGTGGCGTTTTAGGGAGGGTATGATCGAACTTGGTACGAGACCTGGTCCCATAAAAGCCAAATCGCTTCCCACCAGTGTGGAAGGCTCTTTGGATTCATGGTCAGTTGGAGTTTATTTCTAAGTAATTATATTTTCTTCCTTTCTAGAAAAAATTCCTAGAAAAGCAATAGACGAGGAAGCATGCGACTCAAGGGACAGGAACATGGAGAAAAAATTCGCTTGCCCTGGGGACTGCAAGTTTGAAGTCGGCCTCTTCAAATTTCAACACGTACCCCTTGTTAACTCAAACTTAACCAAACTAAAAAAGGGCAGGTTTAACGTGGGTTGGTTAAGGCCTATGAGTTAGGGGAGTTAAAAGTGTTGATACCTGTCAACATTTTGGAGGGGGAGACTTCAAATTCGAAGTTGCAAGGGAACAGCCACTTTTTTTCCCGAGGAACATGCGCTAGAGCGTGTACATTGTTCCACCCCGATCTGTGACCCTCGCAAAACACGTTCTAGTTTTTATGTCTACTACGAGAAGTCGACGGCCACCACTCACCAGTCACCAGGCTAAGTCTTTGTCTTCATCAACTCATCCAAGGTGTATAGGTGACAAAAGTAGGGTCCTCTTATCTTACCGGCCTGAGCCCTTGATGTCTATCTGTCCAATAAGACGGCTGATTGACTGGTGGGGTGGTCCTGAATGGCCAATTTCTCACTTCTCTACAACTCAACAAGTGCAGAAGAGTATACGTAGACGTAAGATGTCGACCAGTCACATTTTTGTATTTTTCTAGTGTTTTCTAGATTGAAAAATCATAATTTTCCCGTTTTCTGTATTAACATTTAACTTCGGTTTTCTCTGTTCTTTTGCTAAATCTCCATGATAATGTTCCTTCTTTCATGAGGATTCCATGAAAGTGACCCTTTTCCAATCTGCATTCAGGTTCCAGTATCACACCATCACCGTCCTATGGACCTGTGGGGTGATGAGTGTTTCACACTATTGCAAAAAATTGTCAAAACTTCAATATAATGGTTGGAGGAACAGGGACAAGTATTAAAAAACGGTATATTGTAATTGTGGTTAGCACTGTCAATGAATCAGGTTCGGATATCAGCCTCGAGCCAGGACCAATCAATAGAAGTCCACTCAATCCAGACCCAGTAAGGTTTCAAGGGATGGGATCCAGGTCCGACCAAAGTGATATTGTCTCGGATTAGTATACAACCCAAGATTGAGACCATCTCTTCTATAAACCAGTTAAATTTGACAGAGAGCAAACAAACCTCCAAATTGTCAAAGTCAAATAACTAATGGGAAGATATTTTTTCAATATACATTCATAATAATATATTTCAAAGAATACATTGGATTGGGCTCATGCATTGCTGGATCAGATAAAGTTCAACCCAGAAACGATCTGATAGGTTATCAGATCACGATTACATACCCCGACCCAAGCCGCAGCCATAATTATGCTCATGTGACATGCAGAGGTTAGGATCCACCATTTGATGTACTTCACCAAAGATATTACCAGGTAAAAAGGCAAAAAAAGTAACACAATTGTAGGGTCGGGAAGAGCCATTGAATTATTTGACAAGTCAAAAGAAAATCGATTAGCAAAAATGCCTATATATCAGATGACAATGATCATCCAACAGTGATTACTATTTTACCATATCCGGTTGGGAACCATTAATGGAGAGTGAGGACCCAGAAAATGCACCAGGTGGTCCGCCATCCTGTTTATTATGGTCTTCAGGAATTAAAGCCTCAGACCATAGGTCATCCACAACCTACACAAGACATAGAGGTTGAAAAATATCAGAAAAACAAAATGTAGCTTTTAGGTTTAGTTGAAACATTGCTACCAAGTTTCTGCATGGTTTCCCTTAAAAAAGTTTCATTGAAACGATTCTTTCCCATTAATGTCCATAAAAGTTTTCTAGATCAACCCCTTTTAACATGCAAATCCCTTCTAGAAAACTTTCCTCTGGTCACATACAGGGCCCACGAAACATAATTTATATTCTAAAAAAATCAAACTCTCATCACCCAAAAGCTTTTCTATTATACAACTAGTTAACATCACAATATCTTCTCAGGATGCTCAAGAAAACGTCAGTCCTCTTGGTAGGGTGGTTGGAGGCATGCCCCCATATGGGGAGGTCACAAGTTCAATCCTGTCTGCGTGTGGATTCTTAGCCTAAACAATGTTGCCTATCCTATCCCTCCCCCACCCACCCAAAAAAAAAGGAGGGCATGCTTAAGAAGACAAGATTAAATTGAATAACCAAAAAATAACCGCATACATTGAAAACATCTCTCTCCGTGATTGAACGATCTAAAATTCTCAAGTAAATTGGCCTTTGATCTCTTGGGAGCCCAAAGCTTGATTCCTGAGAACTTGTTCCCTTCATCCCTATGTTAGCACACTTAAAAGAGTGTTTCCTGATGCATTACCACCATCAGGGGAGCTGCTAGAAGGAAGCTGCACAAACATATAACTGTGAGAGAGGCTCAGTTGATAATTTCCTAGATTTATAGGCTGAGCTAAACATTATTAAATATGAGGTTAAAGAGGCAATAATCAAGCAGCAGTGCAGTAGTACCAAGCCACAATTCTATCCATCACTAGAAAACACGCAGCTTGAGACAAATTTCAAGCTTGAGCTGTATGTCGTCAGTGTCAACCAAGAGAGATTCTGCGCATTGCATATGTGATACACTGGGACTTGATCCAATAAAATACATTAAAGGAATACAGAATAAATATATAATCATGCATGAATTGCACAACTTTAAATGGTTAATAGAGGTATCAAACTGAAAAAGATGATGTCAATAACATCAGCTGTGAAATGCTATTCAAAATAGAAAAACAGTATTCCATTGTAAAGATTGATTTTGGATGTGAAAAGCACCTCTAAGGGCTATCATGAGCCTTCACAAGCCAAGTTCCCCTGGTTCTGGTACAGATCTAAGCATGGCTATGAATGTAGTTGCTGGACAAACTCAACCCCCAAATCTTAAGGTAAATAGATGTATAAAATTAATTATAGTTATCTTTAATATTTATATTATTATATTATTCTTCCTACATTTTAAAACATATTAACACTTTTAAATGTTATTAATATAAAAAATTTGGGTCTGGTTGAAACATATCGTAATGACACATATCACATACCCATTAACCATGTGTTGTGGTGACATGGGAGGTACCAAGGAATCATAAAGATCTGGGGTACCTTAGGTCTGTGAAGTGCAACTGATAAATCCACAGGCTAATGATGTATGCAGAAAGGTAATATATTGCTGATCACAGTGAAGCCATTTGGTTTTGGATCATTAGAGGTGTGAAATGTCTAGGATGCTGCCAAAATAGGATTCACGTTTCCGGCCCCAAATAGTTGGGAGAAGGCATAGTATGATGATGAATTATCCAAGACATGTGCAGTTGGAGATCTATGCTACAGTGAAAGAAGGTTATTCCAGAAAACGATTACTTCAAAATTGAAATTTGTAAAAATAACTATAAGGAAACAAAGAAAGATATACAAGTAAACTCTTTGAATATTTTAGTTATAAAGTCATAATGAACAGTAATCAATAAAGAATAATTGAGTAAATGAGATCTTCTAAAGAAGTTGGAAAGAATACCTCTTTATTATAAAATTTTGAGAGCAAGAATGGCTCTTCCTCACGAATCCCATCATTTTCTTCAAGAATCCTTTGTAGATCCTGCCAAGAAGATAGAGATGCATGAATTACCAATAATAACAAAATATTGAGTGGTGTCATTTTTAAGTCAAAACAACACCTCAGACTAAGTTGAATGTAGTTCTAGGAGGAAGAACTTTCTCTTCAAGATTAAGTCGAACAGTGTAGTGCTAGAAGAATCGGTTGAAATTGAAGGGGAGCTCATTAATTATTTTTATTCCCCACTCTTCGGATGATAGGATAAGATAAAAAATTGGGGATCGATTTTGGATCATAACTGGAGGGTGGGGTGGCTTGAAAGGAGTTTTGAAGAGGAGATTAAGAAGAAAAGGCAGTTTTAGATTTAGTAGAGACAATCCCCGAGCTCAGACAGTATACCTTGGATTTTACCAAGTATGTTGGGACATTATGAGGGATGACTTGCTTCAATTTTTTGAGAAGTTCTTGAAAGAGAATCATTATTAAGAGTATGAATGACACTTTCATTAGTCTACTTTCTAAGAAAGATCCAGTGATCGAACCTAATGATTTTAGACCAATTAGCTTGATTGGAAGTGTTCATAAGAAAATTTCCATGGTCTTATCCCTAACGTTGAAGGGGGTGTTGGACGGTTTCCTCCTCTCAAGGAGCTTTTACTGAAAATAGACAAATACGTGATGGTGGTTAACGAAATGTGTTGAAGAAAGGAAAAGGTTAAAAAGAGTTGGGCCAGGTGTGCAAATTAGATATGGTATGGAGAAGGCTTTTGATCGGTTTGAATGGATATTCCTTGACAAAATTATAGTGGTGAAAGGTTTTGGCCAAAATAGAGAATATAGATAAAGGAATTGCCTCAGCTCGGTGACACCTTAGGATTTCTTCAAATCTTCTAGGGGTATTCAGCAAGGTGATCCTTTATCCCATTTCCTTTTACTCTTTTGGGTGATATCCTAAGTAGATTGTTGATTAAAGAGGCGTATATTGGCCTTGTTAGGGGATTCAAGGTAGGTAGGGAGAGGGTGAAAGTATCCCAACTTCAATATGCAGATAACACCATCACTTTTGTGAGGCTTGCATTGATCAAGTGATAAACTTTAAAAAAAAAAAAGTTGAATGCAATTTTTGCAAGAGATTACAAGCATTCAGAGGTTCTAGATGGCCCAGGTTACTCAATAGAAATATTAAAAAACAGCAACTCTTCGTTGCAGAAAGAGGAATTAGCAGATCCACTCGCTTTCTTCCTTCCCGTTCTTAGTCCTATGGAAACCCTTTTGGTATTAGGAAGCACTGCAACAAACGAAGTATTTCGCAATTGACATAAGACCTGGGACCTACTTTGTACAGTTCTGTAGAGTGACAATAAGGTGAGTTAAGAAACCCAATCAGGGTTGAGAAAAATAGGTCACTTCTATTCTGAACACAAGCTTCTAAGCAATGGAGAAAAATAAGGAGATAGTACGAGTTGTAGATTTTTATGAGGAAGATAATAGATTACTGGAGACTGGATAGAGTTAAAATTTCTAGGGGTTCTAAAAAAAGAACCTATGTTTATGCAAATGGATTTCAGAATCATTTCTTTACCTTTCCTGTCAAGATTTCAAACTCAAGCAACTCTTCTACAATATTTTCAAGCACTCTACAGTTCTTTTGAAGCATCTCCTTCGCTTTGTCAAACGCTAAACTGTACATCTGCATAAGAGGAAGTATCTACTGAAAATAGTTCTGCTATCCTGTTTTATACCAAATTCTCAGAAAGTAATACCGTCCCCATAGACAGGGATGATGACTTCTGTTCAGCAAAATATATCATACATAACGTGTCATATCTACAAGGTAACAAAGTTTGTCTGCATGAAGCAATAATGTCATACCCTTTCAACTTTGGCTGCCATCTCATATTCATGGTTGTTCCCCATACTCAAAGCTGTCACCTGTTCAATGAAAGAAAAACATTGAATAAGAATGCAGAAGTGAAGGACAATATTTGCAAAAAACAGCACATAATTCTGTTACGAAACAAACAAATTCACAAAATTTCACGAATGTAATTCTGCACAAATGCAACCTAGGGCAAAATGTAAGCTTGAAGCAGACTGATGAAGCTTAAACTTCTGTGAGAAGAATGCTCTTTGAAAAAGAGAAAATGGAGCATCTTGTTAGCGGAACATCTCAGAGATAAAAGCAAGTATCTAGCAATCAGTTCCTCCTCTAGTTTACCTTTATTTTCTGTAGTAGCCATTGGCTCAACTAGAATCGCGTAAGTTGATTACAAATATGAGATACAATTAAGTATGCCTTCAGTCTTAAAAGTTAGGGTAAATTAGTATTACCCCCCTCCCCCTGAGATTCAAAAGTAATTCATGTTATCCCCCTTAACTTTGCAAGTGCAGCAATACCCCCTTTGACCGAGTTCCACCATCGTTGATTCACACTGCAACACACGTGTCCATTATGGTAAAGAGTTAAAAAACTGTTTTGCCCTCATCTTTGTCAAACACTTCGCAGCTCTTACGTTGCTTTGGCTCCTAGAAAGAAATCATGTCTGGTTTTGCAGCTGGCAGTAAGAGCCCATTTGGAGGTGGAGGGTTAAATCTCTTTGCATGTGCCCGGGATTTGAAGACAGAGGCAAGGGGCCAAAGGAAAATGGGGCTTGGAAAATGTTGGATCGAGAATTCCCTGTTGCAAATAAGATTCACGAAAGAAATAATTCCTAATTGGCCTAATCACCGGTAAACGCCTCAACGCCACCAAACGCTTCCCTCGGTCTCTAGTAAGATTTAATTTTTTTTTCTCTTGTTGTACTTATTTTTTTATGTGACTGAAAACAGAAAGACATTTGTTTGATATGCTTCAACGATCAAACAAAAAGACATTTGTTTGATCTCCCGTGACAAAACCAGAAAGACATCGGGATTTATCTTAAAGATGGCTCCCTTCACTAAGCTTGGATTATGTACGACGGTACACGGAGATGGATCGAAATCCGTCTTGGATCCAACGGCAGAGATTTCCCCTACAAAACCCATGTTGTTTGCACTACTTGATCTTTCCCCATATCTGAAAGAGTATATGTCCATTGGCTTCTCTGCTTCGACTAGCAATCATACTCAAATCCATAACGTACTAGCATGGAATTTCTCTTCTACGAGTCAAGCTCTTCTTCGAGTCCCTTCAAAGGAAACCTGCGAGAAGAAGCTTCTCTTCAAAATCGCCAAAAACGCTCATAGAAAAGCACCAAGCAATTTCATGATCTCTATTGCCATGGTCGTCATGTGTTTAGTGGTTTTGCTCAATCTCTACTGTATCTATAAACGCAGAGGAGAGAAATCAACAGTTGTCGTTCTCCCAGAGAAAAAACAACGGCCCAGGCCTCCCAACAAACCTGCCCGATTCGCAATATCTGAGATTTCCACGGCAACTCACTATTTTAACGAAGGAGAAGTACTAGGTAGCGACTCAAGAGGCGTTCACTATCAACTGGGTAGCGACTCAGAGACATTTATTTGATCTGGAAGATTTCCCAGCAAAGAAACCTTCACATTTCCGTGGAATCCGTTATCTGACGCCATAAATTGCAACTCCGGTGGAGATTCCTACGAGAATCCCTCTGCCACTCTCGGTTTTTGAATTCAAAGAAGGTGTGTGATCTTCATGGAAGCTCAAAGAAGCTCAATGCTGTCTCTCGACAGTAGAACGATTGTTGATGGGAAGGGAAGCCTGTACCCGAGGAGAGCTTTTTTTGATTTGTAGGATTTCTTTCTAGGAGCCAAAGCAACGTAAGAGCAGCAAAGTATTTAACAATGAGGGCAAAATAGTCTTTTTAACTTTACCATTAATAGACACGTGTGTTGCAGTGTGAATCAACGACGATGGGACTCGGTCAAAGGGGATATTGCGGCACTTGAAAAGTTAAGGGGTAAAACAAGAATTACTTTTAAATCTTAGAGGGGTAATACTAAATTACCCTAAAAGTTAATGCCCACTTAAGTCTTTCTATACACCTTGTGCCTTAATGAATACACTTTATTTTGGAAGGCATTAATATCATGAACTTAATGAAAATTGATGATTGGATAATTTTTGAGAGGTAAAGTTTGATAGTAGTAGTAGATATGAAATGCTTTATGTAGTAATGCCAAATGTTGTATGTGCTAAATAGTAACTTAGGTAAGCACATCGAACAAAACTAAGCAAGCATAGTTTCTCACTTTCCAACAACCAAAGGAAAGAGAAATAGAGAGAAGTGGGGAAGAAAGACTGAAAGGAACCCTATATCTCCATCGACCAGGAGAAAATATTTGAATAAGGTTCCTTTCAAGATCTTACACTGCACCAATAAACACATTGGCCAATAACAAAAATCAAAAGAATTGACCTTAGGAAACTTGAAGCATAGTAGATCATATCCGTGATATATGTTGAAAATGTCATAAAACATAGTAATAATTAAAAAAAGACATACAAATGTGCATATAGTTATAAACAGCCTTATCGTTTACAATACATTCAGCAGAATTTGTGGGTCTCCAAGAAAGGTAAATACCGCATTGCTACAGAAGTAAATTGCAGGACTGTCATCAGGCCCCCATCCATATTGAATCACCATCCGTGTTGCCATCTGTTGCAAATAATAATCATGTTATGCTAAAGAAGAGCACTCTTAGGTTGGCCTCCTTTAAGCGGAACAATATATGGGCTAGGATAAAGTTACTAATGCTTTTTGACTGATAAAATGACATGCGGTCATGGGAACCAAATGCAAATGAGTTAAGGGCTGATTATTAGTGAGGATGATCTCCTCACTGTAGATATCATCCTCACCAAAAATCAGCAATTTCTTAAACTTCTAACCCTATCAAATATGGACCTAAATTTAACAGTGAAAACGGACGGTCCAAAATTTTTCTACTTGCAATCCACTTTTCATAAGGATATAAATGTTGGAATGCGCTGATTTTTTGTGAGGTTGATATCTATGTTGAGAAGAATATCATCACCAAAAATCAGCCCTTAACTGATCTCCACATGAGCCCCACGACTATGCCATTATATGTCGAAAAATATGTGGATCCCAACCCATATATATATGTGTGTGTGTGTGTGTGGGTGGGTGTGTGTGTGTGTGTGAGTTTGTCTAGAGCTACACCCATTTCTTACATCTGGTGGAGCCCACATGGAGATCATTTTGGACAATCCAACCGCTCAGTACATATTTCTCATCATGTTGATCATCATCACCAAAAATCAATCAATTTTGACATCACTGAAAAGTTGACCTAAAGTAACGGTAAATTTGGATGGCCCAGATTTTCCAAATTCAAGTCACCTTTTTCGTAATGATGGTCTCCACTATATCGAAAACTCACCAAGTGTTTGGACTCTCTCTCTCTCTCTCTCTCTCTCTCTCTCTCTCTCTCTCTCTCTCTATATATATATATATATATATATATATATATATATATATATGTATGGATTGGGATCGGTGGACACATATAATGAGTTAAGGGCTGATATTTGGTGAGGGTGATCTCCTCACCATAGAGATCACCTTTTCTCTCTCTCTCTCTCTCTCTCTCTCTCTCTCTCTCTCTCTCTCTATATATATATATATATATATATATATATGTGTGTGTGTGTGTGTGTATGTATGGATTGGGATCGGTGGACACATATAATGAGTTAAGGGCTGATATTTGGTGAGGGTGATCTCCTCACCATAGAGATCATCCACACAAAGATTCAGCCATTTCTGAAACTTCTAACCCTATCAAATGTGGACTTAAAGTTGATGGAAAAAATGGACACTAGAATTTTTCAACTTGTAATCCACTTTTCATAAGGCTATAAATGTTGGAATGGGCTAATTTTTGTGAGGATGATCTCCACGGAGAGGGGATAATGCTAAAAAAATCAGCCGTTAACTCATCTCCATGTGGGCCCTACGCCCGTCTATCATTTTATATATACGAAACTAACAATATTAGATTATTGAACTTTGCAGAAGCGGACAGTGCAGAATGACATCAACCTCCTGTGCCTGCTGGAGTTCTGATGACGAAAGAAAATTCTCCTCCCCAAAAGGAAGTAGTAGTTGAGCTGCAATATATGAACCAAAGCAAAAGACGAGCCTTTTTTCAAGGTAAGATCTTGTTTCCACATTTCCATTCATGGAACCTTCATTCTTGGCCTTTGTAATCTTTGTGCATCCAATTCCCTGCAAAAAAATTTTTTGGAACCATTTTATTAACACTCCTTTATGGAAAAGTGATTCCAAACATAGTTAGGTGGACAGATTAGTTGTCTCGACCCAAGTGTTATCTATGTCAAACCTACTTCTGATGCCTTTCACCTTTTTCTCATACAAATATATTGCACGCATATGGAAGCGCATTTGGTAGAAGATGGCTTGAAAGGCCATGACAAGTGAGGACATGTTGGAAATCATTGACTTAGTTTCATGTTATTATGAGCAACACAGCTGCTTATTGTATTATGTTCCCATTTCTTTTTAATAATGTTCTTTTTGTCAATTTAAAAAACAGGACTGGACTAATATTCTCACACACCAAGGATGTGCATGTTCTCATGCATTGCCTTGAGGTAGGTTTTGAAAACCTTTTGTCTCCCAAATTACTTTTTAATCACCAACGAAAAGAAAACAAAGGATGAGCATTTGATAAACGTGTGAAGTGCGATTGCAGGATTGCCTTCAAATAAGGGAAATAGTTCAATGGGTTAAAGAATAAACCCAAATTAATAATTATCAGTGTATTTCCTTCAGAAGACATGAATTGCTAATGGTACAAGATAACGCCACAGTATCAAGAGGTATAAGATTTAAGTATGTAAAGCATATCATGGCAATTATTCAGTATAAACAAAACAGGAACAAAAAATGACTAACCTCCCAAGAAAGTGGCTCAAGCCATATATTATCAACAACATCAAAGTTTGGTAGAAGAAGAGCAATGAGACCCCGACCAGCAGCCCAGACCGCATGTGGGAACTTCGTCTCCCTTGTCCACTTGCAAATCAGTAGCTCTCATTATTTTTAACTCTTAAAATGAAACAACCAAATACAATTATGATATCTATCATAAAAAAAAAAAGAGAAACTGTGAGCAAGCTAATATAAAAAGAGAAAAAAAAAACTGATTGTATCAAAACATGGAAAAGGCAATAATATAGATACTTTTCATTTCTGTCAACAAATAGTAGACACTGTAATTTGGGAATTGCTGAGTACCTCCAACAATCCCAAAAAATTTATTGAGTAGTTTGACTCTGCAGTTTTCAGGTTCCGAAAAAAAGTATTTTATTGATTTTTCTGTCCTTTGATAAAAAGTTTTAATAATCTATAAAAGCAATTCCTTTTTAGGGAAAGATATGGCAAGTTTGAAAAACAAACACAGAAGTGCTTCCAATTGCAAGTAAGACTATGAGCAGGCTCTAGAGTTTATATCATGTGAAGCTGGGATGGACTTCATCCATAAATGTAATTTAGAAAATGGAAGAACGCCTGATTTGGACGCATGGATTAATACAAACAATTATTATTAAAGTACTGATGTCAAGGGACAATAAAAGATGACAAATCCTAAAGTATGAGCTTCTAATTTTATCTTGAAAAGATATTATCATGAGATACTCCCTCAAAGTCTAATGTAACTTTTTTCGGGAACATGGTTTCAGTTATTTTGCAAATTCAAAAATCATTTGGTTTGGAGAATTAATCAATGGCCACATCAGTAGATCAAACGGAAACAGAGAAGAATTCAATGAAGCCATATTCAGTTGTTTGTTGGGATGACATTATACACATTTCTCTGAAAAAGTACTACTGCTAAGCCACAACATAGCTACAAATAAAGAGTACTTTAGATCAAAGCCAAAATTTTGTACGAGATTTGACTGAAGAAAATAGACAGATGGAATGACCAAATAGCCAGAAAATAAAGGAAAAAATTCCATTTCCGTTTATGAACTTGGTTGATAAAATAGTTTCTTACATCAAGTGGAGGGTTTAGAAGTTCGATCCCGTTGCTTATCTGGCCATATGGTTCCATTAAATCAACCACACTCAGCAGATCCTCCCTTGTCAATGTCAGTCCAAGATGATTTACCAGCCATTTGCTAATCCTCTTCACAATTTTGGTTTCCCACAGCCATCTTGGAACGGTATCACTAAAACTCTACACATAAGCAACATGGGATTAGCATTATATAATTGGGAAAAATAAGAATTTGCAGAGGTAAATGTTAACTCTTCATTTAAATTCCCGAGTATTATCATGAGAGACATAATTATTGACCAAGTTTACATATGTGATATGTCTAAAATTAAGAAAAAAGTTCAAACTAAAATTAAGAGATGTGTTGATAAAGCATGTTCCGACAGGAACACAACATAGTTATGATTCTATTTAGTATTAAAGATGGACAGGATTAAGATACATAATATCTTACATATCAAAGTATATGGGCATCGTACATTAACAGAGATGCACAAAGTGACTAGATAAATTTGATCAAAACTTACCATCTAGAAATTATTGAGAAAAAGGTTAACCAGCTGACTTGTGATGTATAGAAACAATAGGTGTCATTCTAACGTTCCGAGTATTCAAGAGGCATTTATATATTTCTTGTGTTTCTTTGTTTTCCCCTTTACTGCACACTTTATCCAGTAAAGGTCATTCCAGTCCAATCACTCTGACATACACATTGGAATTGGGGTGCTTATGTTCAATGCGTAGCTTACAACAAGAATTTCAATTCACTGGTATTATCACTTTTTAGAAAGTCATATCTATAAAGGCAGTTGAAATGTACAATTGAGTACTACGTTATAAAATACTTTCTAAAAAGTGTCACATTTTACAACAAGAGAATAAATATGAAATGACAAAACTAGCATGTTCACATTCTGATGCCCCATGAAGACATGATAAAGGAAGACCTGTCAAAGTTTATCCTATGTCTCAGAATCTCAAGTCTTGGAATCCATGTTGAAGCTGGAGATTACCTGTATGCCTAAGAATCTTCTGAACAAAGTTCCCCCCAGAATTGATTCTAATTCAGATGCCCACTAAACCCTCTTCCTCATGTAATTCTCCAATGTATATAGTCCAAGATAGTTAACAAAATTGAACAAGATTAATTATCTTGATTGAGCAAAATGGCCTGGCATACAGAAAACCACAGTAACAACCCTTGGCAGTTACATTATATAAAAGTACCAGGGACACTTATAATCTATGTGACAAGGATACGGCACTTTTTATGGGTTTTTTTTTCCAGGTTGGACACATCGACAGGGACATACATATCAACTCATCCCGACACACATCCAGACATGTACAGCAATGCCACAATTCATTTTAATACTTTTTTATTACAAACTTGATTGCTAAAAGGGGGTTGGTGTGTTCCATCCTCCATAGTCCATACAGTACTTTGTTAAGTTGTTCAGCTATACACTATAGATGTTTGATAATCTTCCCTCTTATAAATCTAGTTATATTTATCATGTTATTGGATAGCTCTATAGTGTATGGAAATGTTTTCTATTACTTTTCCTATATTTCTTTCTTTATTTTTTTTTAAAAAAATAACAGTTTAAATATATCTAAAATATTCTATTATAACCAAGGTTTAAAGGAGGCCGTTTTAACGGTTAAACGGACTGGGGGCGTTACCGTTTAAACGGATTGAAACAGCCAGGGGCAAAACTGGAAAAAAGAAAAAAAAAACGGAATTTAACGGAATTAAAGGGAAAAAATGGCGCTGAAATTCAAATTTTGAAATTTGAAATTTGAAAATTAAAAATTAAAAAAAAAAACGGAATTTAACGGATTTAACGGCTGTTTTTTTTTTCACAAAATTTTTCAGAATTAACGGCTGTTTAAACAATTTTAACGGCCGTTAAATTCAAAAACATTAAAACGTGTTTAAACGGTTTTAACGGAAACGGGCTTGGGGCGTTACCGTTAAAACAGCCGTTTTTAAAACCATGATTATAACACTTGTACGGACGTGTTCACTTTTTGGGTTTCTTCAAGGCTCAGTGCCGAACACCTCGTATCTGTGTCGGCATGTGTTTGTGTCATTTTTACACGGCATATAATACTCTGAAACTGAAAATAATAGAATAATGGCTCTTACAGACATTTCATCCCTTTTAAACTTTCTAGTTAAATTTTTTTCCCAATTTAAACCAGATAATATTAGTACGCATTAAATTCAATAGGAAAACATGAAATAAAGAAATGAACTACTTAAGAAAATTTAAAAAAAAAAAGTCAAAAAATTATAAAACTAAAACTGTTATAACAGTGATCAAGTGTAACTATAATGATTAATAGAAATGCAATTATGAACTTAACCTCACTTCATAATTACCAGATTTCAGTTATAAAACAGAACAACGTGAATGAAAATAGAATCATGTTATAAACCCAGTGACACTAATTCCTTCAATACCTTGACGCTCACAAATTGAAGATAACCATAAGATAGTACTAGCAGTTATTTCTTACCGCAAACCAGCCACAATAGCTCATAAGTTCATCAGTATCGAGAAATTTGCTCCTAAAGGCGCTACCTTCTAAGGCCAAAGGAACAAGTTTTAGTTCTATAGGCCGTAGGAGAGCTGTCTTCTCAGCAACCTGAAGACAAGAAAATGTTGACATTACAGGAAAAATTATAAAAATGAAACACTACAAGAAGAAAACATGAATTTAAATAGAGGTAAGACATTTCTTTAATTTACCATGCTTCATCAAGTAAAAAGGTGTTCAATAGTGAGAAGATCAATGATAGTATCTTCCATATAAAATATGTAATGAAGGAACAGTGAAAAGTTTGCCTATCGAAATCAGCAAAAAGAAAGGCTCAAACTGGAAATTTCAGAAAAATGATGCTTTTGTTCTGCAAGTATGGAAAAGCTCAATCACAAGCCTTGCCTAGCAATATACAAACAACTCTTAGAGGACACCATCTTCCTATTTATTCATCTATATATCTGTTAATGTAACTGTTGTCAGTATGAGGGAGAATATAATATAAGATATATGGTGGGTGGAGATATTAATGTGGGTGTAATTGTTTTGACCTAGTAATATAAATAATATTGTGGGACGTTGGTAGATTTAACTCTCCAACGCTTTCCCTTCTTCTTTTTCTCTCTTCTTCTCCTCTCTTCCTGAAACCCTAAAATTCTACTTGGTATCAGAGCATAGCGAATCGAATCCGCACAAAAACTTCAGGGGTGAATCTCCTCACGCCTCAGACCTTCAAGGGGTGATCAACATTGCTGACGTCATCGCTGACGTCATGGAGCCGTACGGCTGACGTCATCAGCTGTATGGACAGGGTGCTCAAGATCTCCAAAACCTTCACCTTCCAGTAGATGACATTTTACTAGGAATTTTGGTGATTTTTTGGACATTTTTTTAGCATGTTATGGTTGATATTCGAAAATATTGAAAAACAAGCTCGTTTCAGTTCGTGGTGATTTGCGACCTCTTTCAAAGCTTCTTGGCTTCGATTGCTGCTTCGTTTTGGTCCCTCCCATTATTACCTACAGGCCTATGCCATTTATTTCAAGTTTGGTGGAGTATTGAGGCTGGGGGATCGATTTCTCCCCCCTATTATTACCGCCGGCGACTTTTTTGCCCTTATTGGGCATCACGAACACCCTCAATCCCTGTTGGTTGGCTCCCCTATGCCTTTAATCCTTTCTTGGATGCTTTGTTGGAACTTTGGGATGATCCCATCACTCCGTGATCTCTTGGTTAGCGTGGCTTGAGTCGTTTGACTCGTTTCGATCTCCGTTGTGCCTCCGGTTTGTCTCAGATCGTGGTAGCTGTTTATTGGGTGGTCTTTTTCTATTATTTGCTTGTTATTTGTTGTTTGTGACGCAGCTATGCCGACGTCAGATGCATCCGGAGCCTCAGATGTGGTCTCCAGGCCTACCGGCCCCCCAGTTTCAGCCTCTACTCCATATGAAAACCCTGTGTTGCAGATCACCACTATCAAGCTGGCTGGAAAAAATTATTTGGAATGGTCTAGGGCTGCCAAGATGTTTATTGGTGGCCGTGGAAAACAAGGATATCTTACTGGCCGTCTAGTGGCCCCTAAAGAAGATGACCTCGAGTTTGAGAAATGGGAATCAGGCAATTTGACCGTTATGTCCTGGCTTCTTAACTCTATGGAGCCCCACATCAGTCGAGGATTCCTATTTCATACTACTGCAAAGGAGATCTGGGACTCTGCATCTCAGACCTATTCCCAGCAAAAGAATGTTGCTCGTGTGTATCAGTTGCGCCAGAGCATTGCCACTCTTCGTCAAGGAGACTTGCCTTTGGCCGAGTATTTTGCTAAGCTTCGTAGCATGTGGGAGGAGCTTTATTATTATCAAGTTTTTACCCCTGCCTGTACCACAGATGGTAAGGCATATCGCACGTTGGTGGATCAGAACAGGATATATGAGTTCCTTGCTGGCTTGAATGCTGATTTCGAGTTAGCCCGTATCCAGTTGCTCAGTAAAGATGATTTACCCTCGCTTAACCAAGTATACGCCTATGTTCAAAGTGAAGAAAGTTGCAGAGATGTCATGTCTCATCTTCCCAAACATGAAAAGTCTGCCCTGGCTGCAGTTTCATCATCACAGAAACCACCACAGCATCGCCCTAAAGGTCCTTCACCTACTTGTGCTCATTGTGGCAAGAAAGGCCACAGTCAAGATAAATGCTGGAGTCTTCATATGTGTGAGGGGTGTGGCAAGAAGGGCCATAGTAAAGAAAAATGTTGGAATATTGTTGGAAGACCCCCGCAGTCGTCCCTACCGTCGTCACGCGCACCTCCCACTGCCCACAGCGTTGCTATGGATACTCCTACAGATCCATCCCTTTCCTCGGACACACCACCAGTTACTATTTCTCGAGAGGAGCTCGAGAATATACGGCGCTTTATGGCCCACTTGGATGGACCTTCGGCCACTTCTGCATTTGCCCAATCAGGTACCATCAGTTCTGCCCATCATGTTTACGCCTCTACTTCTTCCTCACCCTGGATTATTGATTCGGGGGCTTCAGAGCATATGACGGGTATGTCTACCTTATTTTCTTCCTATTATGTGGGTTCTGGGGCTGATAAAGTCCGCATCGCAGATGGCACCCTTTCCTCTGTCTCTGGGAAAGGTCGTGTCATAGCCACATCTGAGATTTCTTTATCCTCTGTCCTTCATGTTCCCAAGTTTGATACTAACCTGCTTTCTGTTAGCTCTCTCACAAAAACCCTGAATTGTTGTGTCACTTTCTTTCCTTCTCATTGTGTGTTTCAGGACTTGGTCACGAGGAGGACGATTGGCACTGGACGTGAAGTGAATGGTCTCTATCTCCTAGATGCGTCTCCCACAGTTCCAGCAGCGTTGCAGTCTCGTAGTCATAATAATAGTTTCAATAAGGAGCAGCTACTGTCTTGGCATGCTCGTCTTGGTCATGTGTCTTTTCCATATTTACGTCTCTTATTTCCTGCATTGTTTCAGTCTGTATCGTTGTCTGAACTTCATTGTGAAGTGTGTGCTCTGTCCAAGCACACTCGTTCTGTTTTCCCACCACGGGGTAATAAAAGCAATGTTATTTTTGATTTGATTCATTCTAATGCTTGGGGCCCGTCCCCGGTTACTTCCATTTTTGGTTATCGCTACTTTGCCTCGTTTGTGGATGATTTCTCTAGGTGCACATGGATATTTGTTATGAAATCTAAAGATGAAGTGTTTTCTATCTTCCAGAACTTCCACAATCTAATCCTTACCCAGTTTGGAAAATGTATAAAAGTTCTTCGATCTGATCAAGGGGGGGAGTACATGTATTGGGGGTTGAAGTTGTACTTGGCAGAGCATGGTATTGAGCATCAAAATTCATGTGTGTTCACCCCGCAACAAAATGGGGTGGCCGAAAGAAAAAATCGACATCTACTGGAAGTGGTTCGTTCTCTCCTTTTGTGGTACAATGTTCCCAAAACTTATTGGTCTGATGCCGTGCTTCTTGCCACCTTTCTCATCAACCGTATGCCGTCTCGGTCTCTTCACTTCCACACTCCTTTTCAGTTCCTTCGTCCCTCTAGTCCTCCATTTGCGGTTCCTCCGAAAATCTTTGGCTGTGTTTGTTACGTCCATATCCTTGGCCCTCATCGGACAAAGTTGGACCCTAAAGCACTTAAATGTGTGTTCTTAAGGTACTCCTCAAGCTCGAAGGGGTATAAATGCTATCATCCTCCCACACGAAGGAGGTTTGTTACTATGGATGTCACTTTTCTAGAATCGGCTCCTTTTTTTTCCGCTGCTAGCCCTGCCGATCCTCAGGGGGAGAGTAGTTGGTGTGAGGAACGGCATGTGACCCCTGCTTTGCCAGTGACATTAGATGATCCAGTTATTGATACTATTATGCATGACAGAGACACTAGCAAGCAGGGGGAGCTGCAAGTCTATACTCGTCGTAGAGTAAGGGAGACAAAGACCATTCCTGAATGTCAAGGTCAAGACTCCTCCTCACTGGATCCAGGTAATTCCTCATTTGGTTCCCCTTTGGTTTCCCCTTCTTTATGTGATAGTAGTTCTGATCTTCCTATTGTTCTTCGGAAAGGGAAGAGATCCTGTACTCAACACCCTATTGCTAATTTTGTTTCCTATGATAACTTATCACCATCCTACAAATCTTTTGTTACCTCCCTGTCCTCTGTTACTCTTCCTTCTTCTGTCACAGAGGCTCTAGCACAACCTAGATGGAAGGAGGCGATGGTTGAGGAAATGAACGCACTGGAAAAAAATAACACATGGGAACTGGTTCGGTTACCACAGGGCAAGAAGCCGGTTGGATGTAAGTGGGTCTATACAGTGAAATGCAAACCGGATGGATCTGTGGATAGATACAAGACACGGCTGGTGGCTAAGGGCTATTCTCAAACATATGGTATTGACTACAAGGAGACATTCGCTCCTGTAGCCAAACTAAACTCTATTCGGGTTATTCTCTCACTCGCAACAAGTCAGTCCTAGCCACTACTACAGCTCGATGTTAAGAATGCATTCCTCCATGGTGACTTGAAGGAAGAAGTTTATATGCTCCCCCCTCCGGGGTTCCGGGTGTCTGATGACATGCAGAGAGTGTGTAAGTTGAAGAAAACTCTGTATAGTTTGAAACAGTCACCAAGAGCATGGTTTGAAAGATTCAGTGGAGCAGTTAAACAATGGGGATACAACCAGGGTCAGGCAGACCACACACTCTTTATCAGACGAGTAGGGGGACTACGACTATCCTAATTGTGTATGTGGACGACATTATTGTCACAGGGAACTGTGCAACAGAAATTTCCAGACTTAAGAGCTTCTTGGCAGCTGAATTTGAAATTAAGGATCTAGGCACCTTAAAGTACTTCTTGGGCATTGAGGTTGCAAGATCGAATGAGGGGATATACATATGCCAGAGGAAATATGTATTGGATTTACTTCAGGATACAGGCATGTTGGGGGCACGACCTGTTGATACCCCGATTGAACCAAACCATCGGCTAGATGGTCAATCAGGAGAACTCCTTGAGGATGTGGGTAGCTTTCTGAGACTCGTGGGACGCCTCGTCTACCTAGCTCACACACGACCGGATATTGCATATGCCGTAAGTGTGGTGAGCCAGTACATGCACGCGCCTCGCACACCGCACTTGGAAGCTACTAACCGTATCTTGAGATACTTGAAGTCATCCCCAGGGAAGGGATTGTTATTTCGTCGTCATGGGCATACGAGGGTTGAAGGCTTTACTGATGCAGATTGGGCTGGTGCCCAAGATGATAGACGGTCTACTTCAGGCTATTGCACATTTGTGGGAGGCAATCTAGTAACCTGGAGGAGCAAGAAGCAGCAAGTGGTAGCTCGGTCAAGTGCGGAAGCCGAATTCCGATCTATGGCCCATGGTCTGTGTGAGCTACTATGGCTCAAAATTTTACTTAGGGAGCTAGGTTTCCCGATTGAAGGATCTATGTCGTTATATTGTGACAACAAGGCGGCCATAAGCATTGCACATAATCCCGTGCAACATGATAGAACAAAGCACATCGAAGTGGATAGACATTTCATTCGCGAGAAAGTTACTTCGGCAGTAATCTGTACACCATTCGTGCCTACGTCAGAACAAGTGGCTGATGTTCTCACCAAAGGTGTTGCGGTTGCTCAATTTCGGGCTTGTTTGGACAAGTTAGGCATGATCGATATTCATGCACCAACTTGAGGGTAGTGTTGTCAGTATGAGGGAGAATATAATATAAGATATATGGTGGGTGGAGATATTAATGTGAGTGTAATTGTTTTGACCTAGTAATATAAATAATATTGTGGGACGTTGGTAGATTTAACTCTCCAACGCTTTCCCTTCTTCTTTTTCTCTCTTCTTCTCCTCTCTTCCTGAAACCCTAAAATTCTACTGTAACATAGGGGTATTTTCTGTAATTTTACCTTTATTACATCATTAGTATCAGTAATAATTGTCAAGGTCGACTAGTGCAAGCTCAAGACATTAATTCGACTTCCTCTTCTCTCTCTCTATTCTTCTCATTCCTCTTCTTATCTCAAAACCCTAATTTACTTTACATGGTATAAGAGCATATGATCCATTAACTATTCTGTGTTATTTCCTTCTCTTCTATTTTTCTTTCCTTTTGTGGTAAGAAATAATAACCTAGGGTCTGGTCATGAAACTTCAAGTTGTCCCATCTTTTTTTTCCCTTTTGATGTGGTTCCTACCACCTATATTGTGTGGATATGAAAGAATTCGTGCAGATTTGAGGGGATAACCTTAGCCTCTATATGTATATCTGCATACCGCAAATGAGAAGTTAATATAGCATGGTGTATTTTGCTTCCAAGGCACATTGCACGTTCCTATAAGTTGTCGTGACACATTTCCCGAGGTCTATTGTGACACATTTGTTGAGGTCATCATAACAATCTGATCGTTTCCCGAGGTCCGCTATAAGTAAATCACGAGTATCACTCTCTGTCGAGTTTTCAAAAGCTAACCGCAAGCGTTCAGATTTCTCTCCCGGTCTCTCCAACGAAAATTGCAGGTGTTCAAATTTCTCTCCCAGGATCTCCAGAGTATATTACAGGTATCTGGTAGAATCGCAGGCTTTCTGGACTGAGTATGGGTGTTTGTGACCTAGTTGCTGGTGATTGAATCTAAACCTAGTCTGTTATCTTCTTCTGGGATATTTATGTCTCAGATGACTTAAATTAAACTCAATGAGAGTAATTATGTACCATGATCTAAATCTGTACAAGTTTTCCTCACAGTTAGAAGAAAACTAAATTATTTGACTACAGTTAGAGGCCAGTAATTATGAATAGTGGACTCAAGAAAATGTCAGATCATGACCTAGTTGCGGAACAATATAGATCCACAAATATATGTAAATATGATGTTTTTAGGCACAACAAAAAAAATATGGGTGACAGCTCGGGTTATGTACTTTGGTGAGAAGAATTTTACATAAATGTATCAATTGTTTCAGGAATTTTGTACTCTGCAGCAACGTGATAAAAGCCTTGGTGAATATTATCCCTTCATGTAGGGAATAATTCATGAGTTGAACATATATTAACCTATTAATAGATATTCGGGGATCCAACAACGACAACAAGAATATCGAGTTACGGAGTTTCTTTCTAGCATAAAGGCTGAATTTGAGCCTATGCAAGCTCAAATCCTTAGTAGCAAATAGCTCCTGTCGTTGACAGAAGTTTACTCTCACCATCAACGGGTCTCTCTCTCTCTGCCACTAGTGCCACAACAACTGATAATTCCGCCCTTGCAACTTCGAGTAATTATCATGTTCCAGGGAGGCACCTTTACTAGTCATAGTGGTCAAACAGGTGATTGAGGTTGTGGAGCTAGAAGAGACTTAGGGGGAGGCCTCGATCGAGGACATGGTACTCGTAAATGTACTCATTGTGGTCGTTATTGATCCAGGAGGATCTACATGCATAGACATGTCATTTGGGAAAAATTACAGGATATTGATAGTTCGTATGACGGGACATTCACACTAAAATGGGCGTAACTTAGTCCTACAAACTCCAATTGGGACGATTCTTTCATTGAAGAGAACGAGGGACGTACACGCTCGCTTGCTGAAACCAAACAAACATTTTGTTTTGGACCCTTTTCGAGACCATGACCGCTCAAAATCACGATCAAAGTTGCAGATTCCATTTATAAAATTTTTGACTGAGAATACCTACGGATCCATAGAGATTCTACAGCTCCAAGAGAGAGTTTTGATGTACTTGTAATTTCGACATTCGAATATGAAAGAAAATGTACTTTCTATTTTTCATTTACTATAAATAGTGATTACTATGTATAGTATCGCCCTAGTAGAACTAGGAAAACCCTACTATTATATAAAGGGTTGTACAAGTGTACCCTTTATAGTATAAGGGACACCTAATATCTGTAAGGGCTTTTTTGTAATTCTTCTTTCATATATAAATAGAAAGCTGGGAGTCATGTACCATAAATGCTCTCTAATTCTCTCTCTTCTCCTTCATCTTCTTTTCTACTGAAACCCTAACCCTAGTATTCAACTTGGTATCAGAGCTTTGGAATAGAGATTAACAGCCGACAAAGATCGTCGGGGAAGTGCTGATGCTCACTGTACCGTACGGATGATGTCATAGGCCGTACAAACACAGATCTCGAGGTCTGTACATGTATTTCGAGGTCTGTCATAAACTTCTATTCCAGGTAGATCTTGATTTTTCAGGATTTTTAGTGATTTTTTGGGAATTCTTTGAGCCCTCTATGATGGTTTTAAGGATCGTCTTCTTCGGAAAAACGTGAATTATTATTTTTAGAACCAGCCACTTCTCTGTTCATTTTGGGTTTTAATGATGGGGTTTGTTGGTCGTTTTTTACTCTCTACAACCCTAGGAATCTTTTGCATCTACTTATGTGTGATTCCATGGAGTTTTGGTGATTTTGTGAAGCAATCTCCACACTAGTGTTACCGCCGGCCCCTTTATTGCCCTCTATTGGACTGGCAGGACTGCGATTTTGATCCAAACCTCATTGTCTTCTACTCCAGCCTTCCTATTATGTATTTGCTCCATATTTGTGCCGGATCTACTGCTATGGAGGCACATCATGCCTCGGTTTTGTAACTTGGCTGTCACATGAGCTCGTTTTAACTCTATATTGGGCTACATTTTTTTCGTACCCCAAATCTCTTGGATTGAGGGTCTTTTCTTGGTCCTCCATCATTGTGTGTGCTGGTTGTTTACCGTTCTTGGTGTTATTATGTGTTTCGAGAGCCTACAGGGGGCATATTATAGTTGTCGGGGATGAAAACCGTGATGGTTCACTCCACGATACCTTTTTTCAACAAGATTTGGGTGTGGTTAAGGCATTAGACCCATGCTAGTGGTACTTCAATCTCGCTTGGAACCCTTATTTGTTTGTTTTTTTGGTATTTGGGGTGTTGTGATGTCTACCGGCGGCTCTACTAGGACTCCTAAGGTTACTGGAGGCTCTACTGGGCCTACTGAGGTTACCTCAAGCATGGTTGGGAGCTTTATAGGGTCCGAGAACCCTGGAGGTCCAATTACTACGGTGAAATTGGATGGAGACAATTTCTTGGAATGATCTCAGGCTGTTCGGATGTACATTGGTGGTCGAGGTAAGTTGGGCTACATCAATGGACGTATCAAAGAACCTACTTCAACTAAAGATCCTTCTTATGAGAAGTGGGAGGCTGAGAACCTCGCTTTCATGTCGTGGATCTTCAACTCCATGCAGCCTCAGATTAGTAGGGGTTTTTTGTTTCTCCGCACAGCCTAGGATTTATGGGACACAGCTACTCAGACTTACTCTCAGCCACAGAACTTGTCTCGTGCTTTTCAGTTGCGACAGGATATCTCCCACCTTCAACAGGGCGATTAATGGCTCAACAACTACTTTGCTACCCTCCGGAGTATGTGGGAGGAGTTAGATCATTATCATACGTTTCAGCCTCTGTGTGGTTGTGTTGAAACCATTAAGAGCTTCAAGAAGCTAATAGAGACAAGAATCTTTGAGTTCCTTGCAGGGCTTAACTCTGAGTATGAGTTAGCTCGGATTCAGCTTCTTAGTCGTGATACCCTGCCATCGCTTAGCCAGACGTATGCCTACGTCCAGAGTGAAGAAGGTCAACGTCAGGTTATGCCATCCTCCTTGCCTTCAGAGAGATTTGCACTCACTACAGCTTCCGCCTCTTTTCAGCGTCCTCCACACTCTACTTCCTCTGCATGCAACATCATGCCCACTTCTTCATCCCCTTCTAGGAAGTCTTTCAGTGACCCTCGTCCTAAGTGCGACTATTGTGGTCGCCTTGGGCATGTGCGGGCGAGGTGCTAGCAATTGCATGGTCGTCCAACTCAGCCCACTAGAGCAGCTTCTACAGCTCACACTGCGAGCTCTGATTCCCCTGCTATTGGACCTCCGACTTCACAGGCTCCACCATCTACTGCGGCTCCTCTTTAGCGGGCTGAACTTGAGAACATTCGCTGCTTTCTTTCTCAGCTCGAGGTACTGCTCATCATGTGTCCGCCTCTCCCACCTGGGCCATTGACTCAGGGGCCTCCGACCATATGACTAGTATGTCATCCATTTTCTCTTCCTATTCCATTTGTTATGGTTGTGATAAGGTAAGAAGTGCAGATGGTGCCTTATCCTCTGTTTCTGGAAATGGGACTATCCTTCTCTCACCCACGTTGCCTTTATCTTCAGATCTTCATGTTCAACATTTTCAATCTAACCTCTTGTCTGTTAGTTCCCTTACCAAAAGTTTGAATTGTAGTATAACCTTTTCTCCCTCCTCATGTGGTTTTCAGGACTTGGACACGAGGAGGACGATTGGCACTGGACGTGAAGTCGATGGCCTTTATCTTCTGGATGGACCACTTGTTGAGTCCAGAGCATTATAATCTAGTAGTGCTAGCGTTGAGTCTATTATGAGTTGGCATGCTCGCCTTGGTCATGTTTGAAACTTTTATTTCCTGCTTTATTTACTTCTATGTCTTTATATGCGCTTCGTTGTGAAACTTGCGAGTTAGCTAAACATTGTTGTTCATCTTATCCATCTAGAAGTAAAATCAGTACTTCTCATTTTGATATTGTGCATTCTGATGTGTCCTTCCCCTAATATTTCCCTGTTTGGCTATCGCTATTTTGTAACCTTTGTTGACAACCATATGCGTTGTACTTGGATCTATCTTATGAAAACCAAAGATGAGGTTTTTTCCATCTTTCAAAGTTTTCATAAGATGATTCAAACACAATATGGTTCATCCATCAAGATTCTGAGATTAAACGAAGGTGGTGAATATATATGGTGGTTTGCGTGCCTACCTCTCCGATAATGGTATTGTCCACCAGAACTCCTGTGCTTACACTCCTCAACAAAATGGAGTGGCCGAGCAAAAGAACTGTCATTTACTTGAGGTAGCTCGCTCCCTTCTTCTCTTTCTTAATGTTCCTAAATGCTACTGGTCTAATGTTATTCTTATTGCTGCATATCTTATTAATCGCATGCCATCTCGATCTTTGCATTTTAAAACCCCTTTTCAGTTATTGCAACCTGATTGCTCTTTATTTCTTATTCCTCCTAAAGGTTTTGGTTGTGTTTGTTTCGTTCATATTTTTGGTCCTCACTGTACTAAACTAGACCCTAAAGCTCTTAAGTGCATCTTCTTGGGATATTCTGCTACCCACTAAGGGTACAAGTGTTACCATTCTTCGTCTGGTAGAAAGTTTATTTCCATTGATGTCACATTCTGGGAGTCTTCTCCTTTTGTTCCCCGGTCCTCTCTTCATGGGGAGAATCGTACAGGTCAAGAGAGTCCCTCTACCTGTATCAGTATACCTCTTCCCACTCCTTCACCTTCACCACCTACTCTTCCTGTGAATGATAGTCAACCTACCATTCCACAAGATTGTAATGCTAGGACTCATGGGGAGTTAAAGGTCTATAGCAGAAGAGAAAAGGTCGCGGCTACTCTACGTCCAGACGCACCAATTGGACCTACCTCGGATCCATGTATACCCTCAGATCCTATCGCTTCAATTCCTGCTTCAATCCCTGATCCTACTAATGATGATTGCTCTTCTGATATACCTATTGCTCTCAGAAAAGGTGTTAGAAGTTGCACTCTACACCCACTGAGTAACTTTGTGTCTTATGAAGCCTTGTCCCCCTCTTATAGGTCATTTATCATCGCGCTATCTACCATTCATATACCTTCATCTGAAGCAGAAGGATTGCGACATCCAGAATGGAAAGCTGTGATGGTTGAAGAGATGAGAGCTTTGCAGAAAAACAACACCTGGGAATTTGTTGAGTTACCTAAAGGAAAGAAACATGTGGGGAGTAGATGGGTGTCTACTGTGAAACACAAAGCCAACGGGTCAATTGAGAGATACAAGGCTCGATTGGTAGCCAAGGGGTATTCCCAGATCTATGGCATTGATTATGTGGAGACGTTTGCTCCTGTAACGAAGTTAAATTCCATAAGGATGCTCATATCCCTTGTAGCCAATCACTCCTGGCCATTATATCAACTTCATGTGAAGAACGTTTTTCTTCACGAGGACTTGAAGAAGGAAGTGTACATGGTTCCTCCTCTTGGATTTCTTCTTGCTGAAGGAGACAACGGGGTGTGCAAGCTAAAAAAGTCATTATATGGGCTTAAACAGTCACCCAAGGCATGGTTTGAGAGATTCACGCAGGGCAGTGAAGAACATGGGTTTCTCCCAAAGTCAGGCGGACCATACTTTGTGAAGCATTGTGGGCAGAGTACTACTGCTCTTATCGTCTATGTCGACGACATCATTGTGACTGGAAATGATGCCGCGGAAATCGTCAAGCTAAAAAACTACTTAACAACATGTGAATTTGAAATCAAAGATCTAGGATCCCTGAAGTTTTTCTTAGGGATAGAGGTGGCACGATCGGAAAAAGGAATTTTCATCTCTCAACGAAAGTATGTTCTAGATCTCCTCCAAGAGACAGGAAAATTGGGTGCAAGACCTATTGATACGCCTATAGAACAGAATCACAAGTTGAGTGAATCCTCTGGCGAGTTCCTAAAAGATATTACTAGCTTTCAGAGACTAGTTGAGAGATTAATCTATCTCTCCTTGACTCGACCGGACATTGCCTATGAGGCCAGTGTAATAAGTCAGTATATGCGCTCACCAAGGGATATCCATCTCGAAGCAACTAACAGGGTATTGAGGTATCTCAAATCTGCTCTTGGCAAGGGTCTCCTCTTCAAGAAGAATGGTCGCATGAGAGTGGAGTCTTACACCGCTGCAGATTGGGCAGGTAATAAGGATGATAGAAGATCCACCTCTGGTTACTATACATTTTGTGGGAGGTAACCTTGTGACATGTAGAAGCAAGAAACAACATGTTGTACTACGGTCCAGTGTAGAAGCCGAGTTTAGAGCCATGGCCCATGGTCTTTGTGAGATACTATGGCTTAAAGTCCCTATGGAAAAATTGGGATTTCCAGTCACTAGTCCAATGAGCTTATACTGCGATAACAAGGTAGCAATAAGCATTGCTCATAACCCAGTTCAGCAAGATCGGACAAAACACATAGAGGTGGATAGATATTTTATTCGTGAAAAGATCTTCACTGGAGAGGTGTGTACTCCATTTGTGCAGACAGGTGATCAGATAGTAGATGTGCTTACTAAAGGGGTCCCTAGTCACCAACTTCACCTTTGCCTTAGCAAGATGGGCATGATAGATATCTATGCATCATCTTGAGGGGGGAGTGTTACCATGTATTAAATTGTACAGGTGTACCCTTTATAGTATGAGGGACACCTAATATCTGTAAGGGCTTTTTTGTAATTCCTCTTTCATATATAAATAGAAAGTTGGGAGTCGTGTATCATACATGCTCTCTAATTCTCTCTATCTTCTCTTTCATCTTCTTTTCTACTGAAACCCTAACCTTAGGATTCAACTATTAGGCTGTATTGAAGATAGATTAACACGAAGAAGAAGATTATTTCCATTATTTTCTATTGTTATTTGTTATTTCTCAATTATTGTTTAGCAACCAAGTAGGGCGGAGAGGGAGTGATTCCTCTTCTCCTAATCAGATCGAGTTAGTATTATTGCACTAGTTTAGTCCTTTTTGTAGGGAACCCTAGTGTATGGTCCTAACACGTGATCAATACCAACGAACTGGCGAAGAACTCTCGAATCCTCTTCAGTCAGAGAAAAGAGAAATATCGAGAACAAAGATGTCAGGAATTGGCGACTTGATGGCTTAGTTCTCTCGGATGGAGCAACAGATAGCTTCTCTGACAAATTAGTATCCCAGTTGGTGAAGGGAACGATCTCACAATCCACTCAACCTTCAGCTAGTTCAAGAAAAGATGAACAACAGAAGGAAACTGAAGATGAGATGAGTGAGGAAGATGATGAAACTCCCAAATTTGTTTCCCGAGGTAAGGATAAATATCAATTGCAACCATTTAAGTTTGAAGTAAAAATTGATCTTCATGTTTATGATGAAGTTGTTGATGTCGAAAAGATGGATTGATCAATTAGAGATTTATTTTATGCTTTATGGGTATTTGTTTTTTTGATAAGATGATTTATGGGTATTTGAATACCCATAAGATCAATTATACACGCCTTAAATTATCTAGGCACGCCCTAACATGGTGGAACTCGTACATGCGATATCATGATGTATCAGGGATGACGTGAAAGAAGTTTAAATAACTTATCACAAGAATAGTTTTACCCTATTGGCTATGAGAATAGATGGATCAAGCGGCAATACCTACATCAAATATTTGGTCGATTTGTACAAGAGTACACTGATTTCCATAAACAAACCATTCTTCAAGGGATTTCTTTAGATGAACATGAAATCTTTATGAAGTATATCAATGGACTATCTGAATACATCTGAAAGGGATTAAACTCTACAAGGTTAGCACCATCAATGAAGCTAGTGTGAAGGCAACAGCTATTGAAGGCTTGAAGCATAGAATAAGAAATCAAAAAAAAGGGGTGACAACCAGAAGGGTAAGCCTGGTGGGAAACAAGGCAAACAGGGGGAGCATGGCAAGAAGCAGGCGAACACCGCTCGAGAAAATTATTGCAACCACTGTGAAATCAGTAGACATGTGAAGGAGAAGTGCTGGAAGCTCCATCCAAAGTTGCGACCGAAGAAGAAAGACAAAGAAGGGAAGAAGGGGAAATGAGCAGTAGTCTTGAGCACCATAGAGGTAGAAGAATTACCAGAATTAAAGGATGCTGACAAGAAACTTCCTCATGGCCAGAACCTTAGATCCTTCATCGAATTCAGAAGAAAGAGAAAAATTATTTCACTTGAAGATTCAAGTGAAATAAACTATAATAGACATTATTGACCCTGGTAGTCGGAATAACTTGATCTCAGAGAGTTTAATCAAGAAGATGGGACTCGAGACCATGCCTCATCCTCGTCCATACCCATTGGGATGGATAAGAAAGGATGTAAAGATGAAGATCATGAAACAATGCACCTTCAAGTTTGAAATCAGTGAAAAATATATCATCAAGGTAATCTTTGAAGCAGTACCTCTAGATGTCTATCAAGTGATTCTAGGCAGTTCGTATTTGTGGGAGCAAGATGATATCCATTATAGGCAGTTATGTGTAAATACAAATTTGTAAAAGATGGGAAAGAATACCATATCAACGCATGCAGTGCACGATCAATAGCTTCCTTGATCGCTAAGAAGTCAATCAGACCATTGTATTATGTCAGATATATGAGATTGGGAAGATTGTTTTGGTTGTCTATGTTGATGACATCATAATTACAAGTAGCCAAGGGTATAGAGAATTTGAAGCATCTTCTTCATGTACACTTTCACACTAAGGACCTTGGCCAACTAAAGTACTTTTTGGTATTCAAGTTGTACAATCAAAGGTTGGAAATAATTTTTTTCAATGAAACTATGTTTTGGACTTACTTGAGGAGACTGGTTTATTGGGTACTAAACCAGTAGACACTCCACTGGATCGTAATGTAAAGCTTATTGTTGATCAGAGAGAATTGTTTGATAATCCTGAAAGGTATTGGAGACTGGTCAACAAGCTTAATTTCCTCACCATTACTAAACCAAATATTTCTTTCGTTGTTAGTGTGGTAAGTCAATTTATGCAAGAACCTCGGATCCCACATTGGGAGGTTGTAATTTGTGTTCTGAGTTATCTCTGTTGTCAGTATGAGGGATAATATAATATAAGATATATGGTGGGTGGAGATATTAAAGTGGGTGTAATTGTTTTGACCTAGTAATATAAATAATATTGTGGGACGTTGGTAGATGTAACTCTCCAACGCTTTCTCTTTTTCTTTTTCTCTCTTCTTCTCCTCTCTTCCCAAAACCTTAAAATTCTACTTGGTATCAGAGCATAGCGAATCGAATCCGCACAAAAACTTCAGGGGTGAATCTCCTCACGCCTCAGACCTTCAACGGGTGATCAACATTGCTGACGTCATCGCTGACGTCATGGAGCCGTACGGCTGACGTCATCAGTTGTATGGACAGGGTGCTCAAGATCTCCAAAACCTTCACCTTCCAGTAGATGACATTTTTCTAGGAATTTTGGTGATTTTTTGAGAATTTTTTGGACCTTTTTTGAGCATGTTATGGCTGATATTCGAAAATATTGAAAAACAGGCTCGTTTCAGTTCGTGGTGATTTGCGACCTCTTTCAAAGCTTCTTGGCTTCGATTGCTGCTTCGTTTTGGTCCCTCCCATTATTACCTACAGGCCTATGCCATTTATTTCAAGTTTGGTGGAGTATTGAGGCTGGGGGATCGATTTTTCCCCCCTATTATTACCGCCGGCGACTTTTTTGCCCTTATTGGGCATCACGAACACCCTCAATCCTTTTTGGTTGGCTCTCCTATGCTTTTAATCCTTTCTTGGATGCTTTGTTGGAACTTTGGGATGATCCCATCACTCCGTGATCTCTTGGTTAGCGTGGCTTGAGTCGTTTGACTCGTTTCGATCTCCGTTGTGCCTCCGGTTTGTCTCAGATCGTGGAAGCTGTTTATTGGGAGGTCTTTTCTATTATTTGCTTGTTATTTGTTGTTTGTGACGCAGCTATGCCGACGTCAGATGCATCCGGAGCCTCAGATGTGGTCTCCAGGCCTACCGGCCCTTCAGTTTCAGCCCCTACTCCATATGAAAACCCTGTGTTGCAGATCACCACTATCAAGCTGGCTGGAAAAAATTATTTGGAATGGTCTAGGGCTGCCAAGATGTTTATTGGTGGCCGTGGAAAACAAGGATATCTTACTGGCCGTCTAGTGGCCCCTAAAGAGGATGACCCCGAGTTTGAGAAATGGGAATCGGGCAATTTGACTGTTATGTCGTGGCTTCTTAACTCTATGGAGCCCCACATCAGTCGAGGATTCCTATTTCATACTACTGCAAAGGCGATCTGGGACTCTACATCTCAGACCTATTCCCAGCAAAAGAATGTTGCTCGTGCGTATCAGTTGCGCCAGAGCATTGCCACTCTTCGTCAAGGAGACTTGCCTTTGGCCGAGTATTTTGCTAAGCTTCGTAGCATGTGGGAGGAACTTGATTATTATCAAGTTTTTACCCCTGCCTGTACCACGGATGGTAAGGCATATCGCACGTTGGTGGATCAGAACAGGATATATGAGTTCCTTGCTGGCTTGAATGCTGATTTCGAGTTAGCCCGTGTCCAGTTGCTCAGTAAAGATGATTTACCCTCGCTTAACCAAGTATACGCCTATGTTCAAAGTGAAGAAAGTCGCAGAGATGTCATCTCTCCTCTTCCCAAACATGAAAAGTCTGCCCTGGCTGCAGTTTCATCATCACAGAAACCACCACAGCATCGCCCTAAAGGTCCTCCATCTACTTGTGCTCATTGTGGCAAGAAAGGCCACAGTCAAGATAAATGCTGGAGTCTTCATATGTGTGAGGGGTGTGGCAAGAAGGGCCATAGTAAAGAAAAATGTTGGAATATTGTTGGACGACCCCCGCAGTCGTCCCTGCCGTCGTCACGTGCACCTCCCACTGCCCACAGCGTTGCTATGGATACTCCTACAGATCCATCCCCTTCCTCGGACACACCACCAGTTACTATTTCTCGAGAGGAGCTCGAGAATATACGGCGCTTTATGGCCCACTTGGATGGACCTTCGGCCACTTCAGCATTTGCCCAGTCAGGTACCATCAGTTCTGCCCATCATGTTTCCGCCTATACTTCTTCCTCACCCTGGATTATTGATTCGGGGGCTTCAGAGCATATGATGGGTATGTCTACCTTATTTTCTTCCTATTATGTGGGTTCTGGGGCAGATAAAGTCCGCATCGCAGATGGCACCCTTTCCTCTGTCTCTGGGAAAGGTCGTGTCATAGCCACATCTGAGATTTCTTTATCCTCTGTCCTTCATGTTCCCAAGTTTGATACTAACCTGCCTTCTGTTAGCTCTCTCACAAAAACCCTGAATTGTTGTGTCACTTTCTTTCCTTCTCATTGTGTGTTTCAGGACTTGGTCACGAGGAGGACGATTGGCACTGGACGTGAAGTGAATGGTCTCTATCTCCTGGATGCGTCTCCCATAGTTCCAGCAGCGTTGCAGTCTCGTAGTCATAATAATAGTTTCAATAAGGAGCAGCTACTGTCTTGGCATGCTCGTCTTGGTCATGTGTCTTTTCCATATTTACGTCTCTTATTTCCTGCATTGTTTCAGTCTGTATCGCTGTCTGAACTTCATTGTGAAGTGTGTGCTCTGTCCAAGCACACTCGTTCTGTTTTCCCACCACGGGGTAATAAAAGTAATGCTATTTTTGATTTGATTCATTCTGATGTTTGGGGCCCGTCCCCGGTTACTTCCATTTTTGGTTATCGCTACTTTGTCTCGTTTGTGGATGATTTCTCTAGGTGCACATGGATATTTGTTATGAAATCTAAAGATGAAGTGTTTTCTATCTTCCAGAACTTCCACAAACTAATCCTTACCCAGTTTGGAAAGTGTATAAAAGTTCTCCGATCTGATCCACGGAGGGAGTACATGTATGGGGGGTTGAAGTTGTATCTGGCAGAGCATGGTATTGAGCATCAAAATTCATGTGTGTTCACCCTACAACAAAATGGGGTGGCCGAAAGAAAAAATCGACATCTACTGGAAGTGGTTCGTTCTCTCCTTTTGTGGTACAATGTTCCCAAAACTTATTGGTCTGATGCCGTGCTTCTTGCTGCCTTCCTCATCAACCGTATGCCGTCTCGGTCTCTTCAGTTCCACACTCCTTTTCAGTTCCTTCGTCCCTCTAGTCCTCCATTTGCGGTTCCTCCGAAAATCTTTGGCTGTGTTTGTTACGTCCATATCCTTGGCCCTCATCGGACAAAGTTGGACCCTAAAGCACTTAAATGTGTGTTCCTAGGGCACTCCTCAAGCTCGAAGGGGTATAAATGCTATCATCCTCCCACACGAAGGAGGTTTGTTACTATAGATGTCACTTTTCTAGAATCGGCTCCTTTTTTTTCCGCTGCTAGCTCTGCCGATCCTGAGGGGGAGAGTAGTTGGTGTGAGGATCGGCATGTGACCCCTGCTTTGCCCGTGACATTAGCTGATCCAGTTATTGATACTATTATGCATGACAGAGACACTAGCAAGCAGGGGGAGCTGCAAGTCTATACTCGTCGTAGAGTAAGGGAGACAAAGACCATTCCTGAATGTCAAGGTCAAGACTCCTCCTCACTGGATCCAGGTAATTCCTCATTTGGTTCCCCTTTGGTTTCCCCTTCTTTATGTGATAGTAGTTCTGATCTTCCTATTGTTCTTCGGAAAGGGAAGAGATCCTGTACTCAACACCCTATTGCTAATTTTGTTTCCTATGATAACTTATCACCATCCTACAAATCTTTTGTTACCTCCCTGTCCTCTGTTACTCTTCCTTCTTCTGTCACAGAGGCTCTAGCACAACCCAGATGGAAGGAGGCGATGGTTGAGGAAATGAACGCACTGAAAAAAAATAACACATGGGAACTGGTTCGGTTACCACAGGGCAAGAAGCCGGTTGGATGTAAGTTGGTCTATACAGTGAAATGCAAACCGGATGGATCTGTGGATAGATACAAGGCACGGCTGGTGGCTAAGGGCTATTCTCAGACATATGGTATTGACTACAATGAGACATTCGCTCCTGTAGCCAAACTAAACTCTATTCGGGTTATTCTCTCACTCGCAGCAAGTCAGTCCTGGCCACTACTACAGCTCGATGTTAAAAATGCATTCCTCCATGGTGACTTGAAGGAAGAGGTTTACATGCTCCCCCCTCCGGGGTTCCGGGTGTCTGATGACATGCAGAGAGTGTGTAAGTTGAAGAAAACTCTGTATAGTTTGAAACAGTCACCAAGAGCATGGTTTGAAAGATTCAGTGGAGCAGTTAAACAATTGGGATACAACCAGGGTCAGGCAGACCACACACTCTTTATCAGACGAGTAGGGGGGACTACGACTATCCTAATTGTGTATGTGGACGACATTATTGTCACAGGGAACTGTGCAACAGAAATTTCCAGACTTAAGAGCTTCTTGGCAGCTGAATTTGAAATTAAGGATCTAGGCACCTTAAAGTACTTCTTGGGCATTGAGGTTGCAAGATCGAATGAGGGAATATACATATGCCAGAGGAAATATGTATTGGATTTACTTCAGGATACAGGCATGTTGGAGGCACGACCTGTTGATACCCCGATTGAAGCAAACCATCGGCTAGATGGTCAATCAGGAGAACTCCTTGAGGATGTGGGTAGCTTTCAGAGACTCGTGGGACGCCTCATCTACTTAGCTCACACACGACCGGATATTGCATTTGCCGTGAGTGTGGTGAGCCAGTACATGCACGCGCCTCGCACACCGCACTTGGAAGCTACTAACCGTATCTTGAGATACTTGAAGTCATCCCCAGGGAAGGGATTGTTATTTCGTCGTCATGGGCATACGAGGGTTGAAGGCTTTACTGATGCAGATTGGGCTGGTGCCCAAGATGATAGACGGTCTACTTCAGGCTATTGCACATTTGTGGGAGGCAATCTAGTAACCTGGAGAAGCAAGAAGCAGCAAGTGGTAGCTCGGTCAAGTGCAGAAGCCGAATTCCGATCTATGGCCCATGGTCTGTGTGAGCTACTATGGCTAAAATTTTTACTTAGGGAGCTAGGTTTCCCGATTGAAGGATCTATGTCGTTATATTGTGACAACAAGGCGGCCATAAGCATTGCACATAATCCCGTGCAACATGATAGAACAAAGCACATCGAAGTGGATAGACATTTCATTCGCGAGAAAGTTACTTCAGGAGTAATCTGTACACCATTCGTGCCTACGTCAGAACAAGTGGCTGATGTTCTCACCAAAGGTGTTGCGGTTGCTCAATTTCGGGCTTGTTTGGACAAGTTAAGCATGATCGATATTCATGCACCAACTTGAGGGGGAGTGTTGTCAGTATGAGGGATAATATAATATAAGATATATGGTGGGTGGAGATATTAATGTGGGTGTAATTGTTTTGACCTAGTAATATAAATAATATTGTGGGACGTTGGTAGATGTAACTCTCCAACGCTTTCTCTTCTTCTTTTTCTCTCTTCTTCTCCTCTATTCCCGAAACCCTAAAATTCTACTATTTCAAGGTAGTTCCTGGCCATGGTTTGTTATACCAAACGCATTGTCATGTGCGTGTAGAGGGCTATACAAATGTTGATTGGGCTGGGACATCATCTGATAGGAGATCTACCACAGAATATTGCACATTCGCTGGTGAGAACCTTGTGTCATGGCGGAGTTAGATAGAGTATGGAGGCTTGGTCTATCGCAGAAGCCGAGTATCGAGCTATAGCTTACACTACTTGTGAATTAACATTATTGAGGAATATTTTCCAAGAGAAAGGATTTGTAGTTGATCTCCCTATTCCTCTATTTTGTGATAATCAAGCGGCTGTCCATATTGCTTCTAATCTTGTTTTTCATGAGAAGACCAAGCATATTGAAGCCGATTGCCACTTCCTCAAAGAGAAAGTTGAAAATGATGACATTTATACTTTGTATGTGAAGTTAGAACATCACTTAGCTGATATATTTACCAAGGCATTGAGTCACACGATGAGTGATTTCTTATGTTCCAAGTTGGGTATATATGACATATATATGATCTAGCTTTAGGGGGAGTGTTAATGTAACATAGGGGTTTTTCTGTACTTTTTTCCTTTATTACAGCATCATTATATATAATAATTGTGAGGGTCGACAAGTACAATTTCAAGACACTAGTTCGACTTCTTCCTCTCTCTCTCTCTCTCTCTCTCTATATATATATATATATATATATATATATATATATATTCTTCTTCCTCTTCCCATCTCAATACCCTAATTTACTTTACAATACCTATCCATCTATCTAACGCCACACACACAAATATATGATTGTCAGTTAATTAGGGTTTCATGGAGAATGAGAGAAGAATTGGAGAGAAAGAAGGAATCGTACGGAGCAACATAACATACTCTCCATATATACTAACATAAAACAGTAAGAACAAAATTATCGAAATACCCCTAAGAAATGTACAGACATTGTACAACGGCCCAACCCCCGATGGCCTGCGACCCCCCAGTGGCCTTAGGCCAATACATTAATTACATTAACAATAATAACTAACAATGATAAACAAAAATAATATGGAGCCATATAATATCGAACCTGTAGAGACAAAATGACACCAATAATTCTGACCAATAGAATGGAAGTGGAAAAATTCTCTCCCCAAAACAAATTTTCTATTAAAAGTTGTAATCTGCCAAATGTCCACAAGGTCCTTGCATAAAAGATTGAAGGAGCAACCATTCTCAAAGAAATTACCTCAATATGCAATATGCAGGTACACCAAAATAAAAATCTAAACCAAAACAATGAATAATGGACTTGGGCTGCCAAAGGACCTCCAAATTCTGAAGCAACTACCACAATACATATATACGCCCACGTGGTTGGATGTACTAACCAAATCCCCAAGGTCCAGCATCTTGACAGTAATGCCAAATAATTCATATTTATTCTTGCCATTGTAAAAATGTCTCTACAAATACCCTTTTGAGAGAGTAAATAAAGTTTGAGTTATATCAACTATAAATACCAAAAGCAAACATTAAAAATCAATGGCAATAAAAATCTGCTCACTTTGTATAGCTACTTATCAGAAAAACAAGGTCATTGATCTCCATCCATAGCACTTTAAATGCAGATGAGACCATGAAAGGACCATGGACATAAACCTACGGAAATATTTTCTCATAGTTACCTTTTTCCAGTCTACAAAATCAATGAGTTCATCATCCATTGTTTCTTTTGCTGAGATGTGTAAGATCTTCTCCCTTTCCATTTGAGTTGGCCGTTGAAGATGAAATACTCTATCCATCCGACCTGGCCTTCGTAGGGCCTGGTCAATTTGTTTCAGATTTCTTGTAGTAGCCATCAAAACAACCCCATCTTGTTTCTCAAATCTGCACAAAATGCATCAGGTTACGTACAAAAAAAATTAAAAAACCACCAAAGGTATTGGGCATCCTACCATAACAAAAAGAAAATAAATATAACATTAAGACGGTATCAGCATCATAAGATTTTATGTTAGTGATCGTTATGAGATTTTAGTCGCATACTAGCTGTTATGAATATCTCTTAGAGTTAAACTTTACCATGGACCTTAATTGCATGAAATGGGGAGTGGATTCGAGAGTAGGAACACGGGGAATCTATCGGGGGAATTAGGTTCTCAAAAGTGGATAACGCTAATGATAGAGTGAAAATGCTACCAAAGGAAGGTGTCTCTAATCTTATATTCACTATATATTGGATACGATCTCTACTTTCATTTCCTTAATAAATTTACTTTTACTGATCCAGAAAAAGTGAAGTAACCAAAGCAGCCATTACACTCTCCCCTATCCACATACCACCCCTGCATGCAGTCGATCTCTTATATAGGTGGCAGCCCCACTTGCATGCAATCAATCTCTCAACAACTATATGTGCACTTGATTGTGTTATCATATACGTAGAAATACGTATTTTATATGTATCGGGGGTAGTTCTGTAAATACCCCCTTGAGGGGTATATTTGTCTTTTGTATTTGGGACTTACATAAATAAGATTTATGGAGTCATTGTGAAAACACACAATGACATCCTCTCTTCCCCTTTCTCTCTTTTCCTTCTCTCTTTCTCCTGTACTGTGAAACCCTAATTCTATAATTCAACTTTGTATCAGAGCAAGGTTGCAAGGTTGATAAAAGGCTTTCTTCTCTAACTTCATCCAGGAAGGTGATGACGTCATCCAGGCCATAGGCTGACGTCAGCATCGTACGGACAGGTCTCCTCCTCTTCTCCAAAAACTCTACCATTAGCTAGATCTCCTTTTTTAAGGATTTTTGGTTATTTTTTCATGATTTTTGGGATCCATTTCGAGTGTTTTTTAGCCTTTTTCCTTGAAAAATCGAAAAAAATCAGTTTGTGAACCAGCGTTTTTTTCGAGCCCTTAATGGACTTTTTGGGGGTGTTTGTTGCTTCGATCTAGTCCCCCCCAATCTCAGCTACATGTGGACATATCACTCGAGTGATTCCACCAAGGATTGAAGTCTGTGGGATGATTTTTCCACCCCCTAGTTACCGCCGGCGACTTTATTAGCCATTTCAGGCTATCGGTTGGATCTGTATCTTCTTCTTTTTTATCCCAGATCTGGTTGCCATGCCTTCTAATGGCTCTAGGATGTGTTTAACCATCCATATGTTGCTCTTCTCCGCCCTTAGCCCTTCTAGGATGCTTATTTGAGGTTCGTTTTGGCGTTTCGTTATCACCGGCATTGCTCCAGGGTCTTTTTTCCCTTTGGATTATTTTTTTGTGGGACTTAGAGACTTAAGGTGGATATTCTTGGGTTTTATTTGTTTATTCGGATCTATTCAGATGTTTGTTTGCTCTTTATGTGGTGATTTAGCCTTATCCAGATCTCGATTTGATCTTTAATCTGGTACTTCGATAGTTTCTTTGGCCGTAATTCCTCATGGCAGATCTACCGCCTCCCGTGATTCCCCCACCTTCCTTGGTTTCTCCATCCGGGTCAGACGTGAGCACAGAAGTTCCCTCCAGTGGAGTTGGAGGCCCTATAGTGCAGCACTTAGCCTATGAGAACCCAAGTTTGCAGATCACCTCAGTGAAGTTAGATGGCAAGAACTACTTACGCTGGGCTCAGGCTACACGGTTGTTCATTGGGGGCCGTGGGAAACTTAGCCACACTACCATAGATACGGTTGAGCCACCCAGATCTGATCCCTCTTATCGACAGTGGCAGACAGATGATCTGACTGTCATGTCATGGCTCCTCCACTCTATGGAGCCTGATATCAGTGAGAGTTTCTTATTCATGCGCACAGCGCAAGAGATTTCGGAGATCACTGAGAAGACCTATTCACAGCAGCAGAACGATGGACGGGCCTTTCAGCTGCGATAGACTATCTCCCACTTCCGACAAGGGGAGAAGTCTCTTTCTCAGTATTATACTGCTATTCGTACCTTATGGCAGGAGCTTGATCATTATTACTCCTATCAGCCTCTCAATCCCACAGAGATTGCTCCTTTTCGTTGATATATAGAGAAGGGTCGGATCTTTGATTTTTTTGCTGGCCTCAATCCTTCTTATGAGCTGGCTCGTGTGCAGATCTTGAGTAGCAGAGTGGATCTTCCCTCTCTCAGTGAAGTGTACGCCTATCTTCAGAGTGAAGAGAGTAGGCGGATCTCTCTTCAGAGTGAGCATCTCCTTCCAGAGCGATCAGCGCTAGCTGCTTCTCCTGCTTATCAGCCTCAGCAGTCACAGCAGCCTTCGAGGGGTATATCTCATCAGCCTACTTCAGCTCCATCTTATGTTCCTACTGGATCTTCTCCTAGGAAGTCTCTGCCTAGAGAGAGGCCCAAGTGTGATTTCTGCGGCAAGTTAGGGCATGTGCGTGCCAAGTGTTGGAAGCTACATGGGCGTTCTAGCCAGCCAGCCTCCTCCAGTGCTCATACAGTCAGTGTGGATTCTTCTGCTCCTTTCCCAGGACAGGCCCTAGCGAGCCCTCTTCCTTCAGCTCCTCCTACTGGTTTTTCAGCCACCGAGTATGCAGGCCTTCGACGCCTCCTTCAGCAGCTTGATAGTCTATCTACCACATCATCCACCTCCTTCGCACAGTCAAGTAACACTAGACTTGCTCATCATGTGTCCTTCCCATCATCTAGCCCCACTTGGATCATTGATTCAGGGGCTTCGGAACACATGACGGGCTTGTCTTCTTTATTTTCTACTTATTCCATATGTTCTGGCCGTGATAAGGTGAAGACAGCTGATGGCACCTTATCTTCTGTGTCTGGGAAAGGGAATATCCTTCCCTCTCCCCAATTGCTTCTTTCATCAGTTTTGCATGTTCCCAGATTTACTTCTAACCTACTTTCTGTTAGTACTTTGACTAAATCCCTAAACTGTAGTGTCACTTTTTCTCCTACTTCTTGTGTCTTTCAGGACCTAGAGACGAGGAGGACGATTGGCACTGGACATGAAGCTCATGGCCTCTACCTTCTGGATGGACGCCTTCCTGAGCCCACAGCACTACAGTCATCTGCTAGTAGTAGTAGTGGGATAGATGTTGTTTTGAGCTGGCATGCCCGTCTGGGGCATGTCTCTTTTCAGTATTTGAAACTTTTATTTCCTAGTTTGTTTGTTTCTGTTTCTTTTTCGGCTTTACACTGTGAGACTTGTGAGCTCTCTAAGCATTGTAGATCGAATTATCCCTCCAAAGGTAATAGAAGTTCTAATTGTTTTGACATTATGCATTTTGATGTATGGGGCCCTTCCCCCACTACTTCTATCTTTGGCTTCCGCTATTTTGTTTCTTTTGTTGATGATCGTACTAGGTGTACATGGGTCTATCTCATGAAAACCAAAGATGAGGTTCATTCCATCTTTCAGGGTTTTCATAAGATGATCCAGACCCAGTATGGTATCTCCATCAAGGTTCTTCGTACTGACCAGGGTGGAGAATATATGTTTGGGGGTCTTCAACATTACCTCATTGACCATGGGATTTGTCACCAAAATTCCTGCAGCTACACCCCTCAACAGAATGGTGTAGCTGAAAGGAAAATGCGGCACTTGACTGAGATAGCTCGGTCTCTCTTGATTGGCTCTCGGGTCCCCAAATCTTATTGGTCGAATGCTGTGTTAACGGCTGCCTACTTGACTAACAGAATACCATCTCGAGTGCTCAATTTCCAGTCTCATATTCAAGTCCTTGTTCCTGGCTCTCCTCTATTCACTATTCCTCATCGCATCTTTGGGTGTGTATGCTATGTACATATCCTGGGTCCCCATCGCACCAAACTCGATCCTAAAGCACTCAAGTGCGTCTTTCTTGGTTACTCCTCTACCCACAAGGGATACAAGTGTTACCATCCGTCCTCTGAGAAGAAGTTTGTCTGCATGGATGTCACCTTCCGTAAGGAGCTGTCTTTTTTCTCCCCCACCTCTCTTCAGGGGGAGAGTCGTAGTCGTAGTGAAGAGAGGTGGACTGTTCCTCTTCCTGCTATATCCCTATCTCCTCCCTTAGAGTTTGAGAGCTCTCCGCCTACTCATACTACTAGTGGGATTGATAGTGCTCCTGGAGCTCAGAAGGAGCTCAAAGTCTATAGCAGAAGGGAGAAAGCTACAGCTGATCCAGTACCAGTGGTTCCTACCTTGGATCCAGGTAATCCTCCACCTCTTTCTATGCCTGTCATTTCTCCTTCTACTGATGCTTCTGATCTTCCCATTGCTCTAAGAAAAGGAGTCAGAAGCTGCACTCAGCATCCTCTGAGTAACTTTGTCTCCTATGATGCCTTGTCCCCCTCCTATAAAGCCTTTATCACTTCCCTTTCCACTATTCCTATACCCTCTTTAATGGCAGAAGGGCTGGCTCAACCAAGATGGAAAGCTGCTATGATAGAGGAAATGAAAGCTCTGGACAAGAATGGGACATGGGAGCTTGTTGACCTGCCAAGAGGCAAGAAACCTGTGGGTTGCAGATGGGTGTTCACAGTCAAACACAAGGCAGACGGGTCTGTTGAGAAGTACAAGGCGAGATTAGTAGCCAAGGGGTACACCCAGACCTATGGGATTGACTATGTGGAGACCTTTGCACCTGTGGCAAAGATGAACTCCATCAGAGTGTTGTTGTCAGTGACAGCAAACCAAGAGTGGCCTTTGCATCAGCTAGATGTAAAGAATGTTTTTCTTCATGGGGACCTACATGAAGAAGTCTACATGGTGCCTCCTCCTGGATTCACTCCACCATGACAAAGTAGCAAGGTGTGTAGACTGAAGAAAGCCCTCTATGGGCTTAAACAATCTCCAAGGGCATGGTTCGAGAGATTCACCTTAGCCGTGAAGAAGCTGGGTTACACTCAAAGTCAGGCCGATCACACCCTATTTGTGAAGCATCAAGGGAAGAACACCACTGCCCTCATTGTTTATGTTGATGACATCATTCTCACAGGGAATGATGCAGCAGAGGTAGCCAAGCTGAAGCTTCAGTTAGCGGAGAAGTTTGAAACCAAAGATCTAGGACCTCTCAAATACTTCCTAGGCATCGAAGTTGCAAGATCCAGTCAGGGGATCTTCATCTTTCAGTGGAAGTATGTCTTAGACTTGTTACAAGACTCAGGCAGGTTGGGTACCAAACCAGTGGAAACTCCTATAGAGCAGAATCACCAGCTAGCAGATGCCAGTGGTGAACTCCTACAGGATATAGGGAGCTTTCAGAGACTAATTGGGCGATTGATCTATCTCTCCCTGACTCGACCCGACATTGCCTATGCAGTGAGTGTGATCAGTCGGTATATGCACTCACCCAGAGGTGTTCATTTAGAGGCAGCACATCAGATCTTGAGGTATCTTAAGTCAGCCCCTGGTAGAGGTCTTCTGTTTGAGAAGAATGGCCACATGCGTATAGAGGCTTATACCGATGCAGACTGGGCAGGGGCCAAAGATGATCGGAGATCCACTTCTGGATATTGCACCTTTGTTGGGGGCAATCTGATTACTTGGAGAAGCAAGAAGCAACCTGTTGTCGCCAGATCTAGTGCAGAGGCCGAATTCAGAGCAATGGCTCATGGCTTGTGTGAGATACTTTGGTTGAAAGTGTTGGTTGCTGAACTTGGTTTCCCAGTTTCTGGATCTGTGAGCTTATATTGTGACAACAAGGCCGCCATCAGCATTGCTCACAATCCCGTTCAGCATGATCGTGCCAAACACATTGAGGTGGACCGACACTTCATTAGAGAGAAGATTATCTCTGGGGCAGTGTGCACCCCATTTGTGAAGACTGATGAACAGGTTGCAGATGTTTTCACGAAGGGAGTTCCCAGTTGGCAACTCCATAAGTGCTTGTGCAAGTTGGGCATGAGAGATATTTATGCACCAACTTGAGGGGGAGTGTTATCATATACGTAGAAATACGTATTTTATATGTATCGGGGGTAGTTCTGTCAATACCCCCTTGAGGGGTATATTTGTCTTTTGTATTTGGGACTTACATAAATAAGATTTATGGAGTCATTGTGAAAACACACAATGACATCCTCTCTTCCCCTTTCTCTCTTTTCCTTCTCTCTTTCTCCTATACTATGAAACCCTAATTCTATAATTCAATTGATTGCATATCAATGTGGCACCCCAGCATGCAATTAATCTCTTATCCACATGGCACCTTTAGTGCATTTTTTCCCTATCCATGAGGTGGTAACCAACGATCCACTGGACCACATCCATGCATGAGCACTCTCTTGAGAGCAAAATGTCATTATAATCTGGTACACAGGCAGCATCATGACAGTCTTAACAATTAAGAGCATCAGTTTCACCCAGAGTGTGATTGGGTTCCAACTGACAAGAAGGCCGAATATCCATGAAGCACCCATTGCACCTGGGTCGAGCAACTTGATACGTAACACCCCAAGAAGTGGGGAGAGCTGATAAACACGTTAGAGAACTAATGTGCCTGAGGGACTATTCATGGAATAGTAACTTGAGCCCCTTTTGCCTCAAGAAATAGTCAAGTGCCCCGTCCTATGAGCCACAGTTCGTTAGCCCAACAAGCTTTTGACAGTTTAGTGAAAGGTTGAAAGAAGAAATCATCTAACAAGAAAGTTGTCCTTATCGCCTTAAGACCGTACAACCAAGCTCACAGACCGAAAAAGGAGATTGGATGAACCACTGGCAAGATACCAAGGAAAAAGTGCACCTTGAACAAGTTTCCCTCATATAGACACTAAAGTCAACACCTGAGGTAGCATGAAAAAGGTAACTTCCCCTGGAATCACCTCGAGGTTCGGGAACCTTTTGCCCAAGCCAAAAATATGGGATTCCTTATCAAGGTGGACCTCAAAAATTTCTTTGCATGAAAGCTAAACTACTAGTTTCTAGAGGAGACGGGGGATTAGTGCTAGGAAGAAACACCTGTTAGGAGCTCGCAATTCCCATCATTTGGAACTGTTCCCTCTCGAGAATCTTAGTAATAGGAGTTTGCAAGACTCGGAAAGGCCTAGAATCCACAAGGGTTCCAAAATTGTTCGAGCTTTGGAGCCATTCGGAACCCAGGAAAGCTCTTGCAGGGTCTTTTTTTTATATTTGGTGGGCAAGCTGGATTTGGCAAGATGCCTACCGGAAATAAGTAATCAAAGAACATTTATAATCTTTTATTTTTTACATCCTCATCAACAATCCAATTAAAGGGATGCGAAGAATTGGAAGGTAGCACGGTAATGACACTGTTAGAATTGCAAAAACACACCATGAGATCAGCAACAAGATAATTCCAATATCAGATTAGAGCAACAATAGATCTCAGACGCACTAGCAGCTCCATGAAAATCCTCACTCTCTTTTAACTATTTCACTGCATTCATACAATTTAACCAATCACGATATGCTTCATATTGTTTCCGGAAGCAAGAGAGTCTTCTTTCAATAGCTCACATCTCAAGTAGGAAGAATGACTCCTTAACTTCTTAACCTGCATAGACATGGTTATAAGGTACCTCCAAAACTTGCAAATCAACATGTGTCTACAAGTCGACTCGCGTTTAAGTAAGCCAATTCCACTTCCAGAACCCTCGGAAGGATGCTTAGCAGCGGATGGGGCGTACAAGTCAGAAAAATTCACCGGTTTGCCCAGCGAGTCCAACTTGCAAAATCTACGATTCCCTGACTTAAATGTGACCATAAGCAACTTACCACCCAACTTTCCACTTCCTACTTTTTAAAGTTGGGAGATTGCTGCACTTGTTTCATCTGGTCCCCACTCACAAGTACCACCTAACCTTCAACCCTAGTTTGTGGGACTATAACCACAACAAGTCAATAACGTATTACATTATAAATAAAGTATTGTATTTGTATAGTCAATTCTATTTTAGGAAAATGATGGAGTAGATATTTGAATCATGGTAGACCATAGGTCGATACCATTGGATCATAAATCCTTGAAAAGTGTGTCATTTCAAACTTATATTTCAAATGACAACATCCCTTGGAATTAGAATTCAATGGTATAAATTATTCACACAAAATATGATGAAAATACGAACCAGGAATTATTCACATTTTTTTATTCTTTTCAGCATTTAAGTTGTGGCATGTTATTATATTTATAGTCATAAGACCCATATTTTTTTCTAAAAAGGAAAATTATTAACATCTATATCTACATTTTAAAATATTCTATTTTTTTTACAAACAAAACATGTCCTTGAGTCCATGTTTTTCCAACTTGCCGAATTGAACTCCCAGATACACATAAGATTCTGACTACCCCATCCATGTCCACGCACGGAAATACACCTGCAACTCCAACTATTCTGTCCTTATGAAAACCTTATGCATACAACCCGATCCAGAAAAGTAAATAAGAGAAGATGTTCACATAAATGATAGCAAGAAATGACATGGAGGTGGTAAAATTTCCAACCATAAACTCTAGATCAAAGGTTAGTTTCATCTTGGAAAGAAAGTTTTACTTCAAGCCAGGTGATGGAACATATTAGAAAATTGGTAGTTCAAAGAACAAGAAGATAAAAAAGATTTTGGGTTTTACCCATCAAGTTCCACAAGAAGTTGATTAATAAAAGCCTCATGGTCCTGCTTTTTAGTGTGAATAAACTTGCCACGAACACCAGCAAAGAGGTCGAAATCCTCAACAAAGATTATTACAGGTGCCTACAAAACGGCATCAATATAGATCAAAAGAAATAAAATTGACAAATGTTGAAGAAACTACTGGTTTGCTTATAAAAGAAGCTAAATCTAAGAATACGAGGAAAATCATTCTGACTAAACAATTCCTACAGAACTCCTGAGTGAGAATAAGCTATTTGATAAGTAAGTTAAATGATGTGAACCCAAATAAAACGAGATTCAGCTAAATCAAAGTGACACACTACAAAAATTAAGGGGAAGAAAATTTTCATGCCCAAAGAAATGCATTTAGTTAAAAAGACAATGGAAATTAGCAACCAGGATTATAGAGGACAACCAAATCCCTTGCTGTTTGAAACAGTTCACGAACGTTCGACGCACTTTGGCCAACCCATAACCCAGCCTCCAATTGTTGAGCTTTAACTTCAACAACAGGCACCTTAGCTTCTGCAGCTATGGCCAGTGCTAGTGACGTTTTCCCCGTTCCCCTCTCACCCACAATAAGAACTCCCTGCCATATTCAAATATATAATACTTCAGAGACATGCCAAACCACAAGCATAACACATCCATCCTAATGCATCAAGTAAATATTCTAAAATCAACAAAAATGATGTGCAGTAGAATACATCTGGAACAAACACTTGAACAAGATCTGAAAGCAAAATCAACTAAAACATATCAGTGGTTACTAGCTCAGTAGCTCCTATGATTCGAACACACATCAATTCTCATTTCTCAAGCCCCCACTGTTGTGCGCTATATTTAAACGGTCTGAGGTTGAATCATATCGTTTTCCTTTTTTAAAGTTTTCGTTCAAAGCAAAAGGCAAGTAAAAAAGAGAAGAAATATTGTTTGTCTAGAAATAAATAAACCTGCAGTTTTTTTTCATCACAAAGACCCCTTTCCTTCGGTTCCATGTCCCTATCCCACAATAATGAATTGAGTTTGAACAAACTTTTGGATACAGCAATTGAAATAGCTTCTCTGGCTATGATTTCTGATACTCCACACATTTCATAAAGCATTTGATCCGGTTTAACGATAGAGGCTCCAGAATCCAGAGATCCTTTCCCCAAAACAATATGCATTCTTTAGGTCATACCATAACAGGTTAGTCTTGAAATATGTGTACCTACATATTCCTAGAAGGGCCAACGAAATAGAAGATTCCCTTGCTAAAGATAGTGCTTTTACACCCTTTTTTATCTAAAAGAAGAAATTCATCAGTCTTCTCTCCTCTCTCTCATGAACACAGAAGATCTTTCTAATGCTATTTGTTCAATTACACAGCTACCACCAAAAAAGTGCAAAACATAATGGAGGAAAAAGGCATTAAATTATGCACCCTTTCCAGTTGCTTCAACCATCCATTGTTGCACCTTTTTCAAAAGATGTAATAGTAAATCACTGATTTATAGCACTTTTCTAGAGCCAATATAAAATGTTTGCCACAAGACTAGTAGTCTTTCAACTTTTAATTTAAGAAACAAATTTACACGCTGCAGAATACTAGGAGTTTTAATGTGCTTCATAGGTGTAAAGAGTTGATCAATCAACAAATCTTGGGACTGAACACGAACCAATTCTGCCATTCCACTCTATCTAGGGGAATATCTTGTGTTAAAGAGTGCTTCTTCAAATAGGATAGAATATATCTAGATCCATGCTTTAAAAGGCAAAGATGTGAGGTGAGGAGTAGAGACCTCGAGACATGAGAGGCACAAGCCTCAAGCTCCCACCTTCATTTTTTTTTTTTCAAATAAACACTTGAGGTGATATTTAAGGGCATGGAGGGTGATGGAAGCCTATTGACAAGTCCGCTTCAACAATTAGGAAAGATAAATTGGTGCCACGTGTAAGATATTGGATATAGTGCAAGGATTGAAATTTCGATTTCAACATGTAGTTTGGTCCAAGTCGAAACCTTTCAGTTTAGATCGAAACCGAAATTTCAAGTGAAATTTCGAAATTTCGGGAAAAATCTGGAAAAAATTTAGGTTGTGAACTATTAAATTGTGAAATTTTTTAGGAAATCTTATCCCTTTCTCTCTCCATAATCTCCCATAAGATAGAGAATCTTAATCTTTGCCTTTAAAATAGGAAACAAGGCATCATCAATTGATAATAAAGAATCGAAGAGAGGGACAAAATTCTTAGGATTTCGGTTTCGGTCTACCTCGAAACCGAAATTTTGGCCCGAAATTTCGAAGATTTCGCCAAAATTTAAAACCATGATATAGTGCCCAATGAAGGTGATGAACTTCTTATTCATCTTAAAACTTTTACTAGTAGATGTGGACATAGGACATAAAGGGTAATTGAAATATAAAGAAAAACCATGATCCGATTCCCTCTCCAAGCTAGGCAACAAAACCGAATCGATATCCATGCACAGAGAGGGGAGTGAGGAGTAGCATTCATGGAAGCTACAGATAAAAGTGTGGCTCCTTTTGGTATGTGTAGCTGTAAACATACTATAATTGCATTGAAGTTCAAAGACTCAATAAGTATATGTATCTTTAGTTTTTCCAGCGTAGATCTTATTTATCAACACATAACGTGTTGGTTTCTCCTCCCTCCTATTTATTGATACAAAATGTGTCAGTTTCCTCTCCCTCCCTCCCTCTGGAAACAAACCATTGTTGGGCACTTGAGCACATAAATGGAGCAGGACCCACTTGATAACAAAGATGAACCTCTTCTCGTTACTATGGAGTTGGAAACAACTGGATATCTCTCTCCATTGCAACACATACTTGGGGTGGGACCCATATAAGGAGATTTATGCTTAAAAAGAAAATCTGATGAAAATTACCAGCCCCCCTATCATTGCCAACAAAAACAATAAATAAATTAAAAACTATCCCCTTTATATCATTCTTTTGGGTGGTCATCATTATATGACCAATAGTCATGAAAAAGGTAGAGATGGTCCATAGATCGAATTATCACTTGATTAGGTCGGTCTTTGGGATTCAAGATCTCTTAAATATTATATGTATGGAAAAATCTGGGGACCATATTAGTATAGAGAGGTGGGAATGGAACCCACCAGTCGATGGGTAGCTAACGTTTTCCATGTCATTTCCTTGCTGTCTCGCCACCGTTTCCCTTGATGTTTAGATTATTGTGTCCAGAGATATAAATGAGCCAGGCCTGGGCTTCACTTTTATTAATTTTTTGAATAGGCCCGAGCTCGAGGCTCGATCTGATACAATTCAAATTAAGGCCTGAAACCTCTCATGGGCTAACACCACTAGTTGCTTCCCTTTCGTTTCCCGTTTCCCATATCATATGGAACTTTTAGGGATCATTCCTTTTGTCTACTCTATTGTTCCCACACCCGTTTTCCTTTATGGCAACTATGGTGCAGATAAAACCGCATAACTTATTGTTCCCACACCCATTTCCCTTTGTGGCAACTATGGTGCAGATAAAACTGCATAACTTATTCATGAAACAGCAATAATGTCATTATCTACCTTAGAGGTTCGGGTTGTTATCGTGCAGTACGGGAGGCAAATATGTTTTCTTTGCTCACCTTGTGGTGCCTGTGGAGAGCCTTATATCCGTTTTCCAGTGGAAACACAAACAAACTACCTCAGAGATTCAGTATGTATGTACCCTACATACGAGGATTGCTAATATGACATTTCCCTTCACATATAGTACAAAGTTTCTTCTAATGATATATAGTACACTTATAAATAAATAAAAATGTTTAAAGCTTTGATGCAAAGGACCACATAGGGGTCAACCCACGAGAGAGAGAGAGAGAGAGAGAGAGATGGGAAGAATGGGAAGGATGAGTCCCTTTTCTAATGAGTTGTTTACTTGTTTAAGACAAAGGAGTAAAAGTTAAATGACAATGGGAGGCTTAAAATGGTAAGCATATCTCCACTGGCACTTTGAGCACAAGCAGGAGTATCAATTGAAGGAAGTCAGGGAAAGAATAACATTCTCAGCATCAATAGCTGAAACTTATCCCATTAGATTCCTACCATATTCTAGATCAGATATCAAGAAGGAAAAGCTTCTAGATAATCCCCTATGCAAGTATAGGCACTACTACTTAACCGTGTGATGGAATCCTACAAGGATAAGAGCCCAATAAGTGAATTATAGTGTGGCACATAATTTTCCATGCCAATAGTGGATATTGTAGGGCGCCTGCATTTCTTGGTACATTTCAAATGCCCAATTGCATTCTATGTTGATAGAAAGTAAACCTAATGCTTTTTATCATATCTTAATATAGGGGCAGTTCACCTTGTAAGCATTTTGTGCCTGTACTCTTTTTCGCATTAGTCACTTGTTATCTAGCAAAAAACATATATCCTAGCAAGGAATATAATGCACTTGAGGAGAGGGATAGTAGTAAGAGTAGTTGTACTAGAGGAGTTTATTCTCATTTTTACTGATGATCAATTTTGTTTGGGTGGTTTTCGCAATGCCTCCAAAGGCTCTTCATCTATGTTTTCTAACCTCCGTAGTGAGGATGCTGGTGGTGTAGATAAGTCAAATGCAACCTGGGTGCTTAACAGGCCGTGGTGAGAGCTCTCATATAAAGCAAATTTAATAAATAAACATGATCAAGTAAAAGAAAAAAAAATGTTTCATTTGAGAACTTTATCCTGAGATTATCATACCCGAGGAGCACGAGCACCCATTTCCCGGAAAGCACTGGGATTTTGTAGAAATGCCACAACTTCATTAATTTCCTCTCTCATAGAGTCAACACTAGCGAAGTCCTTCAACCGTATTGGTGGATTCTTTACCCTCTGTAAATTACACAACCATGAAATAGCACAGGGAGTTTAATTCTTCTGTTATTATTTACTATCAAAAACTTCAAATGTCGTATATATGTATTTGAACCTTCATTTGGTCAAAAGCAGATGCTATTGGATCGACGCCCTCCTTTTTTCTACGCATCCTTCTCCGTAACTTAAATTTAAAATAAGCTTGCTGCAAGACAGCATTCAAAATAATAACAGCACTCAGTCAATTGTCCGTGGAAAATTACAAACAAGAAAAGATGCCAGGTGATGCCACTAATCTACCAGGTGACGATAACAGAAGAACAAGTTGAAGACTAATTAACAGCTCATGATCATGTAAAGAGAAGCAATTAAGAAGAAAACCAATACGTTTATGGGCAGCTAAGCATTAAGAGAACTAACATTTCATTTTTTATCTTTTTATTTTATTTTATTTTATTTATTTCTCTATTTTTTATTGGTGGATTGGTGGGTGAGGGGGAGTGCAGTTGAGAGGGAGAGGGTAGGCAGGCTGAGGTCGAATTTGTGATCTCAAGGTTACGTGAAAGCTTGACACCGTCTCCAAACGCCTAAGGAGGCATCTCAAGTGCCTAAGGTGACGAAGAGAAGCTATAGAGAAGATAACCGTATCATCAGCAAACTAGATATGAGAGATCACAAATCCTCTTGCTACAAACCCCTCTAGGAACCCTCTAATCATAGCTTTGTCAATCATCTTGCTAAGCGCATGCACAATCACTATGAATAAAAAAAGGAGAAAGAGGATTACCTTGTCTAAGACCTCTAGAGTTCCTGAAAAAACTGGATGCCATTAACCAAAATGGAGAAGGGAGTAGAAGATTCATAAGCACTCGCACATCTTCTCCACTTAAGGCCAAAGCACATTCTATGCAACAAGTAATTCAAAAAAATTCAATGATAAGCACTCACCCATCTTCTCCACTTAAGGCCAAAGCTCATTCTATGCGACAAGTAATTCAACAAAATTCAAACGTGGTCGTAAGCCTTTCCATATCTAACTTGCATAGAATTCTTGGTTCACCCAACCTGATCCTTTAATCAATGCACTCGTTTACAACAAGGACTCCATTAAAAATCTGTCCACCTTTTACAAAAGCTCCATGGAATTTCCAAAATTTCGGTTTTTATGGATTTCGGTTTTGGTGTAGCCCGAAACCGAAATTTCGGCCGAAATTTTTAACTTTTCGTCAAAATTTAAAACCTTGCACCCAACCAGACTGATCAGTCCAAAATATTTTAGAGATCACGCGCCATCCTTAGGAATGAGGGTGACAAAAATACTGTTTAAACTACTTCAAAGTGCACCTCTTCGTGAAACTCCACAATCACCTTTAGGATATCCTCTTTGATAATATCACAACACCTTTTGAAGAAAGCAAGAGAAAATCCATCAGGGCCTTGAGCCCGATCACCACCCTATTCTCCAAGGGCTTTAAGAATCTCATCCTTGAGGAAGGGTCCTCCCAACCAAACTGATACAGTCAACATCAGATCGTCTAGAGAAGGTCTATAAGAAAATGGTTCTTTATGGAAGGCGAGAGCGAAGAATTGGCATCGATCATCCTCGACATTAGGGGCCTTGTGTTTTTATGGTCTAAAATGTTTACTGATTGTAAATGGTTGTTTTTTGAGGATTTTGTTTTCCATTGGGACCTCCTTTGTCTTAGGGATGATTGTCAGTTGGGGGTTCCTCGGTTCTTTTTTTCCCTTGCTCAGCGTCTAGCTTAGTGTGTGTAGGTCATCTCGACCTCACAAATTGCGCCTTCTGTTTTTTCCTTCAGTTGGTTAATAAAATATTATATTTATCAAAAAAAAAAATAGTTCTTTGTATAGAGTAAAGTAGAATCTCACAACTTTTTCCCTAATAGGATAATAGCTTCCTCCTCCTCAATGAGATTGCCATTCACCAATAGCCTAGAAATGTTATTGCTTCTCCTTCTAACATTGACTATTCTATGGAAGAACTTAGTGTTTTTATCCCCTCCTTTTAACCACCAACTCTAGATTTTTTATACCAACTTATCTCATCTAGCAAGCCATCTTGAGGAATTCATTTTTAGCCTCAACACTCCTAAGTGCTTCTTCTTGAGAAATGGATCATGATTCCTCTTTCCGGTCGATAAAAGTGATATCTTCAAGAAAACCATCCCTTTTGACATCAGCACGGCCAAACATCTAGTTCCAAACCTTCAAATTCTCCTTGAGAGCTTTCAACTTCTTATGGAAAACAAAACCAGCTTTTCTAGAAAATTCAAAGGAATTTCACCATGAAGCAGTAAGATCATCAAAGTCGGGAACTTAGAGCCACATATTTTCGAATCAAAACGGGGATGCATGTCTATACCACAATCCAACATAATAGGAACATGGTCTGATGTTGGTTTCAGAATGGCTTCTTGTGATACGTCTGAGAAATGCGATTCCCAAGAAGAAGAAACCTATCAAGTATGCACATAACTGGGTTCTCCTGATTGTTGGATGAAGCGGAAAAAAAAAGCCCCCATGAGAGAGATTCATAAGTTGATTGCGGTCAATAAAATCACCGAACTCACTCATACTACGCGTAATTCTATCGCTGCCTTTTTTGAGGCAAATCTAATCACATTAAAGTCCCCCGCTACTCGCCATGGTAAATTACAAAGGAGATGAACATTAGACAACTCTTCTCACATTTTCGGTCTCAGCTTTTTGCCATTGGGAATGTAAACTCCTGAGAAGACCCATAGGAATTGATCTTCTATATTACTACAAAGGATGGAAATGGAGAATGCATCAATAATTACATCTAACACCATGACAACTTTCTTGTCCCAAACTACTAAGATTTCGCCAGCATGCCCCTCAGCAGGAATGGAATGCTAGCCGAACACTCTATTACCCCATATCTCCTTCACAACCCTGTCTTCCATGCTGTCAATTTTGAGCTTCCCAGGTTTGCTTCTTTTTAAGATTGATTATATTGAATATGTGCTATGATTGGTGAAGGGGGTAATTTGTTTTTTACTTGATTCAGTAGTGCAGCTCATACGTGAATGCTCTACAACTTATGGAAGTTTGGATGCACTATTATTTGAGTTTTATACAGAATTTGGTTTTTATTATTTTTTTGAATTTTACCTATAAAAGAATCATTCCTGGCACTAGTAAGTGATATAACTGCAACACAGAGTATTAAAAGATCTACATAATTGAAACAGCAATGAGGCAGGGGAGAAAGGAGAGGTTACTTAGGTATAAATGTATAATCCATGGCTGAAGCATCACTTGATTTTGTTACTACCAACTAAATACAAGAATTGATTATAGGAAAAAAAATTATGAAAACAAGAGGCTACCACTCTCCGCAATTTTCGCAAGTTTGGATCTCTACTGCGTAAAGGTCCAAAGCCCAGAAGTCTTGGAATCTTTCTCTTCATAAAACGGAGCACAGTAAACAACACATATCCATATATAACGCTTCTAATAAAAAACCAAAGAAACCACTGTATGTCATCTGTCTGCCTTGATTTGAAATTCATTTCTGCTTCAGACTGCCATTTCAAGTACCATGTTGAGCCAACAGTCTGATCTGCTTCCTCTGGCCACGCCATTCCCAAATTCATTCTTACCTGGAATAAAATGACATAAAGCAGGCATCCCATGAAAACTTGTGGTTTGCTTACATAAATCGATATACATATTTTGCATCGCCAATAGTGAAAAATATTATAGGAAAAATGTGATTTATAACAAAGTTTTGTGCTTTTATCAGATTCTTACCGGAAAAGGGATGATAAAATCCGCTATAGGAAAAATAATCATCATCATTATGTCATCATTAATATTTATGATTTTTTCAAAAACCCATTTTCTCACATATGATACAATTCCAGACTTCCATAATCCAACTAGGCATTGATAAGATATCCTCATTGTCAAGAGAAACTGTTGACGTATATCCAATTCTGAAAATGGGATCCACATCAAGTGAACAGCAGTTGGAATGCCAGAAGCTAGAAATTTAAGATAAAGCCCATCAAACCCTCCAAAATCTTCAAATAGAATTTCGAATTCCTGTAAAAAGAAAAGAAAAATTAGAAAACATAACAAGGAGAGTATACATGAGAAGTGACACAAATATGACTGATTCACGTGTATAACCTGGATATCAATGTAATATTCCTTGTCATCACCCTTGAGGGCAACATACATGGCAGCCCAATCATGCCTAATGCGGACATTCTCTACAAGTTTCTTGGAAACAGCATAAGAAATGGCCATTGGATCCATCTCCCACCTTTTTCTTTCTTCATTATACCATGTTTTGGCCACCACCCTATCTCGGTCCAAAAGGATACGCTCCTGAAAAACATATTTCAAATAGACTATCACACAAAATCACAATATGAAACCTTTTTTTTAGTTATAATTATAGCCTTTATTGAAAACCAAAAAGATTACAAAGGCAACCAAAGAGGTCGAGATGACAAACTGAAGGCATAATCGACATATAAAACCTTGCACTGCCAACAGAATGAATTATATTTGGAAGGGTCAGTTTCATCTCCTGTATAACCCATAAGATGCATCACACTTTGCACACTAACCACAGAAGTCTTCAGAAGATAATGTTTGAAATGATAACCATAAAGCCTCTGCAAGTACAGCATATGATAATGCAAAGAAGTGCCAAAAAAAAAGAGAGAATATTGTAGCATTAGCAAAAATATGGCAAATTTATAGAATGGCTTTGACTTTTTGTCAAGGGAACAATCAAAGAATTCCTCCATCTTCTCTTCTATTCTACCACTAAGGAACCATGTGCCATAATATGACAGAGTTTCAGCAACGGTTGGGAATTTCTAAAGGACTTCACAGTAAACTTTGTGAAACTCCTAAGAGTAAGGTTGCTAAAGCTGAGCAATAATGAGCTAAGGTCTAGGAGTGTGAAAATTTGGGCTAAAATTCAGGATCTTACTTGAAATACTCTAAATGGAAGAGGTGGGGCATCCATAGGAGATGGAAGAAGCCGGGCGAAATTGGCTACTCCACATGATGCTTTGGTAACTGGAGCTGAAATTGGTGTTGTCTTCCTCTTCTACTGATTTCACATGTTTCCATCAACTGTTTTGGAAGATGGAAAATGAAAAGAAAAAAACCAATAATCGTGGAAAAATAGTTGGTGATTACAAGAGCATGATGAATGAACTCAAGCTAAGACCATAATGAGGCATGAGATCAGTTTAAGTTAAACATGTCAAAGATTCAGATTTATTTATGGGAACATGTCAAACATTTAGATGTATTAAGGGAAAAGATGCGGAGTAATTCCATTCTAGATGACATTTAGACAAATAACCAAACGAATACAAGAATTAAACAAGATTCAAGCAAATAAAACGAATATTTTAAGTGAATCGGTGCCATTTCATCAAACATGTTCAATGAAGATCCTCAAGTTCAACAGAAGGCCAGCTGTTAAAGGAAAAAAGAAAATTCTCATATCTTACACCACAGAAAAAACTAATCATACTAGAAGTTAAACTGCATGTAAAAAGCTAAATATGGAGAAAAGAAAAAGGGAAAAAAGAAATGCCACAGATAGAATTGAGGCCATCCTTCGATGAAACAAAAGAAATTTCTTGCACATAGGAAGTGAAATCAAATACAATTAACAATGAACTTAATCACATAAAATATCAAGACCAGTATCCATGACTAGCATCATTGTGGGACTGGTTGGCTGAAGATGGCTATGTCTTGACAAATAAAGTTGACTAAACCCTAAACCAAATATCTCTCAAAGAGGAGTGGCTGCTTAGATGAAAACTCAAGTCAATGTGTTCATTAAAACCACTTATACTACAAGCAGCAAACAATGTGACACTTAAGCATGTCAACTTTCATTATGCTGAGTTTGTCCTATCACCATTCGTGACTAGGGAAGCCAATCCCAAATCCATCAAAAGTCACCCTTGGCCAAATAAAAGGGTTACCACAAAAATAGTCATCACTCACCTTTCAAGTAAATGATAATAAAGATCCAAGTAATGTATGACAGTGACAGTGTGATACTGTGACAGACTTATAGGGAAGTTGATACATATTGACATGCCATGCCTCCTCTAAAACTACCAGTACTGGGCAAAATGTTCAGGCTAGACCTACCTGTCTTTGAGCCACATACTGTTTACCATGGTCAATATTATCTAACAAATCTCTTTTCAGATCTGCCTTAGCTTCTTCACGCCACTTCTTCCATCCATGGAACAAATGGCTACGGATAGCTTTGGGAACAACAACCTCCTTATCTCCAAACATCCATTTTAATTCAGCTTCTGGGTAACCCTTCAAAACCTCATCTGCTGGTGTGTTTACAAGAAAACGTTTTTCAACTCCAAACCTCTTCATTTTCTGTCTAATACGAGCTTCCACATTCCTTTGCAGCTCTCCCGACTCCTTAAAGGCTTTTTTAATATTTAGCACAAAATTTTTAGTATTCTGATCCAAGAAAAGTCCAGAATCGTCATCTTCCAAAACACTAGGCAGTATCATTTGTTTCCAGTATTCTCTTTGTGCGCTTTCTAATTCTCTCTGGATATCAGATTTGGAGAGCCTTGAGGTAGAACTTTCTAGCACACTGCAACCACATATGAACCCTTGTTAGCGTGAGGAAGTGGAACTTCAGTAAATTTACTCTGAAACATAATATGTTCGTCAGTAAAATTACTCTGAAACATAATATATTCGTGGGAAGATAATCAGAGAAATCATGAAACCAATGAAATACAAAGTCAGCCAAAAGAATGTGAATAGATTGTGTTCATTGACCAATTCAGGACGTATAGCTTTTTTTCTCAGAGAGATTATCTAACATGTTAGCATAAACTTGAAAGTTACAGCTAAAAATATTGAAACTTGTTAACGTATTGTAAATGTAGGCACTAAGTTAATAAAAAATAAGAATATCAACTGTTCTTTTTTTAATAACTTAGGTGTCTATATTAAGGTGAAAAGATTACAAACATTAAGGAAGAAAATTCCCTATGTACAAAAATATGTATTTACACCATTGCTAGCCAAAAGATCCACTAAGCCATTTGCATCCCTTAGCGTGTGAGAGAATAATCAACCAACCTCTTGTCAATTCTCTTCTATGATCTAAAACATAAGTTTTCATTAAGCACTTAAGCAATGGTATAATTAATCAATCCCCCACCACCCTTTTCCCATCTATTAAGCATTTAAGGAATCACCCTCAACCTCCAAGTGACCAGAAAAAGCTTATCCTTAAAAATTTGAAGGCCTGGTAGAAGATATCTTATCTCTGCCTCATTTGAGTTGGCCACACCTAAACGACCGTATAAGAGTTGGATAATTTTCCCGTGATCACTACGAAAACACCACAATTCTGCCTTGGGGCACCATGATCACTCCCATCGAAGTTTAATTTTATGCAGCCCTCTTCAGGTCTTCTCCACACCAGGAAACCTTTTAGGTACACTATCGAGAGAATATCAACTAACTTGTGACCCACATGAGTTGTCTCATGGATTTCAACACCATGGAATCATGGATCCTGCAAAAGATGGTCTTTGACCATGTTTTAGTAAGCACCCAAACCGTTTACAGCTTAAACCCCATGGATTGCACAATCCATGCAGTTGGAATTCATGAGACCATTTAATCGAGTGGCCCACAAGCTACCATATGCAGACTCAAAAATCAAAATTGGGGTTTGCATTAGTTGTATATTTTGTATCTCATGGATAAAATTTACACCAAGTTACAAGTAAGTGAAAAACTAGCGATGCATTTGAAAAATTGTCCAATTCATTTCTTCGTAAGCGTACTTGATAATTTTTTACAATTTGGAAAGGCCTGATGTGTTGGAAAATATATAATTTTATTACGTGGAAGGAATATATCATTCTGAACCAGACATTTTCTAAATTACAAACAAGAGGAGAAGAAATTAATGGTTTGATAAACATCAATTTGCAATACTTTCCAATTTAGTTCCTATATAATTGCACTTTTCATTAATTATTTTTGTGTAGAAAGAGCTTTTTTTAAATTCTGGGCAGGTATGTACATACAATTTAGGCTTGCATCTCCTAAAGTTGTTACCCATCTTCATTTCTTAGTACTTCTTAACCAAGATCCATATCACCTATTTATATTATGAAAGTATAGCAAAAGCTGAGTTGCTCAAAGACCATAGAGGTTCAAAGTACTTTTAGCCCACACATATGGTAAGCCTATGCACCAATTCAGACTATTCAATAAATGAGCCACTAATCAGATGAGCTATAGCCAAACCACGAAATCTTACCCACTTAATATATGGACTTATTTCCCAACTACCTATAGTTTTTACCATCTAATTTAACCATCAAATCGATTTAGGTTGGGTGATTAAGATAGCCAATTGGTATGAATTTGCAGATATAGCCAATACAATAGGTTGCCCACTGATTGAACATTCTGGATTTGATATAGAGGTTGGCCACAAGAAAAGCACCAACCTCTAATGGTGTCCAGTGTCAGCATATATTTACTTTACTATAGCATAGAAATTCACAAACTAGATGACTAGCAAGTCTACAGATTTAATTCCTATATAAATATGACATGTTTACCGATCAACCTAAAGTTCACTGATGGTATTTAATTTCAAAAGGATCATAATCTGCACACTAGCATAGCCCAAAGCAATGCCAAAACAACTCGAATGAATGCACACTTGCTTTAATCTGCAATATCTACATGAAAAAACCTAAGGCCCTAGATGAGATCCAACCAGACGTATTTTAGAGGATTTTTTAGCTCAAAACCAAGCAGGTTCAGCTAATCTGATCAAGAATAGTAGGTAAGTGATACCTTCCGGCACTCTGGCGCTTCAAGTCACGGTTAAACCTCTCCACCAATAGCTCACTTTCTCGCTCGATAAAGGCAAGCTCTCTGATTCCAACGCTGAAAGCCATTGTCTCCCTCCTCAAGATTCTATCTTCAATCTCACCTACCTTCTCCCAAATCCCATTGTACTCTTTCTCAGAAACACTCATACTCTCTTCCAGCCTCGCAATCTGCTCCTTCACCTCCTCTCCACCACCCACCTTCCTCAACAACTTCTCCTGCTCCTTCTCAGCTTTCCACACAGAATCAAGAATCTCCCCCGATTGTTTAATTAAATCACCCTTCTCTCTCCTCATCTCCCTCAGCTCAGCATTCAACGCATTTAGAATTTCCTCCTGAAGCTCCTTCCTTTTTAATTTAACGTCCTTCAATGCTTCCTTAACTCCATTCATATCTCCCTCAGAGGATCTAACTTCTTCGATTCTCCGAAGAAGAACCGAAACTGTCCCCAGTAACCTCCGAGTGTAATCTGAATACTCGTGGTCCTTCCAATTCGAGTCTTTTTTCCTTTTAATTTCTTTTCTATCCATTACTCCCACAGAAGGCGCGGCAATGACAGGCATTTGAAGTGGACGGACTGGTAAGAAACCGATAGCTATGCAAAATAATGCTAACACGATCGGCTTTTGAATACATTCGAGTAGATTTTCGTCGTCTTTTCTAAAATTCATAGAGAGCGAGACAGGTTTACCTTCTATTCCAGATTTTGGGCTGCCAAAAAACCCTGGAGAAATAAAATTACTGAAATTTTTTGTCATTTGAATGAAATTGCAAGATTTGTTCGAGCATTCTACTCTAAATCTTCGAATACTACACTTTTTTCTTCGAAACAAACGAGGATTTGAAGCAGAACGAGAGGAGAGAGATAATAGATTTACTCTAGAGGAGAGAGAAAACGGAGGGAGACCATTAATGGCGGAATACGGTCTGCAGAGAGTCGACTCCATGAGGGAAAGCCTTGCAGCGTGAAGATGAAAATTAGGGCTTTAGTTCCAGAAAGGGAAACATTTTAGGCTTTAATGGAGATCAGATTTTGGAGGGGGGGGAAGAGAGAGAGGGACTCTTCGTTTCTTCCCCTTAGAGTCTACTTCGCAAGGGGAGAAGTGAGGTTTATACTTTATAGAGTTACAGATAAACTGAGGAAACGAAGAATTTAACGATAAGGGTGTTTTCATCATTTGAAAATCGTCGTTATTACAATGGGCTGTGCTTCTAATCTAGCCCATGTTTGTTCAAGATTAGACAACTTACTGAACCCATGAAATGGGCTTCATTATTTTTTTTTTTTTTTTTTTTTTTTTTCGGGTGTGGGGGTGTGGGGTGGGTTGAGGCTTGTTCTCCGGGTTGGGCACAAGGGCCTACTGACGCCCGTGTATTTCTCTACTTCCATAACCAATGGCAGCTGTCCAATATTTTTTTCATATTTTGGGATTAAAAAAAGGGAATGACAAAAATCCACCCTTTTGGCCACGTGGTAGAAGACAATTGGGTTGAAACTTCCCATGTGGAGAGGAGGTGAGTAGTCAAAAAGGTGGACCTGCTTTCCCATGCCACATCTAAAAACCATGCCTACGCAAGGAACAGAGGCGTCGTCTTGACTTCTGGGGTTACAACATATCATACCCATATGAATTTGTTCATGAGCCCACATGCTCAATACATGTATGTTTCTGGTCGAGCCCATAGCTCAATCGGGTGGCCCCGTGGCGCCCTATGTTGCTGCCATGAATATGTGGGCTCAATACCAACTTGCCTATCATTTCCACACAATCAAGCGGCAACAAATCTTACCCTTTTCATGGTGGATAAACTTTCACCCTGAAGTACAACTTTGCTACTGCCCTGTTCCTACAGACAGGGCTTCGGGCCTATTCGAGGTTTGACCATTGATAAACTTTCACCCTGAAGTACAACTTTGCTACTGCCCTGTTCCTACAGACAGGGCTTCGGGCCTATTCGAGGTTTGACCATTGGAGTTTTGATGAAGAGCTTCAGGGAATCCTATCCACAGACTGGAGAGCAATCCAAGGTTTGAATCTCGGAATACATGTGGTCTGAGATGGGCTGGGCCTTTAAGCGTTAATGAACCCTTGTCCTATCATAAGTTGCTTTTGGGTTCCCATAACCCAGTTCTTTGGGCCCAATAAAATTTTCCAAGTTAACATCAAGAAGAAAGTCCATTCATCAATGGTTGAGATCTTTTGAATAAGCTGATTTTTTTTTCTTCTGATCTAAGCAGTATCATTAATTGGCGGTTGGATTCAAGGAGCAAGAGCACCACTTGTACGACGACTCTATACAGTGATACTAGTCCTACCTAAGACCGCATATACCAAATTTCTGATCTGATGATTGGAACCATCTAATCCATCACATTTTCTGGACAGTAGAAAAAATAATATACAGCGAAAGTCTATAGGGTCAGGATCGGGGGACAACATTTTTTACAATATTTTTTACAGCAATTTTGGCGTACCCACATGGAGATGAATCAATAGCTGACTTTTGGTGAGGATGATCTCCTCTATATAGATCACCCCTATAAAAAATCAGCCCATTCTGAAATTTCTAACCCTATCATATGTGATTTTCAAGTTAACGATAAAAATAGACGGTCCATAATTCTTCAACTTGTAAACCGGTTTAGGAATATCGGAATGATTTGAATTTTTGTGAGGACGATCTCCTCACCATGGAGACCATCCTCATCAAAAATCTTCTCATTCCAAAACTTCTAATTTATTTATTGGGCCGCAGCAAGTTTTTGTTGTCAAAAATGTTGTACGAAAATGTTGTCCCCCAATCCTGACCCATATATATATATATATATACACACCCACGTGTTATCTTTGAAATTTGTCATGGGGGTAAGTCAGACTTTCGGGCCTGATTTGGGTAGCCCAAAGGCCCCAAACCTCGGGCATGGGCCCTAATGTACATCCCTCTGGACAACCCTATGGACAAATAAGGGTGTTAAATCATCCCAAATGTATTGCCAAGACAAAGAGCATCACCTTAGAGAGAAAAACTATCTTTTGTATGTTAAGATCATCCGGTCACCTGGGAACACATCATTAGTGACCCCACCTAAAACCGATCAGAGTTAAGGTCCAAAAGCTCAGTGATCTTATGGTTGATCAGATTGGGTCAGTTTTAAAATATATGATCTACCAAGATATTGACCAAATGTTAAGACTTATGCAATTCTAAGGTCGTTGACATTAGATGAACCATCGGTCAGTGGCCTCTAAGATTGTGCCACGTGGCTCATATTGTGATCCGTCATGACGTCTGTCATCACAGATTTATTCGTTGTGACACCATGAAGGAGAAAACAATATGTTCCGCCCAGAATCCAGAATTACAAGAATTGCTTCCAGGGCATAGAGGAATCAACAACCTTGAAAATAACTAGCACAAGTAAAAAAAAAAAAAAAACTAATAGAATAAGAATAGTGGTGGGATGGAAAAGATACAAAATCAACAGTTTAAACAAATAAAAATAAAAATCTGAAATGGTAACAGAAAGGAGATACTAAGGCCCTGCTTGGTTCGCTGCACTGGGATGCATTTTGCACTTCAATGCAAATGCGGTGAATTGCATTGCAGTCACTTACCACGGTTTTTGGGTTGCACATGCTTGCATCCATTTTCTTGTAGAGCATGAAAGGGCTTGGCAACCACTTGCACAGCAACTCATTTGCATCCCCACCAACCAATCAAGTGTAATCCCAAAACCATGGCAAGTAGGTGCATTGCATCCAATTTGCATTGAACCAAGCAGGGCCTAAAACGAAGGTGGGTAGGTAGGATCCTTAACTGCGAGTTTCAGTATTAAAGAAGCAACTTGATGATAGGAAAATCAGCAAATTTGCGGGGATGGGCAGCAACTGGAGAGCTTCAGGGAGATGGGCGAGGGTAGAGTGAGCCCTTTAGTCAACCAAATGGTGAGACCAACCATCAGTTTAGCTTAAAAGTCTTTAAGAGGCCATAGACAAAATTCTCTCTTAAAGGTGTGAACCAAGGAAAGTTCCGGATACAGCTGAGTCTTTGATGAACGTAAGAATTCTAAGTTTCTTTGTATTTTTTTTTTTTGGTATCACAGGGTATCCGGGCCTCTTAAGAGCACCAGACTAAGTCCCCACGGGCACGGGTAAGGCCACCTCCCACTCCGCGTCATTTAAACACCTGGTCAAGCCCAGTTGGTGGCTGGCCCCGAGGGGAGGGGATTCGAACTCAGGACCTGGCGACCTGCGCTTCCTGAGGAACCCTTGGGGTAGTAAGAATTCTAAGTTTGTTCCATGGATTTCAGCACTTCGAGATGTTTGGCTAGATAAGTGATCAATCTACCAGACAATTTCAAAATAATTCTAAAAAGGAAAAGAAAAACTAATTTATCATGTATGGTAGCTCTTAGACAAGTTTTCTAGAAATGATTTTTGCTAATACATGTGCATAAAAGTTTTCTAGATCAACACTTTTTTGCACATGAAATCATTTCTAGAAAACTTGCCTGCGCGCACCATACAGGGCCTTACATAATTAACAACGCCCACCACATTCAAAGCTCTATTATACCAGTAAACACAACACACCAAATGTTCCACAAACAACTATATGTATAAAGAGAAGATGGATCTTTCTGCAAATTAATACGATAAAAATTAGTTCAACAGAGGAATATATCTTCTAAATAGCATTAACCATGTTATATTCTGTTAGGGGGTATCAATGGATAGTCGAAAATTCGAATCTGTATTCAAATATTATCCAAAAAATTTGGATATCGGATTCGGATATTGATTTATCCACTTCGACACTATTCGATCCGATATATTATTTATATATCCGGTTTACTTATGTGACAAATCTGATATTATCGGATATCACATAAGTAAATCAGATTCTAATATTGATTCAGAATATCCGTCAGATTTCGAATCCGATGCGCGGATATGCTGATACTCGATTTGAATTATATACGTTGACAGCCCTACCTTTTGTATGATGTTGATCAGGAAACAAGTGAAGAACTAATTTATTTTCCTTCATAATGTTTTTCAGTATCTACCCTAAGAAACAGAGTCGTTTATCCATGAACAAAAGCACCAGGGTCTTTCCTCAGTTGATCGAATATAAAGCTACAGGCAGAACACATCTTCCACAATGCAGGAGCATGGGAGCCGAATTACAGATTTATTTTACCTGCTAAGTACCATGAATGCATGGCGAGGCTACCAAAGGACATAATATTGGCAAGCGACGACAACCCATGAATCATCCCAAACTTCTTGTTCATAGCGGCAAGCTTCGGATTCACCTTTGCAGCTTCTCTATTCTTCGACCACCCAATTTCCTCTCCAATGTTCTCTTCTCTCTCCACCTTGTGTCTTTGCTTCATCATCTACCCCAAAGAAAGGAAAATCTTAAATTTAAAACAAAACCAATCAACCCAACTAACACAGAGAACTTAAAACAGTAGTTGATATGAACAAAAACTGCATAAAATCCCTGTTTTTCTTCCAGAATAACCTGTAAATGTTCCCAAGAGCTTGATTGACAAATCAAATCTCTAATTGTTGCGAATTTCACCCAAGGATCAATCAAATAGCAAACAATAACCACCAAAACACATACAAGAGAAGTTATAACTGTTGTTGGTTATGAACAAAAACTGCATAATACTCCATATTTCTTCGAGGATCATTTATTAATGCCCCAAAAATCTGGAATAACAACCGAAACACCAACAACTACCGATCACATTCTGTAAATGCTTGAAAAGGTTGAGATTCAAAGGGAATTACCTCAATTGTCATGGGTGTGAAGACGAACAAATTGGTGAGATTGAAAGCAAAGGAAGAGAGTAGAAACCCCAGTTGATACCTCTCCACAGAGGAAGACGATTTCCATGGATGGAGATAACCAAACGACGCCACCGATGTCGCACAACAAACACCTACCAACGAGAAATATGCAGGGAACATCTTGCTCTGAAGATTCCCAAACTGATGCCTCGGAAGATTTCTGTTTTATTGGGAAATCAATGGATAATTTAGGGTTTTATTAGAAAATTTATAGGCAGTTTGGATCTCCATTTTGCGCCAAAAAAAATGTTTTTTTCTCAAGAAAAAAATCTAAAAATCTCTTAAAATTCTTTTTTTTTTTTCTCAAAAATGGAAATCCAAACAGATCCTTAAATTTAAAAACAGAAAAAATAGGATGAACTTTGAGAGGGGATTACTTGAACATGATAATTCCGCCGATGAAGGTGACCCAAAGAGCTGCTCCCCAAGCTGTTGAGAAGCTCAAGAGATGAGCGAGTTTCAGAATGATTGAAAGCTTCGATGAATTTCCGCCATCTGATTTTGATCCAAAGGTTTCTGGGGAGAAGAGGATTCCGAAGGCAAGGAATGCTACGGCCGCGAGAAATCGAGTAATCCAACCCATCTCTCTCTCCCTCTCTCCTGCGAAGAAGATGAATTGGAATTTGGAAAGACGACTAGGTTTTCAACTGCTTGGGGTGTTATAATTCTACAGCCTACGCCACCAACCAACGAAATGCCCAAGGAAATATTAGGTGAGAAACTTAAAAGTCTTAAATATCCCTCCTAAAATGCCACTAAGCTTTTCCAAGATTTACAAAAATACTATACCTGTTTTTTTTTCCAAAAATACTCTGCCTTCGTTCACGTGCTACTAAGCAAATATTTAAGGGAAAATTACCTTCAGGACCATGAGTTTAAACTTGCTGCTTAAAGCAACCACCTCTTCATTATTGGTCCGGCCTTTTTGGAAATGTGGACTTAAAACCCCAATCAGCTTATTTTAAGCAACTTTTTAAAATTTATTCCTACTTTACCCTCTTCGGTAGTTAGAGAAGTAAGCTTAGTGGATTTTAATAAAAAGAAAAAAGAAAAAATTAACCTGATTAGTGATTTACAAACTTTAGATCTTTGTACCCACATAACGCTCAAATTCCTACGGTTAAAATAACCGATGAAAATAACTTCAATCCAACGCTTAGAAATCACTTATCAGGTTTATTTTTGGTTTGTAGGTCCACCAAGTCATTGGCCAAACATCCATACTACGGTCAGTGTCCGCTACGAGTGACATGTGGCCCGTATTGTGGGATGTAATCAGCTTCACTCACAACCCGGTGTACTACCAATTACTTTTGCAAAAGGAGGGGTAGTACTAAATTACCCTAATAAAAAAAGATTACCCTAATAAAAAAAAGGGATAAAGCTCCGTCTCTACCTACTTATGAGGGTAAAGGAGGAATAAATTTATAGAAGTTGCTCAAAATAAGTTGATTAAGGTTTTAAGTCCATATTTCTAAAAGACAGCACTTTTTTGACCCAATAATTAAGAGGTGGTTGCTTTGGGACATAAGTTTAAACTTATGCCCTGGAGGTAATTTTTTTTAATATTTAATCTTCGCTGACCGCCCACAATATGAGCCACGTAGCACACTTTTAGAGGATGCTGACCGTGTGGATGTTTTCCAATCCCTAGGTAGGCCTACAAACCAAAAATGATTAGTGATTTCAAAGGTTTGGGTCCTTGTACCCAAATAATGGTCAATAATGCTCAAATTCACACGTTAAAACTAACACATGAAAATGACTCCAATCCAACACTTAGAAATCACTAATCAGGTTGATTTTTGATTTGTAGATCCACTTAGGGATTGGCCAAACATCCCTATGGTCAGCACCCTCTAAAAGTAGCCACGTGGCTCATATTGTGGGTGGTCATTGGGGCAGTGATCGTGGGCTGTCAGTGAAGTATTAAAAGAGGCAAAATTTTGATAAGACTCACCTCTTAATGTGCCACGTGGTACTATTTTTTTGGGCCCACTTATAGCATGGATGTTTTGTCCAAGGTTTAAAAGGGGCTGTTATATCGGTATAATGGACTCGGGACTGGGGGCGTTACCATTTTCCATTATAACGAATTGTAACGCTCAAGGCAAAAAAGGAAAATAATGGGAAAATAACATAAAAAATGGCGCTGAAATTCAAATTTTATGAAAAAACAAATGGAAAAATAATGAAAATAAGGGCCATTTTTTTCGAGCGTTTTAACAGTACATAACGTAATAGGGGAGGTCTGGATACGTGTTATAACGGTTGTTTTTAAACCATGGTGTTGTCCACCCCTTACTAACAATTTGAGATGCCGCAAAACTAAAGTAGGGAAAAGGTCAAGTATTATTCAGATTTGTCATTTAAATATGTTTAAATTTTAGCAAATAATAAAATGAAAAAAATATTAAAAAAAGTAAACCATTGTTTTTTATGTTTTAGGCCTTTAATAACAAAGTCTTTAGGTATATCCACGTAAATTTATTCTTCTAATTCACAATTCAAAAAAGTAGTTTTAACATTTATTAACATTTATTTGATGTATTTTCAGGTTTGTAGATTGTTGCTATGGTAATTAACATCCTAATAGACGTTATTCTTGTAACAAGTGAATAAGTGTCAAATAAATCTAGTCCTTATTGTCTATAATCTTTAGCCACTGATCTAGCTTTATATTTTTCTGTAGTTCTATCAGTTTCGAGCTTCTTCTTAAATATCCACTTACATCCAAGAAATTTGTTACCAAAAGGTAGATCTACTAACTCCCCATGTGTGATTTTGCATTATGTAATCAATTTCATAATTAGCAATTTCCTTCTAAAAAGGAGTTTCAGAAGAAGATAATATTTGAGGATCACCTTTACTAGGAAATATATAAAAATCAAGACCAAACATTGATAATGTTCTAGTCCTCTTACTCCTCCTAGATTCTAGGTCTTCTTCTATAATCTCTTGTTGGCTACTAGAAGCCTCTTCTATTGGTCTAGTTGGAACATTATCACTATCATTTTTCATATACGAAAAAATATGTTCAAAAAATTCTTCATCCCTAGATTCAATTATGGTATTTTCATTAATATTGTTAACATCAGATTTGATCACAAGGAACCTATAGGCAACTATGATGTGTGTACCCAATGAACACACAATCTATGATTTTGGATCCTAATTAATATGGTTCTTTTAGAAACTGGTAAACCCACTTTAACCAAACGCCCCCATAACTTTGATAATTTGTAGGAAGGCTTTCTTCAACGAAAAAGTGTTATTTTATTTTGTATTCTTTGAATCTGGCCCATCTAATTATAGACAATCCTCCCATCTATGACGATCAATCTAACCTCGCAAGGTCATCTATCCGTCAACATTTGGAGAATAATGATTTATTTTGTCGAAATCTTATATCAAATGGGCAATGTTCTTTACAATGTTTATTCTTTTGTCTAGTCGGCTAAGATTCTATGGAAAACCATGGACAGAAAATGCATAATGGAAGACTCTAGAACAAATAAATTTGTTGTTGGCCGATTCCTATATTTTAAGATGGAGAACTCAAAGCCAGTCATGCCACAAGTCCAAAAACTTTAGATTTTCTTACACAAGATTCATGCGGATGGAATGATCATTAGTAAAGGTTTTCAAGTGGCTTCGATTATTGAAAAATTGACGCCTAGTTGGAAAGACTTCAAAAATAGTCTAAAACATAGAAAAGGAGATGAGACTTGAAGACTTGACTCAGGATATATATAAGAGGACAATCATAATAATGAGAAGAAGATGATTGAACTTTCAATTATTTCTAAGGCAAATGCAATTGAAGAAACTTCTTCGAAGCCCAAATTCGGATCCCACAAGAACAACAAGAACAGAAGAACCCATTACATTGAGTTTGCTAATGTGTCTGTTATACATGTGGAAAGCCAATACATTGAGCCAAAGATTTCATCAACAAGAAGGGTCGTGATTATACAAAGAATAATCAGAAACCTACTCAAGCAAATGTGATAGAAAACTTTATGTGGTTGTTTCTGAGGTGAACCTTGTCACCAATACAAAAGATGGTGGGTGGATAAAGGGGCCCCAAGGTTCATATGTTCCGATAAGAACTCATTTTCTTCCTACACACCTGCAGGAAAAAAACACCTATTCATGGTAAACTCTTTTACATCAATAGAGGTACGTAAGTCAAGTGTACAAGTGGTATTTAGAGTTACTTGCACAAGTGACCAAAAAGGGAGTAGAACTTTGCTGACGGATGTATGTCATCAACGTGACAGAACATGAGCCACGTGGCACACTCTTGGCCCAATCCCAGGTGAACCTATAGAGTCTAGACTAAAAATTATCCTAATTAGTGATTTCTAAGAGTTTGATTGGATTCGTTTCCATGGTTTGATTTTTAACTTTGGAATGTGAACATTATTTGGAGTACAAAGATCCAAAGGTTTAATATCAATATCAGTTTGATTTTTGGTACGTAGGTCCACCCTAGGGATGGGCCAAACATCCATACGGTCAATGGTCTCTAAAAGAGCTTTCCTTGCCATCAAAGGTTTTCTTATTCCTCTCCGGCCACACTCCCCACATGATTGCCAACGACATCATCTTCCAAAAGAAACTAACTTATGTTTGAAATAAGAATCTGATGCCAACTCTCCAACACAGCCCCTATGGATTCTAGAAGGACCCAGTCAATGCTCACATGAGATATAAAGAATGACGAGACCTGTCAACAACTCACAATGTAGAAGAAGATGGTCTGTGATCTCCCCACTAAACTTACACATTATACAATAATCCACCAAAATCCATTTTCTAGTGAGCAGATTTTCAACAATAAGATCTTATTCAAGGTAGTGACCCAAGCAAAGAAATGTATTTTCAACGGAGCTTTAGATTTTCAAAGGTTTGGGCAGGGGAAAGGTGAAGATGAAGACAGAGAAACTAGAGCCTCGTAAAACAATCGAACCGAGAAATCGCCCAATTTAGAGTGGGTCCAACCAGGTAATCCTCCTCAAAATTGGTGAGTGGTAAAATTTCAAACAATCATGTAGCAAATCAATTTGTTTTTTCTCCCACTAAAGAATATTCCTCTTAAGATCCAAGTCCTAACATGCTTCTAAAGAAGAACCGACCCAAAAATGATCAACAATTTGACCTTTACGTTGCGATAGGGAGAAAACCCGAGGGAAAGCCTCATTTAAACATAAGCCCCATAACCATAATGTATCCTCCCAAAATCTAATCTTGGAACCATCACCTAAGGCTAATCTAGTGCCTCCCAAAATCCAATCCTTGACTTTAAGGATGTCTCTCCAAACTCTACATCCATACGATAACCTATAAGACTTAGAAACCCAACCCCACCTCTTCCCCATATATGCCAATAATCACTCTATGCCACAAACTTTTTCTCTCATTTCTGAATCTCCAAATTCATTTGTCCAATAGCACCAAATTCATAATGCCAATCTTTCTAAAACTTAGACCTCCTTCCTTTGGCAAGCAAGCTTGTGCCCATCTAACCAGGTGATATCTATAGGAGTCCACTGAGTCATCCATAGAAAGTTCTTGATTATAAAACTTTCTAGTCTCTTCTCCATAGACACATGGATAGAAAATAAAGAAAGAAAATAAATTGGTAGGCTGAAAAGCATGCTTCTAATGAGGACCACTTTTCCTCCTTCCTTTTGAGAGGTACCTCCCCTTCCAATTGGCCAACCTCCTGAGCACCCTCTCCATTACAAGATCCCAAACTGACTTAGCACTATATGGCACCCCCAAAAGGAGACCGAGATATAAAGAGGGCAAGGGACCTATAGAGCATCGTAGTATCCTTGCCAACTCAACATTCTCCAACTCTCCTATTCTAATTTTTTTTTAAATTTATATTTAGACAGAGTACACTTCGGAACAGCAGAGCAAACTATTCAAAAAAATCACTTTGTTTCGATGTCTCTAAAATGAACACTAGGGTGTCATATGCAAACTGTAGATGAGAGATTGACACTCCCCTGGGGCCCGCTCAAAAGCGAGATGGTTCTCTTGGTCCGACTCCTCTCGAAATCATCCTTCATAGTGCTTCAGTCACCATGATAAATAGAAAGGGGGACAGGGTGTCTCTTTGTCTTAGACCCTTATAACTCTTGAAAGGTGACTCGTTTACTAACACCAAGAAACGAGGTGATATGATATACTTTTTTATCCACTATCGCCACTTGCACCAAATCCCATTCTGCCTAGTAAATAATCCAAGAACTCTCAATTGGTATAATCGTATGTCTTTTCCATATCAATCTTACGTACTAAACCTGGTGACTCAAGATGACATCTAGAATCAATGCATTCATTTACAATCAACACCCAATCTAAAATTTGCTTGTCTTTCACAAGGGCTCCTTATTTGCCTAAAATGATCTAACCCCAGCAAATATGGGTTTCAAGTTTACGGTTTAAAGACGGTCCATAATTCTTCAACTTGTAAACCATGCTACAAATATCAGAATGATTTGAATTTTGTGAGGGTGATATCCTCACCATACCATCCTTAGCAAAAATCATCTCATTCCAAAACTTCTAATTTATACATTGGCCCCGCCAAGTTTTTTGCCGTGAAATTTTGTGTCCCCTGATCCTGATTCCTCACCCAAATCCAATACGGACAGTGGTCTTTAAAAATATGACACGTGGCACATCTAACATTCCGTGTTATCGAATCTTCCCCGACGAATCGTCTCCCGTACGCTCCATTCCGGACTTCATTTCATCTTTCATTTTCGTTAGGCTGCAGCGATTCAATGCTCCGTGCGCAATCAAAGACCTTATTGTCGTCGGTTCTCCATAGCTTGCCCCACAATCAGCGGTTGAAAATTTCTGTCCCCATAAGCAGCATATAGAGACACATGGCACGCATGCAAAAGAATATAGTAATCAATGGTTTAGATCCTGTCTCGTACGAGTTCACCAAACCACACGAGTTTTTTTTGGTGACACGTACAACCTCCTTTGGCTCCTCCCGCCACTACACGAAAATCAAATCAAACAATTTGGTTAAATCCCTCTCTCTCGTTCTCTCACTCTCTCACTCAACAATTTCATCTGTCTGCTTCCAAAATCAGATCGCTCAACAGTTAGTCACTCAGTCTCTGCGAGTGAGAGAACTTCAATTCGGTTTCTCATTACTAGGGTTTCGTCTTCTTTTATTCGTCCCCAATCTCATATTCAAGCCTGCAACAAAACCCTAAGCTACATTTCCAAGTTGCTGTGATTTCAATGCTTCAAAACGAGGAAGATTCACCGTACGATAGCTCGTCGAAGATGTTTCTCGGCGTCCGTTTCATTCTGCTCGGTTTCGATTTCGTCCAAGAAGCCAAGGTGATTTTATTTTTATTTTTTAAATTTCATAGTTTTAGCTTTGTTTTGATTTCTCTATAACTATTAATTTATTATTATTCGCAGGTTAGGTCCAAGCTTATTAATGGCGGTGGAGTTGATGCCCGCGAGTACGGTCCGAATTGCACACACGTGATCGTGGACAAGCTTGTTTATGTAAAATTCCTTTTATTTTCCCTGAAATTATCTGCAATTTTGAGACTATGTTGTTTGTACTTTTCTTCGTGATCATTTGAGCTTATTTAGGAATTTTCTTTGAAAAAAAAGATTGGATTTTTCGTTTAATTCAGAAGGCATTTATGTTGGCCTCATTCTTTATTTTGCGTAGGATGATTCTAATTGTGTTGCTGCACGAAGTGATGGCAAAACACTTGTTACCGGATTATGGGTTGATCATAGTTACGATATTGGAATGCCCGATGATGCCACCTCGGTAGGTTTTCTCTATTCCCTTTTGCTTTCCATATTAATGGAAAAAAAACCCATTTTTTGTTTATATAGAATTAACATATTTTGTGGAGAGATTTTAGATCAACTGAGAATTTGTATATTATTTAACCAGAAATGATCAATAATCGGATAGCCCAGGTATTATAGCACATCTAAGGCAGTTTGTCTATTACTATTACTAGTGAGTGGCCCGTGCCCACGGCACTACCCGACAAAGCATTTGCCAAAATTGGGTGTGAGTGGCTGAGATCCACCGTCCAGCTGGGGGATAAGATTTTGGCCCTTCTTTATTGAAGCCTATAAGAGGGGTAGACAACTGAGCTCCCTTGTTATATAGATTTAGTGCAGCACTTCCTTGTCTTTTCATTCCTTTTTCTGGAAAAGGTTTTCTGGAGTGATATTCCAGATCTTCTCTAATGCCACATGGAGGTACTGTCCATCTAATAGATTGACCTTCTGGATTGGCCACATGAATAGTGCCCTTGTCAAGGTCATGCCTATACCCTATCATGTCTTGTACTTCTCTACGAATTGCAGCAATTGAATTTAAATTTTTTTTTTTATATAGAAAATGGCAAAAGAAAAATACCTCTTTTTACCATGTGGCAGAGTGCTATTTGCTGAAACTTGTGACATGGGGAGATGCTGAGGTGGCAAAATGCATGAACTATATTGGCCGCCACCTCACTTGCCATGGCCCATGTGAAGAAAACTCCACCTCTACTGAGAAGTGCCACTCCAGAAAACCTTTCCCTTTTTATATTTTCTGCCACAGCTATTCCATTTTTCCAGTAAAAACAGAGGCAACATTAAGCTCATGCATAGTACGTCCCCTTTGACCTTGCAATTTATTTTGGTATGTCGTTTTGGTGTTTTAATTAGGCCTGCAATAAGTATTCCATAACACTCACCTATATTGATTTGTAGCCAAAGAATTTGTTCTAGTTGTGAATGATGCTCCTTACCGCTTAAAGGTTTGCTTGCTATTGATAATATTAATCTTGAATGTTGTTCTAATTATGTTTTACTATTGCTACTTCTTGCAGTGTTCTTTATATTGATCTGGTTTGCTATTATGTTCTTATATTTGTTTTTCTTCTTTCCTCAATTCATTTCCTCACAGATTTTATACAGACCTGTAAAAGATTTGAATGGAATACCGGGTGCCAAGTTGCTGTGTATTTGCTTGACAGGATACCTAAGGCAAGATCGAGATGATATTATGGTATGCTTCACCTCTTTTCTTTTATAATACATCTATTCTTACATGCATGCCACACCAGAAAGTACTATGGGAACAGGTCATTGACAAGAAAATATCATCTAACTACTTGCTTTTGTTTTGGTTCTCAGAGAATGGTAGGCTTGATGGGTGCACACTTCTCCAAGCCTTTGGTAGCAAACAAAATCACTCATCTTATATGCTACAAATTCGAGGGTGCTATTTCTTTTCCTACCAAAAAACACATTCTAAAATGGATTAAGGATCGGTTGTACTCTTGCGTGTACTAATTTTGTAAAGCATAAGCTATTAAAGATGTGCAAATTCTAGATCTTTCTCCAATTGGTGCTTTATTTGATTATTTTCATTTGGACACATTAGGATTTCTTAATTGGTGCTTTTCTTCTTAGGTTTATAACATATCCCAAGTATTTGGGACACATCTATTTGCTAATCTGTTTTTGTCTTTGAAAAATACCATCAAATGATGTCTGCCGATCAGGAGTATGAATTGCATTTGAATATTTCTTTTCATCTTTACACAGGTGAGAAGTATGATCTTGCAAAGAAAATGAAGAAGATAAAGCTTGTAAATCATCGATGGTTGGAAGCCTGGTACTCCCAGATTTTGTTCATCTTTTAGAAAAACGCACTCTAAACTTGAAGAATTAACATCCATTATTGGCAACTCAAATGAAACTGCATTTTGTTTTCCTGACTAAGGGGTTTCTTTTACGAAATGTTCTTTGTTTTTTTTTTTTTGCAGTTTAAGAGCATGGGAAATTCTTCCAGAAGGAAATTATAACAAGAGGTGAGGCCCTTTTAATTTGTTTCCTTTCGGTCACAATGTTTCTTCTATTTCTCCCGTGACGCCACCTATACTGTTTCTGGTTGTTTACATTTAATGTTATGAGTGAATCAAGTTTATGAGTATTAAACCATGGTTGTTTTCACTGCTAAAAATAATGGTATCCCTATGGTTCTATTCTTTTTCTTTCACAACAGTGGTTATGAGTTAGAGATAATGGAAGCTGAAGCTAAGGACTCTGAAGAAGAAACAGAAGAGAATAGAGATACTAAACATTTTAGTGAGAGAAATATTGCAGGGTATCCTTCTAACCTGCAAGGTGGAAGTGGATCTATGATTCCGAAGGGCTCCGAGTTGCCCATACCAGTAGTGGAAGTGTCGAAGATCCACCAAAAGGCTGTTGCACTTGAAGGCTCGTCAGATTTTCCTGAAGAGATTGCCACTATTAATAGGTTATTAACTACTCCTGGAAAAGAGCCTAGAACTGAAAAAGCTCCGGACTTAAATGATGTAAATAAAGAAGGCCTTGAGGAGTTTGCTTGTCAGGGCACTGGAGCTTATTGTGGGGATCCAGTTAGTGGTGGGTTGCCCTTAACATATCACAAAACTCCCAACTTTAGCAAAGGAGGCAGTGGATTGACATCTAACACGAGAACTTCTAAAAGATCCCCTCCTTCTGATGCAGCCGAGTACAGTACTCTAAGTTACTCAGGGAAAACCCCAAGGAGATCCCCAGTTTCAATCTTTTCAGAACTGTCAAGTCATGTACGTGGTTCTCCTCAGGGACATTTAGAGGAATACAAAGACAAGGATGGTTTTGACATCTTACCATCAAAATTAGAACAAGATAGGGATAACCTTGATTTCAGTGGAATCCAAATTCTCAGGAATGACACAGAGTTGCATCATGGGGAAGGGAAAAGAGGTACATTGCCTCAGAAGAGAAAGGCAGCTCATTCTTTAACTAGCTCTGTATCACCAAAGAAAGGGAGTCTCGAGTCAAAAGCTTGCCCCACTGGAAATCAGTCCGCGAGTACTAGATCTGAAGGATTGATGATTGGTGCACCCCAGCTGAAATCTATCCCTTCCTGTGGCTACAGTAGCCATCCAATGGAAGGGCTTGCCATTGTAAATATTGTAGAGGACCAATCTGCCAATGTGTCAAAAGCTAAGTCCATAAGTTTTAACAGGAAATCATTGAAACGTGGACTGCCTGTTTTGGGAACTATGACTTCTGAGAGTACTAAATCTCCTTCAGAAGTTAAAGTTTCAGACTCTACTAAGGAAAGTAAACCTGAAAGATTTTCGGGTGGATTGAAACAGTCTAACTTGACTGTTGAGCCTGATGATGGGGTGGTCAGGATGAGCAAATCAAAAGAACTTTTGGCTGGGAAAACAGGGAATCCCCAGGGACAGCAGCAGGATGATGAGGTCTCATCTCCCAATACCAGAAACTCCGAGATTGAGAAGTCCAGAGGTCCTGCTAGCTTGGGAGTACTCAAAGGAAGGAACAATGAAACATCTTCAAGATCACATACTAAGAAGATGGTAGCTAAGAAGAGTTTGTGCTCTAGGCCTAAGCTAAGTACAGGTAACACTAACAAGCACAAAGGTTCCTTTTACTTGGATAAAACAGTCACTGAAAATGAAGCTACATTCTGTTCAGTAGAAGGCAAAAATGGAGCAGAGAATGAAAAGATAATTAGTGTTGAGCCTGGGATGGCTCGACCAACTTTTAAAACAGATTCAGTCATCAAGGAAAAGGTGAAGGGGGTCTTGTGTTCTGCTAATAAAATCAAGAATAATACTGTATGCATGGATGATGAGACTGAGGCTCCAGAGGAATACAATGATGGAGTAGAGTTTGAGAAGGGAGTTAATGAGATGGCCGGACAAACTTCTAAATCAGATGTAGCCATGGAAGAAAAGTCAGAAGGGGAGCAGCATTTAGCAAACGAAACAAAGGGACATACTGTATGCATGGATGATAAGACACCCACTTCAGGGGAAGATGGAGCAGTGCTTGAGAAGGCAGCTCGTGGCAAGAAGACTGAGGTGGGTGGGTCGACTTTTAAAGCAGATGCAGTGGAGGTAATGACAACAGGGGGAAAACATCCTTCAAGTAAAACCAAGAAAAAGTCTGTGTCTTCTGTGAAAGAGATAGAGACATCTGAGAAAGCCGAAGATGGAGCAAAGCTCGAGAATAAAACTAATGATGAGAAGATGGAGATGCGGAAGACAAAAGAGGTGCTATGTCCTGCAAGTAAAACCAAGTGTAAGACTGTAATTGTGAATAAGACAGAGAAGTCCATGGATGCAGAGAAGGAAAACGGGCCAATTGCAAATGGAGGCCGGAATGTGAACCCAGGTAAACATAGGAAGGCAAAAGTGGCTGTTATATCTAATAGAACACCAATGCAGATCAGTAAAATGGTCAGCGTAAATGATCCGGATGGAAGGCAAGCAGGTGGTGAGGGCTCAGATTTTGTGAAGTCTGATCCTATGTGGTTTATACTGAGTGGACACCGTCTACAAAGAAAGGAATTCCAACAATTTATAAGGCGTTTGAAGGGAAGACTTTGCAGGGATTCCCACCACTGGTCGTATCAGGCTACACACTTTATTGTCCCAGATCCGATTCGAAGAACAGAGAAATTCTTTGCTGCTGCAGCATCTGGAAGGTATGGAACAACATCATTACTGTAATACCTTTTCTTTCTTGACAGTTAATCAGGGGTTGAGCTAGCACTGTCCATTGAGCTATAGGCTTGAACCCAATATAAAACTTGTATGGTCTTTTTATTAAGCATTTGGAGAATTTATATTCTAGTATTGGTCTTATGCAGCTATTATTGATACTGTAATTCCTTACATGAGGTCATTTCTTCCCCTTGAGTGCAGATGGATTCTTAAGACAGATTACTTATCTGCTAGTAATCAGGCAGGAAGGTTCTTGGCAGAAGAGCCTTATGAATGGTTCAAGCATGGCCTTAGTGAAGAAGGTACAATCAATTTAGAGGCTCCAAGAAAGTGGCGCCTTTTAAGAGAAAGGACTGGTCATGGCGCCTTCTATGGAATGCAAATTATCATATACGGGGAATGCATCGCACCCCCTCTGGTATTTTCCTGATGAAATCTGGTTAACCAACATTTTACAGCATTATGCTGTTTCTCCGTCACATGCTCTTTAAAACAAAATATCTTTCAGCAACTTCCTTTGTACTGTTTTTTCTCTTTTGTGTTTCTTTTAGTTCCCCTTGAAGAAGAGTAAGCAACAATAAGATTAATTTTTGGTTCATGGTATATTCATTTTCTTTATGGTTTACTTGCATTGTTGTTGATTCCAATTTATTTTCTTCAAACTTGCATTGTCAATTAGGATACTCTGAAGCGTGTGGTGAAGGCTGGAGATGGGACCATTTTAGCGACTTCCCCACCTTACACCCGTTTCCTCAAATCTGGAGTTGATTTTGCCATTGTTAGCCCCGGCATGCCTCGTGTCGATTCATGGGTCCAGGAGTTCTTAAGACATGAGATCCCCTGCATTGTGGCGGACTATTTGGTGGAGTACGTGTGCAAGCCTGGTTACTCCCTTGATAGACATGTGCTCTATAAAACTCACGCTTGGGCAGAGAAGTCATTTGCAAACATGTTAAGTCGATCGGAAGAGATTGTTAACGCCTCAATGCCATTGGACAGTGATGACTCTGATGATCTCACGTGCCAAGTCTGCGGGTCCCGCGACAGAGGAGAGGTGATGCTGGTTTGTGGTGATGAGAGTGGTTCTATGGGTTGTGGGGTTGGTACCCATATTGATTGCTGTGATCCTCCCCTTAAATCTGTTCCGAAGGAGGATTGGTTTTGTCCAAGGTGTAGTAAAAGCAGAGACAGCACCAACCTTCCAAAGAGTACCAAGAAAGGATCCTCTTTATCGAAGTATAAGTGATTACTTCTCTCTTCGTTTCTCGTTTCATGTGTAGAAGTAATGCTCCAATCTCTGTCTTGTCCCTTGAATTTTGATCAAAGATGCGTTAAGGGATTAGATTGACCTGTCTTGTCCCTTGAATTTTGATCAAAGATGCATTAAGGGATTAGATTGTAATTGGTCCTACCTATGTATAGCTTCTTATGTTTTATTGTAGATCTGAAGATGGGCCTGGACACGATTGAACATGATGGATTTGAGATGAGCGTTAGCATTTGGAACTGTACAATGTGTGCACTATTAGGGGCGTCAATGAATGGTCGAAAATTTAAATCTGCATTTGAATAATTGAATATTATCTGAAAATTTCAGATATTGGATTCAAATAATTTTTTATATTCGGCTATTGTTATATCCGTTTTGATAATTTTGGATCCGATATATTATATACATTAGATTTATTTATCAGATGTATATGATACTGTTGGACTGTTTGATATCCAATAAGTTAATCGAATTTTAATTCGAATATTGATTTGGAAGTTTGGAAGAGAGGGTATGGCGTTGGTGAGCACTCCTAATCCAAACGAAAAATTGTCTAATCCAAAATTAGTTTTATAGGAACGCAGCAGACAAATATCATTAGGATAAGACTTATGATGATGATGATGATGACTTGATGCCTGTCGGGCCTATTATATTCTAGTTTTAACTTCAATCACTGTTGCAACGAGTCACCATCTCTGACCATGTTCTTTGATTACAAAAAAAATTAAAAATTGAACTTTTCCATCGCTTCCTCTCATACAATGCTTCTGTGAAATTGTCAAAATGAGAGAGGATGTAGTGGAAAGCTTTGAGGCGAGGTGAGTCTCTGTTACCGTCTACATCGATGCCGTTGCCTCTACTGCTGCTGCAGCTGACTGATGTTGGGTTTTGGAAACTCTCTTCGTTGTTGTTGGTCTTACAGCCCCTAAATCGCTTGTTTTGAGGGGGTCATTGTTGCCATCAATGTCTCTGAAGTGACTTCGATCATCGGCGATCTTTCCACTACCGTTGCTACCACCATTGCCATCGGCGTCGCCGTGAATCTCCATCTCCAACTAACTCTTCTTGGAGTTTTGGAAACCTTCTCTCATTTTTGAAAAAAGGGTTTTAGATTGTTAAGTTCGGCTGGCACCGAAAAAAACCAAAAACAAAAAACAAAGAGATACAAAAAAAAAAATGAGGAAAAATGTTTTTTTTTTTTTTTTTTCGGGGGGTGGTGTTCTATATTGGGCCACTAGCTTGGACCACTTATTGGGCCACAAGCCCATGAGGTACAAAGATATTCTCATACTGCATGTCCTTGGTCAACAAAGGCCCAAGTGATGCCCCAAGAGGCACACTAATGAGGCCCAACAAGAGGTCTACACTTTTCCTTTGATGTCTAGAAGAGGCTCATACACTTCATTGTTTGTGGACTCATACAGTCCAAGCCTATGAGGCAAATAGATTCCTACACACATTTTGGCTCAACGAGACTTTATTAGGATTAAAACCGGATGGGAGACGATAGGGAAGAGGGAGTAAAACCGAGCTGTGACCGAAGTCGTCACATCCCACAATACGAGCGACGTGACATGGATGCTGATGGTATGAATGTTTGGCCAATCACTAGTTGGATCTACAAACCAAAAATAAACCTGAGAGTGATTTCTAAGCTTTGGATTGAAGTTATCTTTATGGGTTGATTTTAACAGTAGGAATTTGAGCATTATTGAGCGTTATTTGGGTGCAAATATCCAGAGGTTGTAAATCACTAGTCAGGCTGATTTTACGTCCACCGAGGGACTGGCCAAACATCCATACGGCCAGCGCCCTCTAACAGTGTACCACATGGCTCGTATTGGGGGCTGCGACCGGCTTCAGTCACCAGAGGGGTGGGCAACTCCTAGTTATACACGCTTTGGAGCTTGTATGACTGCAACTGCTCAAGGGTGGGTATGATGTTGGTGAGCATCTCCTATCGAAATGAAAAGAACTGGTTTTACAGGAATGCAGCTGACCCCATATTGTTGGGATACGGCTCATGATGATTATGCCCAAAACCGCCAACTGCCATTCTGTGGATAGTGTGTATCCCTCATTTGTTATTCTCCTGTAAGCCAAATAGTCTTTGGTAAAGTCTTATTGGTTACTTATCCCAAAAAATATAAAAAAAGGTCTTATCTTGGTAAAGTCAATCAGTCTAATTCATGGGCTAAAAGATCTATAAGTGGGGCCTGATTGAGTGGACCGAAGTTGTTTTAGATTGATAAGTGGGACGATGTTCATATTTCAAAATTGTTCTGTGGTTGAAACTTTCCTATTTTACCTTTTTTTTTCTTCCAAAACTGTCTATTTTCAGTACACGAATAAGACGTCCAATATAAATTAGGGCGTTTTGGTCATTGCCAACTCTTTCTAAAATATTTTTCTTTCCTTTTTTATTTACACACGTTAACCCTGCCTTTCCACTAGTTATATTAAACTAGGAAAAGGCACGTGGGGCTTTATCAAAGTTGATGGGGGATCATAGTATGAGCCATGTGGCACACTGTTACTGACCACTGACTGACGTATGGACGCTTGAATGATTGTAGCGCTTCATCAAAGTTGATGGCGGATCATAGTATGAGCCACGTGGTACATTGGTATAGACCACTGACCCTATGGATGTTTGGCCCATTGCAAGCTGGACTTACATACCAGAATTTAACATGATTATTAACTTGTATCCGCTTGGATTAGAGTTTCCAATAGTTTATTTTTAAACGTGGATTTCGAGCATTATTTAAGGTACTCAGATCCAAAGGTTAGAAATCGCTAATCAGGATGATTTTTGGTATATAGGTCTGTCTACCATGGGATGGGTCAAACATCCATACGGTCATTGGTCTCTAGATAAGAGTGTGCCACGTGGCTCGTAGTGTCATCACTCAATATAAAGCCCTTGTCGTCATCGCCAACCCCCGTTTTGGCTTTATAATAGTATAGATAGATATAGGTATAGATTAAAAGCAACTGGCTTGTTGTTGACTATTCAATCACTCTAATTCATGGGCTAAAAATTCTGTAAGTGGGCCTGATTTAGTAGTCTAAAGTTATTTTAGATTGAGAAGGTGGGCGGATGGGCCCTTCTACGTTAATCTTTTAAAATTGTTCTCGGGTTGAAACTTTCCTATTTTACCTTTTTTTTTTTTCTTTGAAGTGCCTATCATTTTCAATAAAAATGAAAAAAAATCTAGTATGCATATGTTTGCAGAGTTAAAAATATGCAAACATTGTATCCACGGCAAAATGTTCCTTGAAAAATGTGATTTTAATTTATAAAATAATATATTTTAAGAACATTTAAATAACACGGTTTTCAATGGACATCAAATAGTGCTGACAACGTTTTTATACTTCAGTGTCTGCAAACGTGTGCAAACTAGATTCACTCAAGAGTACAACTTGTGTCACAATGCATTTTGGTCATTCACAACTCTTTCTAAAATATTATTCTTCTTTTCTTTTTATTTACACAAGCGTGGCGTGTGCGGGCGGGTTTGTTTTGTTGATTTTCCAATCACTCCAATTCATAGGGGAAAAACGAGTAAAACTTGTGTCACTAGATGTTGTGACGGAAGCCGGTCACAGCACACAATAAGAGCCACGTGGCATACTATTATAGGATAATGACCGTATGGATGGTTGACTTTTCAATCCGTCCAATTCATGGGAGGATGGGAAGAAGCCATCCTTCTTGTTTGTCTTGTGCACCTTGATGAGGCCTTCTTATAAATTATGGGAGAACGCTCATCATCTTTCCTCTCTTCAGGATACTTCATGGAGACTCAGACATCAGTGGCACTAGTAGTCGGCGTCACCGGCATGGCTGGCTTGGGCCTAGCTGAGGCTCTTAAAAAGCCCACTGCTCTTGCTGGCCCATGGAAGGTATACGGTGCAGCTCGACGCCCCATGCCGATCTGGTTTCCTTGTTCTATCGTTGATGAATACATAGACTTTGACGCCCTTGACACTCAAGATACTCATCAGAAGCTCTTCTCCATATCTGATCAGGTGACACATGTCTTCTGGGTAGCCTTACAGGTACGCGAGACTGAAGAATCAAATATTGCTGTCAATACAGCCATGCTTGCCAATGTCCTTAATGTCTTGACATCAGCTCCGGCTTCTCCGCTCTGTCATGTTACTCTTCAAACAGGCACCAAACACTACATGGGTCCCATCTATGATCCAGTCCATGGTACTCAAACCTTACCCCATGACTCACCATTCCTTGAGGACTCAGCTCGGCTCCCCTATCCCAACTTCTACTATGCTTTAGAAGATCTGTTGGCTTCCTACTCCCCAGCTTTGACATGGTCGGTACACCGTTCGTCTATAATACTTGGTGCATCTTCAAGGAGCGTATATAACATGTTGCTCACGTTAGTGGCATACGCCTCGATATGCCGGCACGAGGGCTTGCCATTCAGGTTTCCAGGAAACCGGTACACATGGGAGCATTTCTGTGATGCGTCAGATGTGCGGGTGCTCGCTGAGCAGCAGATATGGGCAGGGGTGTCGAACAAGGCCAGGAACCAAGCGTTCAATTGCACAAATGGTGATGTTTTTACGTGGAAGAACTTCTGGAAGGTTCTGTGTGATGTGTTGGCTGTTGAGTTTGTGCCGTTTGACGATGAAGAGAAGTTCGATTGGGTAGGAGAGATGAAGGGTAAGGGAGGAGTGTGGGACAGGATCGTGGAGGAGAATGGGCTCTATAAGACGAAGCTCGAAGAAGTGACTTGCGTCGAAGCGGCAAATGCGGTGTTTAACTTCAAGTTTCAGCACGTTTGCAGCATGAATAAGAGTCGAGAGTTTGGGTTCTTTGGGTACACCGATACGTTTAAGAGTATCCAAACATGGGTGGATAAATTGAGAGCGATGAATATCATCCCTAGAACGTAAGAGATAAGACTAAAGCCCATCTCTCTCTCTCTCTCTCTCTCTCTCTCTCTCTCTCTCTCTCTCTCTCTCTCTCTCTCTCTCTCATGCAGTTAGAACTAAGGCCATAGATTGACGTGTTTGTATTTAGCTGGCACATATAGACAAGAAGGCCTTAATTATGGGTTTTATAGAGTATGGGGAATATCTATTTACAAATTGATTCTGTTAGATATGCTTGTGTGGTTGAGAGAAATCAAAGTTTTCATGGAAGTGTTAAGATTGAGACTAATGCTTTTTTGACCGATATAATGACTAATAGCCGCGGGGGTCCACACAAGCGCTGTTTTTTGGCTGAGGATGATGTCCTCACAAAAAAAATTGGCATTTTCTGAAATCTTCAAACCTTTTCAAATGCGGAGCTAGAGCTAGCTAGAAGTTAACGGTGACAAACATTTCAACTTGTAATCTACTTTTCATAAAGCTAAAAATGTCCGAAACTAAATTTTTTTTTAGGTTAATATCCATGTCTAGAAGAACACCCTCACCAAAAATCAGCTCTTAATTAACTCATCCATTTGTTGGCCCCATGTCCATTAGTCATTAGTCACAAAAGCATTTGTCAACATATACCAGCCAAATAAACAATTGAAAACAAAACTGAGGACCAACATATAGGGAGTACGTAAAAACAGTTTCCTCTTAGGGTGTATATAGTTGCTTTGAATAAGTTTTCTAGAAATAATTTTTGCATTTAAGCAGCGTCGTGTGGTTCGCATTATCTAATTTTTTAGAGGAAAACATTTTCAAAAAAGTGTTAACGTTTCTGACAAAAACTATTTCAAAAATATATTTTCCTCTGCATGGTGATGAAATTAAAAAAATTTCTTGAAAACTTATTCTACTGTTTGGTGTGCAATCTTTTAAAAACTTTTTCCCAACTTAAGATGTATTGAACTTTGAACATGTCATATGTTTGTATAAAAGCCTTTACACCCATTTATATAAAACGTCTCAAATATGTGATACATGGCATATCGTTTAAGGAAGATTATACAACAATATTTGTCCATAATACCAACAAATGGTACCACCGTTAATACTTTTGAACCATGCTATAATTTTTTAAAAAAAGATCCATGTATTTTAACACCATCTACAAAAATATTACAACTTATGAATCATAACTATCCATACGGATGAAAAATTTAGCGGAAAGTTCTCGAAAAGCCTGAAATTAGTTTGGATGTGTTTCATATTTTAATTTGAAAAGTTAAAATCTAACTTAAAACTAAAGCTAAACTATTTAATTTAGAATGCCCCCCGACACTTTTAATTTCATAGACTTTTCTAGAGGTAAAAAAATCAACTAGTAACTTCTGTTACAAATAGTAGTGCTTTTACTTCTTGTTCCCAAACGCCCCCTAAGTCACAAAGTCATTTTTTATGATTTATATATATATCATATCATATTTTAATAAATTATTTATAAGAAAAATAGACCTCTATCACATATGTTAATTTTTAAAAAAATTAAGTAATAAAAGCTCACCAGGTGCGGCATTTTCTATATAATCTATATAACAAGTGACATTGGTTGTCGATCTCCCCACTTATGCCCCCTCTTATAGGTTTCAACAAAGAAGGGCCAAGATCTTATCCCCCTAAATGGACGGTGCATCTCAACGACTCACACCTGATTTTGGCAAATATTTTGTGGGGGAGTGCCGTGGCCACGGGCCACCCACTAGTTATTTAAAAAAATAGCGATATTTGAAAGGAAATGCTTGTGAAGTGAGGAAGTGAACTTCAGATTGAGTAAACACTTGCAATGAAGCACATTTACAATGGAATATTGGGTTTATGTTTTTTGGTAATACTTAGATACTAGGCCGGTAGGCCTATCACTTAGCATCTTGGTGATTGAAGAGGCTGTTATTTTGGCAATGGTGGTAACTGTAAATTAGGTTCAGACCATACCTCAAGTGGAGGTTCGAATTAAGGTTTAAAAGGTGGCCGTTCTAATTGTATAACAGACTGGGGGGCATTACCGTTTTTTCATTATAACAGATATTGTAGCTCACAGCTCAGCGCTACGAACCAATCCAGGCAAGAAGGGACATCAGAAGACCCAATCCTCTCGGGATCATCGGAAGTAAGGCCGACCTCACCGGGCAGTTCATCCGTTATCCATCGATCCGAATCTTGTGGAGGATCGACGGGATTTTTTCCCTAGAGTAGGTTAGAAATTTCAGAATGGGCTGATTTTTTGTTGGGGTGATCTATATGGTGAGGTTATCATCCCCATCAAAAATCAGCCATTGATTCATCTTGCACGTGGGTACGCCAAGATGGGGGTCAAAAAAGGGGGTCAGAAATGGGGGTCCCTTGAGCCCGGCCCTTTACAAATTATGGGAAAAAGGTGGAAATATGAAGTCAGCTCCACCTTCTATGGGCAATCAAAGTGTTGAATTTGAATTCCCACAGTAAGTACTCAAATTAATCACGAATGGTTCACGAACCGTATGAACTATTTAAAGAACGAAGTAAACGACGTCCTATTCAAGGGTTTGGAAAAATTTGCTCATTTTTTTAACATGAACGTGAACTTTCTCAAGATACCATATAACATGGTGTAAAAAAACGCCTTTATAACAAAAATAACGACCGTTATAATGGATTCGGACCTCTCCCGTTCTGTTATGTACCGTTTTAATGCTCAGAGAATAATGGCCGTGATTTTTTGAAAAGAAAATGTTAAAAATGTCTATTATTTCCGTTATTTTCTGTAATAAAATTTATTGAAAATTTGTAATTCAAATTTTGAATTTTAACACCATTATGTACCATTATTTTCCTATGTTTATACGTTTTTGCCCCTGTGCATTACCATCCGTTGTAATGGCCGTTAGAAGGAAAAACTCGTTGGAAAATTGATGCTGTTGTCGAACTCTCTGCCAACTCGATGCTATCTAGATTGTAATTTGATGGACCAATCCGTTTCCGATCTGGTTTACTCAATTCCCATTTCGTTTTTGGTTCTGGAACTAGAACCACCATTGATGCTGCCTGTAGTGCAGTTGTGGCTTTCTACCTCTGCTTCTCTGCTGCCTCCTCATACATGATCGTATCCAATCAGCTTGACTACCCCTTCTGTAGCATGCGGTAGATCAACAATGCGGACATCCTTGCTTGATCCTTGACGAAATCAACATCATGTTATTTGGTACTTGACGCCAAGACACATCATTTGAGTAAAGGAGGAGAAAGAGGAGGCTTCTCGTAGGTCAAATGGCGCGGCCGCGGAGCCAGGATTTTGTTCAAGGGGGGGCACAATCCTTACACTATACTAGGGAATGACACGTGGCATGTTCTTAGAAATGACTGACTGTATTGATATTTGGCCCACCCTAGGTGAACCTACATACCAAAATTCATCCTGATTAGTGATTTCTATCCATTGGATTAAAGTTTTTTTTCATATTTTATTTTCAATGGTGGATTTTGAGCATTATTTGATGTACTCGGATCTAAAGGTTAAAAATCACTAATCAGGCATATTTTTCTTCTGTACATATATACCTAGGGATTGCCCAAACATCCATATGATCAGTGACCTCTAATAGTATGCCACGTGGTTCACGCCGTGGTCCTCCGTCAACTTTGACACTTTTGCCATGGAGGTCATTATCAAAGTTCTACTCTTTAATAATGGTAAAAGTTAAGGAGTGAGAAATTTTTCGATGTTTACAATTTTATATGTAGATGTCAACCGGCACCTAAAAGTGCCATGTTGCACATTATTAGAGATTTATGACCGTACGGATATTTGAAAAGTTGCTAGGTGGACCTACAGACCAAAATTCAGTTTGATTGGTATTTTCCAAGTATTGCATCTCAGTACCCAAAATAATTGTTGCATCCACGGTTGAAATTCAACCCATGAAAAGGATTCAAATCCAATGATTAGAAATCACCAATCCAGCTGACCCATGGCCATCTAGGGATATTTAAAACATCCATACATCATGGATCTCTCTCTTCCAAGTGACATTTAAATGTGCAGTTTGGATGCCGTGTAAAATGAATGTTTGGATAAAATTTTGGCCGTAAACAACTAAATTTGTAACACACCGGCTTTAAGAGTAAAACTTGTGTCACAAGATGTTGTGATGGAAGCCGGTCACAACACTCACTACAAGCCACGTGGCACACGATCAGAGGGATCTGACCGTGTGGAAGTTTATCCAGTCCCTCGGTGGACATACAAACCAAAAATCAGCCTGATTAGTGATTTACAACCTTCTGATTTTTTTGCACCCAAATAAAGCTCAATAATGCTCAAATTCCTACCATTAAAATCAACCAATGAAAATAACTTCAATCGAATCGGTTAGAAATCACTAATCAAATTGATTTTTTGTGTACCGGTCCACCGAGGGACTGGCCAAACATCCATATGGCCATCGTCCTCTAATAGTATGCCACGTGGCTCATATTGAATGCTGTGACCGGCTTCCGTCACAACATCTTGCAACACAAGTTTTACTCCGGCTTTAATGGTTTGAAGTTTTGAACTTTGAACTTTGAATGTGAGCGCATTTAATTTGTTCAGTCAAAAAGTAAAAAATATAAAAAGACACAAATAGCTTTATCAATATAAATAATTCAGAAAAATAGAAAAAGACACAAATACATTTATCAATATAAATAAGGGAATTTTTGACATACCCCCCATGTTATCTTTAAAATTTGACATACTCCCCCACAATTTGAAAAAGCTGACATACCCCCTATGACTCGGTCCACTGCCATTTGACCAGTGTTGACGCGAGTTGACTACCTAATTTTGTATTAAAGGACAAAAGTGCCCTTGTCTTCAACCTTAGAACAAGGGTTTGGGTTTAAGCCAAAACCCATACCCCAAATCAAACATGAAAAGAGGAGATTAAAGATAAAAATTAAAACCCATATTGGTAAACTTGGAATTTTTTTTGGTTTTCTGATGAATTAAACAAAGATTGAGAAGAAAAAACCCCAAAAAAATAAACAAAACTCATGAAGGAATGAGATTTCTTTTTATTGATTTTATTGTATAATGAAATTTTAAAATTGAGAGAACCCATCTTTCCAAAATCCACATCTCAAAAGTTTGAAATATAAATTGCTTTGTTATGTTTTTCATTTTTGTTAATGAAAATTTTAAAACTAAAATTATATGCTTTGGGTGTTTAATTTTTTTTTAACCTTGGGTTTAAAATTATTGCCGGAGTGGTGGCCAGCCAGCCATGAGACTCCGGTGGGTTGGTTGCCGGTGATGGGCGGCCAACCCATTAGAATCTCTTGGCCGGCCATCCCCACAGCCGTTTGATTTGGGGTTCGGGTTTTGGCCCAAACCCTTGTTCCAAGCTTGAAGACAAGGGCATTTTTGCCATTTAATACAAAATTTGGAAGTCAGCTCGAGTCAACACTGGTCAAACAGCAGTGGATCGAGTCATAGGGGGGTATGTCAGCTTTTTCAGGGGGGTGGGGGGGGGGGGGGGGGGGGAGATAACATGGGGGGGTATGTCAAAAATTCCCTATAAATAATTCAGAAAAGTAAAATAGATGGTGGGTGAGGAAGGACACTTTACAAGATTAAAATATGAGGAGGGGCACTAAATTAAATTTTAAGGTTATTTTTGGCAACAAAATATTTTTTTTCAAAGGAATTGAAAATTAAGGAGGGGCACGTGCCCCCTCTGGACCCTTACTGACGCCGCTAATGGCTGCGATTACGGTAGCAGTGCAATATGGCGGAGCCAGGATTTTGTTCAGAGGGGGGTGGCAAGCGACTGTTAAAGAGGGGTAGACTTGAGAATTTTTGGCACCAGCTAAAGTTTGGCTCATACCTGGGTGGACCTACAGACTAAAATTCAGCCTGATTTGTAATTTATAACCATTGGATCCAAGCACCTCAAAATAATGCTTAAATCCACAGTTGAAAATCAGCACATGAAAAGGACTAAAATCAAAAGGTTATAAACCACCAATCTGAATGATTTTTGGTCAGTAGGTCCACGTAGAGATGGGCCAAACATCCATGCCTTCATAGGTCATTCTCAGCAAGGGCAACCGGAGGCAGGCATCAGAAACCTTAAGAGGGAAGGTCGCAGGCGATATTTAGACCGCAGAGACCTGAGAAGGTTCTTATTTTTTTCAAGGGTCACAATGTAACAAGGTAGACCTGACAAGATATTGCGATTTTTGTTACAACTGCCATATGGGCCCACTTCCTGCATGAATGTTTAGCCCACCATTTGGTAGACATTTATACCAAAAATCAGCTTGTTTGATGATTTTTGGCCATTGGATTTAGTACCCAAAATTTATTGCTGAATCCAACGACTAAAATCACATCTTAAAAAGTACTGAAATCTATTGGTTAGAGACAATCAGGGTGATTTTTGGTGTGTAAATCCACCAAAGGTTGCTTTCCCAAACGCAGCATAAAACTTGCATGACTGGCTGTCTGTTGGTCTCACTATGAGTCACCTGGCACATTTTTAGAGGACACTGACCGTATGGATGTTTGACCAATCCCTAGGTGGATCTACAAATAAAAAATCAACCTGATTAGTGATTTCGTGCAAACCTAGAAATGCTTTTTGAAAAGCACGTTGTGGCACCTATGATTGGCCACTGCTTGGCTGCTTAAAAAATCCACTGATATTGCGGGTGGTCACGCAAGTCTTGCTCTGAAGTTGGGGATAAAACTTTGATGACCGGCCCTGTCATCAAGGCCGATGACAGGCACAATATGAGCCACGTGGAACACTCTTAGAGGACTCTGACTGTATGGATGTTTGACCAATCATTAGGAGGACCTACAAACCAAAAATCAGCTTGATTAGTGATTTATAGGCGTTGGATTGGAATTGTTTTCATGGGTTGATTTTAACCGTGTAAAATTTGAGCATTATTGACCATTATTTGAGGTACAAAGATCCAAAGGTTTGAAATCCCAAATCAAGATGAACTTTTGTTTGTAAGTCCATATAGGGATTGGAAAAACATCCATACGGTCAGAGTCCTCTAAGAGTATGCCACGTGGATCCTATTGTACCCTGTCATCGGCCTTGATGACTGGGCCCTGTCATCAAAGTCTAACTCGTTTTGGAAGAAGAAAGAAGGTTTGTCGATTGTGGACGACTCGGCAACAAAGGATCTGATCATCTGAGGTCAAGATTAAACAGGTACATATCTAGATCTCTCTGGAGATCTGGTTATCGGCCCTGTCATTTTCATTTTTTAAATGGGGTGAAGATCTGAAATTTTTTAAAAAAATTTAGGGCGAGTCAAAGATGGTATATCTACTACCGTCTACTTATGTATGTACAGATAATTATGGTTTCTTTTGAAGAGGAAATATGGGGGTTTCCCTGAAGGAACAGGCTCAGAACTTGGAGGTGCCGGATGAGAGACGATGGGGAAGAGGGAGTAAACCGCGCCGAAGCCGGTCAAAGACCACAATACGAGCGACGTGGCACACTCTCAGTGGACGCTCATGACCGTATGGATGTTTGGCCAATCAGTGATTTCTAAGCGTTGGATTGAAGTTATTTTCATGGGTTGATTTTAACCGTATGAATTTGAACATTATTGATCGTTATTTGGGTGCAAAGATCCAAAGGTTGTAAATCACTAATTAGGCTGATTTTTGGTTTGAAGGTCCACCGAGGGACTGGCCAAACATCCATACGGTCATCGCCCTCTAATAGTGTGCCACGTGGCTTAGTACGAGAGTGGAGGGCAACTCCTAGTCATACACGCTTTGGAAAGGTGGGTATGATGTTGGTGAGCATCTCCTGATCCAAACGAAAAGAAATGGTTTTACAGGAATGCAGCTAACCCCATATTGTTGGGATACGGCTTATGATGATTATGCCCGAAAGTACCATTCTGTGGATAGTGTATCCCTCATTTGTTATTCTCCTTTGAGCCAAATAGTTGGTAAAGTCCTATCTTGATTCAGGATAAAGCTAGCTCTGCAGCTAAACATGCCTTTTAAAAGTAGGCAAGCTATTCTAGAAATGTGTTGACACGTGCGTTGCATGTGAGTGAGCATCTTGTGAACCCCGTGTGAGGGGCCGTGCCCAACCCCGGTTTTGGCTTTAAAGTAGTATAATATATGGGTCATGCTCCAATAACCCACCCTAAAATGACAGGCTCCCGTTACAGGACACAATATGAGCCATGTGGCACATTCTTAGGGGACTGACCGTATGGATGTTTGGCCAATCCTTTGGTAGAGTTACAAACCAAAAATCAGCCTGATTAGTGATTTATGGGCGTTGGATTGGACTTATTTTCATGGTTTAATCTCAACTGCGGAAATTTGATTTTTGGTGTGTAGGTCCACCTAGGGATTGGCCAAACATCTATACGGTGAGAGTCCTCTCATAGGAGCCTGTCGTTTTAGAGCGGTCATTGGAGCCCGACCCATAATATATAAGGCACATGCTCCCATGACTGGCCTTTTATGACAGTCTCACTGGACGGGCTTTGTTGGGTGTGGAATCCAACGGTGGTTTGTTTTGGCAAAAAGTGAATGCAAGCTCAGCACTATCATAATCGTTGGATTCCCACGACAAGGCTGGTCCAGTGAGTCTGTCATAAATGGCCGCTCAGGGGAGCCTGGCCCAATATATAAACACTCACGATGTCGTGTGTGTAAGGCACCTAACAAAATCTTTATTCTCGGAATCCACATCCGACAAGGCCTATCCTATGAGCCTATCATAAATTAAAGGCCGTTTAGGGGAGCCCACCCAATATATAAACACTCACGTTGTCGTGTGGGCAAGGCACCTAACAAAATCTTTGTCCACTAGTCTATATATTTATTTTTTAACACTATATTATATTGTGATTGAATGGAGGAAAAAGATTTGTGCGGTTGATACTTTATTGTTGGAAAAAGACTTATGATGATGATATATAACAATTGGATGATTAATTATTAAGTATAGTAATTTGTTGTATATATTTGATTTACTTATGGGTCGGGCTCGGGGGACCCCCATTTTTCCGACCCCCCTTGGAGATCGTGTGCTCGGCCGTGGATTTCAAGAATATAACGGTGGCTGTCAGCACCAGCAAGCTGACATCACTTTTTTCACTTTTGGGGCTGCTGACAATCACCGTTGGATTGGTGAAATCCACGGCCGAGCGCACGAACACCTAGAGGGGTCAGAAAAGGGGGTCCTCGGAGCCTGAGCCTTTACTTATTTGATGAATCAAATACTATCCGATATCCGATAAGTTAACGAGATTTGAATTCAAAATTGATTAAGAATATCTGTCAACATCGAATCAGATTTGGATATCAATTTTTTTTAATCTAATCAAAATTATTTTTGACTTTTCTATCCGTCCTATTCATGGGCTACAAGATTACTGTGGCTTAATCCGGTGGGAGGATGGGAAGAAGCCATCCTTCTTGTTTCTCTTGTGTACCTTGATGATGCCTTCATATAAATTATGGGAGAATACTCATCATCTTTCCTCTCTTCAGGATACTTCATGGAGACTCATGCATCAGTGGCACTAGTAGTCGGCGTCACCGGCATGGCTAGCTTGGGCCTAGCTGAGGCTCTGAAAAAGCCCACTGCTCTTGGTGGCCCATGGAAAGTATACGGTGCAGCTCGACGCCCCATGCCGAGCTGGTTCCCTTGTTCTATCGTTGATGAATACACAACCTTTGACGCCCTTGACACTCAAGATACTCATCAGAAGCTCTTCTCCATATCTGATCAGGTGACCCATGTATTTTGGCTAGTCTTACAGCTACGCGAGACTGAAGAATCAAATATTGCTGTCAATTCATCCATGCTTGCAAATGTCCTTAATGTCTTGACATCAGCTCCGGCTTCTCCGCTCTGTCATGTTACTCTTCAAACAGGCACCAAACACTACATGGGTCCCATCTATGATCCAGTCCATGGTACTCAAACCGTACCTCATGACTCACCATTCCTTGAGGACTCAGCTCGGCTCCCTTTTCCCAACTTCTACTATGCTCTAGAAGACTTGCTGGGTTCCTACTCCCCAGCTTTGACATGGTCGGTGCATCGTTCGTCTATAATACTTGGTGCATCTTCAAGGAGCTTACATAACATGTTGCTCTCGTTAGTGGCATACGCTTCGATATGCCGGCACGAGGGCTTGCCATTCAGGTTTCCAGGAAACCGGTACACATGGGAGCATTTCTGTGATGCGTCAGATGTGCGGGTGCTCGCTGAGCAGCAGATATGGGCAGGGGTGTCGACCAAGGCTAGGAACCAAGCGTTCAATTGCACAAATGGTGATGTTTTTACGTGGAAGAACTTCTGGAAGGTTCTGTGTGATGTGTTGGGCGTTGAGTTTGTGCCGTTTGACGATGAAGAGAAATTCGATTGGGTAGAAGAGATGAAGGGTAAGGGAGGAGTGTGGGACAGGATTGTGGAGGAGAACGGGCTCTATAAGACGAAGCTTGAAGAAGTGGCTTGCTTCGAAGTGGTAAATATTGTTTTGAACTTCAAGTTTGAGCACGTTTGTAGCATGAACAAGAGTCGAGAGTTTGGGTTCTTTGGGTACGCAGACACGCTTAAGAGTATCCAAACATGGGTGGATAAATTGAGAGCGATGAATATCATCCCTAGAACGTAAGAGAATATAAGACTAAAGCCTCTCTCTCTCTCTCTCTCTCATGCAATTAGAACTAAGGTCATAGATTGACGTACGTGATTGTATTTAGATGGCACAATCAGACAAGAGAAGGGCTTAATTATGGGCTTTAGAGAGAGTATGATGGAAGCCATTTACAAATTGATTGTGTTATATATGTTTGTGTGCTGTTGAGAGAAATCAAAAGTTTTTGTGACAAGTGTTACGTTAACTAATGCTTTTGTGACCTATATAATGACTAATGGCCGTGGGGTCCACACAAGGATGAGTAAGGGCTGATTTTTCTGAAAATTTTGAGACAATCATAACTATCCACAAATCAATTAGTTTTGAGTTGTAACAAAAACACAGTCAATACTACTAAAGAATATTACTTGAGAAACATATACAAGCTGCCTCTAGTTTATCAAACCACTTACACCGATTTTACTGATCTTCTTACGTAAGTCCTCTAATACCTACCTCCGATACATAACATCTCTTACAAATAAAATTTCTAACTAGTGGAAGTAAAAAGTACCATCTAAATTAAGTTGCTGAATTTAAAAGTTGTAATCTGGAAGCAAAAGTTTATTTGGTAAAATCCTGAGTTATAAGTCAAAAAGTTAGGTGGCGTTTGGTAAAACTTTTTTTCAGACCATAAGTCTGATTCAGCTGAAATTAAGTGATTTTGGTGATTAATTTGCGTTTGGTAAACGACTTAATTTCAGCACTTATCACCAAACTCAAGGAAAAAAAGACAAAAGTAAAAAGTGACCCAGCCTTCACTTTTTGCGGTAAGTGAATGAATCTTTAAAAAAGATTGTTTGATTCTTTTTTAATACCAACAATGCCCTTTTTTCAAACCTTTCCCTTTTAAAAACTTACGAAAGTAACTTAATAAATATTTCAAAATACCCACAATGTCCTTGACTTAATTTTAAGACTTAAGACCTTAGCCAAACAACCTAATTCAGACATAAGTCATTAAGCTACCAGATCTTAAGCACTTTACGCTTTTAGATCTGATAACTTAATTTACCAAACGCTACCTTAGTTTGGCATATATTCAGTTAAAAAGTCATTTTTTACGATTTATATACATATTATATTTTAATCAATGTTTTAAAACTCAAAACTCAGACTTGCCTTGGAAGTCTATTGGGTTAAGTCACCTCGATGATTCGAGAGTCGACTCAGCGAGTTCATTGAAAATAACTTTGAAAAATCATAAAATACTAATATAGAAAAATACTTTAGAAATTCAAAAAGAAATTTCAGTTTTGAGTCAACTCACCCTTTAAATAGTTGACTCGGCTCAGTTTCCGAGCCAACGCGACAAAACTTGCAAATCTGAGTTTGTATGTTAAGTCGACTCGAAATATGATTGAATCGACTCGACTTGAAGCGGCCGAGTCACGGGCCAAGTCGGCGAGTTTTAAAACATAGATTTTAATAAATTATTGATACGGAATATAAACCTCTATCACATATGTTAATTTAAAAAAAAAATAATAAAAGCATACTAAGTGCGATATTTTTTTAATAATTTTAAAAAAAATAGGGATATTTGAAAGGAAATGCTTGTGAAGTGAGGAATTGATGAACTTCATAAGAGTAAACATTTGCAACGAAGCACATTCCCAATGAAATATTGGGTTTCTATTTTTTTGTAAGACTTAGATACTTGGCCGATAGGCTACTTACTAAGCATCATTGTGATTGAAGAGGCTGTTATTTTGGCAATGGTTGTAAGTGCATAACCGAAGGAGTGCATGTTAGGGAATATTGGGTTCCACGTGGCTTTATATTGTGGTCATCAAAGATTTGACTTCTTGTGTTACAAGCCCAATTTGGCCGCATCCATTGTCCATCCCAGGCATTAAAAAATGACACGTGTATTTGTATGGATGGGGTAACCAAATTTTGGAAGCAGCGAAGCAGTGCCCCATGACATGGCGCCACAACCTGCTTTTCAAAAAATATTTCTGGGTTTATCAGAAGCAACATGTCACGGTGTAACTGACTTGAGTCAGATTTTTCCTACACCTGAAGGTTGGATGCTTTAGAGGCTTATAGAAGACTCTAGAACATTATGGAGAACCCTATATGATTCTAAAGAATTCTAGAACATTATGGAGAGCTCTAGAGGATTCTAGTGAACTCTAAAGGATTCTGGAAAGTCCTAGAGCATAGAGGATTTTAGAACATTCTTGAGTAATCTAGTCATATTCTCTACATGTAATATATGTACATACTCTAAATAGTTCTTAAGGAAGTTCTGTAGATTCTTTGCTTGGAGATTTGTATAGACTTTTCTAGATATTTCTAGGTCTTAAGGCATTATGCCTATATAAAGGGGTTGAGACCTTCATTTGTGATCAATCAAGAGTTGAATAGCAATACAAGTTTCCATATTCTCTCAAACTCTCTTGCATCATTGTGTGCTTCTTGAGTGGGTCAAGTACTTAAGCAATGTGAGTCCTAAGTGATCAAGGGAAAAAGACTGACTTGAGCTAAGCGAAAGAGTGCTAACTCGAGTGCCACACGGTCTCTAGCAAGGTCGAAGACTAGGTCCATGACAAACAGTTGGTCGTGGCGCCATGTGATTGGCCACTACTTTGCTGCTTCAAAAATCCGCTGCTTCAAAAATCCAATGCTTCTAAAATTTACTCTCGGTAAAACAACAAAGAGAAAATTTTAGGAGTAAATAAATTAGAAAATTTCATTGTCGGCCTCTTCTTCGTTCATTCTCATCCTTCAAATATATATGGCCCTGTAAAGGTCACCTCTAAGCCCTGACAGTGATCAAATTGTGTTTGGAAGAATGTTTTAAAGATTAATGGAAAGAAATGAGTTAATTCTGTAGTTTTACTACTGTAGACTTATTAGTAGCTTAGAAGTTTGATGTATTGGTATGTTAAATACTTGGGACCAAAGGCTTAACCGGTTGTCAAGCTTAAGTTACAGATTTGATTACCCAGAAAAAGTTCAAGTATGTCGTTTGCAAAATTTGACGACATGAAATAAAATAAAAATAAGATGTCGGCGCCCGGCAAGCGTACCTGCTTTTTGGTTAGCCACTAGGGTCTCCTCTCCTCACCCGTCAAAGATGAAGAAGGCGACGTCAATGCAGAAGCAGTAGAACAATGATCTATCCCTTGTCGGAGTACACTCGTTGAAGCCATCAGTCTTAGCCGGTAAGGTGACACGTACATCGCCGGTGCTCTAATACCAGGAGGAGATTTTATTTTATTTTATTTTTGGGTGAAATATGAGATTTGATTACTCTTGATTTATATCTTTCACCTTAGTTATTAATGAGCTGGCACATCGTACATGTGAAGTTGTGGACTAATGGGGTTATTAACGTTAGTTTTAAATTCCCATCCCACTTATTTATAAGAACAAAATCTACTTCGCCCATCTGATGGGGTTTGTCGATTTTTTTTATACGTTGTCATTATTCTAAGGGGAAAAAAATGGTTTGCTTACTTGGTTGGAGTTCACAACTTTAATGGGTCTGGCTGGTCATAAAGAAAACCTGCACGGTGGATCCCATTTCTGTTTGAAAAAAATAATTGCCCTCTGAATGGTGATCAACAAAAAGTTTTACAGAAAAAAAAGATTTGTAAATCTAGAAGAGGTTGATATAGAAAATGTTTTATAATAATTACACAAATAATTGACACTGATATATATATATATATATATATATATATATATATATATATATATATATATATATATATATTTTCTTTTGTAATCAACGATCTATATTAAGACCAAGCAAGAAAAAGAAAAAACTAAAGTTATCCTCTTTTGTAAGTTTCCCTTAAAATTATAATAAATTTTTTTATTGTTAACTTGAAACCCAAATTTGATAGTATTAGAAATTTCAGAATGGCTGATTTTTGTAGGGGTGATCTAAGCATGCCAATTTGACCCGTTGGGCCAGATTCGGGCCGGGCCTAAGTTGGGCCGTCGGGCTTGGTCACGGGCCGGGCTGTGGGCTTTTAAAGGCTTGGGTTTCCGGCTTTTAAAAGACGATGTTAATTAAATTTCTTTGTTTTTTGTTTTCACACTTTTATCCATCATTACTATAGATAAGTTTGACAATAAATAAATAAAAAAATGGTAAAACGTATTGTAAACAATAGTTTGCCCTCATGGTTGCCTTTATAAGGGTCCTGATTTTAGTTATGTGACACGGTATACAATTGTTATACTTACCTCTCATCTCTCTTGTGGTGACAGGTGGTACAATTGTTATACTCACCTGTCATCTGGGCCCACTGACTGCATTAATGTTTAGCTCATCCGTTGGTAGACATTCTTACAAAAAATCAGCTTGTTTGATGATTTTTAGCCGTTGGTTTTAGAACTCACAAAAACAGTTTAATCCAACTGATAGAATCACGCCTTAAAAAGTACTAAAATCTAATGGCTTGAGATTACCAATCATGGCGATTTTTAGTGTCCGTCCACCAAAGGGTGGGCTAAACATCAATGCGGTCAATAAGCTCAGAGGGCAGCGTTGAGTAACAAAAAAGTGATACCTTGTTACATCTTTTTCCTAGAAAAAAAAAACATTCAATCAAGGCAATTTCTTTGGGTAATCAGTTATGTCAAATTTCGGGTCGGGCTCAGCCTGAATTTTGGGACCCAGGTCCGACCAATCTAATTCATGGCCCAGACAGGGCTGGGCCTCGGGCCAAATTGCCACCCGGTGATCTATATTGTGAGGAGATCATCCCCACAAAAAAATCAGCCATTGATTTATCTTCTACATGGGTACACTAAAATTGTGTCCGCTGAGCCTGACCCCATTAAAAATGCCTCTATTCTAAAGCCAAAACCTGGGTTGGAGTGCCACCGTGTGTGTTGGTGTACGCCCCACCCCCATGAGAGACCATAATATAAGTCACATGGCGCGCTTTTAGAGACCACTATATGGATATTTGTCCCATCCCTATGTGGACCTATATACCAAATATCAGGCTGATTAGTAATTTCAAACCTTTTAATCTGAGTAACCCAAATAATAGTCAAAATCTACTGTTAATAGTCAACCAATGAAAACCACTCCAATCAAATCCTTAAAAATCACTAATCAGGCTGAGTTTTCGCTTTTAGGTCCACCTATGGATGGACCAAACATCAATACGATCAGTGATCTCGAAGAGTGTGTAATATGTAAGGTGCACGTGCATTGTGTATGTAATATAATTCTACATGCAGTTGGGAACCATGCAATTATATGGAAGAATTATACTACAAAATGCATTTTGGGATGGTTTAAAGAAAGGTTTAAAGGAGGATGTTATAACGGTATAACGGACTGGGTGCATTACCATTTTTTCTGTTATAACGGCCACTATAACGAATTGTAACGCTCAGGGGCAACAACTGAAAATAACGGAAAAACGGAAAAAAAATGGTGCTGAAATTCAAAATTCAAAATTTAAAATTCAAATTTTCGCAAAACAGAAAATAACGAAAAAATAACCCAGGAAAAAACAGAAAAAATATCGGTTCGACCCTGTTGAATTGAAGTGTTTTGATTTTACATGGTAGTGATATTGAACACTTGCATGTATGGGGCACCGCTGCAAGCATTCGCTGGTAACATCATAAAGAGCAGATGGTTGAATTTTCCTTTGGGTCGGGCTCAAGGGACCCCCATTTCTGACCCCCATCTTGGCGTACCCACATAGAAGTTGAATCAATGGCTGATTTTTGATAGAGATGATAACCTCACCATATAGATCACCCCAACAAAAAATCAGCCCATTCTAAAATTTCTAACCCCATCAAATGTGGTTTTAAAGTTACGCTGTAAAAATCGACAGTCTATAATGCTTCAGCTTCTCAACCAGTCTATGAATATCAGAATGATTTGAATTTTTTTGAGGATGATCTCCTCACCATAGAGATCATCCTCACCAAAAATCAGCCATTGATTCATCTTCTATTTGGCTACGCCAAGATGGGGGTCAAAAAAGGGGTTCAGAAATGGGGGTCCCTTGAGCCCGACCCTTTTCCTTTTGGTTTTAAATCGTTCAACTTGTGTCAATAGTTCTTTCTTTCTCCCCGCCTTTAGGAAAGGAGTTTGGTTCGGAAAGAATTTCCTTCTTAATATTCATGCATTGATAAACGAACGTAAATTGATTTCATCAATAACAAGACATTTTATTATAGTTCAAAAGAAATACATTATCAAATGAAAACACGCAACCTTTCCCTACTTCAACTGGGTCCCACCCATTTATTCTAACTCCGAATATAACCCAATATGGACGGCAACGAGAAGACCCAATATGAACTGCAAATAAGTCATTAGAAGAGAATAGAAATCGGAAACTGAGTAAGAAGTAGAGACGAGGGGCATTAAGTGATATTTCTCAATCACCTCAAGCTTGATTCAACAATGAATAACATAACATCTCAATATGGGAATCCCAATACATTCCAACCCCGTATCCAGGTTTTAATTTGTGCTCTCTTGTTAATCAATCTTTTCTACGATAGAGTAAATTGACGATTATTTGCCCACCTCTTTAAGGTATTTATATGGTTTCTATTCTCGTTAAGATCTAATACTATAATTTCAATATGCCCACGTCCTTCTAAAATATTACAAAAGTTTATTGTCCACGTTTGGTAAAGATAATCGTGAACTTGTTAGTAACAAAATATAAATCTATCTTCAATATCAGATTTACTTTAAATTTTCTGATAATTCATGAATTGTTAGAGTCCGGTGATGGTGCAGGATTCTCATGTCTCATTTCTACCTCACTACATGAGATATGTCGGCCATTCGTTATCTCTTCTTCTTCAGATTTGGTTGGAAAGAAGTTGTGTTGAACTATCTTCTTCGTTGCCATTGAATTTCAAAACCTAAGAACATTGTAAAAATGCATCTATATTTATAAGGATACGGTAACATGTGGAATTGGAAAGTTTTAACCAAAATCATGGAAATGATTTCTACGATTTTAAGAGTAAAATCTTGGAAATGATTTCTTTTCTAAAATATAACAACTACAAAAATAAGAAGTAAACATAGCTTAGTTTCTTTTTTAATTTTTATCTTGGGGATCTGTGGGCATTAAAGATGCTGGTAAATCTATGATGCCGAATTTGAACAGCTTAGATTCTTTTTTATTTTTATTCTTTTTTATCTTAGTGATTTGCGGGCATTAAAAGCACGTGTAAATCTACGACGCAGATTTTGGTTTATTACTAAACTTTGTTAGGCTTTCCTTTTTCTTCAAATTCCAACTATTTTCTTTCCAGCTTTCCTTTTTAGTTAAGGAACCAAAAAGACGTTTTGTTCAAATACTCTATCCTACTTTCCATATGTGTCATCAATAACTAAAACGTCTTTTTTGTTAAGTTCCTTAATTTTTCCCTCTTGTATTTTCGGAGGCATCCAACTACGTTCGGGCTGGGACTTTCCACACCGCAGATATTAATGGTCCCTTCCCTTATCACCCTCTGATTATATGATTATGTGGACTTGGGGTGCACATACATACATACAGGGCCGGCTCCACCTTAAGGCCATTAAGGTGGTTGCCTAAGGCCTCCCCCCAGCCCAGGTCCCACTAACCACATGGGTTATTTAGCCCGCCCCTCGTTGGATATACGAACCAAAAATCAACCTGGTTGATTTTCTCTAGCCATAGATTTTAGTACTTGTTAGGACATGATTCTAGCCGTTGGATTTAAGCATGTTTTTTGGGTAGTAAATCAAATGGCTAGAAATTATCAATCAAGCTGATTTTTAGTGTGCTTATCCACCAACAGGTGGGCTCAACGTCCACACAGTCATTTGTTAAACATACAGTGTATTTCACGGGAAATTGCTAACTAGGGTTTGGCCCATTCCTAGATGGACCTACAGACCAAAATCAACCTGATTAGTGATCTAGCCGTTACATCCGAGTACACAAACTAATGCTCGAATCTCACGGCTGAAATTCAAATCATGAAAAATACTCAAATCTAACTGCTATAAATCACAATTGGGCTGATTTTTTTATCAGGTCCACTTAGGGATGGGTCAGTGGACTGGAAGAATGTGCCACGTGGCTAATAAGATGTCGTTTAGCTTCTTTTTTTTTTTGTTTTTTTTGTTCGACACGTCTGGGCATACATGCGGGCTTCACAAGACATCCAGCATTATTCCCAAAAATGTCCCTGTCTTGCTTCTACGCAGGGTTTGGCTAAAGGCTTAGAGCTGCATGTCTATTCTTAATTGAGGATGTGTTTGGATTTGATTGGCCTTTGTGGGTGTGAATGTACTATTCATTGCATTAGCACCACATTAACTCTATGAACATAGTTATTTTTGAAACCAAATACCCCCCTTAATCAAGAAAGGGCATTATCGGAATCCCACAATTTAGCACCAACCCATAAGATTAGGGTCGTGATGTAACAAGGTATACCTGAGATCTTTTCAAAGGCGGAAGCAGCGGCATTTTCGGTAGTCACCGCTGCCATCTGGGCCCACTGACCGTATGGATGTTTAGGTAGACGTTCATACCAAAAAAAACAACTTGTTTGATGATTTTTTGCCATTGGTTTTAGTACTGAAAAAATAGATTGCATTAAACGGCTATAAGAACGCCTTAAAAAAATGCTAAAATCTAATGGTTATAAATTACCAATGAGGGTGATTTTTGGTGTGTATATTCACCCATGGGTGGGATAAACATCCATGCGGTCAGTGGGCCCAGATGACAGTGGTGAGTAACAAAAATCGTGATTCCGCGTATGAAAAGTTTCGGGCACGTACCTTGTTACATTTTTTTCCTAAGATTATTCACTCCGCATTAAATGAACCAGAAATGCAACCATTGATTAAGAAAATAGAAAGATGTACAACCCAACGTGGCAATCAATACAGTTACTGTACATCTACAACAGGGACCCTAAAAAAAAGAGAGAAAAAACTAACTATATGTAGAAACTAACTATATAAGAGGGACTAAAATGTGACAAAATTTCTGGGCCGTCTGTTTTTTTTTTGTACAGATCCCCCGCCCCCGGTGGTGAAATCTGACGACCCATGTTTATTGCAATCATCAGCAGCTCAAGGCTTCATACTTCACGGGAATTGGACGGTTATAACCGACCTGTGATAGCAAGTTCCCAACAGTGGCGATGTCCCGACAAAAAACTCCTTGAAAAACTGATGCTGCTGTCGAACTCTCTGCCAACTCGATGCTGTCTAGATTGTAATCTGATGGACCAATCCGTTTCCGATCTGGTTTACTTAATTCCCCTTCCGATTTTGGTTCTGGCACTGGAACTGGAACTGGAACTGGAACTGGAACTGGTACTGATACTGGAACGGGAACTGGAACCACCGTTGATGCTGCCTGTAGTGCAGCTGTTGCTTTTTGCCTCTGCTTCTCAGCTGCCTCCTCATCCATGATCGTAGCCATCACGCTCGAATACCCCTTCTGTAGCATGCGATAGAGCAACAATGCGGACATCCTTGCTTGATCCTTGACCAAATCAAGATCATGATGTTCCACAAACTCACATCGATCGACAAAATTTGTTGCCTTTTCTGGTCTATGTCGCAAGCAGAGCAATAGATGTGCCCGTTCCAATTCTGATCGCAAGCATCCGCGCCTTAACCCAATTAAAGCATAATAATCCACATTCCCTGTCTCTCCCAATGCAACTCTCTGCCTCAATTCCTGGATCTTTGAGGTCAATGCTCGGAGATTGCTCGGTACATCACGGAAGTGAACGTTGTGTCGCTTCCAGGCAGGGCCGGGGAGCTTTCGATCTCGCAGGATCGAATCGTAGAGGAGTTTCAAGTGTTCAAGATCTCGAAGGCAATCTGGGAGGCATCGAATGGTTTCTAAAAGAGCAGCCCGTGTGGTGAGGGCCTGTATACTGGTTGGATCAAGTGCTAGTGTACGATTGCAATCAGCAATTGACTCAGCAATTCGACCTGCAGCCCGGTATGCTGCTGCCCGATGCACATAACATTCGGCGAGGAAACCCTGTGGGGTCCCACGGCGGCCATCTAAGATCTTGGAGAAGTGACGAATGGCCTCAGAGTAGAGGCCCGCATCAAGAGCAGCAATTGCCGCTGTGCGTCGACAGAGGAGGAGCTTGATGTGGCCAAGAAGTTGTGCGACGTTCTCCGCTTCTGTTGGAGGCGGATTGTTGTTGTTGTTGTCTATATCGCCGCAGTTTGCGACATTGGACAAGGAGAAGCTGTCGTCAGACCAGCACACGCTTTCGCGACGGAGAGCAGCAGTAGCTTGGCGCTTTCCGGTCTGAAGTAGAACCATAGCGTCTTCCATTAGTCCAAGATGGTAACAAGCTTGTCCTATGACCAAGTATCTGCATTGTAAATAAAGAGATGGTAAGCCACCGGTCTGATTATTTGAACCGGCCTGTCCATATTATCAAAACGGGCCGGTTCACAGAAACAATATTTCAATAAATGCCAATACTACCGTCAGAATGATTGGATAAAAAAAATCCAATCTTTTGTCGTAATTTTGTGGTGGTGTTTTGGTCAAAGTTAGATATTCCGGTATGGATGGCGTCGGATTCGCTTAAAAAAGGAAAAATGTTTCTGCTTTTGATTCAAACGTGTTTACTTAATTGAAGTAGGACTAGGAGAGACCGGTTCGGAGGTAACAAACCGTCCGGTTCTCAATTTGAAACCAGAAATTATAGAAAATAGATGAAGAACTTTACCTCCATGGCCCTTCTTTTTCACAGCTTTTACAGAGCCCAGCCATGACCTTCTTCTTAAGGTCAGAAACAGAGAAGCATTTGAAGGACGAGTCTCGCTCGGACGAGTCAGAAGATGAGTTATCAGAGAGGAGCTTGACTCGCTCCCTCGAGAGCTGCTGAGAAGAGTTGTCTGAGGAAAGAGACGATTCTTCGGAGACCATCTTGAAGCTGGGTATGTGTTCTTGAAGCATATCGGCCACTTCCTTGAATCGCCGGATGTAGAGGAGGGATCGAGCTTTGAGCTCGATGGCGGCTTCGAGACGAGGAGAGAGTGCGAGGGCCGCATCTAGGAGATTGAGGGCCGAAGCGATGTCAGACTGCTCTTGGGTTGCGACGAGGACTCGAGCGTCTTTTACATATCGGTCTACCATCTGTGCAAGTGAATGGAAGGAAATGCAGGTTACTGAGTTTTTCGCAGAGAAGAATTAAAACCGAGAAGATTGCATTTAAAAAAAAAAAAAACAGAAGAAAAGGAAGACAAAACACATTTGCACGGTTGCACCTCTGAAGCTCAGAAAACCCAAAAACCCATTTGTGAAAAATCATCAAACCCCAACCTAAAACTAAAAACAAAGAGAAAAAAAAACACATTTCGATTCACACCTCCGAAAAACAACTCAACAACACAATAACCTGAAAAAAAAAAAAAAAAACAAAACGAAATACCCCTTACATATTCAGAAACTTTTAAAAACAAAAACAACAACAAAGAAGCAATAAACAGAGGAAACCCCACCTTTCTGTTGCTGAGCCACCAATGCTTCTTCTCCCCACCAGCCAAAGACGGAGAAGTCGACATGGTTGCAGAACCATCAACTTTCTTCTCAAAACTTCCTCATTTTTCTCCCATTTAGGAAGAAAAAGAAAACAAACATAGAGAGATGCAGAGAAGAAACAAAGACTGGGTTTTAAACCTAGAGTTCCATGAGTAAATAAGGTGTTGAAGAGGGAAAAAACCCCAAAAGAAATGCCAGCTTTGACTCCAGAGAAAGCTTTGATCCTTCAAATTCTTCGCTGGCACAGATGCCTCTCTCTCTCTCTCTCCGTCAGTCTTCCACCTCACGCTACCCTCCTCTACTACTCAAATCTTTATTACCTCAACCTCCCAGTTTAAAAGCGGAAATAGACGTACCGCTTGACTGCCCCCACCCGGTAAAACCTTCACTATCACCGGGTATAGCCGGTGAACCGTCACGGGTCTCGGGCTTCAATACCAGGGTAAAAGATAAGACGCCAGCAAATTGCTCAAACAGGTAGTAAGTTGTGGATAATGTAAAACATTCCCCCTATTTATTAGGGACCAGCTCCGTTTTACAAATATATCCTTGTGGTTTTATTGGAATGACTACTTTGTCCTTCCCACTGACCCCATTTTAATTAGGGAAAGATCTTCGCTAATTGAGGAAGTTCTTCGCTAATTGAGGAAGTACTTGATGGTTTGTACCTTTCCCCTTAGTCATACAATGATGCCAGTCATCAAAGGAGCAAATCTGTTGGTCTGCCATTACCATTTGGTGGGCCCTAGTTTTAAGAATCAACTTGATTAATAATATCACTTCTCGATTGGAAGATTTAATAGAAAATGTAGGTTGGACGGTATGGGATTTGATTTATAACCATCAGGAGGGTATTTCAACGGCTAAACGGTGTAGATTTATGGGCAACGGATAATTTATACGGTCCACGTCCACGAACCTCTTATGATTTCATTGTGAGCATCCCCATTGATTCTTTGGTGCCTTATTGTGTGGAGTTTGTGCACGGACATCACGGACATCTCGACGACGACGATCTCGGATCCACCACTGTTCACCACGGCGATGTCAGTAGAACCACTATGACCACAAAATTTGGTAGTTGTGGGAAGCAAGGTTTAAAAGGGTTATAACGGTATAACGGACTGAGGGCATTACCATTTTTGCTGTTATAACGGCAGTTATAACAAATTGTGACGCTCGGGCAAACATGAAAAAATAACGGAAATAATGGCCTTCTCACAAATTTTTTTCAAAAATAACAGTCGTTATTTTCGTTATAATGGCCTGTATTTTTTAAGCGTTTTAACGGTACATAACGTAACGGGAGAGGTACGAATCCGTTATAATGGCCGTTATTTTTCCCTTTGGGTCAATTGAGGATTGATTAGAGGTAAGATAGTGGGGAGATTTTAGTCATTTAGACAAAAGATAAAGGAGGATTAGGTAATATCAATTAACAAGCACTCACTATATTTATGGGGAGGGAAAGTGACGTATCTTGTAAGGCACAAGAATCACACTTTTTCTTTTGTTTTGTTTTTTTGCTTTTTCATCCATATTTATTAATGAGGCACATGTGGATAGATGGGGTTTGTCTTAAAGCCTCTCTAATTTCCCATCCCTGTTAACCACTTAAAAGGGACAGGTCCTTCGACCTCGTGTGTGGACCCCTCCCTCCCTTCTCTCATGTTAAGCTTGTGCCACGTCATTAATAAATCTAGAATGTATCCACGTGTCACTTCAATATATTGGGTTCCAAATTATTAAGACACATCCTTCGTTATCCAGCTCACCTTACATGATTATGAGTAGAGCTGTCAATGGATCAAGTCCGGACCGGACCAGACCGGGGTAAGTCCAGACCGGATCCAATAGCTTATGGGATCAGAAATTTAGATCCAGGACCGATCGATCTGATAGCTTATTGGATCATAATTCGGAAGTCCAAGATGGGGACGTCCGATCCACTGATTATGGGTTGTTCAAGAAAATTTTAGTCTGTGGAACATTTTTATTACCGTTATAACGAAAATAACGGCCGTTATAACGGATTCAGACCTCCCCTGTTACGTTATGTACCGCTAAAACACCCAGAAAATAACGGCCATTTTTTAAATTCAAATTTCAGTACCTTTTTTCCGTTATTTTCTGTTTTTACCCTATGAGCATTACAATTCATTATAACTGAAAAATCGGTAACCCCCCAGCCCGATATAACGGCCCTTTTAAACCTTGCATAAAAGTACACCACCTGACGCACTCTTTGCCCCACTGATGCATGGATCTACAAATCAGAAATCAGTCTGATTAGTTATCTCTAGCCATTCAATCTTAGTATCCAAAAAAATGTTCAAATCCAGCAGTTAAAGACCATCCCATGAAAAACGTTGGAGTCCAATGGCTAAAGATCACCAATCAAGCTGATTCTTGGAGTGTCGGTCTATCAAGTGGTGAGCCAATCATTTAAGAGTCTGAGGGCTAGGTGGTGCATTTTATGCATTCCACAGCGAAAAAATGCTCCACATAATAAATCGGTTCGGTTCTTCACTGTTTATCGGTCTAGTAATTAGGTGTATATACCAAGGTTTAAAGGAGGCCGTTTTAACAGTTAAACGGACTTGGGGCGTTACCGTTTAAACGGATTGAAACGGACGGGGGCAAAAATGAAAAAAAAAATGGGAAAAATAGAATTGAAAAAAAAAAAAAAATTTAACTGATTTTAACGGAATTAAATGGCCGTTTTTTTCACATAATTTTTCAGAATTAAACGACTGTTTTAACGATTTTAACAGCCGTTAAAACAAAAAAAAATGGCCGTTTTATTCAAAACCGATAAAATGTGTTTAAGCGGTTTTAACGGAAATGAGTTTGGGGCTTTACCGTTTAAACGGCTGTTAAAATCGTTTAAACGGCCATTTTTAAATCCACGGATTCGGACCTCCCCGTTACGTTATGTACTGTTAAAACGCTCTAAAAATAACAACCATTATTTTTTGAAAAATTTTATGAAAAAAATGGCCGTTATTTTTCGTTTTTGAAAATTCAAATTTCAATTTCAAAACTTGAATTTCAGCACCATTTTTCTGTTATTTCTGTTATTCCCGTTATTTCCCCCTTTTGCCCCTGAGCGTTACAATTCGTTGTACCGGCCGTTATAACAGAAAAACAGTAACGCCCCCAGTCTGTTATACCGTTATAACGGCCCCTTTTAAACCTCGGTATAACTATAAACTATAAAGTTTTGTAATATTATGGTGACATTTATTTTGTAACTATTTAAATGGATTAGGCTTACTTGATAAACCGGTCTCTTGGATAGGTTTCTTTCAGGAAATGTGGGCCCTCAAACTCCACCTAGGATACGGGTAGAGTTGCGGGAAAAATTGGACGTGGAGCAATTCTTTGTTCTCGACGTGTGGTCCCAATTAAGGGTATATATCATTGTGTCAAATCATGTGGGCCTTACTCTTCCATGTACAGATGGCGCTCCTGCATAGTTCCACATGCCTGCATAAAAACTCCTTTTTTGATATGTCATCATGTCAAATCATCTGGACCTTTCACTCTTCAATTTACAGATGGCGTACCTGTTTAGCTCCACATGCCTGCATAAAAACTGCTCCACGTAAAAAATATCTCTATAATTATTGGAATACTTTGCGGTCCACATTTGACGAATGAGGCTCCTTTCTGTAAGGACAAATCCAAGAGGCCCACTTGGGTTAGTTGATGGAGTCTTTTTAAGAATAAATTTTGGATGACTGACGTTGATGACGGACGGACGGACCGACCAAATAATGAGCCACGTGTCACTCTCTTAGATACCACTGACCGTATGCATATTTTTGGATCATCCCTACGTAGACCTACATACCAAAAATTAGCCTGTAGGTCTCCAAGGCCAAACATCCATACGGTCAGTTGTCTTTAAGAGTGTGCCACGTGGCTGTCTTGTTTACAATGTATATATACCATGTAGTTGCTTCTTCTGTCTGTGGACGAGCCTTTCCTGCTATATAGAGTTGTACAGTCGACGAGCTATAACCAACTTCAATTGAAGTTGCACAGGGAGGGGGGGCGACCTCAGCTTCTAAGGGGTGCCCTCCGCACTCCCTACCTATTTCCAATGGGAATGAATCCTAAGGTGATAGAGTGCTACTAAAGTCAAAATTCAGGAAACACTTGCAAACAAGTAGAACCATTTTATGTCCCATCCTTGTTCTTGTATGCATTTTGTGTCCCACCTACCCTACAAATGAAAATGACCATTTTACCCAGGGTATTAAGTCTTCATATTGTGACCCCACTTGTGAACATAACTGCTTTTCTCTATTGGTACAGAATTTGAACTTTGAAGCTAGAACAACAATAAATTTGTCATCTTATACATTGTTGTAGGGTTGTTAACAGGTCCAGGTCGAGCCTGATTATTCATTGGATTTAAAAGATGGATCTAAACCAGACCAAATCAATTAGGTCTATCGGGTATTTGGTTAACAGGTTTGGGTAATTGAGAGAAAATTCTGTATATCAAGGTACCTTGACCATACCCGATTATAAATCATGTCGAAAAAGATAGACCCGAACCTTAGCTATCTGGTTCGGACGTGGAACTGAAGTATATAATAGGTTCTGGTTCTTAGTACACTGGTATCTGGACCGAACTAGAACAGAAACAGACATATATAGTAGTGATGAAAATGTCAAGCTTTTTTCAATAACTTAGTATGAAAATTATTTTATTTATTTAGTTATTTTTCACATTTTTATATACCTGATGGGAGAACAGGAAGTTTCTCGGTTCCGATTCTGGATCCACTTGTTTAGGAACCTGAACCGATAAGAACCGGAACTGGAACCATCATACCGTAACGTAACAAAATTAACTAGGTTGTCACAATATGTAGTAGAGCTGGAAATATTAAAAAGAATAATTAACTTATTTGCTTTTCTCAAACAAGGCCAACTAGCTAGGTTTTATATTAGGCCATGTGAGGGTACCCTCCAACTAACATGCAGAACCCAATATAACGCCGTTCATGGTGCTGCTATCGAGTGGAATTGGGCATATCTGACCTTTGCGTGGATTTTATCACCTTTTTAAGGAACCCCCATTTGCAAGGGTGACCTTAAAAATAAGGGAAAGCTTCGTGTATGCTAAGGACTTCACGCCCTTGACATCATGGCACATCTTTAATTTGTTACCTCCGTAATACAATATTAATTATTTGATAATGGGGTGGCACTGACCACCCCCATTCTCTAGACATGTCTACTGCAAGGGAGCATGGTGACGAGAACCCCCAAAGATTCTCGTCTCAATTACTTAGATAAGCTATGGTTTTTTTTTTAATTTTTTTTTATAAGTAACATATAAGCTACGGTATGACGGCACGAACGGAAACGATATTATATTTTGACGGCCAATCATCGTTCGATGCTGTATCCAACGTCGACTTGTTCCCCTCGGTTGAAGAGGGGTGTTTCAGTGAACAAGTGTCTGCGGATTGAATTTCACGTGGGATGGCGACCCATGTGCCATTTGGCGGCTACTCACGAATTTCATGATAGTGAATGCTATTGGCCAACAATGCCAGCCTAATCGGGGTGTTTAAGGCTAATTTTAGCTGACAATGTAGCTAACTCTAGGTATCGGTTGTTCCCTCCGAGACATAGTTCCTGGTGAATATCACTTTTGTCATAAATTTATTTTTCAGTTGTTACGATCATGGCCTAAAAAAAATGTCATAACGGCAGTTATAATGGCTGTTACAATAGACATAAATGGTAATATAACGTCATAACGGTCCACTTAAAGATCGTTGAACAATTGGATTCCAATGCACTTAGGAATTTATCCCAATTAATATAGGTAAGCACATAAGCAAGGATCTTCGAGTACATCATAAATAGTTTTTATGATTTTTCTGAAAAAAGATATTATATATACAGCCGTACGACAAATTGCTAACAGTTTAAAGGTAAATTGGATAATTGAATTTAAACATGTAATCAAGGTTTAAAAGGGGCCGTTATAATGGTATAACAGACTGGGGGCGTTACCGTTTTAACAGCCGTTATAACGAATTGTAATGCTCAGGGGCAAAAATGAAAAATAATGGTGCTGAAAATTTGGGATTTCAAATTTCCAAAACGAAAATAACAAAATAACAGCCATTTTTGTCTACAAAATTTTTCAGAAAATAACGGTTTGTTATTTTGTTACGGAAAATTTCTTAAACAAAAAAAAGTTTAAACTATTTACAAAAACAAACAAAAAAACTTTTGAAAATTTACGAAAAAAAAATTAATCTCCGACAAAAATTAAAGCAAACATATGCCCTTTAGAAGGGTGTTTGCCCATTGACGAGTAAAACTTCTTTCACAATGCAATATGAGTCACGTGGCACACTTTTAGTGGACGCTGACTGTATGGATGTTTGGCCAGTCCCTCCGTGGACCTGCAAACCTTTGGATCTTTGCACTCAAATAACGCTCAATAATGCTCCTACGAGTTAAAATCAACCCATGAAAATAACTTCAATCCAACGCTTAGAAACCATTGATAATGTTTATTTTTGGTGTGTAAGTCCACCTTGTGATTGGCCAAACATCCATACGGTCACTGTCCACTAAGTGTGTGCTATGTGGCTCGTATTGTATTGCAACAGAAGTTTTACTCGTCCAATGGAAAACGCCATTTATCAGCTTTAAGTTTATTTTTGTTCTTGTAAATAGTTTAAACTTTTTTTTTTTGTTTAAGAAATTTTCCATTTTCGTTATAACAGATAAATAACAGAAAATAATAGCAGTTATTTTTAAAGCTTTTTAATGGTACATAACGTAACAGGAGAGGCCCGAATCCATTATAACGGCCGTTTTTTAAACCATGCATGTAATTACAAGAATACAATTGACATAAAAATCCTAACCAGAAATGAAATTAGGAAGGCTACACATGTCGCTTTCTGTCTCAATCCCTCCACTCAAGGAGAAAGCAACACCTCCATCCCATCCTCTCCTCGTCCAATTAAAATGAAAGAAAGTAGGTAACATGGTCCATGATTCTCACGGGAATTTTATTAAAAGCGGTTACCCAACGGACCCACACCTGATCTATCATTTTCGACTTATGGTATGTTTAGTAGGTCACCGTGGCGGGAAAATAAAATATTTATGCGCACTAATATTCACCGGGTCGTTTGGCATGCATTTACCTGCGCCGAATATTTAGCCGGGCCCACAAATTTGTCAGCCGCGGCAGGAAAATATTTCTCACGAAAAAATCACTATTTTCAATAAAAATAAGTTTTTTAATAAATAAAAAAGATAAAAGTTAGTTTTTTTTTATCCTTTGTCCTAATATGTGGATCCCACACTCGCTTAACCCATATTTGACTTACTTTAATATGTGGGACCCACACAAATTGAAAGAAAATGAAGTAAGCTAGCTAATACACATGTCAAACGTTGTTAAATATTAATATGCTTAAATATTTAGCGAAGATAATATTCGTTTGGCTAAATATTCGCTATTGGAACTCTTTTTATCACGTGCCAAACAGGCCCTAAATCAATAATTGGGAGGTTGGGTCTAAGACTCTAAGTACACAAATATGCAAGTTTAGAATATAATACAGACCCGACACCAAATACCCGATTCGTTTGACCGGATCCGGAACCATATTTTAGACCCGACTACTAATTGATTTGGGTATAGATATAATATTGTTGCTGTTGTCAGTTATTTAACCATTATTTTAAAAAAAAAAACGAGGATTCTGTCAGTTACGACGTTATAACGGTCCCTTTTACTTGATGCAAGGACTGATTGCTGAGTTGACACATTCTCAAGCAGTTATTCCAATTTCCAACTAAAATTGCTTTTTGAGCCATGGGATGAAATGTTGCAAAGTTTTGGAATCTTTAGAGCCCACTCCCACGTGCCGCCTTTTAACAAAGTCTTCTCTTTCCACTGGAAATAAAGCTGGAAAATACCTTCCCAATCCTTCCCATTCAAGAAAGGCACATACTGTAACTTTCAATCATTTCTGTTACATTTTGTGATGAAAGGCATAGTCTGCGGTTGCCCGATGTACGACAACAACATGTCTAGAATGACGTATTTTCTCCGTCCCCCGATCAACTTTGGTTCCCGGGATTGCGATATGATAAGCTATTGGATTAGTTTATCCGGATCGAACCTTATCCGCTTCAATAATGAAATCTATTATTGCCAGTGAACTGCATTTTTCCCAATTGTTATTTGACTTGAGAATTTGCATCTTTTGTTTCCATAACGGGTTAATCTCTCAATGTTGGGTCATCCGTATACGATCCCTAAGCTCCAATTGCTTATTGGATTGGATTTGGATCCCATCCATTGGAACCTTACGGGTCTGGAATTTGGATTGAGTAGGCCTACTATTGGGTCGGTCTTGGATCAACCCTAATTAGGATGGATCGGGCCCAATCACATTATTGCAAGTGTTCGCGCATTTTTGTGTGGTACCATCTACTTCGTGAGGTATACTGATCGTAAACACTTGTAAGTATACCAAACTCCTTCAAATCAACATGATTGGTGATTTGAATCATTGAATTTTTTTTTCCATCATGGACTTAGAACCAATTCAATTTATTAAGGGAGAAAGGCAGGCTCCTAGGAGCGCGAGAGGCATCTATGCACCAGGGTCGCACAGATCAACTAAAATGGCCCTGCTCAAGTTGTGCCACGTCCTCAATTTTAAAAAGTAAAAAAAAAAGGAAAAAACGTAAAAAATAATCAAAACCAACTTGCGGTTGTGTTAGTAGTTGTAATAGATCTCTTCTATACATTAAAGTTCCCACTTAAATACAAAATTCTCGAAAAATTATTCGCGGCATTCTGAAATAGAATCTAGACCCTTGGAATATCAAAATTTTAGTAGATAAGATGATGAGCTGCACTTCATAAACATGTTCATGAAGCCCCATGATTGGAAAACAAAAAAAAAAAAAATCACCCATCAGTCTGATTTTTGGTGTGAGCCACTCGAGGTATAAACCAAACATTCATACGGTTAGTGGGCCCTAAAAAGTGTGCCAAATAGCATTTTGGGGAGTTCGATCAGTGTATACTATATCTTTATGAAATTATTGTCTACTAAAGGTGGGCGGGGCTCAGGTGCCCTCGGCATGTGCGCTTCACATGCATCCTATAGGGACAAATCTCGTCCACACAGCCCTCGAGGCTCCCAAGATCTTTGAGATAGAATCAGGCGGTCAAATTTTGGCCAAGAACTTCAAGGAGCTCTTGTGAATTCTATGTTGAGGCAGACTTTCAGGCTGATTGATCTCGAATTACAAAAGATCAGATTATTTTTCGTTTCTCTGTCATTGACTCATTGGGATACGTTCTTGCTGCAAAAGACACTACGAGGTTCAAGTTTAAAAAATCGTAGTTTCCTTAATCGAAACGGTTAAGGATTGTTCCTAAGTTTAAAAATTCGTTCCGAATAAGAATAAAATTGAAACAAAAATGTTTTGATTTGGAATGGTTGTAATCTGTTCAGAGTTGGGAACAGTTTTTAGCCGTTCCTTAGATATAAAACCATTCCTAAAATAGGGCCTAAATCGTTTCTGTTTGAAAAAAATAAAGGGCTCTTCTGCTTTACCCCCTTACTTTATTGATGCAATTTGCATCTCACCCAATGTTTTTAAAATATTTGCATCTCACCCTTTGACCATGGTCAACGTCGTTGACCATAGAGGGTCTTCTGATGGACATCCCAATATTTTTTTAAATGACTATAATGACCTTGGGTGAGACACAAATATTTTAAAAACATTGGGTGCGATGCAAATTACATCAATAAAGTAAGGGGGACAAGCAAAAAAAATAGTTCAGGTTTTTTCATTTTTTTTTTGAGGATTGTGAGCTCAACCTTTTTTTTGAGGACTTTGAACTATAAAAAGAAGGAAAAAGATGTAACAAGGTGTGTCTGAAACATTTTTAAATGTGGAAGCACGGTTTTGTTACTCACTACTATCATCTGGGCCACTGACTGCATGGATGTTTATCCCACCCCTTGGTCGTTATACACACCAAAAATCACCCTGATTGGTAATCTACAACCATTAGATTTTAGCACTTTTTAAGGCATTCTTATAGCCGTTGAATTCAACCATTTTTTTTAGTACTAAAACCAGTGGCTAAAAATCATCAAACAAGCTGATTTTTGGTATGGATGTCTACTAAGGGGTGGGCTAAACATCCATGCAGTCAGTGGGCCCAGATGGCAGCGGTGACTACCCAAAATGCCGCTTCCGCATTTGAAAAGATCTCAGTATACCTTGTCACATCACGGCCCTAAAAGGAATACAGCTTCACAGGTTGTTAAGCACGCTAATGTCCCTCGTCAATGATGGGGACCGCGATCAGCGGCGGAGCCAGGAATTTGTTCAAGGGGGGGCACAATCAATTGAGTAGAACCGCCCATGGTTTAAAAAACGGCTATTATAACGAGAATAACAGTCGTTATAACGGATTCGGACCTCCCCCGTTACGTTATGTACAGTTAAAACGCCCAAAAAATAATGGGTGTTACTTTGTTATAACGATCGTTATTTTTCCATTATATCGAAAGTAACGACCGTTATTTGCTGGAACTTTTTGTGAAAAAAACGGACGTTTTTTCTGTTATTTTCCGTTTTTAAAATTAAAATTTCGAAATTAGAATTCAAGTGCCATATTTTCTGTTTTCTTTTTTTCATTTTTGCAATGAGCTGATGAGCTTTACAATTCATTATGATGGAAAATCGGTAACGCCTCCAGTCCGTTATACAATTATAATGACCCCTTTTAAACCTTGGAACCGCCTACAATATGAGCCACGTGGCATATTCTTAGAGATTTCTGACCAAATGGATGTTTGGCACAACCCTAGATGAACATATAGACCAAAAATTAGCCCGTTCAGTGATTTCTACGCATTGGATTAGGGTCGTTTTCATGGCTTGATTTTTAACCAGGGAATTCGAGCATTATTTGGGGTACTAATATTGAATGGTTTCAAACCTTCAACCAGACTGCTTTTTGGTCTATAGGTCGACTTAGTGACTGCCCAAACATCAATACGGTCAGCGTCCTCTAATAGGGGGTACTAAACTAAAATTGAAGGGGCACTAAGTGCAAATAAAATAAAAAAGTTTCCGAAATTTTCTTTCCGTCTTCAAGATTTTTAAAGTTGAGGGGGGGCACGTGCCCCTCTGGCCCCTTACTGGCTCCACCACTGACCACAATATGAGCTGCATGGCACATTCTTAGAGGTCACTAGCTTACGGATGTTGAGTCCATCGCTAGGTGGAGCTACATACCAAATATGAGCCTGATTAGTGATTTCAAACCATTGGATCTTTGTACCCCAAATAATGTTCAAAATCTACGGATGAAATCAACCAAGGAAAACGACTCTAATCCAATGCTTAAAAAGTAACAATCAGATTAATGTTTTGGTCTGTAGGTCCACCTGCGGTTCGGCCAAAAGTAAATGAAGAAGGTTTTGAGCTCACAATCCTCAAAAAAAAATAAAAAAAAATAAAAAAATCATCGGAAAAGAAAAAGATCTTTTGCTTGTCCCCTAACTTTATTGATACAATTTGCATCGCACCCAATGTTTTTAAAATATTTGGGTCTCACCCAAGGTCATTTAAAAAATATTGGGATATCCATCCAAAGACCGCCTATGGTGGACGACTTTGACCATGGTTAAAGGGTGAGACACAAATATTTTGAAAACATTTGGTGAGATGCAAATTGCATCAATAAAGTAAGGGGGTAAAGCAAAAAAGTCCAAAAAATAAAATGAATGGTTATGAACTGTTCCTGATTTACTTCAGCCGTTCTAAAATTATTGTGAGAATGGAAGAGGCTTCCATGCGCGAGGACCGTATGGAGCAAACAAAACGGCCTGTTCTGTGCTTGCCACATCAGCAAAAAATTAAAAAGGAAAAAAAAAATCAAAACCAACAATCTGGGTTGCGGTTGCGGTTGCCTAGTAATTTTACTTTTTTGCTGATGTGGCAAGCACAGAGTAGGGCCGTTCTGTTTGCTCTACACTCCCTGTGACAACTGTGCTAGGAATGACTTACAACCATTCCAAATTGGTTTAAAAGTGGTTATGAACCAGTCCAATTAGGAATGATCTTTCCCTGGGAGTCTTAATTTTGTCTGCCCCTACCTTTTGAGGGTTGTCTGAGAACTTTTGTTCTCGGGACTCGTATCTCAAGGATGTCACTTGGCGTCATCGATGTGTTAGTGAGACACATTTACCATCACGGATGTTAAGTTGCATTACCTTCAATGCACCGAGGTTGTTAATTGTTAAATACTAGTAAATGACCCATACCCACGGCCAGTGGCGGGGCTAGGATTTTGTTCAAGGGTGAGCAATTTTGTACATATTTTGTTGGGCAAAAGTGTGCTTTTTAAGGTGGGCAAAATGGTACTTTGAAAGAAAACGAAAATTCCTTTCTGAACTTTTAAAGTTGACGCCACTACCCACGACACTCTCTAACAAAAGCATTTGCAAAAATTGGGTGCCTTCGGCACTGAAAGGGACTGGGGGCATTACCATTTCTTTCACATTATAACAGATTGTAACGCACAGGCAAAAATAGAAAAAATGAGAAATTAAAATATATAATAGAAAATAACAGTACTAAAATTAAAATTTGAATTTAAAATTTTCTATCTGTTGCACCCACTGGTCAAACGGAGCGAGGATGGGCAACTTCCAAAATACCCTTTTGCCCACCTTGAAAAAGTACAATATTGTCGACCCTGGAACAAAATCTGTACAATATTGCCCACCCTCCGCTACTGGAAATGTGTGGGAGTGGCTGTATAAATGAGAGGGATTGAGTGGGTGAAATCTAAACGTCCACATTAGATGGATGATTTGATCTCAGCCACTCTTTATCTTATCAAGTAGGATAAGATAAGAGATAAGACAACTGAGCTGTTTTGTTATATAGACTAGTGGGTGGCCTCCCCAACAAAGCATTTGCCCAAATCGGGTGTGAGTGGGTGAGATCCACCATCCAATTGAGGATAAGATCTCAGCCATCTATATGAAGCCTATAAGAGGGGGAGACAACTGAGCTGATTTGTTATATAGATGGATTGGATGAGCAGTTCAATTATCAAGGATTAATCTCTTTATTGAAAGCAAATTAACATTCAAAAGTTCAGCTACATGAAATTAATCCCATTTTTCATGAATGAGTTGGAACTGTTTGTTCAAACAATCTAAACCTCTTTCTTCAGGCCTTACAGGAATCTACTCTCCCTGCAACATTGGTAAACCAAACATAATTAATGTAATTTTTTCTCCTTAAATATGCTAAAAATAATCAGAACCGGTTCGATTATGAACTCACTAGGCTATCCCTGCCAGATGTACAAGCCGGTCTCCGAGGGGGGAGTTGTTGGTGAGGCGTTCGCTATATATTTCCAAGTCGCATTCCATCCACAAACCAATTAATTTATTATTAATAATATTCATTTACAGATTATAGCATAATTACAAGTACATGAAAAACCACACAATATATCATAATAATACCTGTAATTTTGGACGTAAAGTCTCTACCGCTGCTCTCGATTTTTGACCCAAGCCTGCCCCTTGCTGTGTACAAATTAAATTCAACGGACGAAATTATATAATTAGTTATTTTCTGATAAATCCCTAATAATACATGAAAATATTGATAAATTTCTTAACCTAAACTATATTTTAAATTTTAATCTCATTCGTTTATCGGAATTACCTTGCCTAAGGCCCAATCAGCAGAATCGAAGAATGCACGTTCGTGATCCTGGAAAAAAAATTGAAACAAATAATTTAATAATTAATTAATTGAGAATATATTTTAGATAAAATAGAGCTAAAATTAAAAGGACTTCCATATGGGGAGAGCATGTTTCTTGATAGAGGTTACCTTTGAGATCAAGGGCTTCTTTTTGGGCACAAGTCCTCCATATTTCTTCCCTACGGAGTTGGTCTGTCGGTAAACAAATAGAGATATAATTCACAATCTAACTAGTGCGGAGACACTGCTTATAATCAGTAAAATACATGAGTCCCAATGATTTCAAGTTACCCGATGTATCCGGCCAGGATCATTCGAGTTCGGGTACATCTCTTTTGGACCCAATTGATAATTCGGTCAGGTATCAGTACCATGTTCAAAAGTTCGTGAATAGGATGTTGTTCGGTTTGTTTGTTTTTTATTTTTTTTTATGAATAATTCATTCGGATCGCGAATTTTATCGGGAATAATTCGAGAATTTACTAACTACGATCAATACTTTAAAATACATGATATTTCCTAGACCTAATCCTCGAACCGATGGTCCCAATTCATTCGGATGTGTCGCTATCTATCTTTAAGTCCTGATAATTAATCGGGTTGTGTTCGAACCAAACCTGACACATTGACACCCCTAATCCATACGCCTACTAGCGAGGCGAAGGACTGACCTGTAAGACGGATAAGGAAACTTCAATACGCTCAAAGTTGTTTGTGCCACGTGGCATCCAATTGGGCAATCTGATCACATATATGTGGTCCACGAATTGGTGAACTGCCGCCCAAAAAATCGTCCTCGTTGGTGCTTCCTAACCATTAGATTTTTTTCAATTTCATTAGGGACTCGTGAGGTCCAGAAAGTCCTTGGATGAAAAGTATTGGGCCCAGGCCCATGATAAAGAAAACAAAATGCTCAAGCCTCAAACTACGAATCAGGCTATATTTTAGAGTGTGACTTCACCAATGGGTGGGCCAAACATTCAAGGGTTTGGTAGACCTGAAGGTGTGCCATAACACGTGGCACCGACAGCATTTAAAATCTAAGCTACCCTATATGCCTGTAAAGGGCTTGCAACCTACCATTCAATGGAAGAGTAAAAAGGACATCTAAATGAGCCTAATCAGACGGCTGTAGCCGTCTCATCTGTGTGATACTTTGAACAATTGTGAAATCGTGAACGGCTGTAGATCAGATGTCTATGCTCATATCCAAATGTAGGACCCATCCTACTAATCGGATTTATCCACGTGTTTTATATAAGGTTTATATGTACTATCATGATCAGTTAAGAATCTCGGCAAACTGCGTTGAGGGCATAGGACAAAATTTTGGTAGTCCATCCATCAATGAATTAAGGTACGGAAACCTAACGGACGTTATTTAAGCTTTTTTTTTTTTTAAATAAAAAAAAAATCAGAAAATTTGCCGACAGTTTAAAGTAGAGGATGTGGTGTCGGTGATTCTACCGAAGTATTGGTGTAAGCACTGTCCTGTCTTGATCAGAGACGTTCAATATGAGGACGATTGAGGCAGGGCTGGTGTGGCCCCCACAAAAAATCTAGATAAGAATTAAGATCGTATCCTTCCTCTTTAAACTACTTTTGATAATATCTGAATCCCACATTTAGATAAGGGACCAAAAATAGCAAAAAAATATATGAAATTAAGAAAGTAATTTCAAAGATACAGCAAGAAATCATTACGTGGCTAGAATTTCACGCCTTACTTAAAAAGCCACCAACCCCCACCACACCTTTTCAGCACTAACATTTATATTGTGGTGTACACTACTGGCCCTACGATCAGGACCATTAGATCAGTGATCAAGCGATTCTAGCCATCGATGATTGAACTTTTTTTTTAACCACGCACATTTTTAAAGCTTTGAATATTACCAATCACTCCTATGAAAAAAGAAGAAGAAGATAACCAATCACACAATTTTTTAGGCTGGGGTCACACAATCTGATGGTGTGGATTGATGAGTGCGTGAGTTGGGTCACGTGTATGAGGTGTGTTGTGGGACCCATCTTCTGTCATCCATCTGATCATCAAGAGGGACACCGATGGAGGCTTAAACACTGAATAAAGAAATTTCTCCAACTTTTATTTCTCCATGCCTCTTCGCCCAAAAAAAAAGAAATAGTAAAATTCGGGTATCTACTCTCTAACAGGCTACAAAAATAAGAAAATTGATATTTTTTTTCTACTTTTCTTTAATGGACATTTTCTAAGTTTTCTTCTCTTCTTCTTCTTCTTTTTTTTTTTTTTCCTTTTGGGGGTGCTCAATTTCTCTCTATAATTAAAAGGGAAAAAAAACGCAGAGGTAATTAGTTTATGTTACCTCCTCGTCTTGGGAAGCTGTATATTCTTCACTTCTGTTGCAACCAGCCATCTCTAGATCTCCTCCTACATAAAAAGGGAATTGAGACTCCAAGATCTTAGAGAGAGAGAGAGAGAGAGAAAGAGAGAGAGAGAGAGATTACCTTACCAGGTTAGCTTGTAGTAGAGGAAGAGAAGGAGAGATGCAAGAGAAGGAAGAGAGAGGATATGTGCTTGAGAAGAGGGAGGGGGGTTGAGTGAGGGGTGAGATAAGAATAATAGACGCGTTGCAGAGAGGAACAAACCAAACTAATAAAGGAGCCAAAAGACGAGAGTAGTAAGGAACAGTCGATAGGGGGTTGTTGCGGTTAAGATATCACCATCGTTGGCCCATCGCATACGCACACGGTTATCCTCGCACGTGCTTCTCATGCTCCCTCTTTTTTCTTTCTTTTTATTTTTAAATTTTTTGACATACCCCTCCTTATGCTATCTTTCAAATTTGACATACTACCCACAGTTTGAAAGGGGTAGGGCCAGCTCAGCGCTATAAACCACCCTTGGATTCTCCTTTCCCCGACCCAGAGCCCGACTCCTCTTGGGAGTCAGAAAAGGGGTCCCTGGACCTTAGTCATTTGAAAAACCCGACTTATCTCCCTAATTCTCTCTACTGTCATTTGACCACTGTTGACTTCAGTAGACTAACAAAAAATTTGTTAAAAGACGAAAATGTCATTTTCTTCAACCTTAGATCACAACATGTGAAGGTTTTGCCAAAACTCTAACCCCAAATTGACACAATTCTAATGGGTTGGCCAATCACAAGATTCAGTGACTGTCACCCATGATATGAGCCACGTACTTGTACATGGCACATTCTTAGAGGACACTAGCCGTGTGAATGTTTGGGCAATCCCTAGGTGGCCCTACAAACTAAAAATGATGCCTCTTCTCGGCGTATATACCCATTTAAGTGACATGTGTCAGTGTTCTAGTCGTTCGGAAAATAGGGTATCCACAGTAAACATGACAGTATATGTTTGAGGATTGTCAGAGGACTGGTAGTGGATCAAGTTTTAGTCGTGTGATCTAATGAGAATTCCTATAAATCACTAATCAGGCTATTTTTGATTGTAGGTCCAATTAGGGAGTGTTTGGGAAAGAGAAGTAAAAGCACTTCTACTTGTAGTAGAAGTTACTAGTTGATTTTTTACCTCCAAAAAAGTTAGAGAAATTAAAAGCGTTGTGAGGCATTATAATTTTTGAGAAGTAATTTCTCATAGAAGTTAAAAGCGAAAAAATTTAACTTCAGTTTTAAGTTAGCTTTTAACTTTTCAAAAGTTAAAATATGAAACACATCCAAACTAACTTTTAACTTTGTGGCTTATAAAAGTCAGTAAGTTGCTTATTTTTGTGTTGCCAAACGCCCCCTCAGGGATTGGTCAAACATCCATATGATCAGAGTCCCCTAAGAACGGGCCACGTGGCTCATATTTTGTCAGGAACCAGTCATTTAGGGGGGTAACTGGAGCCCGACCCATATAAAATCTAATATCATAAACCTAACTGAGTCCCAGCTTTTAGATGGAACACTTGGCATCCAAGATTGGGAAAACGATAGAGATACAATCCATCTCTCCTTTTGTTTTTTTGGTTCGGTTTTTAAATATTCTTTACCGTTGCTCCTAATATGATTCTCGATTCCCTTGTTGTTTTCATTGAGAAACTATCTCTATGTCGTTATGTTTATAAATTCTAAACTATACTAAGAACCATTGCCCATCCTAATTTTTAATTGAACCCCAATATTATTCCATCTTTGACCCAATCTAATCACGCAGATGGTGCATCTTTGAATATTTGATTGAAATGAAGTTGGTACTTGGTAGATTTGGGTTAGGGAGGAAGTGGGCTTGAGCCCAACCTGGCAGATCGAGCTTGGGCTTGTAGCCATAAGAAAGACAAGTCTTTTGGGCCTTATAAGTCATGGGCTAATCTTGCTCATGTCTCATCCTAACCGAAAACCGGCCCATTAACACAATTACACCTATTTGATAGCTTACTGTTGACACAAATTTAAGTTTAGGAGGACAGTAACACCGGAAGAATGCAAACAAGTCTAACATTCATATTTATGTGGTGGAATGAGTATATGTAAGTGTGCCAAATAAGTGACCACTTGTTCCCATATGTACTGCAGTACACCATATCACCTCCGCAATGCACCAGATCATCTCCTTTGCATGCATCTGATCCATGCGCCTAGGCTTTTGGTGTGTGATAATTTGTCAGGTAGACTTACTTAATTTTTGGTCACGCGCGTTTCGAAACTTTCCTTGTGGTTTGCTATAATGGATATGGGCCTTGAATATGGGCTTCCCAACTCTCATAAAATTCTTCTTGTGCACACTCGATACAAGTTTATTCATATTCTCGTATTATATTATTCAAGTTTATGGCCATGATGAACATCACAAATCAAGTTTGGATAATTCAATCCCCAAAAAGGCGTGTATTTTAGTGTCTGCAATATTCCAAAAAAGGTACCAAACAATGGATAAAACTTGAACTATTCATTAATTATTTGTAGAGTTTAATTAATATATACTCAAACTTGAACAATTATGCTCCTAATAATTCGGGAGCACAAATATAAAAATAAGACGGAACGGTTGCTTTTCCAATCCGTCTTTCCAAGAATAAAATAACTACCAACCGACTTACTTGTGCCGGTTCTTCATCTCTACTTATTCTCTTCATTACCCTCTCTTTTAAACCACTTCCCTTCTAGTTTTGAGGGGTATAGTGGTCATCTTGTTGAAAACTAAAAAAAGAGTCAGGCAAGGACATAAATGCCATTACCAGAAAAGGCATCTGGGCATTTCTGTCTTTCCTTGGAAATTATTTACGATTTGATCACCCCGAGAGCTGCTGCTTGAAGGGAGAGAGAGTGCTTTAGATCGCCGATATGAAGGTTGTGTTCGCCCATCGGAATTCTCCTAATACCGTACTTGTCGACAATGCTTAGGTATTTGCACACGTGTATGCCTATCATGACCCTTTGCTGGGACCCAGCTGGAACATGCACTTTCTCGAATGCTACTAGTTGTTTGTGTGGGGCCCAATGTCCGGCTGGTGGGGTCGAGAACACTAGGAGAGTGTGAGACCCGTCCTTAGACCCAGTGTTCTTCACGTCGACATGTACAGCAATTGACAGCTTGTTGCACTTAGCGTGTGTTACCCTAATTGCTTTGCTTGAGATGATTGTGTCGTTTTGGAACGCCACATGTCGACCGCCGATTGGAACTGCAACTATGGTCGGGGCTTCGGCTATGGTGTGGGCGAAGTTGGTGTAGCTCATTCCGTGCCCGAATGGGTACACAACCGGACCTTTGTAGAACCTGTAGGTCCTACCCGGATAGCCTCTTGATGGGTCTGATCGCATGCCCATGTTCGTCATCGGCAACTTAGCTATGTACTCTTGTGGATACCATGTCACTGGAAGCTTGCCTCCTGAAAAACAACAAACAGGAACGCCAATATTCATTATTTTATTAAGTATATTTTTGTCTTTTGAAAATGACTCTTTTGGTAGCCAACAAGCATGGTTTAAAATAACCCCGTTTTAATGAAAATAACGGCCATTGTAACGGTAACGCCCAAGTTATTTTTAAAATTATTTTTGCTTTAACTCATTTTTAACGACAAGCGAAATTGTACTCAACCTATGTTGTGATCAATGAAATAGATTGAATGGTTGTGATCAACCTAGGTAGACCCATCAACAATGGGTAGGGTTGGGTCAACCAGAGCCCAAACCAATCCTCAAGGTTATGAGCCCAAGCCCAACCCCACCTGAGGGCTAGCCTGGAATTTCCAACTCAAGCCCAACTCGATTGGGCATGTCAGGTAAGTTGGGTTGGTATTCAGTTTTTTTTATTGTTAAGAAAGGTTAAGTAAAAAAAAGTTATATTAATTTCGAATATAAAAGTACATATAAGAAATTTTTTTTATTAGTTATCTTTTGAAACATAAACTACACTAAAAAAAGGCTACGAACATAAAACAAATTAATAAAATATATACATTTATATTTACGGTGGAGTATTATCGGACTCGGGTTGCCCAAAGCCTCAGCCCGAGCCCAACCCAATTTTGATCTGGTTGTCAAAATTCAGGCCCAAGCCCAACCCAAGTACTGAAAGAGCCAACCCAACCCCTGCCCGACGTTGGGTTAAGCCCACCCAAGTTGCAGCCCTATCTCTATGCGCGCAATTGTCGCTATACAATTGATACTATATGAAGTGTCTATAAACTCAAAGGGGGTCTTATACAAGAACCCCAATTTCCAGAAATTCCCTTGGAATTCTTGGATCAAGGTGTTAGATTAATTCATAATCGAATTTGGGTCTATAAGTAGTCACGTACCTGGGTTGGTGGTTCCGAATAAGACATCAGCAATGGCTGTTCCTCCAGCTTGGCCAGGGTACCCTACCCATAAGATTGCAGCGATACGTGGATCATTCTTAGCAAATGACACATCGATGGGCCCACCACACATTAGGACCAATATGGTTGGACCCCTGGAGGCCATAGCTACCCTTGAGACGAGCTCCTGTTGACGTCCCGGGAGGAGGAGCCCAGCCCTGTCTCTCGCTTCAGCCTCGATTGATTGGTCAAGCCCCATCACTAGGACCGTTGCATCGGCTTGATGGGCAGCTTTCTCTGCAGCACCGAATAGCTGGTCACCGTCGCAAGCGACGCCACGGCAGCCGGATTGGTGAATCGTCCTAACGTATCTCCCTATCCCTTGTAGAGGACTAGTATATCCACATGCAACACCTAATTCCACGAAAAATAATACCGGGTCTATTACCTACCATGTTCCTCTGTTAAGGGTATTTTCGTCATTTTATAATTCTCCAGTTCGAATGACCATAGCCACACGATCTATTACATTATTCTGATGGCGACCATTCAAAATTATTGTCAAATAGATCATGTAGTTAAGGTCATCCAATCACGTGCATTGTGAACGTGTATGGCTTACCGGCATAATTCCCGATCATGGTAACGGTGACATCGGAATTGGGGCCGATAACGGCAACGGTACGGTGACGGATAGTGGATAGGGGTAGGGACGGACCACTATTTTTTAACAAGACGATGCCCTGGCGTGCAGCCTCTAGCGCGAGCTGTTGGTGCGCCGGGCTGCACACGTCCCTCGGACCTAGGTGTCCGAACGGCTGGTTGGACGGTTCTCCATCAAACATTCCCAGCCTCATCTGAACAGTAACGGTATTAGCCAACGCGTTGTTAACATCTGCCTCACTCAACTTCCCTTTCCGTATGGCCTCCTCCGTATGCACCGCTAGGAAGGGCCCACAGTTCAAATCCAAACCTGAGAATGACAAAAATGCCCTCTCTTAAAAAAATCCCAACTGTGACGTACATTAATCAGTAGTAACGGTTAACTAATTTAACTACCATCCAATTCTTATCCAAAGGAGTCTAACCCATGGTTCGAAGTCTCGGGCGATCCCGAGTTGGATCGGGCGATCCAGACCGGGATCGGAGCCATCCAAGACAAAAATCCAATGTTTGTCTAGAATCGCACTGGATCATCCGATCCAAGTCTCTGGATCGGTTGGATCGCCCTTTGGATCGGTTGGATCGGGCGATCCAACCGAGTTAAACCGATCCAACTCGGTTTAGGATTTTCTTGCATTTTTTAGTTTTTTTTAGGATTTTTTTTTTCCGTCTCGGGATCACGGTGGATCGGACTGATCCAGTCAGCTTCCTAATGTTTTATGTGTTTTCTAATTATATGATTTCTTTTCTGAATTTTTATGATTTTTTCTGATTTTTCTACAATTTTTTGAATTTTTTCTTCATTTTTTAGCATTTTTTAGGGTTTTTTTTTTCCGTCTCGGGATCACGGTGGATCGGACCGATCCAGCCGATCCAACTCGGGATCGGAGGGGTCCGATCCAACCGCCGATCCCGAGACTTCGAACCATGGTCTAACCTGCTTTAATGGCGACTGCAGCTGCTTCTTCTGGTGTTGATGTGTAGTGTTGGTTATCATAAAACACTCCAACCGAATCACAGTCCGAAACGATATATCTGTGGACCCACCAACAGAAAACAATACTAAGATATAAAGAGATCTTCGAGGTCAAAGTCAACTATTTATTGAAACATTTATCAATCAGGTGGTTGTGATCATTCGATCACCATGTAGATTTGAGAGATGATCGAAATCTGACGGAGTGACTCACCCATTAAGTCCCCATTCCCCACGGATTGTTTTACGTAAGAGATTCTGATCAGCACAGGTAGGAATACCATTGACCTGATTGTAAGAACACATAACACTAGCCACCTTCCCTTCCTCTACACAAGTCCTGAAAGGCACGTCGAACGTATCAACCAGGTCTTGCTTGCTAACCTGCACACGTGCAAAAGCTCCACACGATGAAAGGGTCACGTGCAACATGAACAATATGACAATTAAAAATTTACTAAAAAACATAAGGGTCGGGCTCAAGGGACCCCCATTTCTGACCCCCTTTTTTGACCCCCGTCTTGGTGTACCCACGTAGAAGATAAATCAATGGCTGGTTTTTGTTGGGGATGATAACCTCACCATATAGATCACCCCAACAAAAAATCAGCCCATTCTGAAATTTCTAACCCCATCAAATGTGGTTTTAAAGTTACACGGTAAAAATCGACGGTCATAATGCTTCAGCTTCTAAACCAGTCTATGAATATCAGAATGATTTGAATTTTTGTGAGGATGATCTCCTCACCATAGAGATCATCCCCACCAAAAATCAGCCATTGATTCATCTTCTACATGGGTACGCTAAGATGGGGGTCAGAAATGGGGGTCCCTTGAGCCCGACCCAAAACGTAAAGGAAAAAAAGAAGAAAAAAAATCTTGTCATTTTTTTTTCTTTGATTAGGCAGGAGAAAGAAAGGAAGGTAGAAGAATAATATGCAATGGCCGACAAGATAAGAAAAGCTGAAAAAAAGGGCAGATTTTGATTTAAAAACTATTTTTTTATAGGGTAGTAATAATAGGGATCTGGAATCCTGCAGCCTATGCATCTTGTGGGGCCACAACTTTGTGGCCAGTAGTATTTAAAATTTAAACGTCAGACCCCAATGGATGAAAGTAACATGGATAGTTTGGAAAAAGAATATACATCGGACGGTTATGATAGCTCCATTGACACCAGATGAGTGAACAAGGGTTCGGTTCATGTGGTTTCTTTGACTTCAAGTATAAAATAGATGATGGCAAACTTGTCCAACCAACTCAGGTAAACAGATTTGATCCTAACCATCAATTTTCCCCCATCCAATTAATGGCTATGAAGTCACGTGTAGTCACTGGTGTGCTCAGCAGAATTAAATTCCTACCTTGGCATTAAAGTGGAAGCGATCGACGCCATTCCAGTTATCGAGATCATAGGCCGTGTAATGCTTGCAACATGCAGCAACTTTTAACCGGTTACCATCAGAACCCTGGAGACCCATAGCGTATCTAGCAGCATATTTACCGGCAAGAACCGGGTCTTCACCGGGTGTTTCCTGTCCACGGCCCCACCTTGGATCTCGAAATATGTTCACGTTTGGGCTCCAGTAAGTCAGACCAGCCTGTCCTCCGTTGTACATCGCTCTTGCTTCATCTGACACTACCTGCGCAAACAAAAACTAACTGTCATCCTGAGGAAGACGTTCTCCCTTGGTCCACACAATTGGATGGTCCACGTAACACGACTACCGAGGACCATTAACAGTCGTAGACGCTGACCAAAAAACGAGTAAAACTTCGATGACAGGCCCTGTCATCGAAGGAGATGACAGGGCAGCAGATCATGGCACGTGGATTTTGTACAGGCAGACCACCTCGGCCTCACCACCCACGTACACAGGTGAGTGTTTTGGCAAAAAGCCTTGCGTACTCACCTGGGTACGTGGGTGGTGAAGACGAGGTGATCAGTCCGTACAAATCCACTGCCGAGATCTGCTGCCCTATCATCTCCTTCGATGACAGGGCCCGGTCATCAAAGTTTTATCCCCAAAAAACAAAGGTTTAACAGGAACCGTTTTAACGGTCTAACAGATTGGGGCATTACCCTTTCCATTATAACGGATTGTAACTCACAGGACCAAAAACGTTAAAAAATATTGAGAAAAATGAAAAAATAACGGAAAAAACTGGTCTAAAATGGTCACTATTTTTGTTATTAACGGCCTATATTTTCCGAAAGTTAAAACGGTATGTACCTAATGGGAGGTCCGTTTCCGTTATAACGGCTGTTTTTTAAACTATGAATAAAAAAAATTACCGTGGCCCCACGTTCCACTAACGGCATGGGCAAATCGAGTATTGTCCAATCACAGGGCTCTCTCAGACTATCCACTACCAACCCAACCGAGAAAACTTTGTTGTAAAGAAAAAGCAAAACTAACTTTTTAGCTGTTAAGAGTTAACCACGCTTTTTAACTAAACTGGGAACTGATTTGTTGAGACGCGATTTTTATACAGCCAAACACTTTCCTTTCTGAATTTAAGCTAAGGGTCCCACATTTTCTTGTCATTATCAAGGGCCACGTCAGCAAAACGAAGAAGATTTGGTATGCGTACAACGCAATGCGATGCTTCAAGTACGAGGAGTTATATTCGCTCACGCAAGTAATGTTGTCCAAAGACCCGAAAACAAGATAACAGAATCTTCAATTTAAGGAGCAAACTTCAACTAACAACCGCACAAAACGACATCACTATGTCTCTATCTTCTCCTTATCTTACGCCAGACAAATAAAATCTTTCAATTCTCTATCTTAAAGGAAATCTCTCCACTTGCCACGTGGCTTATTCTTTCGGTCCCACCATGCGAAAAATCAGCTAAATTTTAGATGCAGTGATTCCCGATGCGGTGGACTCTCCTGGCCTTACATAGCTCATTTTTTTTGGGGACCCACTCACGACATGGATGTTTAACCTGCTCATTGGTCGATAAATTAGACTGATAAATAATTTTTAGCTGTTGGATTTAGTAGCCAAAAATTTCTTGAATCCTACGGCTAGAATCAATCTTAAAAAAAATAAAGTACTAAAATCTATGGCTAGAGATAACCGATCATGATGATTTTTGGTTATCCAAAAATGGGAGGGGTAAATATATATCCATACGGTTGGTGGGCCCAAAATAATACGCTATGTAAACCACGAGTCCTCTGCCTCTAATCTTCTCCTAAAAAATCAGGCTGATTGGTGATTTAGCCGTGTGATTCGGGGCACTTTTTCAGCGTCCGATTGGGACCTTGATTCCAATCAAGCGATAGAAATCATCATTTAGATTGATTTTTGATGCGTAGGTTACACAAAGGTGTGGACCAGACAAGGATTACACCGAAAGAATGCCACGTGGCATTTTTATGTTTAAATGCATAAGGTAAGAAATACGACGTACTGTATTAAGTTATGTACGATTAAAATTACGAAAATAGTCATTTTAAATTTTAACCCACGGGTCTCACAGTACTGGTCAGCTCAGAGAACTGAGGTCCTACGCCTACGCACTAGAACAGGACATACAACCAACAAACAAAACAGAGCTGTTGCTTGGTTGCCAAATTACCAGAGTACCCAGTATCCATATATTTCTCCAAAGTCCAAATCTAAGAAAAGAAAAAAAAAACTTACCCGTCCAATTTCTTCCCACAGTGACGCATTGAAGGAAGCAGCGGTCGTGATGACCTGAGGAAAGCTGGTAGCTCCAGGGAAATTCCCACCAAACTTGGTTCCCGGGCCCACATTGGACACACCATGAAGCGCCTCCGACCACCACTCATATCCTTTGATCCCAAGCCTCGGCACTGGTGCAGCGTTATTAACCAACAGTCTAGTCTTTTCTTGCAACGTCAAACGTCCGATGAAGTCCCTCACCCTATCAGGTATCGATAGAGAGCCTCGACAGAAGGGTAAGTTTCTCGTTAGTCCATTTCGTGGGTCGCATGCGAATGGGGGACGGGCACTTCCGGTGTACGTAAGAAGGAGGAGGAGAGAGAAGAGAAGAGAGAGGGATGTAGGTGGTGTGGTGGAGACCATTCTGTGTGTGTGGAAGCCTGGAAGGGAAACTTAGGAGGAGGGAGAGGGAGAGGGAATATATATAGAGGGAAATTTCATTTGAACGGTGGTGATGACTGATGAGGATGTAAGACAATGGGGTTGATGATTGGATCAGATCCCCACGTATTTCTTTACCTGTTAATGGAAAAAAATAAAAAAATAAAAAAAGATTTTTATGTGGGGTCGGGCTCAAGGGACCCCCATTTTTTACCCCCTTTTTTTACCCTATCTTGGGGTACCCACATAGAAGATGAATCAATGGTTGATTTTTGGTGGGGATGATCTCTATGGTGAGGAGATCATCCTCACAAATATTCAAATTATTCTGATATTCGTAGACAGGTTTAGAAGCTGTAGATTTATGAACCGTCGATTTTTACCATGGAACTTGAAAACCACATTTGATGGGGTTAGAAATTTTAGAATGGGCTGATTTTTTGTGAGGGTGATCTATATGGAGAGCTTATCATCCCCACCAAAAATCGGCCATTGATTCATCTTCTATGTGGGTAAGCCAAGACGGGGGGTCAAAAAAAGGGGTAAGAAATGGGGGTCCCTTTATGTGTGTGGTGATAATAATAAGTTAGTGACTGAAGAGTATAACACGCACTCTTGTGTCTTTTGGACCTGTAAAAACAGTCTGGAGACTCGCTCACTTTAGATAGACAGCTAAGTCAAATAAACCTAACTTTTGATTAAATTTACGTAATCACCCTTATATTCTCGGGGGCGGCTGGCTTCCAATCCTCTCTCTGTATTTTCTTTGTTTTTGTTAGGCAACATGCATAGTTGAGATTGATCGCAAGACCTTTAGTAGACCCAGGTAAGGGTGTCAATTTTACCCAAATTAACCGGAACCGGAACCGAAAACACCGGTTCCGGTACCACATTTTTGGAAACCGATTAAAAAGAACCGGAACCAGAACCGAACCGGAAACTAATGGTTATGGTTCCGGTACTCTAATATGGAACCGAACCGATAAGTACCCGAACCGATAAGAATCGAACCGGAACCAACCTGTTGACACCCCTAGACCGAGGTGAAGGATTTTGACCACGTGGCATCTTGTTGGACCTGCATTACATTGACCCTAATCAAGGGATAGAAATTAAGATCCTAAGTCACGGTAGATATTATCGTAATTGATTTCATCCTGATCTTGACAACCCAGATAATATGTGACGAGATACACTAATAATTTTTAAATATGTAAGTCCAATTCAAGTTTTTCTAACCATGGAGAGTGATAGGTTGGCTTGGAGATGTACGATGATTGATAGTGGGTGGTGACAATTTGCTACATCGCTCTACCTCTCCCTTATTACATCTGTATCTTTTTTGGGGGAAAAATTATCCATTTTTAAATTGTGGTGGGAAGTCCTCCTACAATTTTAGTGGCTATATATTAACTATCAAGGTGATTTTTTATGTGTATATCCATCAAAGGATGGGCTAAACATCCATGCGCTGCCTGCTGCTGGGACAAGAGGGCAGCAGTAACGAAAATCGTTATACCTCCTTTTCATTTTTTTTTTTTGGAAAACGAAATCCCACCAATTTTTAAAATATTCTTATGTCAAATCATGTAGGCCCATCTCATACGGATGTTATAATTGGTGATTTTTTACTCCTAAAATGCTATTTTTTTTTTTATAAGTAAAATGAATTTATTAATAACGGTCCTTAGAGGCTAAGAAAGCCTGCCAAGCAGCCAAAACGAACTACAACAGAAAGACTAAGACACCAATGAAAAGGAAAAAAAAAACAATAATACAACCACTACCCAAGCCCCCATCACGATTTACACTTTGATCTCGCATTGCAACAACTAATAATTTTTTTTTCTCTGTCATGACATTGACAAGGGCATTATCAAGACGCGTCATCTATCAGATGGATAGACTATGTATTGATTTCATGACATTAGTCTTTTACGTGTAAAATTACCTACAAATAAGAGAAAAACGTTTTGAATTCTTTATAAAAACTTTTGCAAATAAGTCGGGCTATACCCCACATGTATATAATCGGATAAAAATATGTGCGGTTGAGGTCATGAACTGTTAGATTCAAGAGATCCATGGTCCACGAGGCAACAACTATTTTACTATTTGAAGTTACTGTTGCATGGGAGAAACATTGAGTAGTCGTGATACCTAATCTATGTTACACAAAAGTCGGAACTCGATCTATATCTCGTGCGCTTACCGAATTTTATAATTACTTCACTCGCACGTTTCTTTCTTTTCCACGTACTCTTTAATTTCTATTTTTTTTTTAATCCTAAACATAATTATTATGGGAGTTTATTAAGTTGCCCGGATATTATTTATTACCAAAATGCCCCTTGTTTTAATTTTGTCTTCTTGTGATACTTATTTCCAAAGTATGGGCAGCTTCGTCTTTTCCTACATATTTGCTTTAGTTATGAGCATCTAGACTTTAACAATATTGTTTTGCTTCCCTAAATTTGATTTGAGTTGCACAACCAACATATTCGCTCTTTCAAACTAATCTTCCGAAACTGCCCTTTGGGTTGAAACTGCCCTTTGGGTTGAAACTTTCCTGCTTTGCCTCTTCTACCTACTGCACTCACTTGGAAATCCTATCAGAATTGGAATTGATATTCCCAGGGGCATTTTAGATTGGAAAATGCTACCCTATGGATGACCGGACAAAATAAAAACATAAATGGTTGAGATCTATGAACCACGAGGCAACAATTGCAAAGGATAAAATAGTTATTGCCATGCATGTGGACATATAATCTCTTGATCAATATAACGGTCAATGGTCTCAACCGCACATATTTTGTCCGGATTATTTCTGTGGTAGCGCGACTCTTTTAGATAAACAAGGGCAAAATTGACTATCTTGTTCTTGTAACTTGTAACGTTTTTTTTTTTTTTTTTTTTTGGGAATACGAGAAATATTGCAAAGAGAAGTCACGGACGCGCGAATCTCTTTCCCGGCTAGTTATATGGTAGAAAAATTTCCATATTTTTTTTATTTTTTTATTTTTATATATATAATCTGCATTCGATGCTAGATAATCATCTAGATCCCATTGGATGATCAACTACTTTTGGTGGGTCCGAGAAATTCCATCCAATGAAAACTTTTAGGCTGTATATATGGTACTCCACCACCTACCATTTTAATTTATTAACTAACATGCTTATGTTTGTGAGTGTTGATACCACAGACATCGTGCTCACTTACTAACCACTAACCCGCTTGGCTACAATATTAAACATCCTAGCCTGCTCCCCTTTTCCGACTATTTTACATTTGTTTCTGTTTGTTCCAGTCCCGACGTTGCATGTTTCTTATATTTTAAGGTATTTTAGTAAAGGGTCGGACTCCGGGGACCCCCATTTTTTACACCCATTTTGGCGTACCCACGTAGAAGATGAATCAATGGCTGATTTTTGGTGTGTTACTGTTATAACGCCCACTATTTTCACAATGCATAAGATTAATTATTTTAAGCACTAAACAATGTGCCATGCGTAGGGTTGGGCGAAAAGAGCCTCCCACTTGTATTTGGTTTCTAGTCGTGTTACCCTACTGATAACCGGACAAAAATTTGTGTGATTGAGGCCATTGACCGTCGGATTCAAGAGATCCACGGTCGTCGACGAGACAACTCAACAGTCAACGGCATCAACATCACAAAAATTTGTCCTCCACTTATCCGTGGGGTAGCATTTTCCTTAGGGTGGTTATATATTAAAGGCATTTGTAGGTTATATGGGGAAGTTGCCCATAATGTGTTGCAGAGGAGTTGTAATACAAAAACAAACAGTAAGGGATGAAGAATGAGCTAGGGACCACTGTTCCTCCCAAAAGCCTCAAAATAAAGTCCCACACTTAGTTACTAATTTGTTTGACCTGCAACTTTGTATACGTCCGTTGCATCATGCCCTAACAGAAGGATAAGGGGGTCTGATCACAGCATGTCTCCCCAAGTTGCTTCCATTCTGTCAATTTCGATCCATCGCGATCGATATGTAATGTGCTGTCATCAATGAACAAATTATAAAAGTCTGCGGTAATTTCATGCGGCCCCATTTAAGTAGCCTACTTATGCATTGGTTGGGCTTAATCAATTGGTGGGCCTCCTGGTAGATGGGCACAATCATAGCGATCGGACAATCTTACCCACTTGATATATTGACTATTTTAAGGACTGTTACGTTTGTGCTGTTTCTGGTTCTATATTATTAGCTTAATTATGATATTTGGGTTGTTAACCATCTAAGAGATGGTCCACTGCTTGAGCATTCTATATCGGATTGGTATATAAGGTGGGGCCATGTGGATGGTATGGAAAGAAGACTCATAAACAACAACAATTATGATTTTATAGTGGGACTCACCCACTTGTGTTGCTTCCCTTTTCTCTTGAAGTCCATGCTCTAACGACATGATCATGATATGCATGACTCATGTAGATGAGAGAGAGAGAGAGAGAGAGAGAGAGAGAGAGAAGGATGGATGAGGAGAGAAGATGAGTCCAAAAACTTGTTGATTGAATCATGACCTATCAATTTCTTTGGAAGGTGTGACAGGTTGGATGAGAATGACAAACTCAATCATCAAAACCTTGCATGAGGGGGTGTTGTTTATGCTATAGATCACTATGGGGGAGGATATGATATACAAGCTTATCCCCAAATCTCTTGGTGACATAAGGAGATAGCCCTGCCAACTAACTTACTTAAATTTCTCCTTATCTTCAAAGCTTTCCTACCAATTTGGAACTCTTTCCTATAATTTGCCTCTTAAAATCTGAGAAAATGAAGAACTAAATAACCCAATAGGCCAGGCCACTACCCATTTTAATCATCATTCATGGCCCATAGTTAGTAAATTCTCGAAGTATTCGTGAACCATACAAATTATTTAAAAAAAAAAACAAACCGAACAGCGTCCTATTCGAAGGTTTGGAAAAATTCGTGCATTTTTTAACATGGTCGAATTATTCTCCCATAATTCACGAACTTCTCTGAGTTATTTCCCGAATATTATTTTTGAACACGAAAATCCATTTTATTATAAGACAAAAAAAGTTGTCAATATTTTGCTTTTTTTTTTTTTTAAATTATTATTGCCAATTTATCGTATTTTTAATGACAAATCCGAATTGTACTCGAACATTTCTCATACTGTATTTTTTGCTAACCAGGTTCATGCCTATGTTCTACATGTGTGCCATGAAAGTTATGGGCAGGTCCCAAGCGTACTTTGGAACAGTTTGGGACTTTGGAAAAAGTTAAATCAAGAACTCTATAACATATTTAAATGGTCATTTTCAGTTGTTTCAGTGACATTTGTGACTTCACCTGTCTCTTAATTGCTGAAACCACCATTCAAAGCTCAACAATTCCCCAAAATTGATTGATGTAAGTTAACCCAAGACAATTTTAATTTTCTGACACTATTCAATTATGGTAATATTTGAGGGCCCCACTCATTCAACCCTGTGGGGCCATTGAATTGTATGAAGAGGAATGATCCTGTATACAGAGACAAACCAATCAAATTATTATTTCCATCCATCCATCGTCACCATATCCTGAAGATGTCGATATCTATCTTTGAATCTGCTTTCTATATGAATATGTTTTAATTTATTAAAAAGCTGAAACCAGAACTTATACGTGAACATTCCACCATGATTGCCCTCATAAAAGAAAACAGCCCTCTCCTTAAATTTATAATTTACTCCTCTTAATAGGTCCCATCTCCTTGGCCTTTGATCTCAGCAAGTGTTTCTGTATTTTCCCTGTAGCAGTCTTGGGCAAAGGTCCGAACACCACTGACTTGGGAACCCAATAAGCCGGCATCTTTGCTCGGCAAAACTTCATTATATCTTCGGCCAAACGTTGTTCATCGGATCCATCTACCCCTGACTTCAATGTCACAAAGGCGCAAGGTGATTCCCCCCACTGCTCGTCTGGTCTTGCCACCACTGACGCCTCCAACACAGCCGGGTGCTGGTATATAATGCTATCTATCTCCAAGCTACTTATGTTTTCACCCCCGGATATAATTATGTCCTTCGCCCTGTCCTTTATCTCTACATAACCGTCTGGGTTCTTCACCCCAAGGTCGCCAGTATGGAACCACCCATTTGCGAATGCCTCCTCGTTGGCTTTCGGGTTCTTTAAATAACCCTTCATCACCAAATTCCCACGCATCACCAACTCCCCAATGGTGGTACCATCTGCAGGGACAGGTTCCATGGTTTTGGTGTTGACGACATCCAGGCCCTCCAATCCAATGTAGCGGACGCCCTGCCGAGCATTTAGGCGGGCTTGAGTGTCAAGGGGTAAGGAGTCCCACTCGGGCTTCCATGCACATACCGTGGACGGGCCATAGGTCTCAGATAGACCGTAAGTGTGGGTGATGCGGAACCCGAGCTGGGACATGGCCGACAGAACAGACGGTGGTGGTGCTGCGCCAGCCGTCATCACATGAACACGGCGAGGGAGGGGAAGGATGGTCTGATCTGGTGGGGCATTGGCGATGGTGTTAAGTACTATAGGAGCAGCACAGAAGTGGGTCACCCCTTGGTTAGCTATGGCCAAGTAAACAGCCTTGGCTGTTACCTGCAAACATGCAAAGATGACCAATCAAAGAGCATGAATAGACCATATTACGTAAATCAACCAGCATTTCAAAACAAAATTCTGAAAAATCAAGATTAAGCAATAGAGGTAAATGGAACCTAAATTGAAAACACACTAAGATAACAGAATTAGTGACCGGGGAAAACCTGAGATTTAATGCATAGACGCTGTTGGACCTCAAGGGTCCCTTGAATTCAAACTGAAGAATGTCCAAATTAACACATACTAGGCATTTAGCCTCGAAAAATACGCACACAATATAGATCCAGTCAAACCCAGAAATCAATCCACAAGTTCTTCCTTCCTTCACTAAATCCTAATGTCAGACGATGATAACCTCCGACATGAACAGAGTAAATAAACTAAAGATAAATTTGCCTAAAATGTAATGGAAAGCGAACACTATCGGAACAATGTTGAGTATACACGTGTCACAAAAACTCGTGCTCAAAAGCACTATTACTTGATGGACTAACATAACACGGGGGTGTTACGTGCAAGGGCATTGACCGAGACAAATCTCACTGCAACTATGTAACAGCCCCATGGGTTTGTGTATCTTATGCATTACATCTACAAACTGGACGATGATAACGCATGAATTCAAAAAGAACGCCTGGAATGAAACTCCTTCAATTCAATGATATACCTCTTCGGATCAAATTAACTACCAAATCTATGTATGTCACAGAAACTTGCTCCAAGTTACCAAACTCCACTTATTTATTCATCTTTACACCTCTAACGGTAGGCACATATATATGGTTGAGCTTTATATATGATTTAGGAGTAATTTTGATATTAAAATTGCCTTCTTTTACTCAAGGATAACCTTCGCGGCATGCAAGTACGACCACCATTCCTGTGTTTGGTCACAGTGTCCAGTTGCATGTGGTTTAACCTATTGCATTTGGTCACAGGGCCCAGTTGCATGTGGTTTACATATAACAAGATCAAGCTTACCCAGCAGGACTAATAATACCCAGCAGGACTAAAAAACCGCACAAAAATAAAAAACCAAAAAAAAGGAAGAGAAGGCACATGGACTAATAAAGAAAAGTTATTGGGATAAGAATGATTTCATCCACAGTCAAAAAATAAAATTTACAGGGCTCATTGACACACCTGGCGAAGGCATATGTTTGTCCCACAGAGAGCTGCAAGTGACCAAGCGTAACACCAACCATTGCAGTGGAACATGGGAAGAGTCCACAGGTATACAGCCCCTTCATTCATTCCCCATATTAGAGCACCACTCAAAGACATGACATATGCCCCTCGGTGGCTCAAAACCACCCCCTTTGGGCTAGATGTTGTCCCAGAAGTATAACCCAAAGCAATGCTCTGCCACTCATCCTTTGGTGGTTTCCAAGCAAATTCAGGGTCACCGGTTTCCAAAAACTTCTCATATTCAATGGCCCCTTTTTCTAGAGCCAATTTCAGTGCCCTTGGGTCGCAGTTCTCATCACGTATGACGATAAGAAGTGGAGGCTTAAAATTGCTTTTGTTTTTGTCAGCTACGATCTTCAAAGCTTCCTCCGCTAAGGAAAAGAACTCTTGGTCCACCATTACAACTGCAGCTGACGAATGCCCCAAAAGGAAAGCGATGGTTGGTGCATTTAAGCGAATGTTGACACAGTTCACCACAGCTCCAGCCATTGGAACTCCAAAATGAGCTTCATAGATGGCTGGGATGTTCGGTGCAATTACAGCTACCTGTTAGAGTATAACAGAAAAAGGAGATTTCATCATAAATTAGCTCTGATTCAACACAGAGCAGCAGAAAATAAAAGCAGTAAATTGAATTCCATGCATGGAAAGTAGTAAAAAGGAGGACCTTTTGCTCTTTATATAAATAGGAAGAAAGAGAGATCACATTAGCTACAATTTCCTTGATTTGTTATAGAGTAACATGCCACCCTGTTACTCATGACTGCATTGATTCTTATTTTCAAATAACAGTCTTTGATCAGGAAACATGTGAAAGACATTTTTTCCATTTTTAGTAGCCACAGGCCCTTGGCAACAAATAGGGTCTAGAAACTATGCATCATCAGCTGAAACAAGAACAACTTAGATATTTAAGAAACTTGACGCCTGTCCAAAGATAAACTAAGAATGATTCTTTACTACAATCTCAAGTGGCTGACTTGAGTTGAATCCACAAAAATTCCTGGCAATGGCTTAAAATGATAATAGAATTTGATTGAAGAAAAATTATCAGCACCACAAATCCATGTTCATTCCAGATCCCACTAGTTAATTCGGAGCATCCCAAGTAAAATATATGATTTGCCCACATGATCCAAAGTTGCTTAATACACTGCATTCATGCTGTAGATGCCATGATTGGGAAGGGTTTCCTAGTCAACAATGGATGCTCACCTGTGAAGACCACGTAAGCCATCACAGCAGCCATGCTGGCACAAAAGACCCGTTTCTCATGGGACCATGACTGACTGACAAAATTTTAAGGTGATTTTTAAGGCTACTCGTGTGGACAGTTGTCATCATGGCGCTTTGGGGTCACAGCAGGGTCATAGAATTGGACAGCAAAAATGAACGAGGAGTACAATACAGCGCATTACTCTTACGCCTCCCTCTTGGGGATTCTACGAGACACAAACCGAAAGTCCTATGATGCACTATCGAATAAGAATGAAGCCGTACCCATGCTCAGGAGATGGCAGGGAATGCCCTCTCTGACAGAAACAGGACCATATGTCCTATGTGGCGCAACCTTGGACTACCTGACACAATGACAGGAAAAGTGATGCATGAAGGTTAACCCAAAAAATGATGTCTCATCAAATCATCCCTATAAAATAGGCCCTTGGAGTCTTGATACAAAACAGATTCCAAAAGGGGTGAACCCCATGAAGTCCTTGTCCACCTTACACCCTACTGAGCACTCGTTCATTCATCCTTCTTCCTCTTGTCCAATTTGAGGCTGCCAAACGGCCATCCTTTGGTTTAGGCGGTGACCAGAGTTACCTCGTCCCAACATTTATACATGTCATACCATGAGATAGTCGTACACCTCTAATCGATGTGATTATGTAGCTTCGATCACTAAACACTTACATATACCCAGCATGCAGGTCAACCCAAAAAATGATGTCTCATCCAATCATCCCTATAAAATGGGTCCTTGGAGTCTTGATACAGAAGAGATTCCAAAGGGGTGAACCCCATGAAGTCCTTGTCCACCCTACACCCTACTGAGCACTCGTTCGTTCATCCCACGATTCTCCGCTTCTAACTCTTGTCCACTTCGAGGCCGCCAAATGGCCATCCTTTGGTTTACGCAGTGAACAAAGTTACCTCGTCCCAACAATTATACATGTCCTACCATGAGGTAGTCGTACACCTCTAATCGATGTGATTATGTAGCATCGATCACTAAACACTTACATATACCGAAGAAATAAAAGAGGAGCATAAGGGACAATGAACCAACAATTTTTTTATTATGATACGTGTGAACCAACAAATTTTAACTTGAGAATATATTATATTGGGAGATTTGGAAGCAGGCACACACACCATTTGCAAATAAATGGTTGTAGGTTTTTCACTTAGTTGCATGAAGCGGGAGCAGGTGCGAGAGGGAGGAAGCGGATGTTTTAAGGAAGCCCTAGGGTTTGGAATGCTTGGGAAATGTATGTAAAGGATATACATATGTTGTCGCAGGTCCAAATAATATGATAAATGAATAATTAATAAATTCTATATGAAATTGGTAATGTTCTTTTTGTGGTAGAATACATGATCTTCATAGCTTCCCAAGTTCATCACAACATAAGGGAATCATTGAGTTTTGTTTCCGAAATTTCTTGTCAAAATACTTGTTTTTTAACAAATCAAGAGTCCGTCTTAAACAAGTTCGGGTTTCTGTCAACTTAGAACCGCGGGTTTGAAAAGCTTCCAAGTAAGAAGCATGGATGCGCAATTCTTGAGCGGAAGCATCATTTTACATAGTAGTTTCTTGAAACTATGGTTTTTCATTTACATTAATTTCCAAGTTGGTTACCAATTTTTTTGTAGTCACTTTGCTCCAAGTCATTACTTAGATAAGTAAATATGAACTAGTTGAAGTTCACGGTTTTGAGTTACGTTTGATTTAATACTAGTCCACTAGTGGGATATCACAGTTTTAGGTTTAAAAGCTTTACCTACCTTCTATTGACAAATGTCAATGGTGAATTGATTTATAAGAAATCTCTTTTACTTAGTTCCCAAGATATATGCTTGACACAACAGTGCAAAAAATTATGTTCACAATTCTCTGATCACGGATAATACTCATGCCATAGCTATTCCCCTCATGAAAGGGAATTGATTGCATTGAATATTAGTTTGACTCAGCTATGACTTTTGAAATAATACTGAAAGAATTTAGCACTAGAGGAATTAGATGCAGTTCCTATTTATGTATCAAGAGAATTATGTTGTCCATGGGCTTATAGAACCAATGAATCAAATAAATATGAAGCAGGCAAAAGCATCAGAAGAGAATCGAAAGAAGGACAAAGAGCTATAAACTTTAGTTATCATCCAAGGATGACTCAATATTTGAGAAAGATTAAAAATTCTTACACAAGGTTGAGACATCCTACAGAATTCCTACGAAAGACTGGAGATAGAGAAAGATAAATATGAGACCCTCAATGGATATTTCAATTGTTTCGAATGAAAATTCTGAAACTATTTAGACTACGTTTGGGATTGTCGTAACCCAGACTTATAGCTTATTACGGTAAGCTTCCATAGTTTATTGCTTTTCAGGCCGGGCTTCAGATCGAACTTCTATGGATATTGGGTTTGGATATGACCGGACAATTTTATCATTTAAATTGATTAATTAAGACTAAAGGGTTATTTTTGGCATTTAAAAAGTTTTATAACAGGTTTAGTTGTCATTTACGATTTGTCTTTAATGAATAAAGGGGTGTTTTAAGTATTATGAAAGTTTTACTGAAGTTTGAATTTCAACTTGTGCTAAATAAAAATGTCGTAAATAAGCCAAAATCCAAAAGCACTATCAAAATTGCTTCTCCTTAACCTGTGAAAACGGCTGTTTTGATCCATATCAAACAACAAAAATGGGAAAATAAGTAAAAAAACAATTTTTTGACTTATTTTCCACAATGCCAAACATAACCTTAAAGGACATTTGTTGTTGCAAATCGAATAATAGCTAATGAAGAAAATAAAAAGGATGACCTAATGATGGAAAAAACTCCTCAACTATGTGATGACAGCTATCGAAGAACCAAAAGATTTATGCATCATTAGAATTGACAAGTTAATGGGGTTCAACACATGACGAGCAAAAGAACTATAACGAATTAAGACATTTGTAGGAAAAGTATTTTCAGAGCCAGCTAAGCTTGAAGGGAGAGAGAATGAACACCAAGCAAAACAATAAGCCAAAGAAGAAAATTTTCCAAAAGTAAACAAAGAGAAAAACCGTATCCTACAAAACACGGAAGAGGAAGAGGCATCAAGATCAATCGAAGGCACGGAAAATCTCAAGTCAACATTAAAATGGTAATAAGTAAGATAATAAACATCTGCATGCAGAAGTGCTTAACAGATGAAGCTAAATCCTAGAAGGTTTGAAGATCTTTGAAGACTTATTAGAGGGACCAATAAACCAAATAAGGGGATCCAGAAAGTGTCTTAGCATGGGAAAAGGGCAAAGTGGCAGAGCATTGGCATCTTGCCAACACTATTGACCATATTAGGGACATTATCAATGGGTTAAATATGATGTATAGCCATACGCTTAGGAACACTAACCAAAAGTGGACCTCATCGCTAAACATCGTGCTTTTTGGTCTTTTGGACACAAGATGCAATCTTTCAATTTTTTTCTATATTAAGCTTCCCTTATATCAAAAAATAACAAAATATAATGAAAAAGAACTAAACATACACAGTGCAAAAGGAAGAAATAATTTTTCATGATTCATTTTAACACCTCGCAGTGTTCCTAAACAAGAATAAGTAACTTTTGGACACAAGATGCAAGAATCGTGATTGGAAGAAATGACATCTTTTTTTTCTTTTTTTCTTTTTTTTTTTTTTTTTTTTTTGACATCTTCTTTGAATTGGGCCACCAACACATTCATTTTAAAGTAAGGTTTTGAAACATCACATGTTACATTACTACCTATCACTCCATTAACTCATTTGCTATCTTTGTACATGGGAAGGTTAATCCAGCATCTTCTAGCTTCATTTACATTCTAATGTACCACAAATATTGGATGGAATACCATATCATGCCGCACCCAAGGAGGACCATTTATGAAAGTGTGAAGAGGAAGAAGAGGAAGAATGGAAAGAATTTTACTATTTACTGTTTTTCATAAAAGCCTGTTTTACTATGTTAGTAAATTTTGAATTTTTTTTTTTAAACTCTGTTTTACTATATTCAGGATTGTGCAAGAGCCAAGAGGTTCTAAAGAGAGTTAAATTTAGATTAAGTTTAAGAAAATTCTTCAAATGTTCCCTATGGTTATTAGTATCAAGTTTGAAAGGCTTAGAACTTTTCAAAGTGGTTTTATTTGTAGTGGGAAATTAATTTGCTTGGACTTCAAGTCACCTTTTAAGTTAGCTAATCTATAAATAAAGGTGGCACATGCTATGTAATTGACTTTTTATTACTAGTGAATTGATTGGTTCCGTATAAGGGAATTCTCCCTTGTGGTTTAAAAAACCTATAGCATCTACCAGTCTCAAAGTCACCAAGTTCAATTTCTTTGAGAGTTACTTAGGGGGCGTTTGGGAACGAGAAGTAAAAGCACTTCTACTTGTAGTAGAAGTTACAAGATGATTTTTTACCTCTGAAAAAGTCGTAGAAATTAAAATGTCAGGAGGTGTTCTAATTTTTGAGAAGTAACTTCTCTTAGAAGTTAAAAGCTAAAAATTTTAGCTTTAGTTTTAAGTTAATTTTTAACTTTTCAAAAGTTAAAATATGAAACACATCCAAACTAACTTTTTAACTTTTTGACTTCTAAAAGTCAATAAGTTACTTATTTTTGTGTTGCCAAACGCCCCCTTATTGTGCAAATCTCACTTCATCTCATCTCATTGTTCTTTTTTTTCCCATTTATTCTGGTTTGTTTCATTTGGTTTACACGCTTGGAGGAAGCTGTCCTACATTAAATTCCTTCTTCCTCTCGGCATAGTGGAGGTAGATTTCTTGTAGAGTTGTTAAAATCAGTCATGTGCATCTCTTGCACAATAAAGAGTTCTAACATTTTAGAGGGCAATAAGAAAGTATATAATATACAAAGCTGAAGAAGTTGATCGGCATGGCAAGATTTGAGAATCTATGTTTGAGAGAGGCTCTCAGAAGTATTTGACTGTAATTTCTGATAGAAAATCCTAGAAAATTGATTTAGATTTAATTACAAGTTGAAAGGTTCAGGTAGTTACTAAAAGTTTGTACTTTGTAGACTCCAGTTTGATTCAAGATAAACATGCTGGTTAGGTTCCCAACTTTTCAAAGTCAGCAGTCCTTAGCTACGCCTTTCCAGTTTTTTAGGTATAAATAAAGAAAATAAATAAGAAAGTTGCTGTGCTTCTTAAGGTTTTTTCATCTTTATAAACATATACAGTTATACAGTTCTCTAAAGATAATAATCATTTGACTTATTCGGAAATTATCAAGAATTTTTATTTTTTTGACTTATTCGGATATTTTGTTCCATAGTTTCGCCATCCGCATGGACAGAATACACCTCCAGATTTTTAAATCAGTTAATCAGATCGACTTCAAAGCCCGAATCACCCTCTAAAATTCTGGCTAATTACCAATTCTTCGTCAGATTACAAAAATTTCAAACCAAAATCAGTCCTCAGCGGATTAACAACACAAATCAATATTCAGAAAATCTACATAGAATTCCATAAATTCTGGTCACTTAAATTTTCAAATCTAGTTCTACACTTATCGAAACAAAACTCAAAAACTAAAACAAGCATGTCCTAATCTCACAATTTTCATCGAAAAATCAATCTAAACAAAATACATCAAATTCATTGCAAGATCCTATAATCAACAAAAGAGGTAGAACAGTAGAGATTACTATTAGTCGTCGAATCGAGCTTACCGTGCGTCCGACGCCGACTGAGTGCTTGGAGAGAGCGGAAGCCAAACGACGGCATCGCTGGTAAGTCTGGAGCCAAGTATACTGCAGAGAGCCATGAATGAGCGATTTCCTCTGTGGATGAACTAAAGCGGCTCTATCCAGAAACCAAAGCGGTGTTAGAGCTGTGTAGTTCGCTGCGTTCTTCGGGAGATCGTCGATGTCTCCTTCAACCGCCATTGATGACCAGCACCCTCTCTCTCTCTCTCTCTCTCTCTCTCTCCTCGAGTAGCTACCGTTGTACACCTCCTCGGAAGGATATTTATATTCAATTTAGAGACGCAAACTCTCTCTCTCTCTCTCTCTCTCTCACAGCACCTCGACTAGATGAGTCGTGGACAAGTTGGCAAGCAGCTAAAATAAGCAAGGAAAGATGTAAGAAGGCATACCTCACGATTTTTGAGTAACTGATTTGACGAAAACACCATCGATCCTTTTTTAAGGGTCGGGATAGGATAGGGGACAGAAGTTTCAACTTAAGTAGTCACCCAAAAGGACTCAGAACGACTCAACCGTCCATATACTCAATATCGGACGGCTACTACTGAAATTTACTTTTTGTTACAAAATGAGAGTAAAACTTGCTTAACCACCGATGGTCTGGTAGCACCTGACCATCGGTGAAGTGCTCGACACGTGGATTGTGTACGGATGAAACACTTCGGCACGTACGCTGAGGTGTTTTTGCTTTTTTGCATTTAAAAATAATAAAAAATCTTTAAAAAACTCACCTGGGTACGTGTTTGGTCAGGTAGCCACCAGACCATCGGTGGTCAGACAAGTTTTACTCTACGGTTAAAATCAACCAACGAGACTTCAACGAATAAAACTTTGATGACAGGGCCCTGTCATCAAGGCCGATGTACAATATGAGCCACGTGGAACACTCTTAGAGGACTCTGACCGTATGGATGTTTGGCCAATCATTAGGTGGACCTACAAACCAAAAATCATCCTGATTAGTGATTTCTAGGCGTTTGATTGGAATTGTTTTCATGGGTTAATTTTAACTGTGGGCAATTTGAGAATTATTGACCATAATTTGAGGTACAAAGATCCAAAGGTTTGAAATCACAAATCAAGCTGATTTTTTGTTTGTAGGTCCATATAGGGATTGGAAAAATATCCATACGGTCAGAGTCCTCTAAGAGTATGCCACGCGGCTCCTATTGCCCCCTGTCATCGGCCTTGATGACAGGGCTCTGTCATCAAAGTCCTACTCGACTTCAACAACGCTTAGAAATCACTGATCACGTTGATTTTAGGTTTGTAGGTCCACCTGGGAATTGGCCAAACATCTATACGGTCAGTGTTCTCTAATAAATTGCCATGTGGCTTATATTGTGGGTGGTCAAGCAAGTCTTACTCGCTATTTTGTGGACAAGATGTGCCACAGAGACACGTGGGTTCACATTTTAATGCTATTTCCTTTTTCATACGATGATTAGGCTTTCAGCGGCTTAACTTCGTCGTTTATAACAAAAAGTAAATTTCAGTGCTAGCCGTCCGATATTGAGTATATAGATGGTTGAGTCGTTCGGGTGAAAACTTAGGTTGAAACTTCTGGTCCCTGATCCATCCTGACCCTTTTTTTAATGTAACAAGGTATACCTGAGACGTTTTCATATGCAGAAGCGCATTTTTGTTACTCGCCACTACCATCTGGGCCCGCTGACCGCATGGATGTTTAACCCACCCATTGGTGTATATACGTACCAAAAAACACCTTAATGTGTAATCTCTGACAATTAGATTTGGGTCGTGATGTAACAAGGTATACCTGAGATCTTTTCATTTGCGGAAGTGGCATTTTTGGTAGTCACCACTGCCATCTGGGCCCACTGACCGCATAGATGTTTAGCCCACCCCTTAATAGACATTCATACAAAAAATCAGCTTGTTTAATAATTTTTAGCCGTTGGTTTTAGTAGTCAAAAAATGGTTGCATTCAACAGCTATAAGTTCACCTTAAAAAGTGTTAAAATCTAATGGTTATAGATTATCAATCAAGGTGATTTTTGGTCTGTATATCGACCAAGGGATGGGATAAACATCCATGTGGTCAGTGGGCCCAGATGGCAGCGGTGACTACCAAAAATGCCGCTTCCGCAAATGAAACAGTTTCAGGCATACCTTGTTACATCTTTTTCCATTAGATTTTAGTACTTTTTAAGGCTTGATTATAACCGTTAGATTCAACCATTGAGTACTAAAAACAATGGCTAAAAATAATCAAACAAGCTAATTTTTGGTATGCATGTCTATTAAGTGGCAAGCTAAACATCCATGCAGTCAGTGGGCCCAGATGGCAGCGGTGAGTAACAAAAATGTGCTTCCACATTTGAATAAGTCTCAGGTATAACTTGTGACATCACGACCCATATATTATTTCTATTCCCAGTGGACTTCGAGTTTGAACTCGGAAGTCAGAATTAAAAATGGAAATGACCAACAGAAGTGAACCAAAAAATTCACGTTTTTTCTCGACCGAGGATCTCGAGAATCCAACGGTGGACTTGCTTTTGCAAAAGTGATGCCAACTCAACACTATTCACCACCGTTGGATTCTCGGGATCCATGGCCAAGAAAAATCGTTAACTTTTTTGGTTAACTTTTGTTGGTCATCGGAGGGTGGGACTTGGGAGCAGAGGAAATATTCGCTGCCGCGAGACTTCAAAATTTGAAGTTTCCTCTCCCAAAAATGCCTCGTGGGGCACCTTTAGGGCCCACTGACCTTATGGATGTTTGTTACACCTATTGCTGAATGTACATACCAAAATTCAGCCTGAAATATGTCTCTAACAGTCATTTTTTAGCATCCAAAAAGATGCTCAAATCCAACGGCTGTAAATCATCGTATGAAACGGCCAAATCCAACGTATAGAAATCACCAGTTAAACTTACTTTTGATGTGTAGATCCATTAAAAGTTGGAACAAACATCCATAAGGTCATAGTGCTCCACGTTGCATTTTGGGAGGGGGACTTCAAACTTTGAAGTCCGATATCAAACGTCAGCAAACATCCATAAGGTTCCTTGTGAGAGGTATTTTGGCCATTTCATTTTTTAAGTTATGTACCTGGCGTTGGCCACGCATACACGGTACGTAAACAAAAAGATAAGGGAGGAAAATCTAATTAAACGATAAGTGGCATACCTGCGACGAGTAAGACTTTCCTGACCACGACGGTCAGCGAAGCCACTGACCGCTCACAATATGAGCCACGTAGCACACTCTTAGAGGACTCTGACCGTATGGATGTTTGGCCAACCCCTTGGTGGACCTGCAAAACAAAAAATCAGCCTGGTTAGTGATTTCAAACCTTTGGATCCTTGTATCCAAAACAATGGTCAATAATGCTCAAATTCCTACAGTTAAAATCAACCCACGAAAATGACTCCAATCCAACGCTTAGAAATCTCTAATCAGATTGATTTTTGATTTGGGGTTACGTAAGGATTCCATACGGTCAGTGTCCTCTAATCAGACTAGTTGTTACTGAGCAGTGTTACTTTCATGCTTAGTTGGCCGTCCTCCCAAGGTCCAGGCCATCTCACAATCCCCAAGACCATCCAACGGTCTGGATCAAGGGCAAACTTGGTCCTTGGATGATAGTATTCTTTTCTTTTAAAATTTATAGCAGAGGACTCCACTGTGTTCCAGAGTGTGTACAACTTTGCTGACCGAATCTGTATGAGCTACATGGCATATATTTAGAGATTTCTAACCGTATGGATGTTTTACCCAAGCCTAGATAGATCTACAAACGAACACTTAGCATGAGTAGTGATTTCGAAGCGTTGGATTGGAGTCGTTTTCATGAGTTCGATTTTTAACCGTGGAATTTCAGCATTATTTGTGGATAAAAAATCAAAAGGTATGAAATCACTAATCAAACTGATTTTGGGTATGTAGGTCCATCTATGGTTGGGCAAACATCTATACAGTTAGTGTCCTCTAAAAGCATACCACGTGGCTTATATTATGGTCCGTCGCCGGTCAACAAAGTTCTACTCATTGAAAGGCAGTTTAACTCAGCTGAAGAAGCCGAGATTAGAGCAATCAGATGGGGAATCCAACTCGCAGTGAGCCTTGGACTTGAGAACCTGATAGTGGAATCGGACGCCCTGGTCATTATAAAAGCTCTTCAAAACAACTCCTCCTTCTTGGGGCGATCCTCCTCAATCTTAGCTTTTGATATTTTATCTTGTAAATATGACTTTCACTCTTTATCCTTCTCTTATGCTTACCACTCTTCTAATAGGGTGGCACACTCTCTGGCCTCTAAGGCCCTTCATTTTTTGAACTCTTGTCTTTGGTCGGACCCCTTCCCTTAATGGTTATCTCTAGCCTTGAAGGAGGACCATCCGACCTCCTTTTTGGCTTAATATATTGAAGTGCTTACAGAAAAAAAAAAGTGCTTATAAAAACGAAAAAATGGTTTCCGGTGTGCCTCAAGGTCCGCAGCGCCATCCCAAAAAAAATGGCCCGGGCAAATTTTAGAAAATTTCAAGCCGCCACCTATACAGAGTAGAACTTTGCTGACCAATATCCGTCAGCAAAATTGCTCACAGACCACAATATGAGCCACGTGGCATATTCTATTAAAAGGTAGTTAAATGCTTATAAAAATATAAAAAAAAATAGTGTGCCTCGAAGCACGTTTTCAGAGCCGCCAGCGCCATCGCCGCCATGCCCAAAAAAAAAATATTGTGTGCCACAGTTAGAAAATTTCAAGCAGCCACCTAAGCAAAAGAGTAGAACTTTGCTTACCGCTACAATACAATACACGTGGCACACTCCTAGAGGACGCTGACCGTATGGAGGAAAAATTTTAGATGCAGAGGATGAGTGGTAAATCTAGACCACACATCTTGACTTTTTTAAACCACCGATTAACCAGAGTTAACATTTTAAGACTAAAATTATATTTATTAGTTTCCTCTTAAAACAAAACACTGAAAATAGAATATCCTTTTTTTCCGCTCATCCTTCCTCCCTCCACGGTCGTCTTCTTCCCTGAACCCCTCCTTCACCGGCTTATTGTCCCTTCAAGGAAGTCACCGCAAATTTTTAGACCTTTAATTAGCCTTCTTTTGATAAATCTGGGTATCCTAATACACATTCTATTCATACTTCGACCCAATTATAGTGGAGTGCCTGAGAGACCCGATTGATTTGCTGGATTCGTACTCACCTTCATGATCAATTCCGTGACAGCCATGTAATTTTCTTTATAGTTAAGAAGATTAAGAACATTGTAAAACATGATGATTTAGGAATGGTGTACAATCCTTAGTCTCTAGCTTCTGAACTCATTTCGGAAACGTATTTGCTCTCACCAGGCTTACTCTTTTGAGAAATTCTCTTGGATGGAACAAGTGGATTCTCTTCCTCATCAATGGTAAGTGGTCTCTCAAATTCGTCTTCCTTTGAGATAGGGTGTACAAAGATCCTAGAGGTAGCTTTTGAAATTCAAGTTTGGCTCAGTAGCCCACTCCAATGACATATTTACCATTGCATCCTGTGTTCAAAGATTAGACGGAGATTACTTCTCATGAAGTAGAAGTGCATTCCATATATATGGTACACCGGACATACACATGAGCACATGCAAACTAATTCCAGATATACAAGTTGAAGCATCCCTGCTCTATCTGTATTTTAATTTCAGCCACCTTCTAAGAGATTTTTTTTCCCACTTTTCTTTTCTTACGCCTATTGATATAGGGGAGCTATTTCACTTCCACACTTCTCTAATGACACAAGCTGATTAAGATGTCTCCACATTAGCTCTTGACATTGCATCTTCCTCCCCACTTATGCTGTTCAAAAGACTACCCTTAACCCATTCAATTAGCTGTTGGTCAGATAAGTTTTCTGTTCTCAATGGAAACTGAGAGGGGCAAACCAAATTTTTGCTGCCTGTTCACAGTGAAAGAGAGCATGGCATACTGTTTCTTCCCCTTTTCCACAGAGAGCATTTCGAATCAATGTATGGTAATCTACTGCTCAAGATCGCACTGATTGGAAGAATATCTTTCAGACCATTCCACATAATATTAGTTCCGGGAAAGAGGGGTTCAAGAAAGAACTAAGAAGACGAACGTGGACGAAGGTTGAGCTAAAAAAGGAGATTAATTTGATATTTAGTGTTTTGTTTTGAAGAGGAAACTAATAAATATAATTTTAGTTTTAAAAATGATTTAAAATGTTGACTCTGGTAAGTCAGGGGTTTAAAAAAGTCAAGATGTGTGGTCTAGATTTACCACTCATCCTCTGCATCAGAAACCCTCTGCATCTAACCTTTTTCTCCGTATGGATGTTTGCTCAATCCCTAGGTGGACCTATAAATCAAAAATCAGCCTGATTAGTGATTTCAAACCTTTGGACCTTTGTACCCCAAATAATGGTCAATAATTTTAAAATTCCACGGTTAACAATCAACCCATGAAAACTGATTCCAATCCAACGCATAAAATCACTAATTATGCTAATTTTTGGCTTGTACATCTATATATAGCGTTGGGCCAAACATCCATATGGTCAGAAATCTCTAAGATTACCCGCCCTAACTTGAAACAATCGGGCTTAGCATTATAAATGTTCTGAAAACCAATTCAGTCGTCAACGGGTCAAAGTGATCGGGTTGGGTAAATCTGGTTCAGCTGATGGGTCAACGTAGTTGACCTGTGACTTTAGCTTATGGGATGTATACATATTATCCAAATCAATAAGGTACTGAAAATAAAATAAATAAAAGTAAAAAAATATATAAACAATATGAGATAGATTTACTCGAACCAAGGGGCTTACTTAAAGAGGAGACTCCTTGGAGATGATGATTTTTGGAGTTTGGATGAAATTTTTTTTTTTTTTTTTTTGGTATTTAAGCTTGTTTTTCAAAGATATCAGTAACTTGGTGAAGGTCGGTTTTGAACCCAGGTCTATGGTATCTTCACCCACAAACTTTACCAACTGAGCAAGTTGGCACCTTAGTTTGGATGAACTTGTACCCTTCTTGTTAAATGTTGTTATTTTGTCTGTTAGCCATTATTTTAGCATTATCTAGGTTATTTTGATAATATATATATACACACTAAAGGATGCCACATGGGAATATGGGATGCATTGCACCTTGCAGGTGGCATACTCGTAGAGACCACTACTTGTATAGATGTTTGGCCCATCCATAATTGGACCTACATACCAAAATTCATCTTGATTAATAATCTTATTCCATTGGATTAGAGTTTTTTTCATGGTTTATTTTTAACGGTGGATTTCTAGCAGTATTTGGGGTACTCAAAATTCAATGGTTAGAAATCACTAATCAAGCCGCTTTTTATTATTTAGACCCTTCAAGGGATAAGCCAAACATCCATACGGTCAATAGCCTCTAATAGTGTGCCACACGGCTCGCATTGTCGATCCATCATCAACTTTGATGATAGACACCATTGATTGCTGATAGGGCCTCAAAAATTTTGGGTCCTTCAATATGGACTTCTGACTCACCATCCTGGCTTGCATCCCTTATGTCTGGTGATAGCGATCCGATCCCGGAATAAGTGAGCTCTCTTCTGTTATTTTCAGTGTTTCGTTTATGATATATAGTTGATTACAATAAAAAAAAATGTTTTCACAATGAAACAAACAATGTGATGACATACGTCTATAACAATGATTGATTAATGATTTCTAACCTTTGGATTGGAACACCTCAAATAATACTCAAAATCCATGGTTAAAACAAACCATGGAAAAGACTCTAATCCAACGGGTAGAAATTACTAATCAGGATGAATTTTGGTTCGTAGATTCACTTAGGGATAGGCGAAACATCCATATGGTTGGCACACTTACGGTGTATTCCCGCTAGTATATTATGACGAACCATTTAGAACCTTGGTTAAAATCATTATTAATTTATCTCCCCAGTAGTCTACCATCCCCGTGACAGCACAAGTTAAAAAAAGAAAAATGAAAGGAGGGTGGAATCACATCCAACGGTTATGATCATTTGGTCAGGTAGGTTTTTTTTTTTTGGCAAATAGGACAATCTCCTAAGTGGGACACATCAAATAGTGGATCTCTTTCTCGAAGGTTATGATTATTTTTAGTTTGTGGTTAAGGGCCTAAAGCCTATATGGTTCGGTCTGTTTTGTAACCTGACGGCTTCTTTTGTCTCTGCCAGCTATGGCTTTTAATTCAATACAAGTTGCACCACGCACGCTCGACTAAAACTTCGACGACAGGACCCTGTCATCGAAGGAGATGCCCTGGATGACAAGGCAGCTGATCATGGCCCGTGGATTTTGAACGGCCAGACCACCTCGGCCTCACCACCCACGTACACAGGTGAGTGTTTCTGGCAAAAAGCACTTAGTACTCAACTAGGTACGTGTGTGGTGAAGCCGAGGTGGTCATTCCGTACAAATCCACGTGCCGAGATCTGCTGCCCTGTCATCTCCTTCGATGACAGGCCCGGTCATCAAAGTTTTATCCCGCAGTAGGGCTGCAACTCGGGCAGGTTGGGTCGGGTTGAAGCTCAACCCGACCTTCAAGACTTCAAGCCCGAGCCCAACCCAACCCGAGGTCAGGCCTGAAAATCTCAGCCCGAACAGGTTGGTCGGGTTCGAAACAAGAGCATTCCATCTCAATACCCTAACCACCCAAAACTCTGATTGGCATGAGGAAGGGTTTGGGGTTTTGTTGCATATGCAGTGCTAGAAGAAGCATACTTAGCAATTTAGAGTGCCGGCAAAAATACTTGTATAACTTGGATTTGTCAATAAAAGAATGTGTTGAAACATTTGTTAAAATAATTTAAAAAAGGAGTCCTGATATTCCATAGACAACCAAACAGAGATGAAGAGGAGGAGGAGGGAGAGATGAAAAGAATAGTGAAATACCTACAGCAAGCGGCAAAGGATGATAGAAGGCAGCATCGAACAACAATAGACCGAGGCCAGCGACGAACGGCATGCAATAGAGAGTGGCAAAGAAGACAAGACGGGAGATTAAGATAGGGCTTAAGAGAGAGAGAGAGAGAGAGAGAGAGAGAGAGAGAGGATAAGAGGGGAGGAGAGGTGAGGGGAGGAAAGGGGTGGTGAGGGTTAGGGTTTGAGAGAGAGAGAGAGAGGGGTTTTTGTAAAGTGAGAAGGGCGGAGGAGATCGGGGTTAATAAGTATTTAACTCGGGCTCGGGTTGGGTTGGGCTTCTCTAAGCCTCAGCCCGAGCCCAACCCAGAGCCCAACCCGATTTTCATCGGGTTTACAAAATTTAGGCCCGAGCCCGAGCCCAACATCGGGTTGAGACCGTCGGGCTCGGGTTGAGCCCGCCCAAGTTGTAGCCCTATCCCGCACGCTCTATCAACATACCTTTACGTAGTTTGTCATTTATGTGTTTGACTTTGACCCATCAGATTTTTGAAGATCGTGGCCTCTAGTAGAACTTTGCTAACCGCTGCCAATCAGCAAAGCTACTTACGTCCGGCAATATAAGCCACATGGCATATTCTTAGATATTTCTGACCTTATGGATGTTTGGCCTAACTCTACATGAACATGCAGACCAAAAATCAGCCTGATTAGTGATTTCTAAGCGGCTGATTGGATTAACCATGGAATTTGAGCATTATTTGGGGTACAAAGATCCAAAGGTTTGAAATCACGAATCAGGCTCATTTTTTGTCAGACCCAGAGATACAACAAACATTCGTACTATCAGAGTCCGAGTATGCCACATGGCTCATATTGGATGGACAACAACTTCTTTTATTTGGAAAACTTTTCTATGGTCGCCATACACGAGAGAATGATAATATCGCCCTAAAGATAATGTTGTAGTTTTGTCATCCCTAGATCCAGACCGTTGGATGGTCCTCAATATTTTGTGGTTTGAATCTTGAGGACCATCAATATTTTTCATCTGGAACGATAATTAGAATGACTGCCACCGGGGATGATGGCAATTAAATCAAGGAAAAAGATGTAACAAGGTATGCCTGAAACTGTTCATTTGCGGAAGCAGCATATTTGGTAGTCACCGCTGCCATCTGGGCCCACTGACCGCTTGGATGTTTATCACACCCCTTGGTGGATATACATGCCAAAAATCACCTTGATTGGTAATCTATAACCATTATATTTTAACACTTTTTAGCACCATTTAAGGCGTTCTTATAGCCGTTGAATACAACCATTTTTGAGTACTAAAACCAACGGCTAAAAAGCACTAAACAAGCTGATTTTTTGTATGAATATCTATTAAAGGGTGGGCTAAACATCCATGCGGTCAGTGGACCCAGATGGCAGTGGTGACTACCAAAAATGCCGCTTCCGCAAATGAAACGATCTCAGGTATACCTTGTTACATCACGACCCTTAAATCAAAGGGTAAGTTTAGAAACAGTAGCAAAATATGGACAATGTTGAAAATTTAACAATTGAAGGGACAATTCTGGAAGATTTTCAAAGTAGACCATCTCTCTCCTTAAAAAAATTGGGTATTTTAGGAATACCCCCGTAATATTTGAATGTAATTTGTGACACCCCCTTATACTATCAAACATTAGGATTACCCCCCTTGACCTAGCTTAACCATCATTTGACTAACATTAAAATGTGACATGCATAATGCGCCTGTTAATGCACTAATGAAAGGACCATAATATTGCAATTGCAATGCCAATGACATGTGATTCATGTCCGTTTTCACTCAAGTCAACCACTGTTAAACTAGGTCAAGGGGTAATCCTAATGTTTGAAAGTATAAGGGGATATTACAAATTACTTTCAAATTTCAGGGGTGTGTTAAAGCTATTGTTGATAAAAGGCTCAGGCTCCAAGGACTCCCTTTTTTCTGACCCTATCGGTGTCACGCACTTGGCCGTTGATTTCAAGAATCCAACGGTGGTTGTCAGTACACCAAAAAAAGTGAAAAGTGATGCCAGCTCAACTGACAACCACCGTTTGATTCTTGAAATCCACAGCCGAGCACACGAACACACCGAGAGGAGTCAGAAAAAGTGCTGATTACTAGCCAACATGAAAATAACTATAGATAGCTGTTGGAGATTCCTAGAGTTCAACAGTCATTCTCCATCCTTACGTGAGGGGCATGTGAGGCGCGTGGGAGCAGGTAAGGCCTCTCTTTCAGTGGGGTCCACCGAAGCAGTCTTTTTACATAAAAGACGAATCTAATTAAATGACTAATCATCCTTATCATCAATTTGATTTAAATTATCAAAGACCTGGACTCGCTAAATTGAATGGTCATGGAAACACGATCCAAACAAATTTTTGATGGATAGCTTTCCAGATGTACCTCCAAGCAAACGTGGACCCCATCCCTTATGATAACACCACAGGTATAATATAAAGTTCAACTTAACCCATGGTTTTAAAAAACGTCGTAACAGCCGTTATAACAGTGATGCCCCAACCCCGCTATAATATTCTAAAAAGGGTCAGGCAGGCTCCGTTGACAGCCCCAAAATGACAGGATTCTGTACAGGGCACAATATATGCTACGTGTCACACTCTTGAAGGACGCGGACCGTATGGATGTTTGGCCAACCCCTAGGTGGACCTACAAACCAAAATTCAGCCTGATTAGGGATTTCTAGACATTTGACTGGACTTATTTTCATGGGTTGATCTTAACTGTGTGAATTATAGTAGAATTTGAGGTACAAAGATCCAACGCCTAGAAATCACTAATCAGGATGAATTTTGGTTTGTCAGTCCACCTAGGGATTGGCCAAACATCCATACGGTCAGAGTCCTCTTAAGAGTGTGCCATGTGGCACATATATATCTCCTGTACAGAATCCTGTCATTTTAGGGCTGTCAACGGAGCCCGACCCAAAAATAACACTCAAAACTTTAAAAAAAAAAACGTGCTTAATGGTACGACAGCTATTATACCAAAAATAACTGCCACCATTTTGTCTCGTTAGTTTATTTATTTTGAAGGAAAAAAAATTTCTTAGAGAGAGAGGAGCGAAACATGGCAGTCCTCCTATTATACCAAAAAAATTTCTTTAGTTATTTTGGGTTTGTAGGTCCACCTAGGGATTGGCCAAACATCTATACGGTCAGTGTCCTCTAATAAATTTCCACGTGGCTTATATTGTGAGTGGTCAGGTAGCTACCTGACCGAGGGATGGGCCAAACATCCATGCGGTCAGTGGCCTCTAAAAGCCTGCCACGTGGTTCATACCGTAGTCCGTCATCGAAGTTGATGACGGACGTCGGTCATAAAAGTTCTATTCAAACATCACTGTCCAAACGTGAAAGTCGTGCTCCCTGGGTCCAGACCCTTTGACGGATTTCAGAATTCGTGCAACTTGAATACCTAATAAATCAAAGTTCTTCACAGACCACATTATGAGCCACGTGGCATATTTTTTAGAGACCACTGACTGTATGGATGTCTGACCCATCCCAAGTGGACCTTCAGACCAAAAATCAGCGTGATTAGTGATTTTTAACCGTTGAATTGAAGGCTTTTTCTTGGGTTGATGTTTAACAGTGGGATTCGAGCATTATTTGGGTACTCAGATCCAAATGTTATAAATCACTAATGAGGCTGATTTTCGGTTTGTAGGTCTACCTGCGAATGAGCCTAACATCCATACGGTCCATGATTTCTAAGAGTGTACCACGTGGCTTATTCCCTGGTCCGTCAAGAACTTTGATGACTGACTTCGTCACCAAAGATTTATTCCTGAATACGATTGACCATCCAACGAGAAATTTATTGATCTGGCGTTCTTTATCCGGCCGTCCGGGCCACCTAAAAATGCCACGTGGAATACTCTTAAAGATCAATGACCGTACCGATGTTTGAACTATTCCGTAAGGCCAAAACCAGTGTGACTGGTGGTTTCTAAGCGTTGGATCTGATTACTCAAAATTAATGGCTGAATTCCACGGTTGAAAATCAACCGATGAAAAGGCCTCAAAACCAAAGGTTAGAAACCACCAATCAGACTGATTTTTGGTTATACTTTATAGATCTATATATCAATGGTTCAAATATCCATACGGTAATTAATCTTTAAGAATAAGTCACGGGGCATTTTTTGTGTGGCCCGGACGCCCGGATAAAAACGGTAGGATAAAAAAATTTCTGCCATCCAACCGTCTTGATCTAAAGGGGGCAGAGAGGACGTCCCAATGAAAGTTGAAACTGACTGTAACACTGCTTCCTTTACTACATGGCTTACTCCACAAATTTTCCGGTTCAGACTTCAGACTTCATTTTCACGAAGAGAGAGAGTTGGTATCCATAGACTTCAGTCTCTCTCACTTCGAAGAAATCTCTCATTCTCTGATCAGGTTCTCAGCTTCAATGGAGTTCTTGTTCTAACTTTGGTACTTTTTCAATTGCCCCTTTTGAATTTCTGAGTACTTGTTTTTCTGTAATTCTTTAAGCTCTTCGAAATTTGATTGAAGCTTCAGATGGTTTTGATGTCTGGCGTTTTTGTTTGAATGTTGAATGATCAAGTAATCAAGTTTGTTAGAGCTTTGAGAGGTTCTCGCCATGGAAAGCAGCGTCTCCGGTCGACTTGCAGGTTGGGGGATTCATGGATTTCATACAATGGAAGGTAAATTCAGAACCCAGTTATCAGATTCTTACGTTTTGTTTTGGTTTGTTTCTGTTCAATAATTTTTGTTTGGGTTTTAGTTTCTGAGTTTGATGGATTGGGTTTTGTGAGATGTGTCGTAAGTCGTAACTGCGTTTGATTTCTAAGGTTTCTTGGAGAAATTGTTCAGTTCTTCAATTTCCGTTTTGGCAGCACTTTAGGTCCTGGCCGAATCCAAACGATACCTTGAAATTTTGCTAAAATTTCCGACAGGATACTGTAAATTTTTGCATTGGACTCTGTCTAGAGTGTTCAAAACTAAAATCAAATCTCAAAGTTTTGGAATTTCGCCAAAATTTAAAACCTCGTGGCAAAAGAGAGGCAGTATGCTAAGTAGAGCTTCAATTCGAGTAGAATATCTTCAGTGGACTTGAGTTGTTCAAAGATGCATTTGAGTTGGGATTTTATTTTCAATTTCTAAAAATACTTTGTTTTTTTGTGTGTGTATGTGTGTGTTTTTGTGTGTGTGTGTAGTGTGTGTTGAGGTTAATTGTTGCTCTGGACACATTTATAGATCGTTCCTTAGTTTATCCTTCAATCAGCAGATTTTGTTCATACATTTTGTCTAAAATTATGATACTTATTGTTTTTATGGTTCCCTTGCTCTATGGACAGATTTAGATATTGGGAAGATAATGGAGGAAGCAGCGACAAGGTGGCTGCGGCCAAATGAGATTCTTGCAATACTCTGTAATTACACCCTTTTCAAAATCCATGTCAAGCCAATGCACTTGCCAAAAAGTAATTACTTGCTTAAATCTTCCCTTTTTTCTTTTTCTTTTTAAAAGAACCGATCTTATACAAAAAATTCTTTTCAGTATTTGTTTGTGTAACATGCATGTTTTTACTACAAATCTATCAACATATAAGTTTCTTCTGTGGAAATTTTCAACAACTTCAGATAGTCTATGGTATTTCAATCCATGATATTAGTTTCTCTGGTAAAAACTAACTCAATTCTTGTCCACCGTGTTTCCTAAATTACGTCTCCTTATTTCATTCTGCCAAAATCCCTTCCACTGGCATTTAACCCTTCAAGATTTAAATCAATAATACCAAGTCATCTTGTTTTAGGGGTTACTAACTAATATAAGCTACTCAGCCTAGTTGTAACTCACTTCACATATAAAGTTGGCAACAACTCAGCTGTGCCTATGTGATTCAACTTGCCAGAGTTGGTACCGAGTTGTATTGTTGTCAGTGTTGCTGAGTTCACCACCAAAACCAGTTTGAAAAACCTTGAACCTATGTAGCAGCAACCTAACCATGGCAGACTATTTTTATTGGAAGTTGAAAAGAAAGATTTGTTTATTACATCCTGTTTGGCACGTCACATATAATGTAAGTTATCATCAGCCCCAAATGTTCAGTCTTAACCTTCAACCAGATCTTCATAAACAAGAAAAGATATAGAACGTGGTGATGAGAGATTTGAAAATGGTAAGTTAGAAGGATTTCATTTGGATGTAATTCTATGTAACTTCTCTACTAATTTTACATATTAGGGCAGGCTCTGATGTATAATATGCATTCAAGGATGGAAAAAAAAATCTCACAATCCTAATCCATTTCTATTCAAGATAGATAAATGCTTTTTCGTGGTGTTCTAGGTAACATTTGAATTTATCGTATCACCAATTTCGGCAAGCTTACAATCTGATGAAATAATGGTTCTATTGTCCTACTCATTGTATTTGGCAATGCATTTTAGGTGGTACAATTGTATTGTTCGACCGTAAAATGCTAAGGAACTTCCGGAAAGATGGCCATAACTGGAAGAAGAAAAAGGATGGGAAGACTGTCAAAGAAGCTCATGAACACTTAAAAGTAAGACATTTCCATTTAGTGCAACAAGTCATTTTGTGGCACTCGCATACATATTGCTGAAGTTTGAAACTTAATGTTAAACAAGTTTGATTGCCCAACATTCTGCTCCATAAAGCATCGTCGATCTTATTGTCGTATTATAGAATTTTCCTTTTTGTTTGATTGGCACACATAGATCACATAGCACTCCAAAAGTACATCTCCAGTTTAGTCACCTTGCTCTGATTCTATGGGTAACATCCTCCTCAATCTCTCATTCCTTATGAATAATAAAACCAACGTAACGATATTGGTCACTTCGAGGTATCTCTTGGTTGTTAATTTTAATTGACGGATCATCTCTATGTGCATCCTTATTAAATTGGATTCCATATACTTTGTCTTGGTTTGACTTATTTTAAAACATTTAGATTCCAAAGTTCTAGTTTATTTACCTTATCCCCAGTCTCGTTAGCTAATACTATGTCATTTGGAAATAACATACATCAAGGGACCTCATCTTGGATATGAGTAGTTCATCTATAACTAAGGCAAATAGCAAATAGATATGGACGCAGGGTTAATCTTTGGCATAATTGCACTATGATTGGGAACTCACTTGTCTCACCAACACCAGTTATTGCACCCTCATACATATCTTTAATATGTCAATATATATCCATTTGGGGCTCCCTTCTTTCCCCATGCCCACCAAATTAATTCTTTAGGGACTCTGTCATATGCTTTTTCTAAGTCACTAAAGACCATGTCGAGATATATTCTCTAGAGACTTATGTTACAACTTGAGTATACATAAATTCAACACCTCACGTCCTTGAAAGTTGGAACATGGACATTTTTACTTGGTCATAAATTCATTGCTTCATGTCTAATTTTTTATAGTAGGTATATTGGGATTTAAATTGGCAACCTTACAGATGCAACATAGCACTATCAATGAACCTACAAGGTTGACCCCATTAGTTGAGCCATAAATTAAATTATGGTATTACTATGAAGGAAAATGTTTGGTTGTTTAATTCATTTGTTCTGTTAGATGTTTTATTGTTTATGTACTCGAATGACAACATATGCCATCTCTTATCTTGTGTTCATATGACATTGGTTTTTACTAAATTTAGTAATGAGATTTTGGAAATCAAATTTTATCTGTATGATGGTATTGTTCTGAAACATTTGGCGTATCTTGTATGAACTCAGAGTTATTTTCAATTTTTTCTTTTTTCTTTTTCCTCATTCATATTATTCTTGATACTGTCTTTGGGTTAAAAAATATTTAACAAACAGTGTCTGCCTGAAAGTTGCCTTTAATGCATGTTTTGTTTCATCATTCGTGGTACAGGTTGGTAATGAAGAAAGGATCCATGTGTACTATGCACATGGACAGGATAACCCCAGTTTTGTTCGCAGGTGTTACTGGCTACTGGATAAGTATGTACTGGTTAAAGTTTATGATGATCTAAATGTCAGCCTTAACTACTCTTGTCATATATCAATTATTGTTATTGTAAAATTCCATTATTGTATTTACTAGTTAAAATGTAAGAAAATTTGCTTATATTAAAATTCTGACTTCCTTTGTTCATTTTTCAGGAAACATGAACACGTAGTCCTTGTACATTATCGTGAAACATTAGAGGTTGGTTTAAACCTCACCAACTATTTGGGTCGAGTACCTTTGACCACATTTGAGTTCTACCTGCATCATGAATTTGCTTCCTGTGGTCGAAAACATTTTTTTTCTGGCCAAACCTTTGATTTCAAAGCTTTATTTTCTTCTCGAAATCAGTTTATCTGTTTTCTTTGAACAGAAAAATGATCCTGGACAGACATTCCAGGTTTCTTTCTCTGTACCTATGGTTACACATGACACACATTACCACTACTCTGGACCATCCAAATGATGGCTAGTCCTTGAATTGGCATGAACCAAAATTCACACTGATTAGACAATCATAATGGTCAAATCAATGCAATGTTTTGCCACTGAAACTGGACAATGAGGACCTGTCCAAAAGAAGGCTGTTATTTGGACGGTGAGGATCATTTAAATGGAATGGCGTTTGATTTGTGGTCAATTGGCAATTTCAACACTTGGCCTAACTATTTGGAAATTTCTAGATTGATGAAATTGAATAGTTCTTTTTGCCTGGGTAACCCCATTGATTTGTACCCTTGTTCATATATTTTTTATACGAAGACTGTCAAACCCGACAGTTAAGATTCATTAGTTCAGTGTGAACTTCGGTTTTTTGGCCAACATTTGGGTGTTGGTATATATTACCTAGTGTACCATGTATAATAGGTCTAGAAAGGAGCATGGACTGACACTCCAGCAAATTGGACTTCTTCTCTAGTGTGTTCTGCAAGAAAAGTGATGTTTTGACTAATGTTGAACACTTTATCCTTTTTTATTGAAATATTTATGCTCATATGACTGTTTGGTAGTTGGTTTATTCACTTTCAATTCAGAGTGTCGTTTACATTCATGTAACTCATTTTCCCCTTCATGTTTTGGTGCTTCAGTTTGCTACAAAATCAAAGTACGCTTAGACTAGAAAACCAAATGGTAGATTCACACTAACTTGGATCTTGAGGCATCCATGCCAAAATATATTGAGATCACAGAGCACTCACTCAAACAACAATAAATCTAGTCACACTAACAGTTTTATTATATGCCCTTTGTATATTGTGTAATTTTCCATGAAGAACTCTTGTGACCTTCCACCAACACCTCGACAGAAAGTTTCCAAGATCGCCTCGGCTTGACTATCTCAGACTACTCCTTGAATACCCTGAAAAATCGTGTCTGAATGGACTATCCAACTTTTAAGTCAGAAGAGGGTGTGCAAGAAATTCAGAGATGAATAAAACTGAAATTGCATGATCATACCTCAAGGGGGAGGGGCCTATTTATAGGCAGGAGACTTACCCCCTTAAAATAGCAACTTCCCACTTTTACTAGGAATTTGAGGGTTTGAGAGTAATGCAAAATCCCGTGATTCTTGGGTTCTTGGATTCTTTGTTGTAATGACTGGCATCTTCCTCTTTGGGGGCATGCCTCTTCTGGTTCTGGAAGCATTTCTCACTCTTTCCAGGTGTGGACCTAGGAAAGATTCAGTTACCTTTTGGGACTCTAACTGTGAGGATAACAGTTATGTCTTATCAGGAACGTAATATTGGAATGTCTTGGGTCTTGGATGTCATATTGATAGGACCTCGACGTCACTTCAGCTGAGTTCTCGGACACATGTCGATAGTTTTAAGGCTCAGTGTTCTTGCCACATATATGGTTCTGATGCTCTGACCACATTTCTGCACCTACAACTCTCTAGTTAACAAAATGATTAGAAGCTCTTGGTGTGAGACCTTTGTGGTATATCCTGACATATCCTAATTTGTAGTGCTTAATCAGCATGAGCACAATCAATCCTACACCACAGCGCATCAGTTTTCAGATCAAAATGTCTCTAGGGAGAAAACTAATGACAAAGCTACCCTAGGTCCATAGCGAGAAGCTCATTTATTGCTTGATTAAATAAGACAAAATTTGGGGGATCGGTTACTTTAACAAATAGAAGGGCACTTACTAATTCCAAAGGTAAGTGGTTTGTAAATATGGCATTGCTTTTTCTGTTCATTCTGAAAGTTCAAAATAATGAGATCTAATGTTTTATTTTCTGTATGGTGAATCGCAGCTGCAGGGTTCTCCGGTCACACCTGTTAATTCAAATTCAGGTTCAACCTACTCAGACACATCTACTTCCAGGGTTTTATCAGAAGAAAATGATTCTGGGGCCAATCATGCATTTTATTCTGGTGAGAGAAAATTTATATGATCTTATTGTAATTCTCTATATAGATATAGTTCTGTAAAGTTTTCAGTCTGTCATGGGTTCATTTCTTTTGTAATGTATCACTGTAGAATATATTTTTAAGTTCGCTGAAATTTGGAAAGAGTCTCATTCTTCAAATAAGATGACTACTTTTTAATTTGATGTT